>JAOXJK010000023.1:53892474-53926686 GCA_025774025.1 Xenus cinereus | reverse complement strand
CCCCTCCTCCTGGAGCTGTGTCCACTGTCTTCATCGTCATCCTCCTCGGAGTCGTCCAAGCTCCGGGGAAAGCTGCGCCCCTTGTTATCTGGCCAATTTGAATGGAAGTAGGGAAAAAACAGGTAATTCCTGCTATGTAAAGAGAAAGAACCCATAGGGCACACCAAACTTCTCTGCCAGCACCCACAGCTGTTTGTAGGTTTTCGAGATACAGCTGTGGGCTCTTGATTCCTCCACTCAGACTCTGGAGGTCTCCTGCTGCCTGATCCCTGGAAACAACTGGACAAGTGATTCTTACTGGTTAAACCAATCCATTCTCCCAAGTTGTTCTGGCTTAGAGGCAATCGTAACAATCCAGTGAAACATCACTTATAAAAAGATAAGCTTTAATCCTTGCAAGTGGCAGATCATACACTCCCAGCCAGCTGGGTTCCACCACGGATGGCAGGCAGGGTTCATGCACTGTGTTCCCCAAAAGACACGGATGTGAACTGAAAGAAATTCCAAACAGCCAAGTAAAACTCTGCTTATATTCCACACGGTATTAGCAGGCTTGGTAACTGCTGCAATATATTAACTGCAAACGGACACACAGATCTGGACGGACGGATACGGACACCAGTATTTGTACGCCCTTTCCTTCTTTTTGGATATGTGAAGTCATGGGAAGGTTAAAAAACCCCACAAAACCAATCAGACACCTGGATACAGCTTCCTCTCAATTTATTTGGCAAAGTAGCAATTCAGACAGTTCACACAGCACTATTCAAGCTCTTCAAATCTTCTGCATTTCAACTTGTCCTCTTCTCCAAGAAGTTTTTACTTCAGAACCATTGCTCCATCATGGCGGGGTCTTCATTTTCCAATTCCTAAATGCTACTACTACTAGATACTCCTTTCTGTCCGAGTACCTTGACCGTCACCAACCCCTTCAGTGGAATGGGTGCACTAATCCCGACAGCCTTGGTCCCTGAAGTCTTACACCTCCTGAAGTGGTTCTCCCCAAAAAAAGTTGTCACCGGGTCTCACCTTGATCATTTCTTCCAAGTTAGGCTAGCTTATTACACTGTGTCCAGAGACAAGAATTTGGATACAGTTGAGCTCATATCTTTCATTTAACGGATTAAATTAGTGAGAAGATGTAAATAAAGCTGAACTCAAACTGAATGATACAGTGACCAAAAGGCTGAACATTAGCATGCATCATTTAAAGATATTTCACTTCAACACCAAGAACTAGATTCACAGTTGATTGTGGGTTAGTACAAATTTGTCAGACGCAAGTGGGTTTTTCTGAATTGTATTTTCTAGAATACACGCTATATTATTTAATTCCTTTATAAGATTAATCTTTGTGTATGTGCTCCCAGGCTGCAGTCAGATCAGGAGGTGGTACATTATCTTCAAAACATCTGAATAAATTAAGTGATATACATCTCTTACATAGGAATAAGATGGGGCTGACCTGCAAAAGGAAAGTTATTTAAAATGTTCCTCTCTCATATTCAGAGGCCTTTGAATTTTAACCTTTATGCTTTCAGGGATCAATCCTATCACAAAATTATTGCTGTTCCACCATAAAAAGTCAAATATATTTTTGCAGTGATCACTATGGGTTGTTTTTAGACAAGTTACTTTATTCTATAATCCTTTTTACCATAAAAAAGGAAACAATGATAACATGCTGCTTACTTTAATTCCTGGTTGCTCAAATCTGAGCAAGATGACTCAAGATACACTTCCTCCCTTTCCCAAAGCAGCTCACCTCACTGTACAGCTTTGCAGTTTGCTGTTGACATTTTACAGTACCAAAACAGAAAACCTGGGGCAAAAAAAAAGGTTTATAGCCTTCCAACTACTCTTCTATATAAAAATTTAACAATTGTATCTCAAAGTGTACTTAAGAGTCCAGGATTCATTATTCCTTCTGCATGCACCATGTTCTCTTTGTATAGCAATTAACAATTCATCTCCTAAAAAACCAGAATTTTTCCTGTGTGCCCACAGCTAGAAAAAATGAGAACGTTAATACAGCAAGTGGCTTTGCCAAAAGCAACTTTCTTTTAGAACCACACTGGATACATCTTTTTAAAGAATCTAGCAATCCGTATCTCGCTACACACTGATCCTAATCTTCCACACAAACACATAACCCCCCTTTTGCTTTTAACATTATTTGGCAAAGCAGCGTTGCATAAACTGTTCAGTGACTGGGACACAGCTAACATCATATTTACAGAGTTAAATCCATGCTTATCACATCAGTAGTGAGCTATAAACCAAAACAAAATTTCAAGACTCCGTTAATTAATTTTGGAAGGAAAGGGAAAACCATGTCTGTTACGTCCAACTCGAACAGCAATGTTTGATAAGAGCGGCCACCCACCTCCGATGTCTTGAAGTTGTATATATACAAATGCCTGGTTTTAAGGTAATAAAGCAGCTGATTGTATCTACTACATGCTAGTCTATGACACCATGTCAAAAGCTTAAAAAGGAAATTCATCTCCTTTTAGTAGCATCTAGCAGACATCGGAACACAGAAAACCTGGTATTACCTACGTAGTGTCGTAAGGTGCACAGAAGCATTTTTACCAAGGGACACAGGAGCCGAGAGAAGTGAGTGTTCAAGTACCCCCATCAAAATTAGAGTTCACAAGCTATAGGTCTTCATCTGCAGTTTTGCAGAAATTCACTTCGAACAGATGAAAGTAAAATAAAGGCATGTTAAATAAAACAGTGCCCACATAAAACTTTCCACCATTTCTTTATCAGATTTGCCTTGAGCATCTAAAAAAATAAAACAAACACCACGCTTTTCCATGCTGATAACAACAGTATAACGAAGTCCAAAACAAGCTGCAATGCTGTTGGTTTTCAAAAAGCTTTTAGAACTGGAGATGAGCAGTCCACTGTAACACTATGTTTGGGTCAAGATGATGTAGGTTTTACAATTCATCCCTGTAGAAAGAAAAAACACACGCAGTTATATTTCTTCTCCCCTTGAAAATCATATTTGAAAAGTTTCTGAATCAGATTATGTTTAAGTGCTTGAGCACATCAGAAAATCTTTAGAAAACCCTTCAAGGATTTTAAAAAACCCCAAAGACAACAGCGATCCCGTATCATCTCATACTATTAATTGATGTATTGTGAAATATGGGTCCTTCTATTTCACATTTAATGGATCATTTCATTTAATGATCATCCCCCGCATCACACAGCTAGTTACACAGCTACCTGTCATCCAAACTGTTGGCTACAGGCAGGCAAGAAACGGAGCCAACTTACTAGACAGAGTATTGGCAGAAAACATCCTCTGTAGCTGCCAAAAAGGCAAGTTTAGCTTCAGCTGCAGTCTCTCAAGAAAGCTAGGAACAGAATCTCACCTCAACATTATGCAGTTTGTGCTACCTATTTTATCTACTTCGCAGGGGAACTTGATTAGCTCCTGAAGGAACTATGCAAAATCAGGGTTAGGTTATGGAAAGGGTAGGGGTCTGTGTGTTAAAAGGAGATTCAGGTAGGAGAAAGGATGCATCAAGGAGCCTCTCTAAATCACTGTGAGGAATCTAGAAAACGCAGGGTTTTATTCCTGCAGGACATTTAAACCACATTGAAACAGGAAACCCACAGAACCCATATTCCATCAGTGAAATTATCATATGTTAGTGATTTGTTTCAACATTTCTAAAGCAATTAACTTTAACGCAAAATGTCCATCAAATCTGAAAGCTGTGCACCGTGCCATTAAGAATGCTGGAAAATTCAAACAGAAGTGTCTGCTTTTTTTTTTTTCCCCAAGGCACAAGTGATCTATAAACTCTCAATGAGTTTGCTGTAATTGTTCTTTAAGTAGGTGCATCACCCTCGTTAGCCAAAGTAAACACTGTCTGAATTAACTTCACTAATGTGATTGCTGGCTCAATACACAATAGTATTTCCAGCTATCATGCAAAACTAACCCACAAAAATATAGTTCTACATGCACACAAGCAAAAGCTTTAAGGTTACATAGGCATTATCCTTCAGGAATCACATAGCATGGAATGACAGCATGCAAAACACTCTAAAAGCAACTGAAAAGGCTGCTGCAACTAGTGCTTAAATGACTAGTTTTCTATCTACTGCAGCTGGGAGGCAAACCGTATGATTTGTTAGTGATAAATATTTGCATTCTTTGCACTTTGCACTGCCTTCTAATAGCGAGGTACTAATCAGACAGCTTCAGAGTGTTGCGGTAATTACAGAAAGCAGAAAAAAGCAGAAGGGGGAAGAACACATCTTGGCAGGGGTAAAGAATATGTTTATATATGTTTATAGCCAAAGGTTTGGAAGTTCTCCCTATCTGCTTATTTCCAGAATGGGTATTTGCTTACTTTAAACAGATAAAAATAAATGAACATCTGATACTCAGTTTAAAATGCAGTGCTGGTGAATTTAGGACAAGGACTTCATTCAACCTTAATGCTTCTAGGAGCTGCATTATCAGTTAATATTTACAACTTCAAAAAGCATATGTAAGGAACGACTACTGCTATTGCTGGTTTGGTCTCATCTGCCCAATTGCTGATGTGATTTTCATCCTGATTCCTACCACGTACTCTCACAGCTTTGTAAAAGCCTGGCCTTCTACTGTGACAAGTAATTCTTAATCCTTTAAACCCGAGCTAGATCCTCAAGAAATTGTAAGCCTAAGAAAAACTCTGTATTTATTCTGAAACTATCAAACATGGTAATTTTGCCCAACCACAGACACTGGCAAGGTTTTCGCATAATGTTGCTGAGGCACTTAATGTATTTGAAATGTGGGGTTTTTTTTTCCTTTTACAAAACAGTATTTGTACTTAAGAATTCAAATACGTGATAATAACATGCCGATATTTTAATTGTTAGTATTTTGCATTGCTTTAAGCTATTCCTGAGCAAATGTTCCTGTAAGTTACGTATATCCTAGATGTAGCTTTCAAAATAAAGATTTTCATATTCTGCTTATTAGAATGTTTACTGTATTGAGGGGATCAGCTTCCTTCAAGAGATTTTTCACTTGTTCTTCGCTACTTGTTATTCTAACAGCAGCATGCCAGCCCTAACGAATCTGTGATGTATGTGTTAAAATCAGCATTTATTTTCTACTGTAATGAGAAGCTGAGCTTCTATGTGCACTATAGTACCATATATATTAGGAAGTTACAGAAAAGTCTTAAATAAATCATCAAGTAGGCAACACTTCTCAGCTTTCCACCTCATGCCAACAGCTTGCAGACTTAAATATACATTGCAAAACAGCATCGGCTGATCTGAACTTCAGTTGTAGGGATCAGAAGCTGCCAAGCTATGAAATCTACCAGAGTTCAACTGCTGGTAAAACCCAGGACACTGGCCTATTCTCCCAGTGGTAAAAAAAAATAAAAAAAAAAATCTGTGCTGCTACAAAGCTTAAAAGCAGATTCAAAGTCAACTGCTATTTCTCTGTTAAAAAAACCTTGTTGTCCTCTAAAGCCATAGGAAAGATGTACTAATTAATTTGTATTTTTCTCCCATGTTCTGGCCACAACTATTTGCTGTGATTCTTAAACAACTCACGTAAGTTCCCTCTACCTCCATATATGTACTCCTTCCTTCCAATCTACTTACTAGCTCCTGCTTAGTAAACAATATATATATTTAGGTTCTAAGTCATTCACAAGAGTCCTTCTCAGGCCCCTGAAATTCTAACAAGAGAATCACTCATCCAACATTGTCAATTGAGGCATCAAAGCAACTTTAAACTCAAGTTAAAGCAAATGTCAGAAGTCATTAGTTCAAAATTACCAGTCTAAAAATAAAGTTAAGAAAGCTTGAAAAATTTTGCCTTACTATTAGGGAAAACATATTCCACATTTCACATTGTTTTTTAGTTAGATACTCCCATTCTCAGAAAAATCTAATAGGTAGCATTTCAGGTAAATGTCAGAGTTCATTACTGGGAGGAAAAAAACCCCAACAATCTCATCAACGATAAGAAATAATACAACTTTGGGACACAGGTAAGTCATGATGTTTTGAGATCTGTCTCTACCTCTTCGGTGGAAGGCATTCAAATTAAGTATTTGAATGAGCATTTATAAATTTATCTGAAATCTGTAACTCACTCTTCTTGATCCACTTCAATTTTGTCATTAGGCAGCATTTGCCTTTCCCTTTTTGATACATCATTCATCTATGAAAAATATGCTGTGATTACTGATACTGTACTTCTAATTCATATTAGGCTAAACTCTGAATTTCAGTATCCACCCAGTGTTTTAGCAGCCAATTATTCTTCCCTTTGTAATTTTAAATGTAACTAGGTGCAGTATTTGGAGTTGTAACATTTTAATCTGGAAAGGTGCTGTTATAAAGTATTTATTATTTGCTATGATCAATCATCAAATTGAGAGAGTAGGTTAAAATAACAAAGAAAAGGAATTTTCTCTGCAACCTATTATATCAGTCACATCACATGCATTTTGCATAATACATAAATTTTAAATTTAACCTAAAATATTTTGTGCAGAGATTCTTTCTGCCAAAAATAGAAACTTTAACCATAATCATTAGGCTGCATAGCCTAAGGAATTCTGGGCAAACAATTCCTGCTCATTTCAACTGAAATTAGACAACTAGCTCGTCAGGGGCATTTGAAACACTAAATAAGAGTTTATAAGCTGAAACATATTAAAATATTTCCTAATAAATACTTTTTTCCAAAAGGATGCTGAATCATGTTGTATGTACAAGTGGGATACAGTAACAGCCCCAGTCCAGTCACTGCAGTTCTTGCTATGAAATGTTAAAATGCAAAATTATAATGACAGTATATCAGCAAGTATTAATTTTGCATGTATTTATAAAGAATTTCCACTAATGCAGTATTTTAAGTTTAAAAAAAAGTAATTTGTTAACTTTTTAAAAACAGCTGCCGGTTCAGAGATAAAATGCACGATTGCAAGAGACTCACTTCTAAGCATTCCTTACATTGTTATTCTCTTTAAATTGTCTCTCCACAAGCAAGTGAACTCAGAGAGAAGTAAAACCAGAGAGATCCTAATTTACACAAGAACTGCCAATACGGTAGCCAATAAGCTGTGTTCTCAACCATGCAGCACAAGAAGCCTTCTCTCCTCCCTACTTATCAGTAAGGGAAAAACCCATTAGTTTTATGTGAAAAGATAAACACCCGTACCAGTTTGATGACATAAGTGGGCACCTACTGCTGGATCTCTGGCACACTAACACATTTCGTTTTGTACCGGAGAGAGGGTTCCTCTCTATATCCTCCTTCCAAAGGTCCCATGGAGTCACTTTTAGAGAAGATTCCCACTAATATCTGGAGCTCAAAAATACTACTGCAGCTAAACAAAAATTAGAAAATTATTGACTAAATTTAAGGAAATCCAACAATATTCACAAAATAAGATTCTTTATTTAGTACCACAACACCAATTTAATCAAAATCCAGGAGTCTTTTCCTTCCAGCTAGCCCAGATTTTCTTTTGCTAGCAGCTCCAGTTTTACAGTGAAGAACGATGCAAAACATCTGAAGGTAGGTTTGACCTCAAATACCACTTAAGAGATCAACTCACTGTTGTGCAGCCCTAGTAAGGAACTGCACTAAGTTCTCCAATACGTGAACGGCTAAGCAAAAATTCAAGTGGTTTCTTGCCAACTGGAAGGTCTGATAGCCTAGGAAAATGCTACTGGCCTATTGATTGTATTTTGAGAAGGGATGCCAATTCTTAAAGCAATGAAACAGTTACCTGCATTAGGAATGGAACTGTGTAACAATGTAAACTAAGAGAATGACAAGCTATACACACAGGATTCTTGAGCTGCTCTAAAAAAGGTGTCCAATGGATTTTAGATTTACAACAACAGAGTCTCTCATACACTACAGCTTTTATTATACAAAAACTTAAAGATGCTCTTTCAGAGGAGTCTCTGATTGATCTCTGCTCACAGCTCTTCAACAATTTCAGAAAGGTAAATTGAAATCTAGGAAGTGCAGAAAAAAAATTTTCTTTCATCTTTGATGCTATCATAGATAACAAATGCTGATTTATAATTAGGAGTTTCGTTAGCAGCAGCTGGCTGACCACAGACTTTGGAATCACCAATAAAGAAAAATGACAAAAAAGACAGATTCGGCCTCCTGTAAGGGTAGCAGTTCACTGGCAGTTATCCTTGAGAAGGGAATGGGAATTCTTTTCAGATCACAAAAAGGACAATTAAAGAAAAAAACATTACAAAACGTGGACTTCTGAGATTTCCTTTAACAGAGATTTCCAAGTCTGAACCAAATTTAAATGTATGTAGCAAGAAACAGCGTCTATGCTACTGTAGTGATCAAGGTAACCCTTCAGGCTAAGCACTTACCTTTTCTGATAACATCAATGTATATCCTTAACACTTAAATTTAAACTAAATAAATAAAATCAAAGTATTTCAGAAAAGAACAGAAACTGCTAAGAAAACCTGGGGAAGAGAACCGCACAACACTCTGGACTGCAGAAGGCCCAAAGACAATCTTTGACTTCTTCCTGAGCTAGCAGAGAGAAGACAGTACAAAACTGCACAGAAGAGGTGTAAAGACCTTAGAATCCCATTCCTTAACACACCTCTCCACCTTCACTAGCAGCACAGGATAACCACTGTCATTCCAGAAAACCTTCCATAAACACTATTTATAAGAACACACATTGCTGCTACAAAAAAAAACCCCATAATTGCTCCTATAATCAAATCAGGTGGAAATGCAGAAAAATCTATAAAACTTCTATGCAAAAAGGAAGGCTTAAGAAGAATACTTCTCTTTTGTAAAGTAAGCAGAGCATGGACTCCAAAGTAGTCTGAAGTCCACCACACTTGCCAGAGGAGGAAACTGACCACAAAGCAAGACTTCCAAAGCCTTACAAGAGGCAGGAAACCCCTGAGTACTGCACTAAGGGAATACTGGCAATATTTGAGGACAAAGTATTAATTTACATAACAAATACAAAACATCTGAATAGCCAGCACGCTTCACAAGCTTTGAACTAAGAAGTAACTCATTAAAGTTGTTCTAAGAGTAATTTGTACATGATGGCTATACAGCAGTCCAAGAAACACTGAAATAAGGTTTCAGGAAGCAGCAGTAACACAAATTGCTTTATTTATGCTTTTTATGGACATTTTCATAGCTTAAACTCTAAGTGTTCATGTGTCCAAATCACAAGCTATACTCCAGAATAAACTCAAAAATCTAGATTTAGGAGTTACGGATCTCAAACATTGTTTTTGGAACTCAATACACCTCTATGCACTTCATTAACGCAGATAATACATTCACAAGCATTTTCTGCCAGGAAGCAAACCAGGACTGCTGCTTTGTTCACTGGCACACTAATGCCTAGTAGGGTTTAAGCTGACAGCTGTGTTATGTCTATGTTACTGGCCATTCAGTTCAGCAAACTGGAAGGTTTACTACCTCTAGAAAGGCTTTTAGGCTTTGCTGTGTTGCTGAACGCAAATATGTCCTCATCAGAGGCAGATGACAAACTTTTAATAACATGTCTGAGAATTTTCTGAACGCTACTCAACCATGTTTATTCTTTAGAGAAGAAGGGATTACCCTCTCCAGTTTCTGCTACTTGGAGACTGAGAGAAAAGTGCTTGCAAGATTATCTATATTTCCCACAAAGGATTTTACAAAGATTTTTCTTCATTGGTGACATTTCAGAAAAAATAAAAACCAAACACACAATTACCACTAACTTACAGGACAAAATAATATTTATTCTTAAGTAGCATTTTACACTTTACCCTAATTACTGGGCAAGCTAGTTATAAAAGTTTCATTAGAAGGGATGTGTAAATTTAGAAAATACTGTGTTCAAAACAACAAATAAGGAACTTCAACACACCAAAGACTAAAGAGAACATGTCTGAAAGAAACAAAGTGCAACCCATGCAATATTTTCTTCTGCTTTTAAATTAACTCAAACTTAGCATAACCTCCTTGTGGTGATGCAGTAATGCAGACCGAGTCACTTTTCATGGTATGGAGGAGCAGAAAGCAATGACAGCAGCAAAGGCAGGCTTTGCAGTCTATCTGCTTTAAAATTCACACCCTTTCACCTTGCGTGTGTGTGGAAGTAGTAAGTGGAACAGAAAATCACTTCCACCTGGACCACTGCTTCTCTTTATCTGTTAAAGGCACATATATCACTCCCATCAGAGGCTTCATTTTGACACTGCCATCTTCTAGTTTGTCATACTGTTCGAGCATCTGGTTTCCCCCTGCAGGACCAACTGGTAATATCAATCTTCCGCCGGGTTTTAACTGGTCTATAAGCTAGAACACAACACAGAAATTAGAATGTAACCAGCCAGTTCAGACAAGCTGGATCCAAAGTTTGTTATATTAGATTAATAATTTTGCCACAATTTTTCTATCTACTGTTATGGACTAGATAACCAACTATGAACAATAAAAATTGCAAAAATAAGAGTATCACAACAACATGGTACAACAACTGGTATCATAGAAACATTCACAATAATTTCATATAATTCCAAAAGAAGGTAAAATAGTAATTGGATTAACTGGGTTGGTTGCAGTTTTAGTTCCTACCTAAGAGGGGGAAAAACACATAAATTGCAAATAATTTTTACAGTAGATTCAACCTTTTTAAACTGCCAGTTTTAATACTTATTGTGCATCAGTACAGGTCCATTGTCTAACATTTTTGGGCTCCCCTAGAGCCCTCAGGATAAGATTTGAGATTTGTGACTTTTTAAAATTTATCTTCCTGGAATAATTTTAGTTGTTTGAATATACTGCCTACTCAACAGCTCCTCTTTCGTTCTGTGAATGGAACAGCATTTTATGAAACTAGTCTAAAATACATTAAGATAAATGACACTTAACAGAGTGCCAGAGAAATGTTTGGATTTATTTTTGGTTTTAATTGAAGAAGGTGGCTAATCAAAGTAGTCTTAAGGAAAATTCAGTACTTCCCAGCCCCTGTAAAAATAAAAAAAAAAAAATCTTAAGCCCTCTTACTAACAGAAGTTATAATTAAGAACTGTTTCACTCACTAATAAGCTTTAAATTACCTTTTAATTGTCATCTGTCAATACTTTGCTGGGAACACACACCGAACTACCCCAACATAAAATTAAAAAAATATAAAACAATGACCAATGTCTGGAAACATCTAACGTGTCTATAGCAGGTCAAACCTCCAGTCCTTCACTATCCCCCATTAAAACAAAAAAAACAAACTTAACTGGTAACTAGCATATCAAAATCATGTTATTCCCATTCACCTGATGAACAGAAGAGGAAAAAAAAAAATACTATCTGCAAGAATGGACTTCACATATGCACACTGTGAAGTCCCTAGTTACTCTTTATCTTCTCTAGTAAGAATTGCCCTGTATCCACTCTGAAAGCTAGGAACACACGGCATTGTCTGTATTTCCAGCTGAGCATATCACTTTTCCAACAGGCTCAATGCCTTGGAACCTGGGAAACAAATACTTCAATTTTGCATTTCAATGTTTGATAAAACCAAATTCATTTATTAGATAAAACGCTCCAGTTAATTGTCATAGGAGAGGGCTGTGCACAAATCATTTTAAGATACATTTATTTAGAGTTATTAAAACACGTAGCTTTTGCAAACCAACAAGAAGCCCAAGAGAAACAAAAAAACCCATGCCATAGAGCAATACCACCCAGCCCTCTGATACTCCCAGCAGTGCAAGTCTACATATATATGTATGTAAAATGTTCTTTACAGCTTAGAGATCACTGAATCACACACATAAAACATAAAGGCTTACTGCTTGGGGCACAACTGGTGCTGCAGCTCCTACATGAATCGCATCATAGGGAGCTTCTTCTGCATATCCCATTCTTCCATCTCCCACTGCAAGAAAACACTTTCTTTTTTTTAACGTTTTCAAAAGGTGTGGACAAAACAGCTGATCTGCCATATCTATAGGTAGATAAAAAGCTATCCTCAAATTTCAACTAAAATTCTGCTGAGCAGTAATAGCATGATGAGGTCAGTTTAAAAATATTAACACAATTGTAAAATAGATGCAACAAAACACCTTCATAGGTACATACACACACTTATAGAAGATACAAAATATTACTGAAGCACCTGAAATTACAAGACATGGATTTATAACAAAAGTCCTTGGAGCCACGGGGTCTACCCAGAAAAGATACCTAAGTAATTATGTGCCCTGCCATTCCAATGCAGGTGACTTTTCCTCTCATTTACCCTGTTAATGCTTTACTTCGCCTTGCCTTGCTTTCATGCACACCATCCCTAAATATAACGCAAATCATAAATCTAAGGCATTACATCTCAGAAGTGCACATTGGAAGACTTCCAAGGTGAGGAAAAGACAAAGCAAGTATTCACATGGACTATACACCTATAGCTGCACTACAGGTTGGAATGAAAGTCCACACCTACATTCATACATTAATGCAGCACCACACTGGTCCCACACATCCCCCTTTGCCAGAGAGGTCTCACTACCTTTCCTGCAGACAGTTGCTGGACTAACACAGATAACCAGGTCATACCTGTGGCTCAAGCTCTAAGCTAAAGCTCCAGGTGGCTACCTGGAAGATGTAAGGAGTAATTAAGTTCTTCAGAGGGCCACCAATGCAGCTTCAGCTTTGATGGAGAACTCATGGAGGAGCACCCTGTCACAGAAGTCTCACACCATCCCAGTTAGGCAGGATGAAAGGTGAACAGATCAAGATTTTTTAAGCCACTGAAATGTAAAAAACTAAACTAGACCCTGAGATAAGTTTTGAAAGAAGATGATAGGAATGTGGCATCCACAGTATTTACAGGAAACCAACAGGAAATTCAGAGCAAGTTAGGTAAGTGCTCTCTGGAGTTATTCGGGAACAAAAGTAGTGAATGAGGCTAAACCATCCGTAAATTTGTACTCAGTAAGTGCAAAAGTCCCAGTAATCAGTCAAGAAGAAAAAGCAAGGAGGTTAATGAACATAGTCTTCTTCCAGCACAAGCAGTCATTTGGGGTTTCCTGTCTTCAACCTGTGCTTCGACTTCTGTGCAATCATTACTATCACAGGTTAATTAAAAGGCTGAATGATTATACATGGTAGCCATAGCAGGTTTCACTTTGACCCCAGTGACAGGGAGGGCCACCTGGACAGTAACAACACATGGAAGTATCCAAGAGTGTATGTATCCAAGAGCTCCTTGAAACAATTAAAATTGGGCAGTTCATCATCTTTTGTATTAGGTCCTGAGACAAGACCCTGCAAGGACTTTCTACGCCCAAAGCTTACGGACTGTAAGAGAGCACATTTCCTCAGTAGCTGAGAAGCCCCTTAAAGCTCAGTACCACCAATTCTGACCAGGTGCCCAAACCACAACATCAGGTCAAGCTCCAACTAAGAGCCACAGGCAGAAGCTGCCAAGCAAGAACTACCAGTGCTTCAGAAGACTCCATTCTATCAATAACCAATTCCACTAAGCCAGCTTTTATTATTATTGCCAGTAATGAAGATGAAAGGTCCAGTATTTCCAGGGCTTAATGTCTCTGACTCTTCCAAAGTGGGTTCTGCTGGAACAACTATCTCAATGCAGTCAAGTATATAATTTATATTTGCTTATATCTTAGTAGCACTATAAACGTCCTTTAAAGAGGAAGCAGTGGTGTGTTACCATATCAAGCTGCTATTCCATTAGAGAAGGCAATGGAGAAAGACCTCTTCAGCTCAAAAATACAAATACTGCTTCGAATGATGTTACACGGGCAGACATTCCCTAAGATGTAGCAATAGGCATTTAAAGGAGTGAACTTCAGTATGGCTAGTAAAAGAAGAAGAGATTGCTAAGTTGAAGAAACATCTGTGAAAGGAACTGCTGTTGTCTTCTGAAGAACACATGTATTCTGAGACTTAAACACACCTTGTGCACTGTCCAGAGAAGTCTGAATGTGACTTCTGCATATATCATTTTGCTGACAGTGGTAATAAGGACACAAAACATCTAAACCTTTTGTTCTTAGAATCAATAGTCCAACCATCTTCAGAATAAGTGCACCTCCACACAAAAAATAATAAAATAAAATAAAATAAAATAAAAAATCATGCTCCTTTATATGCATCAGGCACAGCATGGCTCTTCCCTTTTAATATCCACAAAAATTCTCCTGGCTACAGCAATCAGGTATATATCCACTCACAATGGGAACACGTTTTTAAATATCCAGAAGTTTTTAAAAAAAAAGTTAAGGCAGGATTCATACATTCAATGGAATACAAGTTATTATATTATTCAATGTCCAAGGGGAAACATCAGTCCAAATGTCCAAATTTTGAGCTTGTGCTTGCATCCTGAATAACATCACCCATCCTACTCAGATCTCCAGTTACATGCAGCCTGTTAATGAAGCAAGCATGGCAGTGCGTGGTGATGAGGGGGGAAAGTAGTGTCAAGACCTTCTGATATAAAAGGGTTTTGTAGCTTGTTTTTGAACCTAGACCTGATCTGCTGATCATGGTACTCAAGCCTTCGGTGTGTCTAGGCAGACCTGTTTCACACAGAGTTGTAGCATGAGCACAGAACCAGAAGAAAACTAGTTCACTGTGGTTAGAATGCACTCATCCCCTCTGGCTACATCTGCATCAGCAAATGTACAGTACAATAGAAGCAGATCTGTACAGCAGATCATTTTTTGCTGAGAACCTGATGTCCATGCAACATGTGCATTTCAGAATGATCACTGGTCCAGTTCTAGTCTTACTGGCTTATTATCCATTAACGTATCAAACATATTTGGTTGCTTCTCAGAGCACATAATCCTGTCTACCTTCATCCAAAAGAAATCAAAGTTTGTGCTCTCTGGGAGTACTCTCATGTGAGCCAAAGTGTGATAAGTGGAAGCAGTTGAGAGATTGACCTCAAAGGCACCTTCCTGATTTAAAGTAAAAACAAAACAAAAATCCAAACCACACACATACTAAAAAAGCAAAAACCCCAAAAAACTAAAATAGACACACCCTTCGTATACCTATTCCCATGTATTGGGAATATTCCTAATACTCCCAAGTTCTCAGTGCAGTTCTATTACTAATTCACCCTAAAATAATATTGATGCTTCTGAAATGCAGTTAGGGCATACCTGAGGTGTGACAAAGCAATGGAGAATGTCTGAAGCCTACTTGTGAAAAGCCAGGAACTGTCATACAGTTCCCATCATTAATCAACCCTGGGTTTTCAGGGTTTTTTTGTTTGTGTGTTGGGGAGGGGGGTGTTGGGGGTTTTTGTTTTGTTTTGTTTTAAAAAACAGCTCTGTCTGAATTCTAACTCCACATCAAAGAGCTCCCAGGAATCCAGCACAGTTGAAACATTCTTCTTCACCTAATTCAAAGAAGTGCTACTCACCCATCTGTACTTTTTTAAATGTACCTCACAATAGAAGTCTCTTAGTCACCCTGCTACACAGTCAAACATAATAATATAGATTATGATGTTTACTCAGAATTCTAGACCCCCCAAGAGCATCAGATTTTGTTTCAGGTACAACCAGAGGCGTAAGTCCAAATTGCTCTTATACAGCAACAATAGAAATTATCCCCTCATTCCCTCTCTCCAGCCCAAACAGTCTCAGTATAACTCCTGTTCCAAGAAAGTTTAAGGCATAAGTGTTCTCAGTGGGTAATGCTGCATTTTATACACTTGTACATGTCCATGTGTTGATTGGGTTATTTTAAAAAGATTTAGAAGACTACCTCGTTTACAAAAAAAAGACCACGAATCAAAATGGTGATTAAGAGCCAAACATCACATAATAATCATTTTTCCAAGTGCTCTTGTAAGAAGCCTCAAAATAATCCAGACTTTCAACTTCTTTTTAAACTTAATAAATAGAATGATAATGAAAGGAAAGCTTTCCTCCTGCCAGCTTTGTATCTTCTAACAAAAAAATCCAACCAAACAAAAGAACACCAAACTTCTTTTTCTTTTTAGTTAAAAAAACCAATTCACTGTCCTTGTATAATTTTTGCATTATTTCCTCTCAGTAACTCAGACTGAATTAGTTTGGTGTCAATTAATCACTGCACTAACATACAAATATTGTTAATTTTAAAAACAAGTGAAAGCAACTTCAGTGATGCATACTGCCAGTCCGGTACTTCTCCCACTCAACTCTTTGTGTGCAGCTTTCTCAATCACTATATCAGAAGTAGAAAGGCTTTGTTAAAACGCTCGAGTTTAGACAACAGTACATTTAATTCATGAAAAGTTGTGCATTCAAACACAATTTTAAACAGCAAAGTTAACATGACAGACCTTCAGCATGTATTTTCACTGGAAAACACTTCCTTGTTAAGCTTCTCTAACAGAATGATTACATATTTTTTAAGACTACCAGAAGTCGTATTTTCAAAACTGTGTGATGATGACATTTTTCAAAGGCCTAAAGACAACTTGGATTTTAAAAATTTCATTTGGCTCTTCTTTCTTTGGTTTAACTTCTTATATTAGAATTTTTAATCACATCCAATTCCAGTCATTTTCAACCAGCTGCTAGAAAGAATATCAGTTTAATTAGTAAGTATATCGGTCTGATGCTCACCAATCAGTTTCACTCTTCCTGAAGACAGCAATGTGGGATCATCTTTTTTGACATTATTTATTGAGTCATCTACTAGTTCTTTGATATGATCAATTCCTACAACTTGTCCTTTGGGACCAACCTGGAATGAAAATATACAGTTGAATAATTTCTGCTAGTTTTGATTTATTTATAGAATGAGTATTTCTATCTCCTGATCCCATTTCTCTAAAATAAAAACAAAACCAGTGAAGTGGTAGGATATTCTCCCAATGTTATTAGAACTACTGCTTGAAATAACACATCCTGACTGCTACAAGCAACTGGTAATTCAAGTTTGTCAGTACAGTCTTATAAATGCTTGTTAGAGCCATCTTTTTGAGATGTGATTCGGTTAAGTTATGCTATAGTGGAGATTTTTTCCCTGAATTTTTAGAAATTGAATTTGATCATGTTTGCATTACCTGCAGTAGAAAGTAACAACTTCAAGGACAAATACTAGAACTAATCTCATTTCATGTTGAATAAACTTACTTAGAGATTACGATTTTTCTAGAGAAGACCTTACTTCAAGAAAAATAGTAAGTCATGCATTTTATTCTAAGTTATCTCAAGAGTCCTATTCTTTCAGAAGCAAATGCAGCAATTAATCATTAGGGATAAACTACCTCCCACCTACCCTTGTGCTCATGAATCTCCTTTCAGATATATAGCTCTCTTCCACAGGAAGAGTGCAACGTTTGAGAGCTCATAACTCACAAAAGGTCACAAAAGATCTGTGTATTCTTAGGGGAAAAAAAAAAAGGCCTACTAACAAAGCCTTCTCCGTTATAGGGATTTTTTCTAGAATCGTGTCTTTATTCCAGAAAAAAAAAAATTCTGATTTTGGAGAGAGGAGAAAGAATTCAAATCTTAAAATCTGACCATTTTTAACAGGATCCAGCTCAAAGAACACAATGGCAGATTATGTCCTAGCAGCCCATGTTGTCATACAACTTAGTCTTTGGACACATTTGAAAGCATTGGTTATGTTTCTGTATCTTACATTTTAATGTTGCTAAGACGTGGAAAATTAATAACTGGTTATTGCTACAATGGGGATTTTTTTCCTGTTTTATTATGGACAAGTCCTGTGCTAGAAACATCGAGAGAGCAGTGTTATCTCTTCTTTTTCAACTGGAAGACCACCAACCTAGCCTTTGAAACAGAGCAAGACACATGGCAAGTTTTCTCTATGACAACCACAGGTTGCTATCTGGAGGAATGCCCAACAGTCAGTTGTACTAGAAGCTGCCAAAAGAACCAGTGTAGTTCAACAAAGGGTAATGTCACAGAAATTAAAATTTAGCAAAATGGTCATAGCATGAAATAGCCTGATATAAAAGTAAGTGAACCTCCTGCTGCATGTCATAGTCCCTTAGGCTACTGTCTATTGCCCTGGAACTTTGAAGTGTGCGCAATCGAGACAATAGCAAAATGATACAATTTTTGGTATCACCCTGGTCTGTTTGGAATAAAAATATACCCCACTCTTTTTATAATTCCAGTACTTACAGGATTTAAACTACAATTCATTTAATTTGCCAGCAATCTTTAAAAGTGGATAAACTTACGTTTGTATCCTATGTAGATAAGTTTATCACAGCAGTTTAATATGAAAACAAAAAATATCTTAAAGATGCTTTACTAGTCTAAGTAAACATAAAGCTTTCCCAGAAGTACCACAAATGAGATCATCATCATAGGAGTAAAGCTGTTGTGACATCCACATGCACTCAGACACTTGAGCCAGAAATGGGAGCTATTTGTTCCAGAACTCAAGTAGACTGAGAAACAACATCTACATGATCCAGTAAGCACATCCCCAACTGAATTTTGATAGCAAAACACTTTCCCATCATTCCCCGTAATATATTTCAAGCTTTTGTTACTGTTAGAAACAACTTTACAGAGAAAGAAAGTCAGCAGTACATATTGTCGTATCTACAGTCATTGAGGTGGATGAAGCAAGATCCATATTGCACAGAAGTAATGCTATCAAAGAGAACAAAAGCATTTATCCAATATTTCACAAAAGTCTGTAAGGCATTCCACAACATAGCACCAAGGAGGATTCAGAAGAGGAACATGACATTCATATAGCAATAAACAGATAATGTGATTAACCTCAGCAAAATTGGAAAGAGATTTCATTTTTGTGGTAATTCTGACTTCTCTGCAGATGTTTTCAGCTTTTCTTATATAGATGTTTTAAAAGACAAAAGGGCACAACCACACTTTAACAAAAATGGCTGTTCATCTATGCATTCCTAACTTTTTAGTGAGAAATACACTTAACTTTGACAAAAGTTTTAGCACTGTAGGATTGGAGTTCCCACTCCAAGTGCTACTAGCACTTTATTATTGACTACAAATTAGACACAAAAAAAAAAAACAGGCAGAAAGTTGAATAAGTGACATTTAAGATTTCCTCTAAACTGCAGTTTGGTTAACTTATTTCAACTACAATTTTTTTATTTTTGATTTTGCAGCTAGCACTTAAAAAAACTAAATATTTTTGCTTGTGCATTGCCCAGTCCTAAACATTCTTCTCTAATTCTTAACACAGGAAACCAAAAGTGATCACAGACTCAACAGATCAGTGTTTGAAAACAGAAAACTAAGTAGCAAAAAAAACTCATATGAGAATTTATCATATGCATCACCATATTCCAAATTAACTTATCAGAAAGATAAAAACTGCCAAAGATAGTTGGCAGTTTAATGAAGGTCTCTGCTAGTTATAAAGCAATGATAAAGTCCTGGAATAGAGAAGGAAGAACAGATTATATTCAACTCCATAAATTAGCCTAACAGTAGTGTAGTTACAACCATTATAAAATAACTTTTTTCATCTCATCTTCCTGATGTAAGATAGGGTAGAACCATAGAGAATTCCTTATGTACAGAGGTTAAATTACTTGAAGAATGTAAAGAGAATATAAATTAATATCTTACTTAGAAAAGATTAAATGGATACTTATAGTAATGCTCACGCAATATAGTAACAAGAAAAAAAAAAAAGAAGTTAAATTCAAAGACAATTTACATAAGGACAACATATTTTCCTGTGGAAATAGGATTCTTTAGGTCTCAGTAAACTCTCATCATAGCAGAAAGGCATGACAATCAATCACATTCACAGCCACACAAGATAACGTAAAAATTGGGCTGGACAAGACAAATACCTCCTTCCTTCAAGCTAAAAAGGAACCACTAAAATTAATCAAGAAAAAAAACCTCCCCTCTAGACAGTTTCTTTACCACCACACAATTTACCAAACCCTTCAACTCATCCGTCTAGTACCAGTTAGGGTAAGAAATGGGTACTAATCACACGCAGGAGAGTAAATTATCTTCTGTATATCAGTCCACTGTACAAAGGATGCTCCCCCACCCCCTCTTTAATTCAGAGTTATGCTACAGTTCAAGCAGTTCTGACAGTCAAGCGATTAAACTAAGTATCTCACCATTCGCGAAAAGCATGCTGTAAGGATTCCACTTCCAGATCCTACATCAAGTGCTTTGGCTCCTTCATGTAACTGATCAGACAGAAGTTCAAGAGCATATGCATGCTAAGAGAAGACGACGGAAACAGAAAATTTCAAAATATTTTAAAGTTTTTATTTTATAGTATCATACCATAGAAATCACTGTTACCTACTCCCGAATACTTATATTTTTAGAAATTACAGTCAGAGTAATTTAGATTGGAAAGGATCTCTGGAAATCCTGTGGTCCAACCCTCTTTCAAGACAGAGGCAATTTAAATTAGTCTGCTTAGAGTCCTGTCCAGTCAGATTCTTTGTACAAAGAACAGAATTTCCACAATCTGCAAAATCTGTTCCAGGGCTTAACTACACTCAATGGGATTTTTTTTTCCACCCTAGCAACTAATCAGAATTTCCCATGTTGCATTGTTTTGTCCTATCATCCTACCCTTCATCCTATCACTGTGCATCTCCAAGAAAAGTCTGGCTCAGCCTTGCCCGTGCCCTCCCACTAGGCATTTCACAACAGCATCACTGCAATAAACTATTAAAATATTTATCCTAGCAAATTTAATTATTTCAGAAGCTTTTTGGATGTTTATAAAATCATCTATGCTAATCACATAGGTTTAAAGCTTACCATATGTGGAGCACTGATTGTTGCTTGGAAACCTGTAAAACAAGAGATTGGAAGAACATGTTGATCATCGTGCAGACAGCAACCTTGCCTTCTTTATTACCTTGACTGTATAATGCAATACATTAACTGCCACCCTCGTCCAGGACACTACACACACATCCCCCAGTGGTTACACAGGTACTCTTCCTTCAGAAGCGCGTTAATGTACATCATCTGAAAGCTATGTCATGCCAACTCTGGACAGGGGAAAAAAAGAAAAAAAAACAAAACAAAGGTCTATCCTTGACTTAGATACAATCTCCCTTTTGCCACTATATTGCCCTATGTAAAAATCTGGATTTGTTAGTTTGATGTGGTGAGGACCATAGAACTTCTAGACCATAGAACTAACCTCATCTACTTTGCAAACAGCACATGCCTATGAGAAAACAGGGAGGAACACTCACCTATACTTGTTTCTTGGGAGACATATAAGCTTTTGAGTATGTAGCTTAAAAGATTTTTTGAATTTTCCTATACAACTAATAAAGTCCTATTACAATTCATAATTCTCACTTCCCACTATTGAGAAAAAAAAAGGCATTTTCCTGTACAAATAATAAAATCCCACTACAATTCATAGTTCTCACCACCCACTATTAAAGAAAAAAAAAAATCAAGAAAAAAGAAATTAGTTCTTTTGCATAATTCATTCTCGTGTCTTAGAAAGACGAAACTGGGATATGGATGGTAAACAACTGTCCTATGAGCAGATCTTCTCATGTAAAGGCGATCTTCATATTAAAATAAATAAATAAATAAATCGCATGTAAAAGTTTAAGGAACCCCTCATCGATCTCAACAGAATCATTTCTGTAAAGAAAGACTGTTTCTGATGTAAACTGAATACAAGTGATTTTTAAGTACTTAAACATCAGATGCACCACCACAAAATGCTGTGGTTTAATAAATACATATTTACACATAGTAATAAGGAGTAAAGGACATGTACTTGACATACCTAAGTATGCTAATTGCATTCCCTAACAAATTGAAACTTAGTTAAAAGGTATTGAATAAACTGACAAGGAACCGAACACCCTTCCAAATTTCAAAAATTATATTTACATTCTTAACTTATATGACAAAAATCAGTCAGTTATGTAAAAATGATTGAGATTGTTCTAATTTCCAAGATGCTCTTACCTATAGACTGTGGAGAATCCATGTAAGGGTTATATTTTGCATAGTGGCAACGGTCTGTAGCCAGCATTACTTCAAATACCTTGTCTGATTTGATTATTCCATTTTCTATAAATAAAGAAATACATAAATAAAATTGAAGGCATTGTTTCTCTTCTGCAATGCAAGAGCATGTGAAATACATGAATATTGTATTCTCACACCTAATAGTGTGAGAAATCATGCTACTTACCTAACATTCTAACCCTCATCATACTAGAATTTAAACTGTGCTCCATAAATCAAACAATGCTTAAGCCACTGAACTTTGAACAAGACTCTCGGCAGTTACAGATGCTTTTCTGAAACAGTAGATACTATTTGCAAAGACCTATCCCTTAGAAAAAAAATAAATCAGTTTTGTGCACACCTTTGATATTCTTGAAAACATAGTCAGTAAGAAACTGATAGTACTCTACACACCTAACAAGATACACTTCGTATTTCTAAGTAGCTCTATAAGTGAGTAATTCTTGAAAAAAATACAACAGCAGGCTAGAAATGTGAAGCTGCAGCATCCCTGCTCAGTATTTTATTTTCAAGATCTGTTTCTCTTTTGTGTTGGCAAAAGAAAAAAAATCCTTTTGTAAAGAAACTCCTAGAGAATCAGAATTCTTATGCTGGGGCAGACTGAAGCCAAGGAGTTTTGATATCAAAATACTTTGAATTTTTGTTCATTTTTCAAAATAAAACGTAAATACACGTGCTTGTAAAACATCAGAAGCCCTCTGCAGTGCAGCCATTTTTCCTTGCAATTTTATTGAAGTTTTTAAACACTGATAATTCTTTTTTTAAAGTTCTGAGTACAAGTAACAGAAAACTTTATAAAACAAATGGAAGAAATTAATTAACTGCTTGCTTTAAAAGATACAGTATAAGCTACAAACAGCTGAAGTTTCAACAATGGATTGCTTCATTGAACTACTTACTTTAAACAAGGAAGATTTATTTGGAAAAATATAATTAAAAGGAAAAAAAAAACATGTAATTTGACTACTTTTAAAATCTAATGCAAAATCCCCAAATGCAGTAACATAAAAATCTGTAAGATTGTCCTAACTGAAGTCACACCAGTGTTTTTTTTTTAAGTACTACCAACATTAACACACCTGTGCCCAGGCCTGGGCTAAATCCTGCAGAGGCTTCCCTGACTCTTTACAGTGTTCTCCCAACTATCCTTATCAATCATGGGTTTTTCTTACCTCTTTTTTTTCTTATTTACTACCTGTTTCCAGGATTTAATTGTCCTATATAACATAGGCTTGAATTCAGAAAGCAAATAACCCCCCCAAAACATTTTGATTTTCAGTCTGAAAATAAAGTATCAAATAGAACTGCAATGGGAATATACTACCTGATTATTAAGGAAAAGAACAATTCTTTTTAAAAAAAAATTGGTTTTTAGAATTATTTCTATACCTGCTAAGTCCCACAAAAACACATATACTCCCTTCACAGACCACACATATTACACATATCCTGTACTTTGACTTCATTTGGAACTGTATACTACAGTCCCAGTTAGAGGAAAGTACCCATTTCAATGCAAGTTTTTTTTCCTGAGAGAGCAGGCACTTGCAGCAGTTCCTAAGTTTACTTACTGAGCAACATAAGTAAAAAAAAGTTGTGTATCAGTTCTATGAACAAGGCATAGAAACAAACAACAACAACAAAAAAAAAATCAAAATTCTACTGTTAGATTCTCATTAGCTGTCACCAATAAATTAGTATCTCTTAAATAAATGTACTTTAAAGAAAAAACAAAATGGGTCAGGAGAATAAGTAAAGCTGATTATAACAGGAGTGAAAAAAAGAGACATTATGGGGGACAGAAGAGGGGTCAAAAAGCGGTAGCTGAGAAGCACTCAGGAAAGAACTAAAATACTGATTTATTCCTCAAGAACGTGTATTGTGCAGACAGATGCATGCATTCTAGAAGCTATAGGTAGCCATCTGCTCTTTCCTTTTGTGCCTTGGGGAAAAAAACATGCAGAGAATACACAGATCAAGCTTCCAGCTTGAAAGAGCAACTGCAGGGCTCTATGGTAAGGCCAAGAATCTCCCCTGCTTTTCAGGGGATCTTCTCTGTACTGCTGTGACTATAGGCTTCTTCCAAACCTCTTTTTTCACACTACTCTCTCATCCACTGCTGTCAGCTTTCTACTCAGAGTAGCAGTAAGTAAATTCACCTCGCAGAATTTAAAAATTTTATTCTGTCTCCATCCTATTGCTTTACTTATGTATTTTACCCATTATCCCCCCAAGTTGTTTAATCAGAGTACAAGAGCATCACAGCAGAGATTGTCTGTGGATGTCTGTGCAAAACAAAGCACAAAACTTTATTTCAGCCAAAGTACATGTAACTTTACCAAGTACAATGCTTATGCTGACAGGCAAATGGCCCCCTAAAATTGGAAACAGTAGCTACTAATATTCTACAGATCCTGAGCATTCAGGATGCTCTCATTCAGCAAACACTCCTGAGATTTGCTGAATGTTGTACTTTTTGATCAGTGTCATCTTTTTCATCAGTAAATGAGAAGTTAAGCGAGTTACCCATACTCGGAGTCCCCAGCAGAAATGGGGACGGAAGCTGGATCTTGTGTCTCAGCCACGTACTGCAATTATTGAATAATGCTCCTTCTTCATAAAAAACACACCCTCTCAGCTCTGAATGTGGAATTTCAGGGCATCGCATTATTCCCCCATAGATTAAGTCTGCTTTTCAAATTTGCTTATTATACAATGGAGAACACCAGAGTAAAAAAAGAAAAAAAAAAAAGGCAATTAACTCTTCAAATACTAGTGCTACTCAGTCCAAAGTAAAACGAACAGATTTTAGGTGGGAATTAATTAAGAAAGGCAATCAAGCCCTAAACAGTAAAGTTATTATAGACTTTCTAGTAATTTTTTCTGCATCGATAACAGAGACAATTTTTCTTAGTCTCATGGTTGAATAGAGAGAAACATGGCAACTGCAAGGTACAGAACTCCAATGAAAGTCCATTCCTTCCTGCAGCAGTCAGTCCCAAGATGACCAACTGCCAGGATCTTAATTCTGTCTCGAACAAATCTCTGTCAGGTTCTGAAGTCCAAAAACAAGTACATCCCCTGAAAAGGCCAATAATATGAGTTTATATTGCAAAGACGACATTCTAATTTCATGCCATCTCTAAGTGCCAAAAAAATAAATTATTTTTTTATTGTCTTGTTAATAAAATGCCAATGAAAACATTTTCTAAATAGGAATCTGTATCTCACAAGATACAGATAGGAATCTGTATCTCACAAGAAAATAATTCACAATTAAATACAAGTCGTTAATCCTTTTTAATAAGGATTCATCCTTTTCATTCCTTTTCAGGAGGTTTCAAAATTCTGATAATCAGTAGTGCAAACAAATCAATTGCTAAATTATGAAGTGTTTGCAAGCAAAGGCTAATATACAAAGGCACCAGCTTACAACTTAAAATCAAAAGTAAACTCTATTTCTTAGAGTTGTATCAGCACAACTCCTGAGCCCCAAAGGGCTGAAGCCACAAAGTCACCACTGAGGAGCAGAGCAGGGCCCATGGAGTTCAAGAGTTACTCTGTGCAGAGGCTGTGGCAATGATGACTTGACATAATTGGAGCATGTTTTGAAAACTCACTCTTGTCTGCTTCTTTTCCACGAATAACACCATGAAAACAGGAAAATTACTCACAGAGCAGTCCCTGGATTTCAAGGTGGAAATACACCACTGTTAAATGCAACCTGGGAAACCAGGCTGCTGGCTGTCAGAGCAAGGAAAAAAGAGCTCAAGTCCGAAAAGACACCATGGACTTGCAACAAATAAATAATAAGAGAGGTTGTTTACTAGTTATACATTACTGAAGTGTGTATCTTTCAAAGAACTGCCTACATCACTGATAGTATCCTGACTGTTGATCAAACAAGTTCCCAACCAAACCAAACCATAAAATACTAGCAGTCAACACTTAACACCAACACTAGCTTCCAGATCAGAAAAAGGATGTCTCATTGCCACATGATAAAATCCAGCACACAAGCTTACTATACAAACTATAAACAGCTACTCAAACACCCCCTGTTGCTGGCTTTACATAAACAAAATGCTCATGCAGATCCCAAAACCATTTACTGTGGGACTATTTCAACATCCACATAGTTCAGTTTCTCCCCAGATTACTTTCTCCATAACCACTGCAAGAGTATTTCACTTATGGAGATGACTTTTCAGCAAAACAGTGATATTTTTTAAAATCATACAGAGGTCTTAAAGCATGATGCAAAGCACAAACAACAGCTCTATATTACAGAAGATGGAATCAAGTAGGTTAAAATCACTTAAATTACAAGTAACAGTTGCCAGACGTCTCCACCTGACCCACACAAACCAGCCATCAACTTTAAAGAGGAAAGTGGGCTGGAACAGAACCACATCTTGATTTTTCCAGCAATGTGAAGTTAGTTGTTTTTAAGCAGCTGGTCAACTTTAAGGTCGGGGTCTTTTTGTGTGGGAAGAAGAAGGAAAAAGGCAGGAAAGAAAGCAATTCAGTTAATAGAATTTTATTTAACAAACATGGGAAAACTTCACTGTAAACCATGAACACAAAGCACTCTGAACAAAAAGTGATGAATCAGCATCCCAAGATCCAATAAAGGACATTTGACCTCAAAACATACAAAGTTCTTTGTGATAAAGAAACTGAAAGTAGGTGTTTGTAAACAAGTGGTTATAAAACCGCTCATGCTTACAAACTTCTTGTGTTTTCCAGATAATTTAAGAATATCTGCCTCAAGTTTACACGTTACTCAAACAGGATGTTGCATACAGCTATCTGGAAGGCATCAGTTGAGAGTCTGTCACTCGGAGACACAACAACAGAAAGACCGAGGAAAGTAAGGGTCCATCAAAACTAATCTGAGAGTCCAGAAATTAAATACAAAGATTGAATCCCATGAAAATCCCAGAGAGGCAGAAATTTAGAAAAAAAAATAATCTTAAAATATGAAATCAGCATCTTAATGCTACTCAAAATACGCAGAGGTAAAACCTCATGGAACCAAAAACTAGGTTCAATATAACAAACTAGTATACAGTTAAATACAAACTCACCTTCCAAAATTTCACTTCTATTTTAAGGGAGTACTCCTTCCCTGTTTAATAATGACCACCTTCAAACACAACCTGTTCATTTTGGTATAATGGATAAGAGCGCTCCATTCATTTTCATGGATCTGAAAGTCTGTAGATCACTAATTTAGACATATTTAACCACAGCTGTATTGCTCCCTCATACTCTAGGCCAATATTGCAAAGTTGGTATTAACCATTTTCTTTTCTCTGGGGATGGAGAAAGGCTCATAGTCCTACAGTGCATATCTTTATCACAAAAGCTGTGTTAGGTCCATAACATACACACATTTACTGAAACAGTTCTGTTGATTTTGTCTAAATTTGTATCAGCAGCTGACCAAAGAAACTTTGGGGAGTACATGAAAGAAGAAAGTGACTTCACGGTTGGGTTCAGCCTGCAAGAACATAGAACTGCACTTTCCAATAAACTTTAATGCCTCCATGCAGATGAGGAAGTTTCCACCTCTGAGCACACCTTGATCTCTCTACGTTTGAGAGGGCTGAGCTTCACTTAAAAAAAAAATCACATGAAATGTCAAAACAGAGCACTTCAATACAAAGTGGCAACAACCATCAGTAATAACTAAGAACTGTTGCAGAGGTTAAGACAAACTTAGCTGGACAGGACAGACAGATAAGCAAATCTCTTCACATTAAAGCCTGAGGCAAGATGACTTCAATAGTTTTAGCAGATCTCTAAAGAAAGGCAGATGCTGCACATCTTACACCTTTTACTGAGCAGATCCCCTGCAACCACTTTGCTGATCTGTTTTCAGAAAAGCCAATGCTGTCACCACCAGCAGCCAGACCACATGAAGACTCTGGTATTGAGAAGGTGGTTTCATTAAAACAAGCACTAGTACTACACAAAAGCTGAGGAAGATCAAGAAATCAGCAAAACATGACCCTGACTCTTCGGATAAAATGACAGAAAGCTGTCATACTAGCAGAAATAAAGAAGAATTTCTAAAGTTTTATTTGTCTGACCATCTCCTTTAGATTTTGACACTGCAGGCATTTAAAACTTCCGTGCTCAAGTCTAATGTTGCATTATTCAGGTTCTGAAGTCTTAAAACAACTCACAAGTCAACCAATCCAGGAAAGACATCATTCCAAAAACTTGATGGTCTCAAGCTCTGAGAGAGGTTACTCCATTTTTGCCAAAATTTGGTAATTTGATTTAAATCAAATTTGATTTAATTTAAAGTTTTAGAAACAAGTAAAATGAACTTCATCTTGTAACAGTCTTCAGAAAAAAAAATTTCTGAAAAAAGTATTATCATAATACTAAAAACATGACTTTGAGGTACTATATTCACAGAAACATTCACTTAAAAGAACATGAACATTATGCATTTCTTTCCAAGCTTACCAGTAGTTGTTAGTACAACTACATCAGGATGTAGTACAGAAAGAAACAGTAACATTAAAAGAAAAGCTTGGAGTTATATTGAAACTAAAACATCCCAGATTCCCTCTTTTTAATATACCCGCAAGCAACAGTAATCACCTGTAAGCAACAGCTTTGCAAAATTATTTTCATGTTACTATGGATTATTAGGCAGCTTCAAGCTACCAGAAAAAAACAGTATTATGCCATTAAACGCAATCAGAAACAAAAAAAAACCCCTACAATCCAAAAACCAAACAAAAAACTTCAATCAAGCAAAAGAAGTAAACATTTTTAAATTAAAATGACTGATTATAAAGTGGTGTGATATAAGCAAGTAGCCAAAATCATGTACTCTTTTTTTTTTCCCAGATGTCTGAGGACTGCATTAAATTTTGGGGCTGTTGTGGGAAAGAATGGGTATGGTTTTAGTATTAAATTGACACCTTGTCTAACATTAAGTGGAAAAAAAAATAAACGCTAACAGAAAAGAACCTAATTTATACACAGATGAAATGCGGTGAATGTTTTTGAAGTTATTTTTCCTTTCTGTTAACATTTTTTATTTTTTGGCATGTTGTCTTGATTTACTCGAAGACCTCCCTCTTAAAATGGTCAAGGGTATAGAAATTCCTTCAAAACATTTCACTGAAATGGGTAAATCACTAATATTTATATTAATAATAAAGAAAAAGTTTATGGCAACTTTTTTAGGCAATTATTTTAATTACTTGCTAACAAAATAAAAAAACCCCCAATGTTCCAAAAAATAGCATCACGAATTTCAATTCTACGCCACCTGAGACATTAACTAAATTTAAGAAAATGTAGATATTCTTAAACTAACATATCAGTGGATGTGTTAGTTTTCAATTAAAAAATACCGTTCAATTTTCAACTGTTTCACTGTCTGGCCATGAGTTACAATCCTTAGTCGCTCAAGCCTCAATACAACATACAGGTTGAAGGAAAGTGTATTCACTGAGTTCACACAACAGGCGGCATATTGGCTTGTACAGTGGAGGTATTAAATTTGGGTTACTTGTTTTTTATTGCTGTGATTTTCCATTGCTATTTCCCTTTTTCATGTTCATCCAAGTTACGTTACTCTTCCTCGAGCAAAACTAGCCAGATACAGAAGCAATCTGGATAAACCAAGGAAAATGACATGGCAGGATAAAATAAAAACAAAAAACAAACCAATGTTTAGTTCTTGCTGAACCTAGCTTAGGCTTCGCAATGCCACATCTTATGCGTTCACATTCATGGCAGTTCTCAAAGAGATTTGTCCTCAGCAATCAGAAACCTGCAATAAAGGTGCAGATTCATTGTAGATAAGCCTTCACCACGACGAAACTTGCCAAGATGTCATTTTTAATTATTTAACATCTAAATAATAAAACACTCAGAGAAATATCTTTAGCATGTCTAAGAATAGAATCCGCAAAGCCTGACAATATTTGAATATATACTGATTTGCAACACCATTCACACTGAAAAACTAGAGATCTGGTCTCGAGGCACAAAATTCTATGAAATTTGTGGCATCTCATAAATTACAGTTTCTGACTTTTGTGATACAATTTTACTAGACGAGGAAGAGAAAAACAGCGTAGCAGCAAACAAGCCCACAGATGGTTAACAACATCATGCAGCACTTTAGCCACAGTCAAGTTAATTCACCTTCACTTTCACCTGGAAATGTGGATTCAAAAGCATGTGTATGTGGTTATAACACCATCAGCTCAACATCATCAGGGAAACAAGCAAAGACAGATTGTCATATGGCAACATACCATATTGATTGGAGGAGAGAAAGAGAGGTGTGATAAGGAAACTTAATTAACTTTGATGAACTGTGAATTGGACAGGGACCAATTTTTCAGTTCTGCAGGTGGGGAAGAAAAGCTGATTTCTAAGATGTTGGTGTGTAAAGTAACAGGAGACTTGGCATGAGCCCAAGTATGAAAGACAGAAGGAGATCAAAATGACCCAATTGTGAGCTGAGAGAACAGTGGATAGATAACTGAAGATAAAGAGAGGGAGAAAAAAAAAGATACAGATTTAGAATCCAAAGATCTTCAATCAAGCAAGATAACAGTAAACAAGCCACCAATTACCCAGTCTTTTCCCACTTTCTCAGCATCCCTCTATGGTAAGTTACAACAAAAAGAAATTCCAGTCACAGTTATGTATTTAAACACAGTCAATTACTTCTACGTTTGGCATGATTTCTAACCCTAGAGTAACCTGCATTTTGATATCTTCCTAGGAGCATTGTCTGCTAAAAGATCTTTATTTAAATATTTTTAGGGGGAAAGTTTGTTCAAGTTTGAAGGCACGTGTTCAACTATTTTCAGTTAGGAAGAAGTGAAGATTGAAATAATTATTCTGTAAGTGTGTTTCTTTAAATAGCCCTAATACTGCAAGAATCAAACATTCACCAAAGAAAAAAGAAACATTTTTTTAAAGTAGTTTCAAGAATCACTGGAAAACAAAGCTTAAACTTTCAAGCAAGTTTATTTTGTATACGTCACAAGTTGTGCATTTATGATGCCTCAAAGTAACAGTGCAAGAACATGTTTACAATGCAACAAGCAGCTAAAAATCAAAACAACAAGAGTCATGGAACATCCTTCTGTCACTTGTCTCTTAAGTATGCACTTACAGAGTTCCAGGGCCCTCTTCATTAGTTTGTCCCTTTTAAGCCATGAAAGCAAAGATAAGATACTGTAAAGAATACTTGCCTAAACCCGCATGTAAATACACAAAAGCATTTACCACTGCTCTAACACAATGATTGTTTCCTTTATAGAAAGGTTAATTCTATAAATTAAGGCAACAACGAAATGAGCAATGAGCATGTTAATATAGTTTCATGAAATTACAGCACTTTATTGCCACAAAATAGAAGTGTTAGTAACTGTCAATAACAACTTATAAAGAAGAATAGTTTTTATAGCTGTTTTTAAAGGAAAAGAATACGTATCCTACAGGAGTTTTCCATTTATGTTTTTATTGGGAAGCAAAACCAGTTTAAGAAGCTCCCATTCTTCCCAGCCCATTTATACCCGTAACAAAGCTCACTGCTTCTCTAACCACAGCAGCACAACAGCTTACAGATACTGAGGAGTTTAAAACTCCATGTTTCCTAAGGGGAGTAACGAGAAAGTGATCCAGTCTCACAACACGGCCTCCCTCACAAGCAGTTCTGTGAGTTCTATTAGACTTGTGACACAAGGGCAGGAGCAAGAACCTCTCAGCCAGGCTTTGCTGCAGAAGAAAATACACTGTGTCACTACAACCTGAGTTATTTCCTTTAAGTAATGACAATTACACACTAAATAACATACTAAGTTACATGCAAGATAAACATTCAGACAACAGCAAATTAACCTCATCTCCCCTGCATTCTTACTTCTAGCATAAAAATGCTAGAAATACTATGCCACTTAGCTGTTTTAGAAAAAAAAAAAAATTAATTAAATACATTGAGGAATCTACCACTCAAAAGGAATTCTCTAGAACATTTTAGTCTTTCCGTAAACAATGATTTTTAATTTTGTTAAAAACATACACAAGAGAATTATATATCATATAAAATGCTACTTTCTTCTAAACTTGTTCTCAACTTCAGCAACCAGCTATCATCTTACCTGGAAAACTCTTATTTAAAAGTTATGGTCTTAATCCTGCAACTGCTCTGCACTGATAAAGCCCTAGGCCATCATTGGAGTCCTACAGAGGTCAACACCACAATCTTGCTGCAAGATCAGAAGCCTCCGTGCCTTTGCAACATTTTATTTCTAATCTGCTATTTCACACTCCTCAAAATATTTCGGCATATGTACGCAAAACAGAGGGGGGGGAAATTACAGACTATTATTTTCCAGGTAATTACCATCACTGTATATTTTGAGATTACAGTACTAAACACTCCAGTTTATTTTCCTCTTCCTATACTAATATTGTCATTTACTAACTATAACAGGTTTTAGCTTTTTCATTATTATTATTTGCAAAGCCCTCAACAGTTTCCATGTATTGAAAAACACTCTCATTGTTTTCTTCAACAAAGAAATCCATTTTGCCTTCAGGTTCTGAAAGCCATAGACAATTCTGGCAATAATCACTTTTTGGATATATCTTGGAGCTTGACATTCTTTTTTTACGTCAGGAAGTTTTCCCCTGCTGTGTAAAGGAATAGAATCTCACTAGAACAGTATCTGCCCTTACAGTTGCAAAACAAAGCAAAACAAATGCATTGCAACTCTCGTTACTAGAAAAAATTGTTATCTATTTGATAAACAGGTAGTTTTTACAGTGAACCTGCAAATCACTTCGGTATATATTGCTCTACTGGACAGAAATGTTCTCAAAAGAGCGGCAAAAGAAAATACCGGAAAAGACCACAGGATCAGAGGATCTAACATAAACAGACTGGAGAAAACCACAAGGCTGATTCTCCTAGGTCTCCAAAATAATGAGGAGGCCAAACAGGTGAAGTTGTCTGTGGTCTTGCAGCACTACTGAAATAGGAGAGAACTGCCATAACACAGGCTCCACAGCTACATCCTTTTACGTCTAGGACACGGACTTGAGGAGGGAAAGCCCAGGAGTAAAGAAAAGAGACACTACGAGCATCTCTAATACAGATTAATCTGAGAACACTGGGAAAAAACGGAAACTCTGGATGGGGAAGGTGTTACCACCACCCTGTCCTCTCAGCCTGGCTCAGCTGTGAGTGACCCCGCAGACTCGGGCCGAAGACCATCAGGTGAAGGACACCCGCCCAACACCTTCCCCCCGCAGCAGGGGGACAGCGCGGGCCTTCCCCGGGGACAAGGAACGCCGAGTCCCGGGCGGTCACCGAAAAGCGGGGCGACAGCATGAGCCTGCAGCCTCGGCAGCTCCTCTCCGCCCCCAGCGGCCCCAGCCCACCCCTTCCAAAGGAGCAAACTCGGGATTGGGGCCAAAAGCGAGCGTTTCGGACCTCACGAGCGGGACTGACTGCCGCCACACGCTCCTCCAACCCGACGAGAACTACCCCGGCGCCTTCTCCCAAACCCGGGCAGCTCCTACTGCCGTTAGCCGGGGCCTGAGGGACCGCCGACACCACCGCTCCCCCTCCCGCACTGCGAGGGGCCCCGGGAGCCGCTCCCCGCCCCGACCCGGCGGAGGTGACCGGACGGGACGCCGGAGCCCGCGGCGTGAGGAGGATCACGGGCCCTCCGGAGCTGCCGCCGCCACCAAGAGCCCTACGAGGCGGCGGGAAGGGGGCCGGGGGGCTGGCGGCGGGCTGACAACAGCCACGGCCGCCGCGCAGCGCTTCCCCTTCGGGACCGCCATGGGCGCCGCCCCTCCCGCCGCATCTCCTCCCGCAACAACAGCCCGGGCCCGCCCTGCGCCAGCGGCCGCCGCCCTCCCGCCCGCGGGACGGCGGCGGGGCTGTTCGCCGCTCCCTCACGGGAGGGACCCGGACGGACATCCAGACACACACACCCCCCCCCGGCTGGGCGCCGCCTTCGCCTCCTCCCCCCGGCCGGCGCTGCTCCTTGACAGATGGCCGCGGGGCGGGCCCCGCGGGAACGCCGAGTGCGTGCGGCGCCGCTACACGGTCCGTCCCCCCCGCCCGCCGCGGCTGGGGCGAGAGGGGGCGGC
>JAOXJK010000023.1:53875638-53885788 GCA_025774025.1 Xenus cinereus | reverse complement strand
GGGGCTTTGAGCAACCTGGTCTGGTGGGAGGTGTCCCTGCCCATGGCAGGGGGGTTGGAACTGGATGATCTTTAAGGCCCCTTCCACCTCTAACCATTCTATGATTCTATGATCAGTGCTGGCTCCTTGTTAGATACTTTGAAAAGCGTTTCCAAGTAAAACTGGTGGTGTCATTCCCATACAGGATAACAGGATCTCCGTTTGGTCGGTTGGAGACCTTGGAAATGCTGGCCTCAATGGTGAATATCAAGGAGAGCCTCAGCTGCTGTGTGACATCAGGCACAACGGTGATGTTATGGACATGCAGGTAAAATAGCTGTGCTGAACAGATTCGTATTAAGAGAAATTAAGTGATAGTGAGCTGTCAAAATGCTGAGATTGACCAAAAAAAATTCTTAGGAAGAAGAAGGGCAAAACAAACCAGTATCAGTTTGTGGGTTTGTTGGGTTTTTTGCTTGTTTGTTTTTACTATACTTACCAGTAATTTAGGTTACTCTAAAATCTGAATGGTACTGACATCAACTAATAGTGTGCTTATTATCTCTCTTTAGTTTTTGGATCAAGAGAGAATTGTGGTGGCTTCATCAACAGGAACTGTAACTGTATTCCGTCATCATCAAAATAACCAGGTAAGTAAATTGCTTTAAGCTGCTATTTCTGTGTAACACAGGTCACTTTGATCTTAGCATAAGACTTCTCAAAACTACCAGAGCAAGAAACATCTGCGCACCAAAATGACTTTTTTTGAAGTCTGTTAGAAAAAGCATTGACTATATACATACGAGGAAAGAAAAAAGCATTTTGCACACATACGACATAAATTAGATTCCAGAGCTAGATAGACTGGGGTCTCTGCTAGCATATATCTGTAGCCAAATAGTCCATTCACTGAAAACATACTTTAAGAGTTTAGATTGTTTTGGGAGAGTGGATATTTATGGACTTGTGCCTGCCTTAACAGAGTTTTTTCATTTTTGAACTAAATGATTCGCGTTGAATTTCTTCTCACAAGTGTCATGTGGGGGAAGGTATGCAAACCCTGAAGTCTTTTGCTTTGATTATAAATCACTGAAAATAAACATATAATGACTTTATTCTATATTCACAATGATACAATAAAGGCTAATATCTGATAGTAGTTTGATACAGTACCTGAAATAAACTAAATTCTTTGCAATCAAAATCTAAATCTGATCTAAATCTAATTTTATAAGGGTGTCAGCTCTTTTCTCTTGTCCTGGGGAAAAACTGAAGGGATAACACTAGTGAAAGACATTACAGTTCGTAAATAGAATGTGTTCTTTCTGATTTTTTGCTCATGTGAAAAAAATGGTTCAGAGAAGAAATAATTGATGTTTCATTGAAGGGTTGTGTGCTCAAGAGTTGAGGAAAATTTAGATCTCTGATTCTTATTTGTATAGAAGATTCCCATTCCTGTGAGGTAGTGTGGCTTTCCTGGAGCTTGTTTTTGGTTTCTGGAAGCTTTGGTCTATCAGGATCATTATTTAACAGCAGAATTTCATGTCTTGTTATTATTTAGACTTTATCTGCCAACCATCGGTGGGAGAAAGCCCATTATCATGTGGATCAAGACACATCTTGCGGTGGAGCAGCATGTACTGGAGTCATCTGCAACAAACCAGAAATTGTCACTGTGGGAGAAGATGGTAGAATTAATCTCTTCAGAGTTGACCAAAAGGATGCAGTAAGAACTATAGGTATGCCAATTAACTGTTCAAGTTATTTTAGTTTGGAGTAGTTTGTCTGGTTTTTAGCTTCCCAAATGATAAACAAAAAAAAAAAAGGTAGGAAGTCAGTTGAGAATTGAATTAAATATTCTTAGTTGAATGGGTTTGCTCTGGATTATTCCTGTATTCCTCCACACTTTAGATACCTGAATGAACATAGAAATGCACCTGAAACAATTCAGCTATTTGCAAGTTAATCTTTTAACTGATGGAGAAGTTTCAAGCCTAACATTCTCTGTAGGCTTCTGTTTCATCTAGAACTGTTAAATGCTATGACAGTGTACAAGAAATATGGTTAGATTTCAAGAAGTATTGTGTCCCAAGTTCCTCATAACTGGAGGTCAGTGAAATGGTCATTTCAATTCACTATTTGTATTAAGATTAACCCTCATATTCAGAGGGTCCATATTCAGAAACATGTAGTTCTCTGTGTCTAAAGGAACACCAAGAACCAGAAACTGCTGTTTGTACCCTGTTCTTCTGCCAGATATTATGGCTTACAGTGATCATTTCTCTCTTAGTGAAAAAGCTCCACATTTCCTAGACTAATAAATAAATCATGTGATAGAGTAAGATGTTTGTGAAAGGTGTCAAAACCTGGTTATTCTCAGCTCTTCTGTCATGCTAGTCTCATGGAAAGAGAATACAAGCTTGTAGCATCTGTTGGAAATGAAACTTAAAGTGGAAATAATTTAAAGGACAGTAACACCATGTTTTATAGTGGCATTAAACTGTGACTTTCTCCTGGAAACTTCAGTTTGACACAGCATCCGTGTTTCTCCTCAAGCAAAGTCTTGCCTCTAACAGATGAAGGAATTTGCACAGTGATAAGCCAATTAAGGAAGGAAGTACTCTGGGATTTCTAGAGGGGATACTTACGTGTGCACGGCTGTATGTACACACACAAGATAAATCCTATTAATTGCATACAGTCCTTTACTGAAGCTCCTTGAGAATTCATGTAGGAAACCTTTCTATGCCTTTAAAAAAAAAAAGGGGGGGGAATAGCAGGGCATGAGATGCTCCTTTAGAATTCAAGTGGGAAACCTTTCTATGCCTCAAAAAAAAAAAAAAGTTGGGTAGCAGGGTGTGAGGCAGATTTTATTAGCATGTGCCCACAAAACACAGTCACTTCCACTTGAGGGGCGAGAATCATGGTTAACTAGTTTAAAAGGATTATTTTATAGTAAAATTTTTACTTGTACAATTTTTATGTGTACCAGAATACTCTGTGTTAATATCTGTATATAAATTTGCTAAAGAGATTGTTTTGCTGACTCACAGGAAGCAGGTGTCCACCAAAAAATCTGTATTTTTCTCTGGGCAATTGCTCAGACACTTACACACAGATGTAATAATGTGCAGGATGCAAGTTGTTAGTTTTTTTCGTGCTCCCTTGATCGTACTATGTAAAAATGCTTGGTTTGTAGTGGTAGCATCAGCCAGCATTATGCTGCTGTAAGACTTTGCACTGAGATTTGCTGGTGCATAAACATTTAAGAAATCGCATGTGAATTAATTGAGAAATTTCCTTTCTGAAGGGAAATGTTAAAATAGGAATGGTCCATAAATAAATCAATCACGCCTGTGACCTGGTAAGTGAAGCTTACCTGGAGTTACGTGGAAGGGACTAGCATGAACTCATTGACTAGGGCTTATTCTACAGTAAAAGTTGGAGAAGGGGAGAGAACATCTTGGAAGATGCTTTCAGGTTCTTCAGGATGGAGTTCTATAGTGTAAAAAATGCTTTCTGCTGGTTCCCAGTTCAATGACACCTTGACATTTCCCAGGCAGTGAGCTGAATCCTCAACATGGTTTAACATGAAGATAGAACTCTTGTGCCTTATGAAATATTTAAGACTAATATACAAAGTTTATATCTTTATAGTCAGTTGTGGTAGGAAAAAAAAATCCCCAAGGTTAGAGAAGATGTAAAAATCTTTTGGAGCCAAAAGATGTATCGTTGCTAAATCACTTACTGTTATTCTGTCTCAAAATTTTAAATCTTCTGTGAACACTTCAGTGTTCAGTAATCTAACATGTTTTTCAAAGGGGTTTTGGTTGTGGAGTTTTTTCTTTCCCCTCAGCTTTCATTTAAATAGTAGGCAGGAAAGAAAACTTATTCAAATATCTGTAACCAGGCATCAATGTAACTTGTCTGCCTAAATAACAGAAAAGGTTTGCATCTTATGCGGAAAAAAAATCACCTTTATTTTCACTGTGGACTTACACAAAGAATATTAAAACACTTGAGGTGAAAGTAGACTTAACAATGTTACCCCATCATAATCAAGATAAAAAGTTTATATATAGTATCAGAATCAAAATATAAATATATGGTGTCTATGTTATTCTCTCCTGAAGCCTCAAATGTTTCTCATCCATGCTGTGAAATGTTTAACACTGTAAATTATTCTGACCAAAAGAAGCACTGGAGAAAAGGACCTGAAAAAAGAGCTTTGTCATTTAGTTACTAAGATTAACAAGCAAAAGCATAATTCTGGTTTGGCTTTAGGGACAGGGATGGATGTCACGTTGATAGTTCTTGGAAGAGGTCTAAGGAAAGTTGGTGAATTAAGTGCTTCTGTGTACAACTGCTTAATGTTCTCAGCTGGAGTTACTGCTTCTTGTGTTCAAAAGAACTGCATTATGAAAAGCTCCGTAGCTTGCCTCCCATCAATAGACGCAGTGCCTATAAAGAAAGCTCATAAACCACGGACCTGACTAAATTGACTCCTCCTCTTCGGAACTATAGAAAGAAATCTTATACATCAATAGGCAGTTCTGTAAGCAGCGGAATTAATTAAATATAGCTTCTTACAGATTTGTCTCTATATCTTTCTTTGATATAGGAAGCAAGGGCTTCTTCTTCACAGGGTACCCTTGCAGCACTTAAAATTTCACATGACACTGTCTCCCTCTGAAAATGCTGTTGGTTGTTGTTGTTGTTGTAACCATGTTTAAGCAGCTGTGCTCTATTTTCTAAAAAGAGTTTGTTTTGTTGTAATTAAACAGAGACAAGCATTCTATAGCTTACCTGAATGCTTTCTTCATCTCTCTCTTGCAGACAATGCAGACAGCAGTACGCTCCATGCAGTGACTTTCCTTCGCACAACTGAGATCTTGACAGTAAATTCAATTGGACAGTTAAAAATATGGGACTTCAGACAGCAAAAGAACGAGCCGTCTCAAATATTTTCATTGTAAGACCTTTTTTTTTTCTGCATATTTACTGAGAAGCATGTGCTGCTACTTTGTATGATCTGATTTAAATCTTTCCGGATGCCTTCTTGACAATGGCATGATAAATTGGTTATTTTTTTTAGAAGGCTTTTAACTTCTGTGGTAATTAAATAATCGAAAGCAGACTCTGCTTAATGGCTGAATTACTGTTGTGGCCAAGCATTGTATTTAGGTGCTCTGTTCTATGATTTAACTCCTGAAGGACAGTATTGCACCTGTACACTTGCTCTTTTTTAAATAATAATAAAAAAACCTAACCTTCAACCCAGATCTCTTTCACTTTCCCTAATTAAATATACTTCACATCTATTTATCACAACAGCCCTAATATAACTTTTGTGGCTTTTGAATGGTAATTTTGTGCCTTATATGGTACTGTGAGAAAACAAACTGAGGTAGATTCAGGTCCTGTTGTTGGCTGTGGAATAATTCCCATTGCTGTTAATAGTTTGTGGTTGAGGTACCTGGTTTTCATAGTGCCTGGTCTCCCTTTGTAATTCGTAGTAACTATTGAAACTGTAATTATAACGTGAATTTCAGTGTAACCTTATTGTTATTATAGGTATATTTAGAGTATTATAATTTTCTCACTGCTGTAAAGCTGTTGGATACAGTGTAGGTGCCCGTATACCATAGAGCACAGAACCTGATGCTGATCCAACTGCAGCTTCACGTTACTGCCATACCTCTCATTCCCAGTAGATGTCATGTGGCTTCAGCCTGTAGTGACCAGACACTACAGGAACTGAAGCTGCAGTCAGTACCGTTACCTTCTTTGGCAACACTCCTAGCAATTAAGGAGAAAATAGAAGCTGAATGTAGAATTCATGTTTGGGTTGGGTTTTTTTGTTTTGTTTTTTTTTTTTTTCATTTCTCCTTTGCAGGACAGGTGGCCGAGTTCCACTGCACTGTGTGGACAGGCACCCCAACCAGCAGTACATCGTGGCCACGGGGGGCCAGGATGGGATGCTGAGTATATGGGACATCAGGCAGGGCACGGTACCAGTGTCCCTGCTGAACGCTCATGAAGCAGAAAGTAAGTATCTGGAGTGGAGGGGGGAGAAGAAGGTGGCCTTTTAGAAAAGTTTTTTAATTTCTGTAAAAAAAGGAATAAAATAAAATAAATTAGGTGTTGTAACTATGATAGAAAACAATTACATAGTTGGTACTTAATGTGTTTTCACTCAGTTGGCTTCAGTTTGTTCCTTCTCTGTATATGAGACTGTTCTTGCATAAAAGCCAACTCTAAACTAAAGCTACACTTAGTAAGCAGTTCTTTAATAAGTCATTAGATGCGTTTAATCAGACTATGTTTCTAGAAGGGTGGGAATATAGTCATAGAAGTTGATGCTGTGGTGTGCAGGTAAGAATGTGGTAAGGCCAGAATGGGGTTACTAACAAACTTGAAAACATGAGGAAAGAGGGGAAAACGAAAATAATACAGATCCGTTTGGTGCCTCCACAATGCTGAAACAGCTCACTTTCCTGCTAACTTTGTATGAACAAGGTGGCAGTTCATTTTGTGCTGAAAATTTCTTGACTTGATGCCACAATTATCTCAAAAAATATTTTTACTCCTTAAATATGTTAAGTTTTACTGACTTAAACGTCTTTTCCACAGTTGTAGTATTTAGACACAAAATAATAATGTCTGTGCTGGGAAGGAATGCCTGAATTCTGATAAAATTTTAACCTTTAGCAATTTTCACAGTATTGAAAATGCAACAAAATAGTCTCTCTTTTCCCTCCCAGGAGAGGGAAAACTACAATAAATAACTAAGGGTGGGGTTTTGGGTCTCCTACACACATATACTTAAGAACGGAAGGTTTTGGTTGGGGCCTGGGTTCTTGTAAGTGCATGTCCACATCATACTGCCAAAGTGCACTGAGCAAAGTACTTGATACTTGTTCTGAAGTGGTTTTATCTGGTTTTGGTTTGATACTTCTAGTGTGGGAAGTTCACTTTCATCCCTCCAACCCCGATCACTTATTTACGTGTTCTGAAGATGGATCTCTTTGGCACTGGGATACTTCCACAGATGTATCTGAAAAACCGTCTTTTCTTCATCAAGGTAAGGATGTTTGAAATCAGTCTGCACTGAATTTGTCAGTTGGCAACATAATTAAGATTCTCACATGACCCAATTAATAACACAATCCTAATACAGAAAATTAAAAACTGGTTTCTGTGCTTAGGAAGAAAGCCCTGATAGGCATTTCAGGAAAACTACTTAGGAGGTTAACAGCTGTGTGAGTTTTTTTGTGGTCTGTTTTGTAGGTTTTTTAATTTTCTGTACTCTATCCAGAGCGTGAAAGGGCACATCTAGTATTTCAAAGATAGATCGTGTTCACTTAAAAATCACCTGTATATAGAAAAGACATGGAGGCAGCCTAAATGACACATTACTATTTGAGTCTCTAAGGGAGATAAACAAAATGTTATAGTACCAAAATAATTTATATCTTAGTAAGATAGTGGAATTAGGAATTTACTATTCGAGGTCATACTTGGAACTGTCAATGAATGAAATTAGATCCTTTTATATCGTAGCAGAATTTTAATTAAAGATATGATACTGACTTAATATGAACACTCATTTTCACATTCTAGTCACAAAGCCCGTTTAATTGCTTGTCACTTCAGAGTGTAAACAGTGGGGAAACTTTCAGATGCCATCTGCTGCCTTTGGCCTCAAAGCTCAGTTATATGTAAGGAAACAACAGGACAGCAGATTCAAGTTCCACTCTGCGTGTTTTCCGGTACATGAAACCTTTGGGACCATTTCAGCCACTTGTTAATTTTATGCTGAATGATGGTTCTCAAACTGAGGCTTCAGTTTGAATGTAAAATATTATGTAGAAAAATAAAATTCAAAAATCCAGGTATATCCCTTACTGCAGAGTAAGTAGGGAGAAGGGACGGTAGGGAATAAGTGTTACTACAGCAAAGCTGATGCCCCAAATATAGCAAAACACCGTATAAATGGACTTTTGTTCTTCTGTCCTTGCTTTAGTCTCTGCCTAGAAAAACTTGTAGATAGTTAGTCTGTTTGTTCAGCGAGATGTGTTCACAGCTGTACTGACCTGTTTGTCTTAACTGAGGACAGAGCTGGTAGCAGGTTTCTGTAATAATTTCAAGTACTTTATTTTTCTTTTAAGCTATTTTTTCCTTCATTTACCAAAGAGAGGACAACATCTGTTAACTAATCTGAAAACTGACTTAAATGTAAAATGATATTCCCATTACGCCTGTCCCATACCTACCATGTTTCTCCAAAATCTGAGAATATATAAACTAAATCGGAACTTAATTCCCTCTCTTCCTTCTTTCCCCTCTCCTTCTTTCAGGAGGAAGAAGTACTACCTATTTTCCCCACAATACCGTTAACCAGTCTGTAGTAAGTGCCTGGCTAAGCAACGATCCTACCAAAGACCGCATGGAAATCACCAACTTAATTCCAAATCAGACTTTGTCTGTGAATAGTTTAGATGTTTTAGGACCATGCCTAGTATATGGTACTGACGCAGAGGCTATTTACGTGAACAGACAACTTTTTGCATGAAACCAACTCCGGTATCCCTTTGAAGTACTGAGCGCCCTGAACTACCGGGAAATGTCAGATTAATGACCTTAATGACTTTAATCTGTTATCAGCGTGCGGGGGAGAAGCCTACAGCTTCGTGCTGGTACTGCAGAAGAAATGTAAGGTGCCGCAGGTTCTGACAGCTGTCTCGTTATTAATGTCATTATTGATGCTCCAGGATAGGTAGCTGAACAAACTTACACGTAAGCTTGCTCTTGCTTCTTCCTCGATACCGGTTTGGTTTTGGTAAGCAGGAAGGTAGTCACTTGGGCAAGGTAAAACTGATGTCCATAATACACTCACATGCAAAGGGAAGAGAAAGTAAACCCCTGATTTTTTTTATTTTCTCATCCCCAAAGTTATTTTTCAAGTATTAATTCCAAGGCCAAACTGTGGGGTTCTTTGAAATGCTTTTTATGTCACCTAAGAGAGAGGTTTCTTTTTTTAATCCAAATTTTTTATATATTTAGGGGGACATAACTTTTTATGTTAATTCATGAGAATTAGAAAGGAAAACTGCTAAAGCTGTGAAATGTGAAAGGTTCTCTAGGAATCTTAGCATTTTAGTAACATTATTTACAGCTTCATCATCAACACTGCATGTTAAGACTTGGTAACGCTCAACAGAAAGGTGGTTTTTATAGTTAAGATGTCATAATTGACAGATGTGTTGGCTGTGTTTTCGGGTGAGAATAACTTTCTAAACTTGAGACATAGTCTGTCACAATCAAAATTTCACATCTGGTCTGTTGTAATCTTTGAAAAAGTTAAATTTCATGATTAGCGTTGCATCTACCTTTTGTTGCAGAGAACCCTTTCTCTTTTTAATAAAAAGTTTTGCACAAGAATACTGGTCTGACTTACTAAATGAGTTTGAACAGATGTACTCGTCTTTGCAGGAAAGCAAATAACTTGAAGTTATTTGGACTGATCCTGGGGATGCAATCTGAAGGGTGGAGGGAAACCCCTGGATTTGGGCAGCAGCAGATTTAAGTTAGAAGGTTTTTACATGACATTATATATCAAACCCACTTTAGAGCGCAATTTACTTCCACGTTGGCAAAAAAGCCTTCTTGATGTGTTGTGGTAAGACCACTGCACCTGGTGTGAACTTCCCCTGTGTATGGCTGGAAGAAGCGGATGGTGGCAGGACGGGATGGGGCTCTCCTCCCTCCCAACCGCAATGTAGGAGCATTTCAAATTTTGCTTCCCAATTCGTTTGAAGTGCAACCCTCTGCCAGACGAGACAGGGTGGGTCAAGATCCATCCATGATTGATTTATTTATTTTTTCCTGGCAATTTACACACCTTGGTCAATAACAACTCCTGGCAAAACTCCTTTCCCCCTGAGAGATCTATCGGTATCTATCCATCGAATATGCCACGGAAGGGAAAGGCGCCTGGTTTTTGTGGTTCCCCCCTTCAGGCCAGCAACCCGCCGCCGTGCCCGGGGCAGGGGCCTGCTCCACCCGAGCTCCTCCCCGGGGCAGGGGCCTGGCCCGGCTGCGCTCCCCCCATCCCCCGGGGCAGGGGCAGGGCCCGGCCGCCCGAGCTCCATCCGGGTCGGGGCGGCGG
>JAOXJK010000023.1:53843027-53867575 GCA_025774025.1 Xenus cinereus | reverse complement strand
GGTGAGGGTGGCAGAGCCCTGGAACAGGCTGCCCAGGGAGGGTGTGGAGTCCCCTTCTCTGGAGATTTTCAAGCCCCGCCTGGATGCTCCTGAGTAACATGCTCTACCATGCTCTGGGCAATCCTGCTTCATCAGGGGAGTTGGATGAGATGATCTCTATGGTCCCTTCCAACTTTAAAAAATTCAGTGAAATTCAGTGACGTACTTGAATAGCACTATCGTGCCCCCCTCCCCACACACTTGCTGCTGAGAAGCTTTCTTCCTTCGTGAGTACAGTGAGAGCTGGGGACCTGTTGTGAGTGCATCCTCTGAATCTGTCTAATCCTGCCTTTTGAACTGGGGCTCCTAACTGGGAGGATTTGTATCACTGGTCCTTCTCCTCCCAAGTGGAATCTGATACGGACTGACTAAGTGGCATGGTGGAGGAAAGAAGCACTTACCCTTCCATCAACACCTTAAATTTCTTCTGGTTTGGGACTGGCTGTAAATGGTGAATCTCTCGGGGGGTGGGGAGGGAAGCGATTGATAAAGCTGGGAATGGTTCAAAGTTTGAGTTACGAGAAAGATCAGTGGTGTAACAACTCATCATCAATATATGGTACGTTGACAAATACTGAGATGAAAAGGTGCACATCGTAACCGGTAAGACTCTAAAATGCTTTATGTATATGACCTGAAATGTCGACCAAAACATATATTGAGTTCTGGGAACTAGGGATCACAGTACTTAACAGAGATTTTTTTGTTATCACTATGGGACATAGCGGAAAATAACTTGATGGAGTTCAAATTACAATTGCTTAAGAAAACCTTTACCTTAGTGGCCTGCACAAACTCATAATTATGTAACATGCGCTTGAAACCCATGTGTATATTTCAGCTAACTATGATATTTCTTAATTTCTTGACTTCCTGTGATTAATATTACACACTTGCTGCATTCCAGCTGAGTGGAGGCTGTCTCCTTGGGGACTAGCATGAATTTTCGGCGTTTATTTGAAATATCTCATAATGGAAAGTGGGTTAAAACCAAAATTATAGCACAAATTGTCTCTGATACAGTGATACTGAAAAATTAGTACATCCTAAAACATCTTTGTCTATTTTACCAAAGCTTATTCGATGCTGTGATGTTCTGCCCCCTGTGAGGCTTGGGGTTCAAATATGTGTCCAAGAAGTGATTGCCCAGCAGAGAGCCTCCAGTTTGGCCAATGGTTACGAGGAGTTATTTGTGCCTCTCTGGCACTTGTGGCGTCAGCCCTTCCCTGAGCTGTGCCTTTTGCATTGGGAACCCGCTCAGTTTCTATCTCAACTGGGTGGGTGAAGCACGTACCCTGTAGCTTGGTCACTTGCTGAAGTGTCCTGAAGTCTGCTTGTAGCTTCACCAGGTGTTAGGATAGGGAATGCCTTGCTGTCACCCAGATTACTTTAACTAGCCTGAGTTAGCTGTGATTTAGATTGTGATACAGCAGTTAACCATAATGCTCAGAGCAAGCAGTCTTTGGGGTTTGGTTGCTTTTTTTCTTTTAATAAAAGATGGTGTACAAATAAATAAACAACCCACACCATGTTTAGTCTAGTTATATTTATACTATGTGAGAAAGCTCTCCTTTTGTGCAGTAAATGGCTTTGCTCTTTCCCCTTCTGATAAGAGCTACTTAAGGGTTTAGCCTTTGTATCTTCCACCTTTTTGTTGGGGCATCTTTAGCTTTTACAGCCGTTATTCCCTTTCAAGTCTTCTAGAGGGTTTACACCACTTTAATCTCTCCCGCTGCTCTGCCTCTTCCAGATCCTATTCTTTCCTTGAGTAGGAGTCGGTTGGGCCACCCTCTTAGTTAGAATAAAGGCTCTTTTCGTTCCAAATGTATGTAAGTATTTCCACATATTAAACATCAGCTCTTTTACTAAACTTAATTTTTGCCTCAATGAGGTGTTAAATTCTCTCCTCTCCCTTTGACGGCTGCTGTTCCTTGCTGCAGAGGCCCTGTATTCTGTGTCTGGCCACGGAAAGCGGCGTGCTGGAGCTACGTGTGGTTATTACTGACTCCTGATAGAGTCCAGACACTACTCACCCTCCAGGGGTAGCAGATTCTCAACCTTTTCCTCTTTGTAGGCTTCCTCGCGTTTTCTCCTTTCAAAGCAAGGCTCCACTGGACTCTCCTCCCTGGCTCTCCTCCGCCCCGTGACTCGGTTCGTGTCACCGCCGTGTCCGCAGTGGGACCAGAAATTCAGGCTTCGCTTTCAGTTGTAGACATTTTTGGCTAGCTGTCATTCCATCAGTCTCTTCTGGGAAAGGCTATTTTCTATCGCCGTTTAAGGTCAGAAAAAGGTATAATATAGTCCAGTCCTTACTTAATTAGCAGTAGAAGCGGCAGTGGCTTTACTGGAGCTTGGTAGGGAGGGACACCGTAGGGGCTGTGACCCTCCTGCTCAGCTCTGGCTCAGTGCAGGGAGGCAAAGGCTGTTTTTCCCTCAGCGGCATTTCTGCATGTGAAGTTTCATCTCCTACTCCTGCTTGCTTAACTTTATTTTGTGGGAGTCTTATTGAGACTGAAGTGACTCAAAATATACAAATGGGGAGGAAAAAAAGTCAAAGTGCACGTGATCCTAAACCTGCAAATAGAAAGCTGAAGTTGGGGTGCCATTAACTTCTCACTCTGTGCCTTTGGGAAGCTCACAAATTATAAACTGAACTCAGGTATGTGTTTTGTGGGCGCTCGCGCCTCATTTGCTGAACAAAAGAGATGCCAGAGAAGTGTCCCCGAAAACTCGGTGAAAAGATCAGTTGTGTCTAATTGTCTGGGAAGTTTTTTCTTAACCCTGACTTTTCTTGGGGAGAATTAGAACAGCAGGCATGAAGATGGGATCTCTACATTGATTAAACGTAGTAGCAACCTTGCCCCCACCTCCAATCTGCAGTTTGCCTTCTAAAAAAAAAAAGTAACAAAAAAACCCAAAACCCCATCAACAAAAAAGAGTAATCCTAAAAAAGTCAGTATGCTGTTGTGAGTAGAAAACATGATTGTACCTGCCTCAGCAGAGTGCCAGCAATCCCAAATGAAGATTTGAAGGTGCTTTGCTTGTTTTAAACAAATTTGAGAGCTTGAGAAACACTCCCAGAACAGCTCAACAGGAGAGCTCTGCGTATCCCAATAATGTGATTTCTCTTTTTCTTCTTATTTTTAACATCACCAATGAGCATTTTTTACCTTGCATGATCTCCAGTGCTGGCTCCGCTGGGTTGAGCCCTCCACTGTCTGCAAAGTGGTGTCAAGCGACGCTTACGCCACCCTAGCGTATTTTGGATGAAAGAAACGCGATGTAGCTTAAAAACTAGCCTACAAGCTGAGTGGAAAGCTAGACTTTATTTGCCTTTTTTACTTTTGCTACTTTGTTTATGAAAGATTTAGTCACTGACTATTTAATGGCACTCAGTATTGTACTGTATTTAGGCTGTATCCTTCCAACCAAATGGGATTTTTTGTTACAATTGATAGAATTCCATTTTACTCAGCCAGTCCAATGTGTGAGCTGCTTAGAGTTCTTGTACTGTTGGAAAAAATCTGGAGCCTAGTGTAATATATGTGCAAGTGATATAAAGCGATGAGGGCACAGTCCCTGCCGGGGGGGAGGGCAAAAATGGCACAAAAAAATTGAACAATAAACACTAGAAGATGCCCTGGTTAGTCAGTGACACACCTAACTCTTGCTTTTCCAAAGGGTGTGTTATACAGCTCAACTGGGCTCTGAAAAGGATTGTGAAGAACTTTGTGAGAGACCCCTCTGCTCGGCAGCAGGAGCCGAGGTTTGCCCTGTGGAGCCGTGGACGACGGCGACTGGAGGGACCCGCTCAGAACCGACCCTTTTCCTCCCCTCCCTCTCTTTCCTTTCGTACGGTTTGTTTTCTTCTTTCTAGCTAAGGAGACCTCGTTGGTCTCCAGTGTCATTTGAGCGACTGGATTAGTTCCAGAGGGTTTGGGCTCAGACAATCAGCGTTTTAGACTCGGTGAAACTCTGCTGACAGCCACGAAACGTCTGTCTGTCTGTCTCTGCAAGCCACCATGTCGTCCAGCCCGGTATTTGGCCAGTGCTGGCTTGCTTGTTTCCTTCATTGTTTGTGCAACTTTTCCATTATAATTTCCGTCAGTGGTGAGGTCAGATGGCAACGATGCCGCTCTTGGCGTAGCTTCTTTTTTTCATACCCGTAGAAAAAAGAATCCCATAGTAGCACTTAATTCAGTTTCAGTATTGCCTTATTTGTCCTATTGGCTTGCTGACTCCTACTCCTCACCCAGCTCCCGTGGCTACGGCAAACGTCGCGGGGCGGTATTTGCTGTTACTTAAATAAAGTTTTCCTCGACCTCTCATATTTGCTCTCTGGTGAAGATTTTATAAGCAAATTTAAATGTCTGGTACGGGAAGAAGTGGCATTGCAGCCATCAACAAAACAGTAAGTGCGTGCCAATTAGCACAGCTAGAGACAGAACAATCACTACAAGAACTTAAGAGGATCACACAGCACAGACCTGAACAGCAGCTCTTCCCAGCGACAGGCGGGCGTGAGGATTAATGTCTTACCGGCAACCAGCGCACGGGGACACCGCATAAAAAGCACACGCTGGACGTGTTCAATTAACGGCAGCTAAACCGGAAAACTCCACGCCTGCTCTTTCTCATTTCTGTATGGCTGCACCTTTCTTATGACGCATTTCTTGCAATGCCAGATTTAAAAATTAAAACCTACTTCACTAGATCACAGAAAACCAGTGCTTTGGAGCAGGCTGCGCAGCTCTGAAGGCGCTTGGTTAAATGACAGAAGTCTGGAAAAATCTGTTCTTACATCACACTCGCAGAATTTCCTACTTGAAAATAGTGACATACTGGCTTCTAAAAGTTTGCCTTGTCCTTTTCCAGCGCGTTGTAAGGGAGCCTTGGCTGGTGGATACACCATGGGGTTCCTGGAATATTTACAAACAGGAGAAATTTATGATGTGTGTAAGGGAACGGGGTAAATTCTCAGCTACCGTGTGTGGTGTGTACGTCTGGCAGTGTTGCTGCCACCTTGACAGAGGGAATCCATTGCACCTTTTGGACCAAGCTGGATTAAATTTAGGAAGGAAGGCAACACTGACCTTGTACCTGATTAACTCCCGAGAGCCGATGTTCGTGTCAAAGCCGGCGCTACGCCAGCTTTACTCTTGCTACGAGCAGATTCACTGTGTTAGAAATTTGGCTTAGGGACTTGTATGTTTGGCACTAGATGCTACATTTGTTAAAATGTAGAGGTTCTTACTGTTGTTTAAAAACTGCCCGTTTTCTTAGAAACACTCACCTTCCCGACTGACAAGATTTTCAACAGTCTGTTTCCTTGTCTTCTCTGCTTTTTAAGAAAAGGATCTTTCCAAGTCCCCAGTTGTTGCCCATTCCACTGACACAAGAACTTCTAAACGTAGTTGCTCCCTTTTCCCTCCAACTTGTTTCTGTGATACCGCTCGTTAGGCACCGCCGCCTTCTCAAGCAACATTTTCATGAATGTCTGGGTCCTTTTTAAGAGCATAAGGTTTCTTTGAAAATTTTGACACGTTGATAAAAAAATTCCAGAGAACAGCAGCTTTTCTCATGTCCTAGAGGTCTGGTGGACGGGACAGAGTGTGAGTGCAGGGGAGGATGGAACTGCATTGATACTCGAAACAAAAGTGGAGTCTCCTTATTAAGGAGACTCCAAATTCTCCTGGTGGAAAAAAGGCCCAGAAGAAAACACCCAACAAACAGCGTCGAGGGTTCAGATATTCACCGTCAGTTATTTGCGATGTGAACTATCAGGGAGTTATCCGTTGGCACTGAACTTCTTGATGCAAGGAGCAGGACCCCTCCGATCAGAACTGCTCCTTACTATTTTCAGACTGCCTGGCCTACGTGATTTTCAGGCCCTTTAGCCCCTGCTTCCCTCCCTCTTAGCTAGAGACTCCGTCTGTCCCACCTTCAGGAATTTTCCATCCTGTGCTTCCTCTTGATTTCTTCCAGACCCAACTTCTTTATATCCTTTCTTTCGTTGCCTTTTGTCCTTACGGGTAACACAACTCCCACGCGCAGAAGTGTTTAGCATCAATATATTTGTCTCTTTTATTTGCTTCGTCACAGGGAATCTTTCTGTAAAGAAAACGGAATGGTAACATTGTCTTTGGTAGGTATTCCTAGGAATAAAGGTGTCAAATGAGAAATGTCATAGAATGCCTTTTTTTGGAGGAAGAGCCCTTGTGATGGGAGCAAGCGCAGGCGACAAACACTCTTCCAGCTCTTACCAGCAGATGTCACAGCAACGACAGTAAGGAAAAGATACTTTTAAAAATCAGTTCCCAGACAATATTTAAAGATAATAAACTTAAATAATGATAATAATTAACCAACGAAAAATTCACTCTAAATTTGCAGAAACAGCTCAGACAGTTTGTATAGCTCGGCTTTTCCACCAGATCAATCTTTTCTAAAACAAAATTCATGGTAAATACGAGCCTTGGCAAAGCAACTATCCTATTTTTACTGCTTCTTTATCTTGCAGTCTGGTTAATTTTTTTCCTTCTGTTCTCTTGTACACGTAGCAGATGTTACTGATAACAAAGGTAACAGGAGGTTATTGTAAAATAATTACTTTCTCAGAGACTCCCAGCAAACGAGGCTGGTCTTTGTGTGTTAGGACTGGCGGACAGACATTACCCTTTTTAGGAAGCAGAATAAAGTTCAGTGTGAACTTACATTAGCAGAGAAGCCTGTATGCAAACCTAGGCATGAATTTAAATATATTAGAAACCTTTTTCTTATCCATGTTGGACTGAGTAGGCTCTGAATGACCTTTCACGTACCTTAATGCTTTAATCACTTCAGCAGTGGCTGGTTCCTGAACATTATTCTTGTAAATTCATTAAAGCCAAGGGGCGGATGGGATGGGGTGGGGACGACACCATTTGGAAAAGCTCTCAGGCCTCACCAAATTCACTACATTGGGGTAAACGCTGGATACAGAGCATCCAGTGGGGTCGAAGGCTGGAAACGAGCAGAGGGAAGCAGGTTCCCCAGGAATATCGTAAGGAACCACCAGCTGCACTAAGAGAATTAAAAGGCCTTGATTTCTGCCAGCACTTCCTTCGAGTTTGGGTCCTAAATGAACAGAAACTTCTAAAGGCAAGAATTACTCTTCTAAAGGAAATTAGTTTAACAAGACATTCCTTCTCTCTGATTACCTGAAATTACGAAACAGCGTTTTGCAAGGCAGCCGTGATGTTTTCCCAGCGGCTGGGCTGAGGTCTCTGCAGCAGGAGGGCTGGGGTGTCACCGTGTGCCCTGGCGTGACGGGACGTCCCCCAGCCCAGCGGCCCAGCCTGCCCTCCCCGTCGGCAAGGAGCCTGGAGTCGCCCGCGAACCACCCGCAGCCGACCCGCGGATTGCCACTGCCGGCGGTGTATGCTAATTGGCTATCAGGGAACCATACTGGGGAAAAAACCCAACAAACCCCAAACCAAAACGAACAAAACTCGGCTATAATTACTTTGCATTGAGTGTAGCTGCCTCTTTCTACTTCAGACTAAGCAAAGGCTTCGTCTCTGAGGGGAGACCTTCTCGCTCTCTCCAACCCCTGGAAGGAGGCTGGGAAGAGGCGGGGGTCGGGCTCTTCTCCCAAGTTACAGACGATAGGACAAGGGGTAATGGCTTCAAGTTACGCCAGGGGAGGTTCAGGTTAGATATTAGGAAATATTTCTTTACTGAAAGGGTTGTCAGACATTGGAATGGGCTGCCCAGGGAAGTGGTTGAGGCACCATCCCTGGAGGTATTCAAGAGATGAGTTGACATAGTGCTTGGGGATATGGGTTAGTAGTGGATTGGTGTTGTTTCTGGGTGTGGTGGGGTGTGTGGTTTGTGGTGGTTTTTTTGGTTGGTTTTGGTTTGTTTGTGGTTTTTTGTTTGGTTTTTTTTTTTTTTTCTTTTTTCTTTTAAATCCTAAATGACTTACAGGAGATCCCTCTTGCTTATTGGGATTTAAGTTCAGTCCTTCTATGTTCTTTGTAAGGTGATACTCTTCAAGGCACTGAATACTTAATGTGACATCAGTGACCAAGTTTTTTATTCTTCACCTAGAGGGGAGAGAGATTCTATGGCTCTTACTCAGGTCCTCTGGTTAGTGGAGAGGGATCTAAATTTCATCTCTTAAAATATTGCTGAGATTCTGCGTCTTTGTGGCTTGGTGATGTGAACTTGTAGATTTAGGTTTCTATATTGTAGAATTACTTGCCTAAAAGGATAGTAAAATGGGATTTGAAACAGATTAAGAAGAAAATAAAAGTCCGTAGCTAGAAATGAATCCTACGGTCCTATAAAAGTATATTCAATTTGGAAATTAAATACTCTGGACGACTTAACCTTCTCTTTATACAATGATCAAATAGCATACTGCTGCTGAGAATGTAACAGATCAGTCTTGTCTATAGTAGAGGTGTTGCAGAAATAACTGTCTTGTGAAGGAGCTGTGAGGTCAAAAGGTGTATCTGCTTTTTCCAGCAATGTAGTCTGGTCTGTAAAGTTTGTGACCACCTTATTATATGTGGGGTTTTTTATTATTTTAAAATCCTTTTTTTAAGATTCTGTTTTGTTCACTGAATTTACTATTTCTGAAGGCTGTATGTAATTGTGCTAAAAATGTCTATAGGCGTGCTGAAAGTATAAATGTGGGTTTGAATTTGAAATCTGAGCCCTCTTTGTTGTGCCGTTGATTTTAGTGGGAGGTAAATGCTGTCCTGTGTAGGTAACCTGTTCAAACATAACGTGAACTGAAGTGATTGCTTCGATATGACAAAAGTGTGGCCATAACAAATCACCACAGACAGCATGCTTAATTATAGAGAGTTATGCTGTGGTTTTGATTCAGACTTATTGAATCAGCTGCACAAATCTCCTTCAATATAACTGGGAGAGCAGCGCCTGACTTTTAACCGTCTCTAGCATTCTGCCTCTGTTGCTTGACCTTGATCTCATCAAGTCAGTGGAAAAAACACTGGTCCATAATACGTTTTCCATTGACAGAGCTGGGATTGGCCATCAGATCAAAACTTGTGTTTAGATCTCTAAGAACAGAGAGCCTAAATCTACCACAAAAATAATAGAATTTCTACCAGCAGTGTTGTCTTCATCAAGAGGAATTCTTAGGGAGAAAATAATGGGTATTTGTTGACAAAAAGTCATGCTGAGTTGAAAGAAAATGAGCAAACCTTAAAGTTCCTAATTTCACATTAGGGTATGTTTCACAGAATAACTTAGGTTGGAAGGGACCTCTGGTGGTCATGTAATTAGCTGTTACATGGCGATTGCGTATCGGTAATAAATGCTTATGTAAGCAAACTGTTTGTACCAATAGCAGGATGACACAACTTACATCAGAGTACAATGCTTCAACAAGCTAACTTCTTTTATTGAGGATCCAGACTATGTTTTCGTGTTTTGGAGGATCTATTGTGGAGAAAACATTTTAAAATTAGTTTTAAATCTACTGGCAGATATCAGTTATGTACTTTGGTAAAATTACTGGAGGGCATTTGGCTAAATAATCATGATTTTTTGTATTTTTGCTATTTTCTTGTAAATTATTTTTTGTATATAACTTTTTCTTTAGGATATGGTTATACAAGCTCTTAGACAAACTAACAACCGTAGTATAGAAGCTGCCATCGAATTTATAAGTAAAATGAGCTACCAGGATCCTCGCCGGGAACAGATGGTTGCAGCAGCAGCAAGACCTGTCAACGCAGGTATGAAACCACCAGGTAGGTGTATCCATGGTATCTAAGTAACTCACTGAGTGTGTTCTTACAGGTGAAAAATATAAAATAGCTCACATGTGCTCACAGTGGAACAGAGGAGATGTTAAGATACAGGAGTTTTTTGCTTTTAAAAATAGCATGTAAAGTATATAATGTAACACTTGGAATGTAGTTCTTCTTCAAGAATTCATGAACATGAATTCATTTGACAGGAATTTCTTAAATGTTTCTTTTTATAATGGCGTGCCTTTAGTATTGTACGTAAGTATTTTATACAAGGAATGGCATTTGGATCTCATTTTAGTAATTTTTGTCTCTCATTGGTGGGTGATGCCCATATTTTGTTCTTGGTGTTGGATGCCATTTAGAAGTCAGCGGTGAGCACTGAATTCTTATTTAATTTTTTGTCTGTCTTCCCACAGTCTCCCACACAGCAGCACTATGTATGTGTGGTTTTGTGTGTATATATATATACACACATATATATATATTTATATATCCTATGGCTACAATATTTGTATTTTAGGATGTCCTGTTTCAAGATCCCTCTCTCAGCTTTGTTTTCACTTGGTTCCAGATGTTGATTGTATGGTTTTCAAGACAGACTTCATGGTTTTTATAGACTTTGGGAGACAGACTATAGCTTTAATAGCAACAGAATCAGAATTTTGCCACTTGCTATTATTGGTATTTTAACACATGCAAGTATATTTTTAATACATCTTGATGCTTTCTTTTTTTTAAAACAGGTTTTAGTAGCATACAGCTAAACAAATGATAATTTTTAAACACAGCAGAAATACTGATCTTTTATTTGACTGGAGTTGAGTGCTGAGCTGCTAGCACTGTAAAGTTACATTTTTAATTGACTGTATAGGTTTGAGGAAAAATTAGTAGTCAAGAGTAGCAGAGTACACCATTATTTTCATTTAGTCTCTGAAGCAGGCTTAGCTGGTGCTTCTATGAAGCTGCTAGCTAAATGCCACCATTTAGCCATGATTTTCATTGTTACTTGCAAAGATACAGTAATTAACTGTACATTACAGTGACTTTCAGCAATTGCAGTACTGGATGTGTTTACAAGTAACTCACTAATAACATTGTAAAAAGCACAATAAGACTGTGTGCACTATCAGTTCCTTGTGTATTTTGTTTATATGATGCAAAATAATATCTATGAAGTAAATATGTTGCAGTTTGGCTCTAAGTTTTGCTTTCATACAGTTTTAATTCTTGCTTCTATACAACACTTCTACTTATAAGTACATGACTTCAAAAATTAGAGTACTTAATCAAATGTTGGAAAATAACAAGGAATATAACATGGTTGGAAAATAACAAGGACTATATATGCAAGGACTGTAACAAGTTTGGGTGAACTGTAGGCGTTCAAGGATGTAAGCAGGCTGTTTGATTTTACAGCATTCAATTAAATTCTAGTTTAAGAATACTAAGGTTTATAAGTGTTAAACTGGAAGGAACGGCAACATGACTAAACGTATTTTTCTGTGCTATTGCTTTTGCGTTTGTACTGAATGAATATCTTCTGAGTGTTACTTGGATGCATGATTAAAAATACCTAGTGTGCCTAATATTTTTGCATGCTACTGTTTTTTCAATTAATAATTGAGTGCGTCTGTATTCAAGCAAAATGCATCTTCAGAAAAGTGATTTCTGAAAACTGTGATACTATAGTATCATTGCATTTTATTGCTCTTACACAGTGTACTGAGCATATTGCCATGGCGTGCTGTGTATTACTAGATAGACATCAATTTTTCATGTGAAGTACAGTGGATTGTGCTGTTGGAGAATTCTTGTCCTATTTCTGTGGTAGTTAGTGCAGAAGAATAAAATATTCAAAGCTGTAAATAGCAATAATTTCTAATAATATAAATGCTGTGTTTTCTTGTTGTAAAAGCAGGGGCTGTACAGCAGTCAGTTAACCGCAAGCAGAGCTGGAAGGGTTCTAAGGAGTCCTTGGTTCCTCAGCGGCACGGCCCTTCCCTGGGAGATGGTGTAGTTTATCGCTCAGAAAGTCCCAGCTCTCAGCCTGATGTAGGAAGGCCTTTATCTGGATCGGGCATTGCAGCGTTCGCTCAGGCTCATCCTGGCAACGGACAAAGAGTGAATCCCCCGCCTCTACCGCAGATAAGGAGTGTCACTCCTCCTCCTCCACCTCCTCGAGGACAGACGCCCCCTCCAAGGGGAACTACTCCTCCACCTCCTTCCTGGGAACCAAACTCTCAAACAAAGCGTTACTCTGGGAACATGGAATATGTGATCTCCCGTATTTCTCCAGTGCCACCAGGAGCATGGCAGGACGGTTATCCACCTCCACCTATGAATCCTCCACCCATAAATTCTTCCACGCAGGGTCAGAGAGGGATGAGTGCTGTCCCCATTGGCCGGCAGCCAATAATCATGCAGAGTTCTGCCAACAGCAAATATAGCTTTCCCTCAGGAAGAGGGGGAATGCAAAACGGCAGCTGTCAGACAGAATTCATCGTTCACCAGAATGTGGTGTCTGGGAACTCGGTGAGTCGCCAGCCACCCCCATACCCCATGAATCCAACCAACAGGCAAAGTCCCACAGCACTACAGATGCAGGCAGGAGGATCTGCTCCTCCTTCGGCATACACCAATGGGAATCTTCCTCAGGCAATGATGGTGCCAAACAGAAATAGTCACAACATGGAACTCTATAATACAAACGTAGCTGGAATACCTGCGTCCTGGTCACAGCCCTCTCCTGTGCAACCGCAGTCGTCACCTGGCAATGGGCACGACATGCCTACGTGGCAACCCAACGTTCCCGTACGGTCGAATTCTTTCAACAACCATCACGGAAACAGGCAGAGTCACTCAAGCAGCTCTCAGCCTTCGGCTACGACAGTAACAGCTATAACTCCAGCTCCCATCCAGCAACCGGTAAAAAGCATGCGTGTGTTAAAACCAGAGCTACAGACTGCCTTAGCACCCACTCACCCTTCCTGGATGCCCCAGCCGGTGCAAACCGTTCAGACCATTCCCTTCTCTGAGAGTCCATCTGCAAACATGGCAGTTATGTCTCCTGTTGCAGAGGCTCCAAATTACCAGGGTCCCCCACCGCCTTACCCAAAACACTTGTTACACCAGAACCCCTCTGTCAATCTGTATGAGACAGGACCCAAACTCAACAAGGAGGAACTGCCTATTTTGTCCAAGGAGGATGAGAATGAGAAGAATTACGAATGTGTTGATTCAACAGATAAAGAAAAGAAACAAATTACAACATCACCTGTTCCCGTTAGAAAAAACAAGAAAGATGAAGAAAGAAGAGAGTCTCGCATTCAAAGCTATTCCCCTCAGGCCTTCAAATTCTTCATGGAGCAGCACGTGGAGAATATACTTAAGTCACATCAGCAGCGTTTGCATCGGAAAAAACAACTAGAGAATGAAATGATGCGGGTAAACTCTTCCTTCTTTCTAAATCTATGACTAGAACTATTCCTGTGTTAATTTTAAGAAATATGTTTAAGTAGCACAGATAATTAGAACATTGTGGTATATTGTGGTATTGAAGTCTATTTTTAGTTTTCATGTTTAAGATGTGGCAAATTCTCCGTTGCTTTGTTTACGTACTTCATTGTCTTCTTAGAAATTAATTTTTTTAAGTAAGATTTTTTCGTGTCTAAATGTAGTTCATCTGGCTCATGTATGATAAGGCAGCAGATGCAAAATCATTGTTGCATGAACCGAGATTTAACTACGTGGTTCATAGGTTTTTATTATGGGTTCCATTTTATCCTAATTTTTGAGTAATGTGCAATATTTTAATGATTTTTAAAATACTTTTATTTTTTTTAAAAATAAACACTGCAAGTACAAGTAGCAAAACAGGGATGAGTCGTAAGCTGGTTAGTGCATTTGTATAGTCACTTAAACAGCAATACCTTTTACTTTGTTTCCAGTAGTGATAGGGGGTTTTAAGTTCACATGAAAAAACCAAAAAATCAATATTTAAAAGTTACATTTTTAGAATGAAAGAGGCGTGATACCCTTTGCCTGAGTATTTTATAATCCAGACAGTAAGGGCATCTGTTTAAACAAGGGGTAATGGAATGGGATAACAAAAAACATACTTCAACGAAAAGATGTAAAATCAACTTCTTTGTGTCTACGTGAAGTCAGTGGTCTATTTCTGGGATTTCAGTATTTTACTAAAACAAATGGGTAAAAACTGGAGCTGGTGTATGCATATGTCATTTCAAAAGAGAAAATAGAAATAGTGGAATCAAGATTTGCAGAAATGGAAATTTCAGGCGGATTAGTTATATATATTTCTTAACAATTATTGTTGGAAATTTGACATAAGTATATGTACCTCTTAATTTATTTTATGGAAGAGTGTATTTGGCTTATGTCACTTTCTTGAAGTGCTGTTTTTTAAATTCATGTTTTCTTACTCTTTGAAAATTCTTACTGTAAGCTGTAGTGTTTTATAAGTGTTTGCTTTATCACGAATATATAAAATGTTAGCAAGATTTCTTCCTGGAACTCTTTCTAGATCTTTATTCTTAGTCTTCTCTCTTTCCTTTTCACTTCCACTAACAGCTGATTTAAACTGTTAAGGTGTGGGAAGCTTTCCTGAACTCTGTAGCCTCCATCCCTGTGTAGACAAGTAAGATTTTTGGAGCAACAGTATTTATTAAGAATAGCATGATCCCTTTTTAGAGGGCTTTGCATGCAATCCTGCATCGACATTAAGCATGAATTTATTTTGACTATTTTTGAGTATTTAAATGTATTATAATTAATGTTGATTTGCAAACTTCACTTTCCCTTCCTACTGTGTTGTGTTCCATAGTGTTGCAAGCATAAGTATTACTTATATGAACGCACTGATATAACTTTTCTTGATATTTTCTTGTGCATTTGAAGGACCCTAGTAAATGTCTTTTCTCACATGAAATGCAATTTACAATATTTATACTAGATTTAAAGCTGGGATGTTTAATTACAGGCTGAAGGGTGGAAAATGGGCTATCATGCTGCAGCAGACCTCTCCTTTTTCATCAGGGTACAATGATTATCTCACAATAATGAACTATATTTTGGGCCTTCATGAGAAGGAGAAAGGGAAACTAGCTCATTACTTACAGTCTTCAAATGAAGACCATTACTCAGGTCTTCAGATGTCATCTAGACATTTGTAAGTCTTCAAAAATCCCTCCTTCTGCCTTGAAGTGTGCCTTAAGCATTTTCACAGAAAAATTAAGATGTTTTTGTCCTGGGAGAGAGTGCCTGGTTATTCCTGCAGTAATGCATTGAGAAAGGTTCAACTCCCTACTCCAAATCAGGAAATTGTCTATTTCCCACATCCAGTCTTGAAACTACTGCTACCCAGTCCTAGTTATTGCCTGCCTGATGTAAACAAAAAATTTTGTCTCAAATTTGAGACAGCCTTCCCTATTTAAATCTTACTGAGTTGAAATTCCTTGTGAAGTTTGTTTGAGTAGACAAGCATTTTGTATGCATTTTCCTAATTGCATCTCCTTTGGATCCATTTTTGTTACGATGCCTGTAAGAAATTTTCCATGTTCTAACAGTATTTTCTTTTAATAGGTGATGTATAGTATCCTGAAAGCATTTTTAAGATACTGAATGATATCTAATTAATCTCTTCTCACCCTTTTTCTCAGTCACTGTTTCAAGTAATATTGTAAGTTGGGCAAAGTAGAAATCTTCTATTGACATGCAGTTCATACAGGCCTAGACTAGTCGTTGCCTAATCCTGATGATGGTCCTGACACAGACAGTATCTGAAACATTTGAAACATTAAGGAGATAGAAGCAGCGAGATTTGGTATCAAGAATCAGTAAGATGTAACAGTAAAAAATGGAAAACTTCTAGAGTAGTGCTTGAGTAATGGTTGTGGTGTTTTCAGGTACTCAATTTGGCCATGTTCAATCAGAACATCCAGGAGAAAATAAGGAAATAGAGTGTAGGTTGAACTTGGAAATCAGTGCTGCAGGACGGTGATTTCAAGCCAGGTATGCAGATAAAATAATTGAGATGCTATGAAAAAGGGAATATATAAGATTTTGAAAATGCTGACAGAAAACAAAAGAAACAATGAACATAAAGCTATGTGGGTGTAGTGTCACAGAGAAAAGAATATAAAAAAATTAAAGATCCTGCTCATATTAAAACCAAAAAGAAGAGATATTCTGATTCCAGGGCCTGAAATTTGCCAAGAAAGATGGCATTGGAGTTGAATGACACTTCAAAGGGATTGAAGCCAGCAAAAATACACTAGGAGGAACCCAGTTTGGAATACTCTGAGAATGCTCAGTGTGGTTCTTGTAGATAAGGGTTTCCACCCTGTAGGTGATGAGTTACGTGTGGCCTGTGAGTGTTTCAGCTGTCGGAATGCTAGTGGTGGTGGCCACAACTCCAGGGATGTTCGTTCAAGATAGGGATGTGTACACAGACGGGAGCCAAGAGCTGATACCATGGGGAGGAGTGGGCCTCTTCAGTGAAATTGCTCTGCTCGGCTTGTTGGCATGTTGAGTGGGGAGCAGTAGAGAGAGTGTGGCTGAAGTCCTGTTAGAGAGAGGTGGGTTCTGTGGTAAGAGGGAAGATCAAGTCTTGGCTTGCGGCAGAGGCAGGTGCTTGGTGTGGGCGGACAGTAGGAAGCCGTGCCATATGGATCTGGTTTGTGTAGCTACACCGGGAAGCGTGAGAGAGTCGCGCACTCCCTTCTGCAGCTGAAAGTCCACGGTCATGGTCAGGAAGCATAGTGACTTCTGCTCTAACTAGTCTAGCGACTGGAAACCTTTCCCACTGCAGCTCCTCCCTAGCTTACCCCTCAGCGACTTACAGCTCTGAGGCATGTCCTGGCTTCCTTTAGCTCTGCAGAGAGAATCAGGGAGGCAGCTGATGCACGCTGTTACTCAGATAAGTGTTATTGGCAGTGGCTTTTATCAGTAGTTTGTAAATTACCCTTTCTGTCCTTGAGAACACACTCCTTTCTCAGGAACCTTCTGGTGCATGGCACCTCATGCATCTTGCTGTTGAAAGTGATCACGTTTTGTTTTGTATCACTCCTATATGTTTTCATAGAGTCCTAATGTGTAAATTTTAAAAAAGGCAAAACAAAAGCCCTTTCCCGTGCTGTATATGAATATTTGGTTTGTTATGCCTAAGCCTTGTAGTTATAAGCAGGTCACCAAAAATTACGAGTACTGTTCACTCTTGGATTTAATTCTGTTTGCTGCACAGGTTGGATTGTCACCCGAAGCCCGAGATCAAATGAGGAAAATGTTGTGCCAGAAAGAGTCTAATTATATTCGGCTAAGAAGAGCTAAAATGGACAAGTCGATGTTTGTAAAAATTAAAACCCTGGGAGTTGGTGCATTTGGAGAAGTTTGCCTAGCAAGAAAAGTGGATACTAACGCTTTATATGCAACAAAAACTCTGAGGAAAAAAGATGTGTTGCTTAGAAATCAAGTTGCTCATGTTAAAGCTGAGCGGGATATCCTTGCAGAAGCTGATAATGAATGGGTGGTTCGCTTGTACTATTCATTCCAAGATAAGGACAATTTGTACTTTGTAATGGACTACATTCCAGGAGGTGATATGATGAGTCTCCTAATTAGAATGGGTGTCTTTCCAGAAAATCTGGCACGGTTCTACACAGCAGAACTGACCTGCGCAGTGGAAAGTGTTCATAAAATGGGCTTCATCCACAGAGATATTAAACCTGATAATATCTTGATAGACCGCGACGGTCATATTAAATTGACCGACTTCGGGCTCTGTACAGGTTTTCGATGGACCCACGATTCGAAATACTACCAGAGTGGTAAGAAAAATAGAAAAGGTTTCTTTGTGATTTTGTTGATGTGTCATTTTTTGCAAGGAATTAAATAATAAATGATTAGAAAGATAACTGTGCTGCTTACTTTCTGAATAATAACGCATCTAACAATATGCCTGTACATCACTCAAATTATAGAAAGCAACGTTTAGTTAGAGTTTGTAAGTATGAGCATTGATTCCTTAAGGGAGAGGCATGAGCTATGCTGCTGTAAGTTTGTCCCATTAGTGGCTTCTGAAATTTGGAGAGAGAAAATCACAGTGGTAACAAGATAATTGCGTAGACATTTTGAAGATAGGATCAATGTTTTAAATTTAATTGTTCTTGAAAACCTTGCCCCAAGTTCTGAGTGTCTCGTGTACTTCCTTTTAGTGTCACCCATTGATTTATGAGAAAGATTTAAGTAGGCTTTTAAAAATCCTACTTGATTACTTAAAACAACAGCTAAAAAAAAGTTAGAGAAAAAAAAATATTCACAGTTCTGACAGTGGTAAAATACAGATTTTTGTAATAACACTTTTAATTTTCAAAAATAAGACCATATCTTCAAAAACAAATTTTAAATTACTTTTGACTTGTTTCTATCAAAATATCATGTATCTTAGGCCAGACTGTTACCCAGTCTCTGGAGAGAAGTTGAAGATTTAAAATCTGATCTTATTTTTTGATGCATTAAATATTGGGGTTTTTTCTGTTTACGTAAGAACCAGAACAATATACACCGTGTACCCCCAATGTGGTTATGTTAAGGAAAAACTGAGAAAAGGTCAAACTTGATAATTTTTGACATGACTATGAGACAGTAACTTAAAACAGCAATGTCCTCAAAAATTGGTATTTTATATCATAAGCAAAAAGTCGAAATCCTGACGTTGATGACCTTTTTAGGTCTTTAATTGAGTGTTGAAATCTAAAGATTCTGTCTTACAAGAGCTGTTAACAGGTAAAGAAAATTTTGTACTAGTTAAGAACTAAAGGAATCTTCCCCAATTTTGGCATCTTTCTTGCTCAATTATAGGCGATCACGCACGTCAAGACAGTATGGATTTCAGCAACGAGTGGGGTGACCCAGCAAATTGCAGGTGTGGAGATCGGCTGAAGCCGCTGGAGCGAAGGGCTGCGCGTCAGCATCAGCGCTGTCTGGCCCATTCCCTTGTGGGCACCCCCAATTACATTGCCCCAGAAGTATTGTTACGAACAGGTAATGCCTTCTCGCACTGTAATCTCACTGCAGAGTAACTGATGTTCAGGTACCTTGCTGCACCTTTCCCAAATATATAATTTTGACAAAAAAATAAATGGTTGTTAACATGGAAATCTGAAATATTGAATAGAAATCTCTTGTGAACCCTTTTTATTCTTAGAAATACAAGATTAAAATTATGCTAAAGCTTTGACTACTTTGTTTTGACTTCATTTCAGGTTATACACAGCTGTGTGACTGGTGGAGCGTTGGAGTAATTCTCTTTGAAATGTTAGTGGGGCAGCCTCCATTCCTGGCACAAACACCACTGGAAACACAAATGAAGGTAACTTTAAAAGGCTCATATTAACAGTCTGAAAAAGCAGGCTTGAAATTTAGCCTTTCTAATCTGTAATGGAATTGAAGGTGAATTTTGAGACTATGGCTTTATCCAGGCGTGTTATAAACAAGATTTTAAACTTCACATTGCTGTGGCAGTGCACTTAATTTGTAAAGGGACTTCAAGGATCACGTTCCTATCTTTTAGCTGGTCACGCAGTAAAAATGCCAACTAAAAATCACATTTCAGATCTCAACTGTTCCCTTGCACTTCCTGTCCAATTTTTTATTTCCACTTACTTTTCTTCTCCTCTTCCAAACCACTTGGTTTCCATGCCCGCTTACTTGCAGAAGATTCCCTTTTTTTGATGTGTCTGCAGGTAGACATGCAGGTGCACACAAAGGTGGAGGTGCAGCAGATGACCGTGGCTGCTCAGGGTTACTGGCAGCTCAGAGCCGCTGGTCCCTTTCTTTCTGAGCCCCAACTGTTTCAGCAAAGCCACTGGGGCAGCTTTTTTGCAAAACTGCATTCAGCCTGCAAGATACTAGTTGGCTCAAATGTAGAGCAGTATTGGGTTTTTTAACTTTAAATCTGTTATTCTTCCCAGTGCATCAAATAAATCACAATTTGTTTGCCTTACCCTCTTTTTAAGATTGTAAACCATGTGCCTGATCTCAGTTTTTGGGCCCTATTTTTTATGGTATCTTTGTTGGTTTATAGCAGGGGTATTCGGTGCCAGACTCTAGTTTAGATCTGGAATGTGAAAAAACTTTACCTGGATCTTGCCAGATTTCCAGAAAAAAATTTCTTATGTTTTCTGAAAGAGCAGCTTCATGTTTTCCTCTCTAGCATGAAAACACTTACATGTGTTGAATGATTGCCTTGTGGCTGTTTAGGTTTTTCATTTGTTTCTTTTAATTGCCACTGTGGTTTTGTTTTCTTTTTTATGAAATTGTAAATAAAATGACACTTCTTTTTGCTTTAAAGGTTATCAACTGGCAAACTGCACTTCATATTCCACCTCAAGCTAAATTGACTCCAGAGGCCTCTGACCTTATTATTAAACTCTGCCGAGGGCCAGAAGATCGTTTAGGCAAAAACGGTGCAGATGAAATAAAAGCTCATCCCTTTTTTAAAACAATTGATTTTTCAAGCGATCTACGGCGACAGTCTGCTTTCTACATTCCCAAAATTGCTCATCCTACGGACACGTCAAACTTTGATCCAGTTGATCCAGATAAATTGTGGAGTGATGATGATAAGGAAGGGAACAGAAATGATACACTTAATGGGTGGTACAAAAATGGAAAACATCCTGAACATGCTTTTTATGAGTTCACCTTCCGAAGGTTTTTTGATGACAATGGCTACCCATACAACAATCCAAAGCCCATTGAGTATGAGTACAGTAATTCCCACAACTCAGAACAGCAGTCAGACGATGATGATGATGATGAACAGGCAGGCAGAGGGGTCCAAAATCGTGACCTGGTTTATGTTTAGTAGAGGAATAAAGATGAAAAGCTAAATAAACTTATTTTGCAGCTGCAATTTTTGAAAAGTCTCTTCTCTTGAGGACCAAGAGAAGATTGCTAGAGTAAATACATGCTTTTTTTTTTTTTTTTTTTTAAAACATTAAGAAAATTGTGTCTTCTCTTTCCCTCTCTGTACATTTTGTTTCCCCAGAATACAGGGAAATCCTTCTCAAATATTAATTTATTCCAGCACTGTTAATTGTTTAATTTAGAAGAAATTTGATGTTAGGTGAAAAATCACTTGAATTTTATTATCGGTTCTCTGTACTCTAAGTACTCAAAATAGGAAATAGTGATTTTTTTTTTATTATTATTTTTTTTCCCCCTAAGATGATGCCTGGTATCTATTTGTACATATACTGAATAATTTTGGAAAACAAAGCTCTGCTCCAGAATTTTTAATGACAGTTTTTTCCTTGCATTGACCAAATATAAAATCTTCTTTACACTAATAAAGCTCTCTGATACATTTCTGAAGAGAAAAAAAAAAAAGGCTGCTGTACCCTCACTTCTCACTGTATTTATCCTAATTATTCAGAGTGTTGGAAAAACAGAACCATCTATCTGGTGAAGTGTTTCCAGCTGCTGCGGTAGTGGCATCATTCTCAGCTTTAGAATAAGAAAGTGTCAGTCTTGGCTATAGTATGACTGTAAAGTGATAAAGCATTAGAATGAGTGTTTTATTAAATAGTAATTGAATTTGGCATTAGTAATGCTGTAGCGTGTGACTGGTACTCTCAAAGCAGGACTGCTCACTCAGAAACAACTTGATTGTCTCCTGTTATCAGCTCTTAGGAGAGGAAAAGAGCTTTAGGAAAAACGCTTTCTGAAATCTAGTTTAATTTTCTGACTACAACAAAACTGTAAAGTGTGTACAGTTCTGCTTTTGTTGGAATTTTTAGTTTGAAAAAATAAATTTTAGAATAGTTTCTTTATTATGTGTTTGAGATAGACATAATTTATAATCTTCTCCCATTACTTTTGAGACTCTTGTTGTGGAGACCAGTTTCACTCAGCTGTAATGGTTTTCCTCCTAGTTACGCACTGGGACAGAGAGAAATGTCCTGCCGAAGTCCCTCTGAGCCGTCAGTGCAGTTTCAGTGGTCTTGTCTCTCACAGCCCAGTTCAGAACAGAGTTAGGAACTTACAGCTATGTCTGCTGCCTTCTGCGTGACTGTTATCATCATTTCCCACAGCAGGTGAGGAGGCATCTCCTTGGGTCTGGTGGTGGGAGGGTGCTGAGCCTGTTGAGGTTACTGGGAGCAGAGAGGGGGGGCAACCCTCTACGTAGCTTCCCTGAGACAAGACCAGAGCTTTACAGGTGGGAGGCAGAAAGAATTGTGGTTTTTCTGTCTCCTCCTTTCTCCTGAAGCTAAACACAATGGTAAAGAAAATGCACTATTTTTAGTAAACTTCATGTCTTTTTAAAACATTTCCTCCTCCTTGGAATTGAATTCCAGTGGATAGTCCAGTAACATGCCTGTAAGCATTACTGCTTTCTTAAGTTATTGTGCCATTGCACTGGCGTTGGCTGTCTAAACATCATGAAACTGGTGGTCATAGCTGTTCTCGCAGCAAACGCCAGTTACTAGTTTACTTTTCTCACCAAGATGGTTTCAGAAATTCTCGTGCGCTTTGGGCTGTTTGTTCCCTTTCTGTGCTCCGGTTCAGTGTCTCTCTGTGCCAGTGCCACTGTCTGCAGGACTGGGCTAAATACTGCATCAGTGACAAAACTGCCTGGTGTTCAACGTTTGGAGCTTGCTTTCTTGGAATTGTGCTCATTTGCGTGATCCAGTTTCTAGTGTGGTCCAAAAAATTATTTATATTGGTATAAATGAGGAAGGAGAGAACTGCAGTAAAGAGGGTTGGCAGCGTTGGAAGCTTCTTAAACAGACTTTTTCATGGAACAGAACGTTTGTGGAAGTTCACCCCTCTACTGTGAAGTGCTTATCATGGTTAGATGATGGTTATAAAAAATTGTTTTCTCAAGCAGGTAGCTAATTACTTTCTATAATGAAAATGGGCTTGTAGCTTAATCAAACGGTTCATGTTCTGTCTGCTTGTTTCACACCTGTTGAAATAGAATAGAAATAGAATTAAATAGAATTCATTTAATTTAGCTTAAATATTATAAAATGGCTGCAGTGTATAACTACTCCATTTTATATATTATGTAAAAAAGATTGTTTTCCATGTAAATAAACCTTTAAAGATTATCCTCCTTCATAGTAAGTATCCCAGTAAAACTGGTCTACTTGTCTTGGAGTAAAGTATAATATATTACTGGTTAAAGGTAATTTAATCAAGCCTGCCTTACCATTTGTGAAGTGTGCAGAGAAAATAATGTCAATTCTTCATTAAATTGACTGTTAAAATTGCCTTTTTATCTGAGTATATTTCTCCTCTGCCTACGTTGTATTATGTTATATTCCTGTTTAACACTGTAACTGCCAATGTGTTAAAAAAAAAAAAAAAGAAAAAAAGAGTCCTGTAAAGGCTCCACGCTTCTATACAAGCAACCCTAATTTCTTTTATTAAAGGAAAATATTCAGTCTTTTAAGGACATGTGCAAGTACTGAAATATTAAATATTATTTTACTATTTTGAAACAAATATAGGAAGGGCTCACATCTTTAGAATTTGGTAGACATTTCTGGCATTTTCTGTTATCTTCTGTTAGAGGTTGTAATATACCTTGTTTGAATTTTGCCGCCTATATGCTGCAGTATTATATATTTCCTTGCAAAAATGCAGTGTGTCACCGTCCGGGTTATCTGAGAAGGTTACTTCCACGTAAATGTTGTCACAACTCTCTGACATAGTTTGCCTTGCCTGTGTTTTGAAACTTCACGTTTCATAGGTAGATGCAGAGTCTTACGGAGGTCCTTCATGGCTGCTGCTTCACACTGGGTGTTCCCACTGGTGACCTGTGGTGGGGACTGGTTTGAAGGGGGGGCGGTTGAGCAGAGGTGCCTGAACCAGCAGCGGTGGAATTCTGCAGTAAGTTTTAGTCCAGGTTGCTTTCATTTTGTAAAGCATGAAAATAAATTTCTCTTTTGTGTGCCCTTGTACACACATTAATTGTATTTATAAAATGTTCTATTATCCCATAGCTGTACTGTAAGCACTGTTGGATACTCGGTGGCGTTCTATCCTAGGGCAGGCCTTCTTGTTGTACCTTTTCTATCCTCGACTTGTAATAGGATCTATAAAATAGATGGCTAGAAAGTCTCTTTGGGACTGATGTACCTTCTGCTGTTGCAAAGCTGTGGGTGGGAATGATTTCTTTAGATTCCTTTAAATATTATTTGGCTAAATAGGCGGTGCAGGGAGTGGGTTCTCAGATGCTGCTGCTGTCACCAAGGTGGGCTTCAGTTTCAGATCCGTTTGCTTTAATTCAGGTGAAGAAAAAGATAATAAATTGGGTCAATGTCGTAGTGAAGTGTTTGAATGCCTTAAGATGCTCTTGATAAAGGCACGATCTGAGTTTACCGCTTTATATAGATCTATATAGATATATTCTGTGTGTATCTGTATATATAATGCCTTTTTTCTTTTTGGTACGATAAATACCCTTCTGACCGTCGGATCCGCCGGTTAAACGCGCAGGCTGCCGCGCAGTTCGCCCGAGGCGAATTATTCATTTTATGAGGCGCCCGGTGAACTCGGCTTCACGGTCCGGCTTTGCCTCACGACGGCAGGGAGCGACTCACCCGCTGTTCGCGTTGGTCTCTATCGGGTCTGTCGCGATAGGAGGGGGGGGGCTACGTGCTTGGGCCTCCCCTCAGGTGCCGCCGCGGGCTTTCAAACGGTCGCGGC
>JAOXJK010000023.1:53805116-53841466 GCA_025774025.1 Xenus cinereus | reverse complement strand
TTTCAAGACCTGCCTGGATGCAGTCCTGAGTGATGTGCTCTGGGCAATCCTGCTTTGGCAGGGGAGTTGGACTAGATGATCTCTACAGGTCCCTTCCAACTCCGACAGTTCCGTGATTACGCTAGTTTTCTGCCCGAGGAGAAGCCGTAGCCCCCCCGTTCTAGCCCCACATTCTGCTTCAGACCCTTCTAAGTAGCTCATTAATTTGGTATTGACCACCTGAAAGAACACCAGCCCCCATGAAATGGGGAGCAAGTAACGCGATTTATTTTTTTAAGCCTTTTAAAAGACTTAACCTTGAAAACAAAATAATTTGCCAACAGTGCATCTCTATCTAATGATTTTTTTCTTTTTTTTTTTTTTTGCACAGACATCTAAGTATTATGTTTGTGGTTCCTGGTGGCTTTTCTTTTGCTACCGTTACTGTTAAATACAATAAGTGGATGAGAACCAGTTTGTTTAGTATCCAATAAGTCTGGCAACTCTACTATTTCCCACGTAATTAGCACAATCGCTTGCTGATACCAAATGTTGCTGGGAGTGGATGTTATGAAGTAAGACGCCAAAGCTGGAAGGGAGCTCAGAGATGATGCAGTCTAATGGCAGGACACCGTGTAAGCTGTAAAAATGGATTCCTGAAACCTGTTACTTTGGTAGGGATTTTTTCTCTCGTCTGGCTTGCTGAGAGGACTTCCCAAATTTTACGTGGTTGCTTGTGGGACGCCTCCCAGTAGACCAGGTTGCTCAAAGCCCCATCCAGCCTGGGGCTTTGAGTAACCTGGTCTAGTGGAAGGGTGTCCCTGCCCATGGCAGGGGGGTTGGAACTAGGTCGCCTCTAAGGTCTCTTCCAACCCAAACCATTCTGTGATGTCAGAGCTTGTATAGCAGGCTGAAATAATGGAAACATATATGCTTTGCCAAAATTCAGGCTCTGTCATAGTGCAAGCATTAAGGTTGGACTGAAGGGACTCTTTGGAGATATTTTCCTTGCGTGGCTCGTGCAGTTCTCCGAGTCAGCAGAGTGGTTGATGGGTCCTCGTGGGAACTGGTAGACCCTGACTGTAATCTTTCTCACAACATCTGCTTATTGATCTCTTCCTTTATTTTTTGAAGTTGTGGGGGATTTCTTTGTGAAACAAGATTAATACTATGTTCAGTTTGGGCTTCCCAAACTCTAATGTGTGCATGTGAGCAGAAGTTACTTACAGTTGTTCCTGATGGTAATTTCTTACATCCACAATTCTCACTGTTTTCTTGATGATAGCCAGGCTGTTATCTAAAATAAAATCTAAAAATAAGTTCCAAAGCCTTATTCTTAAAAGTTGTAGGTATCTTGAACCTTTGTTAGATTTCAACCCACGCTGCTCTTGGCTGTTCCAAACTCTAAAAGTATTTCAGGGGCTTGGAGCAAGTGATAAATGTATTCTGTTACTAGAAGTGGGTTAATTTGGTGGATTTCTATTGTGTTAATTTCAGGGAACTGTGAATTCAGTTAGTGTAGAGTGTGCATTCTTATTGTGAAGTCTACATGTTTTTACACAGTGTAAAATTAAACTTGCAAGACAAAGTGCTTAGGTTATTTGACTTATATCCTGTTCCTTGTAAACCTTACAAGCTCCTTCAGTTGCTGTTGGAACAGAGATAACTTCACTGGGCATGATTCACGGAAAGGTCACAGCTGATAAGTACAGCCTTGCTACTCTGACATCCTGTTGCATGATAGCATGAGGTATTTGTAAACACTTTAAAAAGTATTAAGTGGTGCAGGATTAGTTCTGTTTGTGTTTTCATTTTTTAATTCCTTCGGGTCTGGTTTAACTCTGGATTTGTGCGTATTCGCTCCTCTCCTATGTGTGTCTTGCACCCTACTCTGAGCTGCCACAGCCTACTGTAACTTTTTGCTGCAAATCTCAATCTGGTTTCAGGTTGGTACTCTGACTGTGTTTCCCCCCACTCGTGGTCTTAGAGCTGCTTCAGCATCTTCAGTTACAGGTGCAGTAAGCCTGTGGACTCACATTAATGTATTGTCTCTGGCACTGCCTGTGTTCGAGTGGCAGCAGCAGTGGCGTGTCCAGACATATAAGCGGAATCAGCAGCTTTTTCTGCCCCACTTATGTACAAGAGCCTTGTATTTGGAAGCCACTTCAAGCTCTTCTGCTCTTATGACTCAACATGAAGCAACGAATTAAATTGGTTTTCTAGTTTAAACTAAATTCTCTTGCGTTTTCAGTACCACTGATGGAACAGATGAATTCCTAGGTTTTCATTGGAGTTACTCTTTTGGTTATGTTAGAAGCCTTATAAATTTAAGTAAGCACCTTCTTTTTTTTTTTCTCCTATATGAGGTGTTAGCTCATTCTTCTGTGTCTGTTCCTCTTTTTTGTACTTCCTTTCTGTCTTCTCTCACCTGAAAAATCACATGTACTCTTCTGTTATGCGCAATCCTGTCATTTTTAACCCAAGCTTTCCTATCTTTCTGACTTAGACGCTTTGGATTTCTTTTGATTCTTGCTGTTTTCATATTTCCAGATGAAAACCACTCTTACAAGCTTTTCTTTTTCCTTTTTTTTTCTGGATATTTAAACAGAATTCCTATTTTTCTTGGATTGCTTTACAGTGTTCAGTGTAAAAAAAGTTACCTATGACTTCTCTTGGTGTTTGAAAGTCTAGTTTGGCTTTAGAAACTTGCTATTACTTGATTTTTCTAAAATGTTTATTAGCAACTTGCTCAACTTGTGATTTCAGTAGTGTTAGTCATCCGTTTGAATTCTCAGGACAGGCAAACAGGTGTATCTGGTAGGATGAGCAGGAGTGGAAAAGCTTGCTCCTAAATATAGCAGGGAAAACTTTGGTAATATCCGTGTGATGATCCATACAGCAGTTGACAAACATCTTTAGGCTCTTTCACCTGAGGTAAAAACCAACAAAACTCCCAAGTCAAACAATGTCTCCAGAGCCTAATTAGCCTGGGATATAGTAGTCTTTGTAGTTGCTGGTCACATTAGTTATCAGCTTGTAGACATCGCTGTGGCCAGCTCAGCGAGCCTGTGGCCAGAGTGAGATTATATAGAGTAGCTTCTTGGGATAGCAGGTTTCCAGACTCAGCCCCACGGATCCCTTCTGCACGGATGGGTGTGGGCTGTCAGAGGCCTGTCTTCAGCTCCGCCGCTGCCAGAGTTTGCTCTTTGGGCCCAAACTTCTCACAGCAGCTGTGTGTTTCAAGGGAGACTGGGGAAGGAAGAGCAAGGAAGAAAAAAAGTAGAGGATGTTGTCTCAGGAATGGATCAGCTGTGTGTGGTGCATAAAGGGAAGGGAACAGAAAAAGGAGTGGAAGTCTTAAAATGTTTGATTTATACTTAACAGCCCCTTTTTACCATGGGGAGCTATCATTTTAGCAATCAAAATGTGGCTTCTGAAACCTCTGATAATGTGTCCAAATTTGACCGTGACCTGGTCTTGAAATGTGTTCGGTCTTAAGTCTGTTTATTGCGCATGTGAGTTGAGTGCCTCTTACATTCTTTAAATAGTTGATCTGTATCAAGTATGCTTCATCCCAGGGCTTAGCTGTAATTGCTTGTCTGCAGTCGCTTCTTACTGGCATCGGGTACAGGTACCGAAAGGAGAGCAAGACGGCTGCAGGCATGTTTATTTGCTTACTTTAACGTTTTCTGTGCTTGGTTTTAGGACGTTAGGAGAACGGGGAAATTCTTGGTGTGCAAGAGACAGGAAAAGTGGAGACAGTGCAGGTGTCTTAGAAAAGAAGGGGGTGGGATGTGTAGGATGACTGCTATATGGACAGTGGCTGTACTGTAAAGAATAAGTCTACTACTTCTACTTATTGCTATATTTGTATAAATAATAATTCTATGCTATTCTAATCTAGAAGTGCAGATTCTATTAATGCTACAAAGTAGAAGTGGTCACAGTCCATGTTTGCTCCAAAAAAACCCCAACCTGGGGTGCAAGCTGGGTATGGAAGGTGGATACTTGTTTCGAAAAAGCATTGAATAAAACTGAAGAATTGTAAAATCAAACAAATGGAAAAATAGTGTTCTCCTCAAGGCAAAATCAGGCTGTTAAACTTGTATGCGTGGAATTTTAAAGCAAAAAGAATGACACAGCTTATTGCATCTGGAGGAAGGACTTTTGTTTATTGTTTATTGGGTTTTTTAAAACCACAGGCTGGTACAGTATGGATGATGTTGTAGTGCTAACAGTAAAATACCAAGAGGGAAGGAACGTATGCAGTTGTGGGTTACAACGGTACATTTAAATCTGCATATCTTGTATATGCTTTTCAGTAGAATCTTCATTGCATAAAACAACTCTATGAAGTGAAGAGTTTCATTTCTAGTAATAGAGAATCAATTACCTTTTATATGGATGACATTTGTTCTAGGAGCTTTTTCTAGCCAGTATGTTTCCAGCTTCTGTGTTTTGATATGCCAAGTGAGGTAACAAGCTTATGAAAATAGTTCCAAAAACTTGTTCTGGTCCTGGGATTATTATTTTTTTTTTCTTAATATTTCCTATTTCTTTCAGCTTCATGTTGAACATGAGCCTTGTTATGATCAGTGAGAATGTAAAGCTGGCCCGTGAATATGCCTTACTGGGAAATTATGACTCTGCGATGGTCTACTACCAGGGAGTTCTTGACCAAATGAATAAGTACCTCTACTCTGTCAGAGATACGTATCTGCAACAGAAATGGCAACAGGTAAATAGTACTTTTCTGGGACATCTTGAGCGAAAAGCATTAAAGTAGCAAAAATTGCTTGTCTTACGGTGAACAAAAATATAAAAATACTTACACCATTCTATGATAAACTGTAGTGCTGTTACATATAGGCTTTTTTGTTATTATAGAGATTTAAGTCTTCTTTGACTTCTTGCTCTGACAATGACAAAACAGACAAAGGAACAGAGCCCTGGGGAGCCAGTGCACTGTCTGGCTTGTCAGCTTCTTGCTGATGAGTGCCCCTGTTATGCTCAAGTTTTTTGGGCTGGTATCATTTTGAATAGTTGTATTTCCCTCTCATTGTTTTAGTAGTGGGACTTACAGATCCTTAATAGAAACTGAGTTGTGGCTACCATGTTAATTTATCCTTAACACAAATGATCGTTTTTTTCATTGATACTCAGTCTATTAGGTTGCGCTTGCTTCTGTTGTACTCGTTTAATGTGCAAAATTTCTTTTCAAAAGTCTCTTTGGTTTTAAATCCAAAATCTGTTTGTTCTTTAAATGTGCTGAGGAAGGCAGAAAAACCTTCTTAATATCTGAGGTGTGTTACTCTTGTCCGTGAAAGTAGAATCAGTTAGCTTGTGAAACCTCATGGAATCCATCCAAGCATTACATGGGCTTGAACAGAGGATTGTTACAAACTTATTTGTAATGTGCTTAATCTCTCTCTTTTTTTTTTTTTTTATCAGGTTTGGCAGGAGATAAGTGTAGAAGCTAAGCACGTGAAAGATATAATGAAAACTCTAGAGAGCTTTAAACTAGACAGTACTCCATTGAAAGCTTCACAACAAGAATTACCAGCTCATGATGCAGAAGTCTGGTCTTTGCCAGTACCTGCTGAACGTAGGTAAGAGGAAAACTGAAGACCTAAATTCATGTTTATCAGAGCAAAGTGTGGTTTGACTTCAGTCTGCTCCTTAGTAATTTACAGAACTTAGATGTGTAACGCTTACATGTTCTGGGGCTTTTATCTTACGTAGGCTTGACATTAGGGGTTTTTTGTTGTTGTTTTCTCCTAACTTAAGATAAGCTTGTCATTCCATGGAAGCTCAGTTCCTGAATTGATCTTCTCATCGACTTTAAAATGATTCTGCACGGAGCTGATATGAATAGGATGAAGAAGTATTATCAGAGGAACAGTAAAATCCAGAAATGTCCAAGCTTTGTTCCTGTAGCAAGGTGGTTCCCTGATCTGCCGCATGAACTGGTCAGGCTAGCAGAAGCCCAAGGGAAGGGGTGGGAACAAGCAGCTGCAGGCAAACGTGCTTATTTCAGAAGTAGTTTTGAATTATGCCGGGTTAGTGTCTGTGAAACCAAGGCCTTGTGGTGTGGTTTGACAGTGTAGCTGCTGCTGAAAGGATAGTCCTACCCTCCACAGTTGCCTGAGGTTTATTGCACTTTTGCCTGTGTTGGCATTGATTGGCTGGTTTGAGATGCTAAACTGGTAAAAAGACAGTGTTTTGTGGGGCTTTTGTATTTTTTTTGTTTGGCTTTTAGTTGGTTTGGGGTTTGTTGTGTGTTTTTGTTTTTTTTTTTTTTCTTCCTGAGATTGGCTGTCTGAACTAATTAATTGGAGCTTCTAACGCGTGCCAGTAGTAGCATGAAGGAGGGAACCAGGAGTGCATGCAAAGCAGACATGGAACTGTGCATTTTGACAGAAAGTGATTATTTAGATCAGTTTAGCTGTACTGTCAAACTCTTCTTTGAGGCTTTGAATCTGTTTCTTGCAGACGGATAATTTCAGTGTTTACGGGTACAATTTTACATTTTTAAAAAAATTATTTTAAGCCTGCTTTCTGAAAGAAATGGGTCTTGTGTGATCACACTGTTCCTGTTTATCTCATTTAATAACCTTGGAACACTGCTAGCCATTTTCATTCAAACCTTCTGGGAGAATAGAGTCTGGGAGGTAGAACTTTCCCAATATTTTGAAGCTTTCTAGAGAAGAGATACACAAACTCATGTTTCTAAAAGGAAAAGACTTGAAAGAACTCTTTCTGTTCCATTTATCCTGTCAGCTGGTAAAGTATTGAGTTGTGGTAATATGAAAAAGCCACAGTGAAGACTCGGACCATGTAAATTCCTATACTGAGATAGCAGAACTCACAAATTTAAGTGGAAATTAGACGTAATCACAGTATTCGTTTATTTTGAGCTTTGGGGTGGAATCCAGAGGTTTATGAACACCTCTAGCTTTGGGGATGTTCGTAAATAAAAGTACAGGTTGGTAGATACTCCATTTGGAGAGTGAAAAAACTTTAACACGTAGGATCTTATATTAGCATATTCATGTGCCTAACATGCGTTTCATCCCGAAGAGGTATGTACAGTTCTGACAAACTTGCTGCTGTGAATCAGTTAAACCAAATTTTATGAAGGTACTGGATCCTGATATATCTTGAACGGTATGTCAAAGCACATCTATTAGTCCATGTAAATGCTCTCCAAATCAGTGTTTCGTTTTTTGTTCTCTAGAAGTATCCCCGAAGTAAACTTGACTTATAGCTTATTAATGCTGGGATTTTAGGAAGGCCCATGGAAAAAGTGTATCTGTGAGAGTAACAGATTTGTATGAGGGTGAACCTGAATTTAAAAAAAAGAAATCTATAATATCAATCACGTTACTGGTTTTATTCATATGTGCTTCTAAAAGTAGTCTAGTTTCAAACAAGTGGAGGCCTCACATACATGTTTTCTTTCCCAAGAAGTGGAAACAAAAGGAAGTGAAAATAGAACTGTCATTCCCAAGAAACCTTTACATTTCCTTGGGCAGCACAGTGAGGACAGTTGTGATAAGGAGAAAATATATTGGGTTAGTTGTTTGGGGGTGGGCAATTTTTTGTTGTGGTTTCTTTAGGGTTTGTTTTTTTTTTCCTTCTAAGCTGTGTAATACTAGGATTACTTTAATTTATGAAACATGTAAAGCAAAGCAAGGAGCTTGTTTTAAGCAAATGGTCCCTGAGCTTGCGGCGAAGGGGAAATGGATTTTTAGGGGCTGTCTAAAAATGTCTCTCTTGTTTCTGACATGCAGATTTTTATCTTGAGCAAAATGAATTTTCGTTTTGTAACCAGTTGATTTGATTATGTAGTGCTCATCAGTGACTTTACACTGAGGCTTTTTGCATATGTTACAATTAATTAGACCTTCGCCGGGACCCAGAAAACGTCAGTCTGCCCCGTGCAGTGATTGCAGAGGTCACAATAATCGTATAAGTGCAGCTGTCAGAGGCCCTCACCGGCCATCCTCTCGAAATCTCAATGATAAAGGGAAGGCAGTCCGCAGCCGAGAAAAAAAGGAGCAGCAAAATAAAGGAAAAGAGGAAAAGGTAAGCTTGCAAATAACTTCATGCTTTCTTAATAGTGAGTGTATTGTAAAATTAGATGCCTATAAAATATTTCTTCTGTTCAAGTCAGCATGCTGATTTGAATCTCATCTTGGAAAGTATCTTTGCTTTATAGACAGTCTTGGTTACGGATTCATTAAAAAAAAAAAAAACCAAACAACAAACCCTCATCTGGAGGAAGTGATCTGGCAAATGGGGGCTTGTTTATTGCAACTTGGAGATAGTTGTTAAAATTATGCCACTGAATTACTGAAACAGAGCCTGATGAAACTCATTCAAAAGGAATGTCCTTGTGCGTTATTTAATTGCTGTCATGTATTTTAGACTAAAATTGGCTTGCCTGTTCCAAAGCAATTCAAGATTTATTTAATTTTAAAGGGAGACCTTTACTTTTTTGTTGTTGTTGTTCACATCTGGTATTAGCTCCAGGGTCTTTTCAGTTTAAAACAAACAACAACCCAACATACTTTAGGACAGAGAATGATCCATTCTTTGCAGTCAGAGTGCTTTAATTTTTGCTTGTGCTCTGGTCTCCATAAATTTAGCATAAATTTACCAGAGTAAGAGATTGTACTGAAGACGCTAAATTCATAGTTTTCCAGAGTCTGAATAAATCAAATATTCGTGTAGTAGTTTGTTGGCTTCAGCAACTTTATGTTGTGGCAAGGTGCCAAGGCCTGTGGAAATAGTACAAACTACAAGGGTGGAATTGTTTAGCTATGTAAGCTACTACTTTTATTAGGAGTTAGATTACATTGTCTTTGAGTGATAATCCTCTCTCACTAAGGATATACACACACAGAGACGGGATAGGTCTTTTTTCTTTTTTACAGTTACTCTGTCATCACCAGTGCTTGCTGTTAAGTGTATAAAAAACCAGGGTATGTCTAGTGTGTTTTATGTCCTTTCAGTTGCATGGTCTCTGCTGTTTGAGCCCTTTCAACTGTGTAGCTTCTTTGCTTGTTCTCTGCTGTTCTTGTCCATGCTTCTGTATCAGTTAATTAGCTCTTTTTTACTTCTGTGGTCTTCTTGCAGATCAACTTTGCTCATCCTACATGTGGAAGTCCTGCTTAATTGTCTGTGTCCCATATATATGGCATATTTACAACAGAAGAGTTGAGATACTCTAGCTCAATATGACACTATCTGATCCTGTCTCGTGCATAATTTCCCCCACCCCCTCCCAGCTACTGTCTCAGATGGTTTTGGATTTCTCTGGGAGAAGAGGTTAACGCTGTTACACTGGGATAGGTGTATGCAGTTTCAATTGTCTACTAAAGCAAAGAAGCTGCATCAGTACAATATGCTGGCCTTGGGGAGAAGGAAACGGGACCAGGGCAGTGCAGAACTCTGGGTGAACCACATAGATCCTATAGCGCAGCAGTAATATGGATGCTTCATAATTTTCATGCTGGTTTATGTTGCCACCTTCTAGAAATATGATGCTATTGTGGACTTGTTACAAAAACTCCACTAGTAGCATAACCATTGTTCTGTATTTACGTTGTTATATCCTTTATGTGTAGAACAAATCCACATCTGAGATTTCAGAGCCTGAACCAAAGAAATTTGATGGTACTGGATATGATAAAGATTTGGTAGAAGCTTTGGAAAGAGATATAGTTTCTCAGAATCCCAACATTCGATGGTAAGTTTGAATACTGCTGCCAGTCTTTCTGGGTTGTTACTTTTTCCTTTTGTACAATATGACAAGAATTAAGTATTTCAGCACATGCCTACATATAAAAAGTACCTATATGTTTTCTTTATTCACAAAATAGGCAATTAAACTTCTTGTGTAGTTGAATATTTTTAGAACTTTTTTTTCCACCCATAGATTCATAGAATACTTTGGGTTGGAAAGGACCTTTACAGATCATCTAGCCCAACCCCCTGCCATGGGCAGTGACATCTCTCCCTAGATCAGGTTGGTCAAAGCGCTGTCCAACCTGACCATACAAAGCTTCTCAAACTTTTCTAAAAGTCTGAGTGAGTCCTGAAATCTTTTTTTTGAGATACTCTTTTGCAATATATGGGGTTCTAGTGTCTTCTAGAGTCTCTTCATTTTAAAACCTGTTTTTCTGCCCAGGGGCATACCAAGATAGAAAACCAATTACAAAGAAGTTATGTCAATATAGGAACCCTTTGAAATCTTGCTGGGCGTGATATTTCTGCAGTATAAAATACAACCACATGCCAGTACCTTTACATAAATGTGTTAAATATTAAACCTTATACAAAGGTTGTTTTGTGTTCCAAATGTTTCTAAGCTTAGGTGGTTTTGTGAGGATTAAATGAGCAAAAATCTGGCAAATAAAGTAGGCTTTAAAAAAACCCTTGAACAATCCCACAAACAACTTTGTATGCATGCAACTATCATGTATTTCATTTTAGTATGTAAATATATGTTTCAGTTTTTATATTGAATCTTAAAATTACAGCTTCAGATTTGAAAGTAGTTCTCCATATAGATATGTTTCAAAACCAAAATATTACTTGGGCACATGCAGATAAGCAGAATGCCCTGAGAGTTATTCTTTCTGTGAACAAGAACAACAGCGCTTTAAAATAAGAACAACTTTGCTCTTAACATAGAAATAAGTTTAATCGCACGTTGTTTTGAGCTGTGGACTGATTCTTTTGCAGCCTGTCTGAATCTCTCAAACAATTTTCTCTTTTTTTGTCAGGGATGACATTGCTGATTTAGTAGATGCCAAAAAGCTGCTTAAGGAAGCTGTAGTTTTACCTATGTGGATGCCAGAGTTTTTTAAGGGAATTAGAAGACCATGGAAGGTATGAAAAAATCTGATTCTATGCTCATAAGTAGGATTCTGAGGTTGGATCTTGGTGGAACGAGAAATTGCAGGTGTTTTACAGTTTATATAAATTCTTTCCACTTTTTAGTAACAAAATTTAGGGTAAATAGTACTAACAAAATTAAGATGTCATCCAGATAAATATACTGTCTTCAGCTATATTGTTGCAAGTAAGCAATAGTAATTAATTGCCTACCTTTGAATAACTTTTCAAGGGAGAGTTTACATCTAGTATTTTAATGTTACATGATTAAACAAACTGTGAAATTGTCTGTGTTTTGATTCTTGTCCTAAAAGGGGTCTTTTTCATTTTAATAGGGTGTGCTGATGGTTGGTCCTCCTGGTACTGGAAAGACCCTCCTGGCAAAAGCTGTAGCCACGGAATGCAAGACTACTTTTTTCAATGTTTCTTCTTCCACGCTTACCTCAAAATACAGAGGAGAATCTGAGAAACTTGTTCGTCTACTCTTTGAAATGGTGATTGAAGTTTCTGAACATAAATAGTGAGATAATGAAGTAGAATTGCTTCTGGAATAGTGAAACCTTGCCAAGACTTAAAACTCTTAGCGTACATAAACAGCTCTCCAAGCTTCAAACACTTCAGGACCATCTGATTTGGCCATGTACAGTCAAGATCTGATTATTCCTAAATAGCTTTATAAAAATTTGAAAATTAGGTTGTCTTTATTTTCAGGGTTAGCTTGTTACATTAGATGTAGCTTTCCATAAGCTGATGAGTGCTGTAGAACATACTTGAATGTGAAATTTGAGATGGAGTCTTACTGTTTTCTGGATGAGAACCCTACTTTGGCTGTGCATGTGTTGTTGTTTTGGTTGGACTTTTTTGTTTGTTTGTGCTTAAAACAAGCAGACTTCCAAACTGTAGTTGGCTTCAGAGCACGTAACTCTTGAAATTGGCTCAGAATATGTATGTAGGGTTTTTTTCGTGTTACCAGGTTTGCATGCAGTGTTTGCCAGGGTGCCCAGTACTGAAGGGGGCAGCAGAGTTGCAATTACAGTAGTCAGAAAAGTCAGGAAGTAAAAGATCTTTTACAGTGTGATCAGGAGTTGATATCATGCCTGTCAATCAAAAATGCATATACACAATGGACAGCATCTCAACTGCTGTAGGACAGGAGCTTTTATTATTGCAGATCCTTGTCTTTGACTTCTCTTGTTTTCGGAAAGGTTAGAGTTATTTTGCAGTTGACCTGTGTCTCGGACAGGTTCATATCATGGTGTTGTGGTTTAATGTTTGTCCTTGCTTTAGCCAAGTTCTTATTCAAGCATTCTGTGATGACTTTCACAGTTATAAATGTTATTCCAAATGTTTAAAACTGCCTTTAGCCTATTAAACAAGTTTCTAGCCCTAACAATTATAGGACTTTGCCAAAAAGTGTTCTGCTTAAATGTTATTAATGAATGCACAGCTGCTCTATAGTTGCATGCAGTGGTCAAAGAGAGGGGAGGTTTGGTATTGTTTGGTACTTGTGAGCTGATTCGTTGGGGTAAATGGGTCTGAATATGCTGCTATTTCTTAGGTGTGAGTAGACTGACATTTCAGTTTCTGCTTTATCTTTTGCTTCCTTTAGGCTCGATTTTATGCCCCGACAACTATATTTATTGATGAGATAGACTCCATCTGTAGTCGCAGGGGAACTTCAGAGGAGCATGAAGCTAGCCGACGTGTGAAGGCAGAACTGCTAGTTCAAATGGATGGTAAATAACCTGATCATTGGGAAATGCTGGACTGGAGGAAACCTGAGGGAGAAAAAAAATAACCAAAACTTCATTCTCAAGAAGCAATTTGTTTGAAAGCCTTACGTAAAATTGGGGTTAAAAGATACAAATATACTATTCCAACTCTCAGTGTGGAAGGAAAAAAGATACCAATTATTTAACAATCTTTTAGCATTTGAGCAGTGAACTTATATTACTGACCCAGAATAATGAAGATTCAGTGAAGAATATGAGATTTTAAAACTGCAGAAGAAAAAAAGTATTAGTTGCTCATCTCAATCTTTACCTAGCATATCACTTCTCTAAAACAAGCAGAAAGTGGTTCAAAAGAACTGTCACCTGTTTCATTTAAAACTTCAAAGTCAGTCTTTACATTTTACTTCTTTGAAATCTCTTTTTTTCTCCTAAAGATATAAATTAAAAATTAAGGCAATTTTTTATAGAAGCAGTTGGGAGAGTTATCAACAAAGTTTAAAAGTAGGTAGCACTGTGCAAAGTTGTTACAGAGGCATCCTTTGTATACTCATTTGGCGAGCCGGGAGAGGGAAAGGAGCTACTGAAAAGTGCTAATCTATGGAGTAATTAGTGATAGAATTCCATGAGTCAGAAGACTTTTATATTTATTTCTGTTTCTCTGATGTTGATACACTTTTATGTTTGACTTTAGTAGCAGAGCTGTAATGCTGGTCTCATAACTCAAGTATGTACATAAGCTAACTTTATTAGTAGCTACTATTTGAAGTCCTTTTACTTGAGGGTTCATAAATGGTATTTTATATGCACATTTTCAAGCAGAGTAGGTACAATGGCTGTTCTACAGCCCAATCCTATAATTATAAGCAAAAACAGTAAATGCAGAGGGTAGCAAGTTTAAATAAATTAACTTCTTCATATAGCAGCAGTTTCACAATGCTTTAGAGACCGAGGTGTGTTTTCTCTGCCTCTGAGAAGCTGTGATTCAGTTCACCAAATGCAAACATTCACTTCAGCAGTTTGCTTCACGTACTTAGGTGGATTCTTACATTTGGCCTGATTCAGAAGAAGAAACTGTGTAGGGGAGTAATGCCACTTACCGAGTACTGTTGGGGAACAGGGGGGGCGTCTGTTTTTTGGTGTAGTGATGGGTTTGTTTTGTATTTCCTCACGTGCTGTTCAGGACAGTGAGGTGAAAATTCAAACACTGTAATGGCAGAAATGCAAACAGTTCTGCTGTAAAAAAGTTCCAGGGTTGGTAGAGGGAAACTTCCTGATCTGGGCAGTGGCCTTTGCCACTGCTTCTAACTGAACAGTCTCCATTTTTGCTTGAAAAACTGAACTCCTTTGCACTTAATGATGCTACTGCACTTGGACTCACTAAAGTGCAATAGAGTAGCTCCTTTAATGTCATAGGATTGTGGATATTGTTCTCTATACGTGAGAGCTCATAAAGCTTACATATGTTTTACTTCCTCTTTTCCCCATTGCAGGTGTTGGAGGGGCTACTGAAAATGATGATCCTTCCAAGATGGTCATGGTACTTGCTGCTACTAATTTTCCTTGGGATATTGATGAAGCCCTAAGACGGAGACTAGAAAAGAGAATTTACATTCCTTTACCATCAGGTATGAAGACGTAGGGAGAGGAGTGGTTGAAAAGACTAAAATCTAAACTTTATGAATAATCCTTTAGTTTTGATCACTTGGTTTAAAAATCTAATTGATACATGCATGCAAATTCATTTATGAATTCAGGACCAGGTTAAATCTAAACATTGACCATTGTACCTTTGTAGCAAGTACTATGTCCTTTTCACATTCTTCCCTCTTATCTCTCTTCACCCTCTTCAATTCATTATTTATCTTCAGAAAGCAAATTGTATAAACTTATTTTTCTCTTCTTTGATTAGCGAAAGGTAGAGAGGAACTCCTAAGAATAAATCTACGAGAGCTGGAACTGGCTGATGATGTTGACCTTGCAAATATAGCTGAGAAAATGGAGGGTTATTCAGGTGCAGACATTACCAACGTATGCAGGTATGTTAACATTGCATCATTTGTGCTCCTACTGCTACAAACTTTGAGAAAACTGTGTGTATAGTAACTAATTTACATGATAAAAGTTGGTGGATAAAAGCAGACTGTAACTTGTCTTTTATGCATGGCTAAAAGGTGAAAGAGTGCATTAATACTTGCCTAGATTTCCATTTGATATTTTCATATGATAAAGAGCAGTTGCAACACAGAAATCTAAACAAGCTATGATTCAGGTAAAATTCCATGTTCTTTCATGTATACCAAATTCCTCGCGTGAGGAATATCCACAAGTTGGTCGACTTTATCTTGTAGAGTTACAGTCGTTCCACTGAGGTCCTGCTGCTTCAAGAGAACACCTGTGTGGCAAAGGCCTCACCCCCACTCGTGTGACGTGGCTTTTGGTTCACCAATGATGATATAACAGCAAAGCATGGTGGTATTTGACTAAGATGGAGTTCAACAAGGCAACTTTTTGGAGTTGTTCTGAAATTCTAGTTACTGTATTAGGCATTCTAATTGCTACTAACAGTTACTAAGTACGTTGATGAAGTCTGTCAGTTACGGTTTCTTTTGGGGGGGGTGTCATGAGACTGAAACAATAATGCTGAAGCTGTCTTTCTAAATTTTCTAGAAGACAGTATATAAGTGTTTTTGGATTCTCACCTATTGATATGATACCATTGTGATATTACCAGGATTACCCTTCCTTTTTTTTTTTTACTGCTAGACAAAATAAGTAGCATTTTCTTCTTCCTATAAGCTATATAGCAATGAATTAGCAGGAACTTCAGTCTTTCAGTGTTATCAATTTATCCCCTCACCAGCTCATCACCTGCTACTACCGATATGACTGTTGGAAATCCAAATGCAGTCAAACTTAATGCAGCAAGAAAAAGACACACCTGTAAAGGCACTTAATGCTTATTGAAGCAAACAGAAGTTTGAGGAGCCACAGGCTGAACAGATTTTGTAGTTTAACATTTAGCTGTGAATGTACAGGTTGGAGGTAGATACTGTTGACCTCTCTGTCTTTGAAGTGGAAGTCCTATTTAGATGAGGAAACATTCAGAACACTCCAGCCATTTCTCCTGTACATTGGAGGAGTGAAACCATTACTTTGCCTTTGTTCCTGTCTAAAAATACTGCAGCTACATCATAGATATGCAATGGCATTAGATAAATCAGTTAATCTTTTACCTCTTTTGCCTGGCCTGTGAATAGTAGCTATTCAAAGATCCAGTGAGGATAAATCTACATTTGATAAATATGGGTAGCGTGGTGTTGTATGTTGTACAATCACTTGGAGATCTTCCTGTAAAAGTTTACAATTCTTTATTGTATCTTTGAATGCAACAGCTTAACTGGAATGCTGTGTTGAGCCTTTCAAACAGCTGAACTCTGTTAATACCATCCTGTATTAAGTAACTTTTTTTTTTTTTGTATCCTTAATAGAGATGCATCGTTGATGGCTATGAGAAGGCGAATTGAGGGCTTGACACCAGAAGAAATAAGAAATCTTTCCCGAGATGAAATGCACATGCCAACAACTATGGAAGACTTTGAAATAGCTTTGAAGAAAGTTTCTAAATCTGTATCTGCTGCGGACATTGAGAAATATGAGAAATGGATAGTTGAATTTGGGTCATGCTGAGATGTCTTATCTTGAAGAAGGCACCTTACATCTTAAAACAGCTTTAGAAGTAATAAGTAGTGTGTCAGTACACTGCGTGCTCTTTTTAACTTTTGTAATTTAAGAGCAACGGATGTCTAAATAAATTTTTTTTTTAAATGCAATTTCTGTCTAGCGCTCTGAACTAGCTCAAAAGTTACCCATTTTTCTCAATTGTGAAAGATACTGATGGGATTTGCTTTTGATCATCAAGATATTTTAAAATGACTTAAATTTAATACTAGAGCTCTTTCATCGGGGGGTTTACTCTTGAAAAATAGCTGTTACACGAAAAAAACCCCACCAACTTGTTCTGCTAAACGAGTAGGGATGCTAGAAAACGGGATGAACGAGATGCAGTTGTATAGATGTCACTGCTAGCTGATCCTAGAGAGTTCTGCGCTTAAACCGTTTCTGAGGTGTTAACAAAGAACCTGTACGAAGCCTGAGATTCAGACCAGCAGCCCTTGTGCTACTGACAGTCGGGAGGTTCAGCTGAAGTTTAGGCAAGGGCTGGGACCAGCTCTGGCTCACAGGATCTATTAAGTAATGTTAAAATACATCCAGGCGGCGTAAGCTACTTGCGTGCGGCCAGCAGTGATCCAGAGGCACACACATATGGTCTCCTTGTAAGTCTGAGAGAAAACAAAAAGCTTTCTGGCATTAGTTCTGAAACACGTGTTTTCTCCCTTGACTGCGCGGTACCGTGAGCTTCAAAACTCCAGGGTGGTAGGTTGGGCCCCGGTGGACACTGCAGGTTTCTTCTGTGAAGGCAGCGTGCGTTTTACATTTGTGCTCAGGTGCTTTCTGTTCATAACCCTCACTTTACAATGGACGTAAAATCTAAATTCTCTTTTTGCATTACTTGACAAGTGGAATGTAGAAGGAGTTCTCTGAGAATAGTTCTACAGTGACCACTGAGGTCATCATTTCAGATTTTGCTCAACAGTGGTCATTGTAACTGAACCATCACTTCTGTCCATCTCCTGGTATTTTGGAAACACTCCTTCCTGGTAGTTCACATCAGAGCAGCCGGCTGTAGTTCTGCTTTACAGCTAAACTTCAGGCTTTTTCATGAACCGGGTACGTCTAGACTTGTTTCAGCTGGTGGATACCTGCTGCACCGACCTGGCTGTGGAACTCCTGCCCCTGTGTCTCTTCAGACGCTGCCAGGCAGATGGGAAGGACAAATGATGATGAAAAGTTGCAGTCTGAACACCAGGCAAACGTGTCCCAGGTACACAGCTGTGTAAGTGCCGTTATTACGAACATCTTGTTTATGTACTTAAAATTCACCGCTGTGTTGTGAGTGGCAGCGGGACACACCGAACAGGGATTGGGAGCAGCACCAGTGACGGGACGCTCCGGTGAGAGACTGAGATGCAGATACTGCAGAGACCTCCTGAAGCCCTGGGTGGACCTGGCACGATGAACCCAGAAGTGAAGGGAAGAAGCTCAGGTGAGTACGCGTGCCTGTGCATCTATAGACTTCCACCCCCAAAACGGAAAACAAATTTACCTCTTTCTTTTCAAAAGGATAGCGGTACGCGTCAGAGTTAAGAAAAATTATGTGTTTTGAAGAAGTGGGTTCTTTTAATACTTATTTTTTTGTTTGCACGTTGGGATGAGTGTATAGCTGGCAGCTGTGTTGCAGGAAGAGATTTCTTCACATAATTCATGGCAAGCAAACCAAAATATACAATCTGCCACCCGAGTATGAAGGAAAAGTGGGCGAGTGCTAGTCCTTGGAAGCTGTCCAGAAGGGGGCCACTTAGACTTGAAAGCATGATATATTTTGAGAACTTCTAAAGTAAACCTCGCTTTAAAAGGAGTATTTTAGTTCTACAGCTCAACCAGCCCTGGTCACTCTAAACGAACGCCACAGAGCGGGGAGAACAGTGGTAGGTGCTGAACTGGTAGCTCAGAGGTTCAGCTTGGTTTGGAATGAAGAACACGATGGTACCACCCCCCTCCGGTGGAGCTCCTGTGCCCAGGGAGGGGCCAGCGCCGCTTAACTCCCCATGTTTAAAAGGCAGAGAGATGTTCTGAGGGCAAGATGGAACAAAGGCTGCAGTGAGAGCCGCGGTTCATGAGGAGATAAGAGATCTTGCCTTTCCTAAAAACCTACATTCTACAGAGATGGGGTTTTTTTGGGTCGTTTGTGGGGGTTTTTGATGGTTTTTGTAATCCCTGCCTGTTTCTCTTTCCCGAGCTGGCACCTGTGCCCTTCTCAGCTCATGTCCTGGGAAATGAGACCTACAGTGAGTGGCCTGCAGGACAGCTGCCCTTTCCCAACTGTGTTAGCTGCGGTAATGAGCTTTTCAAACTGGTTTACGAAATGGATGAGAGTGGTCCCAGCTCAGAGTAGCGCTGCTCGGGAAGGGGTGAGGCTTTCATGGCTCGGGCAAACCACGCACGTGCCAAAGCAGAACGCCAGTGCTTTAACTTTTTAAGACTTGATCACCCGGAGGTGCTGTCTGGCAATCGCTGTGTTTGATTTGCACTGGTTTTTAAGTTTAATTCCGTTAACTTGATGGGAGTATTTCTCTCTTTGTGCTGTGTCACTTTGTAGAACGCAAAAGAGAAGAGGATCACGTAGCTCGTGGAAACCGGCCAAGCTGTGAAGCAGCACGGACGCTTTTTTTCAGGCTGTTGCAGCTGTTGAGAAGGGAGTTAAATCTCCTCCTGGCTGTGCAGGTGCTTGGGTTACGGTTTCACAAGGGGGGATGCAAAGAGCACACGCTGACAGCTGCTGAATCGCCAGCTGCCGTGCAATTCAGCCTGTGCTCGTGCAGCCAGGAAGAGCTGTTGTTTTCCGTGTCCATCCTACTCTTTTTTTTTTTTTCTTTTTATCAAAGAAGCTAAACTTCAGCATTATACATCACTTCTAACTGAACTATATTAATGAAGGGGCCAGGGCTATGCTCATAAAGTGGAAAGAACATTAATTTCCATGTAAAGAGGAGTTTGTCTACAACTGTTTAAAGATTTGCTCTTGTCTGTGCAGTCACCATTCCTGCGCTAGAGTCTTAGCAGTTTCCCATTTAGCCAGGGACAACAATTACCCCTCTGTCAGGTGTTTTTCTTTCACTACATTGTATTTTTAATTCAGTTGGCTCTGTAGCTCTAGCATCACCTCGGTCTTATGTTTGTGTTTGGGCTGTTTGCAAGGCAAGTCAGTGTTAGAAATGGCACTGTCAGTTTGGTGAGACAACTCACATTGTTCCTGTCACAGACCAGCTCTAAGAACAAGCATCTGAAAAACTTAAGAAATCTCATTAAACTTATGATAACCTTTCCTTAAGGGGAGAGGTGTGTGTGTTTATGGGGGGAGGAAATCCTAGATTTTTCTCCCTCCCGGTAACAACTGAAGCTGAACATGGATAATTCTGATGACTCAATTGATAACCGTGCTCAGTCTAATACTGGTTAGTTAAGGGTCCTTTTTTTTTTTTCTCTAGTCATTCTTCTGACCAACAATTTTTGTAAATAAGAACAATGAAAAGCTAAAAAATAAATAGTGCCCTGCATTTAATTCACTTGGAAAACTGCTGCTTTATGTAACTGAATATAGATGCACACACGACCACAGTCTAATAAACAATTTCGATGTTTAATTGAAAAATGTTACCAGTACAAATCGGCATGGGCAGACTGGGCCTACCTAGCAGAAGTAAGCCAGTACTTTCCAAGAGTTCTGTAGAATTTTCTTTTTTCCTTTTGAGGCTTCACATAGTACTGCTGTCACAGATACAAAAAGCACATTGCTTACAAGTGCTCACAATTTTTAAGGAGTCGAAGGGGCCATAAAAGTGTAAAGTGCTTGAAATATAAATCTGCCTTTTTAATTTATGTTTTGCATATATAAAATGTCAAATTACTCGTGTAACGTGGATGTTTGGTGGCAATATTTTCCTTGCAAGGCACACTCAACCCTAAGAGACCTGGAAACCAGGCTGGGCAGCTCTGTTTCGGCTTGCAGGCACGGCTGATGGCTGCAACGCTCCTTCGTCCTTTTCAGAAGAATGCTATCTGGAGACTTCAGGACACCCTGAATTTCATCACCTCCCTGTTCAGGATTAGCTGACCTGGTTTATCTACGGGCACGAAGGCAGCCAGCATCCTGTCCGAGGTCTGGAAAAGTGACTTCACAGAAGTTAAAACCAATGGTCGCCCTCAGGGTAGAAAGCTGCTTTATTTTGAAGCTTCTGCAAAGGCTGCATGTTCATGTTTACGCAGAGGCACGGGGAAGTCAGCTTTGGGCCTCGGCCTGAGTGTCCCTTTACCAATTCATCAACTGACTTAGTTTTCTTAGTAGGAAACAAACAAGGTATTAAGAACAAGTGCCAAATTTCAGGTCAACTAAAAATTTGTTTTTAAAAAAACAGGAACTCCAAAGTAAACACAGTATTAAGTGCATGCTTTCTCATCTAAATTACTTTTCCTGTCTGGAAGATCTGAAGGCAAGCTGATGGTAATCACAGGGACAAAGCTGACTTGGTCCAGGAGAAGGATGCCTCTGAAAGGTAAGATTACCTGCCATTAGGAAATATACAAAACAATTCTGTGTTCTAAAAATTAGATTTATTCTTAAACTCCCCACACTTAGTTTAAATCAATGCATCAAGTGAGTAGTACCCACATAATACCTCTTTTATGACGTTAGAATGAAAACTTGATGGAAAACTGGTTCCAAAAATGTACTAGCTGTGGTTTCCGAGGGCTTCCTTCACCCAGTTTCTACATCTGAATTATGAGCAGTGTAGGCTCCATGTGTTCAACTTCATAGCAGCCTAAAGCTGAAGGCTACTTTGACAAAGCAGCTCCTGGAAGCAGACAGTCTCATGCACCTGACTCTCTAAGACAAGCTAAAGCCTCTAGTTTTATCAGTTTTACAATCGAATTAAACAAATTAAACTTTTACCACATTTTATAGGACCACTTTATACAGGTAGCAAGAAAATTACTGTGTGGTTCTTGGTCTGGTTTTGTTTTGGGTTTCTGGTTTTGGTTTGTCTTTTTAAGGGGGGGAGGAAGACCATCTTCTCAGTGTTACAATTTCTTGAAATGCTCTGACAAGCCGTGCATGGGCCCCATGTTCTTCAGTTGGAAGAGAAGTTACTGCAGGCTGGTTCCTCTGCTCTGTGCTGACCTCTGCCATGGACAGCCCATCAGACGCTTTGCTGAACAGTTTATGGGGATTAGAATTTTTTTTTCCCTAGTGCTACTTAGTTCAAAGTATCACATGTGGCAGCGCTAAGCTACTTACTGCTGGAGGGGGAGCGGGGAAGTAAAAAGTATTTCTTTCACTTTTTCTGCTCTAACAAGTTCGTTACAAGAAGTACTCCGGTCTGACAGCACGCTTTGTGAAACATCGGGGGAAGCAGTCTCTTTTGTCACTGCAGTTTCCAGCCTTCCTGATTGTCCAGCTCTCCGTTTCCTAGCTCTGTGGGGAGGACTAAGGCCAGGGGTATCCCTGCATGGATACATAAATTAACTGCACTCGGGGCCTTCAGAAGCACGGCCGGCCAGTTGTATCGTATAAGACACCAGTTGCGCCTGTAGGAGATGAAGTGACTGTCAGTCACTTGTCCTGAAAGAACGTACGGTTCCAAGGCTTAGGTCTTCTAGACCTGACTTGGGTAGCTTTAATATGTACATGTTTGCCCGTTCCAGCACTAAATCTATCCTGATTTCTTAGCTTGCTTCTCTGAAAAGCACTAGTGTTGCTGGTGACACACCAACGGAGAGAATAAAGCCATCTGCTGTCAATCAATCAACTTCATGATCTTTTGCCAACAATGCCAGCAACCATGGCTCTGGCTTGTAAGCTGCCTATATAGGGAGCTCCTCCTTGCACAATTCCTGCATCAATTTGCAAAGCCAAATTTGAGGCCTTTCATAACTACTGTAACAACTCCAACACAGTAGAGGTGTTAAAAAATGTAAAGTTGTTGGAATTGTTTAGCTCTAGCTTCTACGCTCCTCTCTTCATCATCAAGGCCAGGCTGGATGGGGCTTTGAGCAACCTGCTCCAGTGGGAGGTGTCCCTGCCCATGGCAGGGGGTTGGAACCTGCTGATCTTTAAGGTCCCTTCCAACTCTAACCATTCTATGATTCTCTTGGAGCTATGTGAGCGGTGTCTCACAATGTAGTCCTTAGAAGGCTTAATAAAAATTTGGCAGTATGACAGCCAAGCTAAAGACGCTCCCCATAAAAGATCTGCCCATGTTCCTCTGAAATGCCTGTGTTGACACACAACGTTGTCACCTGTGTGACAACAGTCACTTGGAATGGAAAGTTACCAGCAGCCTTTTCCCTGAATTATTTTCATCATCTTCCTACAGAATGGGGCTGCTTCTTCATAGATTTAGTTAATGTTTTACCTTAGAGAAAAAAAAAAAAAGCAAAATTTACTTACTTGTTTTCACAGGAAGGGAAAATCACTTTTAAGACTTTGAGAATAAGAGCTGCTCCAACAACTCCAACTACAATGACTTCCATCAAACTAAAGAAGATGGGTAAAGATCGAAACCAGAATCTGCACAACCCTTTTCTCAAGTCTTCCACCCACTGGCACATCACCTACAACCAAACAGGTAAAAATAAAAAGACAGGTCACAAAACATAACAAGTGCAATTTTTTTAGCTACTGGTGAATCACGTTCCATGGTGATAGTTTTAAATTTATGTATGCTTAAACATACAGAAAAGCAGGATGGTGACTCAGACCTCTTTCTTTTTACCAAGTCTGGAACAGGGTGAAGGTTTAGTTCTCTGCTCATCCTGGCAGACTTCCCTGAAAGGAAAGGCCGCTTTGGAAACTAAAGGACACTTGAGCAGAGCAGGTGAAGGATGAGCTATTAGGCCTAGGCACAGAGAAGCTACGACACCATGGCAGTGCACAGCAGGGAAAGGGTTACTGACAGCCCAGGAGAAGGGGTAGCACCTTCTCTAGCCTCTCTGTAACTTTCACCCTACTATTTTGGCCCTCCTGCCTCAGCAGTGGGTTATAAACCCTTGCTTTAGGGCACAGAGGAAGCCGTCAAGCCCATCCCTACCTCATCTGGACCTGAAACTTCTCAAGCTGTTACTGTGTTTTTTACGGCGAGTGAGACCAAGGGCCCATCTCCCAGAGGGGTAAGCACTTGTCTCTGAGCAGAGTCTAAAAAAAAAAAAGTACTTTAAAGCCAAACAAAATTTGAACTTGTTATAAATGCTTTGCTTGGTATAATGTAAATATCACAACTCACTGCCATTAAGTAGCTGTGAAGTGAGAACATTGCAGGATTTAGAAACCTATTCGATTCCTAGTGGAGTTAAGAAAAAACCCCAAGCAACTTCTCACTGCTAGGGGTAATTTAGGAAGGGGTTTTTTTTAGGTTTCCTAGAGTATGTCTATAAACATCTGTTCTTCTTAGTGGTTTGCTGTGGGGATTTCTTAGACTTCTGTGGAAGTCAGTTACTGTTAGGTACCTCACACAATATGAAATCCTGCCTTTAACAAACAGGAAGCAGCAAAACAGCAGGCTGAGCAGTCAATACTAGCTTGAGTAGGAATGGCAGTTCTCCCAGAAATGAGTTATTACATATCATGTTGCCTTTTTTTTTTTTCCTTCAAATCAACCGTAAAGGACCAAAGACAAAAGTCTAGGAATGTTATATACCTTCTTACCATCTTTAAATGGATGTTGTGTTTGGGCTTTGCATGAGGAGAACCCGCTACCTAAACGCTAACAATGCTGGGTTTGTTTGGTTTGTTCTGTAAACATTCACAAAGGAAAAAAACATAACATTTGTACCTGTTTCTGTAGACAGTACTAAAAATGGGGAGGGAAGTCTATTCCCTCAAACTATAATACTGAATTAGAATCAGCTCTATCTGCAGAGCGTTACTGCAACTCTTCCTCCTAAAATGTCACCTAGCTCTATGCATTTCACCTCTGGGGAAACAGGGAAAGAGACAGAGAGGGGAAAAAAAAAGCTTCTCCTTTTTAGACCAGTCTCTAAAGGTAATACACTAATTATTAAAAAACCTCAAACAGAGAAACAACAAAACTACCTTGTAAGAAGATGGAGGCTCTACCCTAAGAGGGGTCTCTGGTAACTTTCCAGGTAATGTCTCTTCATCTACTGTAGTTTCTGCTTGCCGGATGAGGTACTGACTGGTAGTTTGCAGTGGATCTTGAATATCTGAAGAAGAAAAGATACATTTAGCGGGGGGCTTGCTTTTTATTTGTCACTATTCAGGAAAACAAAGATATGCCACATTTCTATACTTCTGGTACAGTTCTCACATGTTTACAGCAAGGAGACAGAAGGGCTGACTTTTATTTATATAGTGAACTTGCTAAGAAGCAGAGACAGCATTGCAGTGCAGCCTTTACCTGTGCCCCGAGCTGTGAATTTCAGCTGTTGCCGGATTAAAAGGTGACAAATTAGATCAAAATATTCATCTCCTATGCAATCCTTTAGAGTTTTTGATTAAACAAAACTGAAATCAGATTAAGGCATCAAGTAGCATCTCTTGCTTTTAAGTTATTCAAGTTTAATGACATCAAACTATTCTCTGGTTTGGAAGTGACCCAGACAGCTATTTCCTCTCCAGTTTTCTCTTTCAGTCTCAGGAAAAAGGGGGAGCTCTAGAGAAGTTTCCATGATAGCACTGAGAGAGAAATGTATTCCCTTGAGATGTCTGGGTTGCAGATTTACAAGTGCTTCAAAGGAGAACAGATTTGAAAACAAGCAAACAAAATACCTAGAATGCAGAAGAGTTGATCTTAGGTGTTAAAAAAAAAAAACAACCAACAAAACCAAACCAGATAAAACAAAACACATCCCTGTTAATGAAGAAACCATTTCATTATGTAAAACACAGGAATAATGATGTTCTTTCACCTTTGTACAGCAATGCATCAACTATGGCTAAAAATATTGTCTGAGATCAGCTGAGAGAGATACCTTTTCCTGAGAGGTTGGGAAGTGTAAATAACATGTCGTTGTCCCTCGGGATGGAATACAGCATGCTCTCTTTCAAAGGGACAGTGTAGTTTGAATGTCTAAGTACTCTCAGGTCCTTTACTAAAATATCTATTTCTGTTACTTCTTCCTGCTGAACCTACAAGAGAAGCAAACATGTTGATATTACTGAGTTTAAGGTAAGAGTGAGGGAAGCTGAGAGAGAAAACCAATACATCACAGAGAACTCTAAGCCACTGACACTTAGACATAAGGATGTTGTAACATGAATTAGTATTCTTTTTACCACACTTCTATAGACTATACATTAGAAAACACACTGAACAGACTGAGTCCCTCTCTCCCTGCGAAAGCACGTGGTAGCCACTCCATGGGCTTTTAACCAAGTCCTACATAGCTCATTACTATCCTCCTTCAGGGAAGCATTTTAGGGCACGTACGTAGTGAAAAGGCACTTGCAAATGTTCAAAGTGTTGCTGAGGCAAGACTGACACCTCTGCTTTTACAGTAATGTTGCTTTTTTTCTACAACTGAAAGAATAGTTTTCTTCCTCCTCTTCCATGACGCACTGGACCCATTTCATTTAACAATCACTGCAGGCATCACTTCTGTAGAACACATTCAGCATAACTCCTATTAACTTCCGTAACTGCACCGTGAGGCCAAGAACTGACAGAAATCCACAGCGTTTGTGACCATAATTATACCTGCTACATATAGAAATAGAACTACAAAAGAGGAATGCAGCACGTGATAGCTTCACTTGTGCTGGCAGAGCCTCAGCCCAACCAACGGTCTCCTTTTGCTTCCAAGAGGCACAGAACAATGCAGTGAAATAGATGCTCATTACTGTCAGCTGGTTACTAATGAGAAACTTTTTGACTTAAAGGAGCAATTAAGGAAACAGCGTTACTAATCCTGGTTGTTCTTTCCAGGTCCCTATGAAAACGTGAAACGCTTTGTGATGTCTAGTTTGAGATCTGACATACACCAGTACTGCTGGGTAACAACCGAATCAAAGCAGGAGGGATTGGCCTAACAACAGCGGGATAAACACCTCGCCAGGAAAGCTTCAAACCTCTCAGTGGGATTTTTCATTAGCAGAGTAAAATCTTGACATGATGCAGATCCCTGCAGAAAATACTACATGCTGAGCATGCAATTAATTAAGAATCAATGGTATTATCATCATTCTCCTTTTAAAAAAAAAAAAAAAAAAGGTGTCAGAACATTAGGCAGCTTCAAAAGAGCCTAGCTACATGTAAGATGCAGGCATGTACTGAAACAAAAAACTGACGCGTTTGCTGCTTCAGCAGCTGTATCTTCTCTCCAGAACCTCTCTGGAAAAATAACTGGACCTTGCAGGTGATTTTGAGAACTCAGTTCTGCACATTTCAATCTCAGCTAGAATTGTAACCCCTCACTTTCACTGGTATTTATGCAAACACTGTTAGAATTTGGCATGGTTTTTTCCTGTTCATCTCAAAATCCATTATTTTATATTCATTATCTTACACACAAAATATTCTAAGGCTAAGCTTTCAGGTGTGTCAGCTTTTACAAAAAGCTCACCTGCTGTAAGAATTTGCTGCTGCTACATGCTTGAAGTGCTTTCCTAGCTTGGAATAAATGATGGGAAAAACCTCAGGACAAGCCCATGCCTTTTTTATTAATTTTATACATTATTTTGTAAATGTAGTATTTGCTTGAGTCTGACTTTGCTTGCATAAATGAATGTGTTGAAACAGCATGTGACAGTTAATGATATCTGAGAAGCTAAAGGGAAAGTCAACCAACACTAATTATTAAAAGAAGAATAGCAGCATTAAAACTTGAAGCCTGTTGGTGAAATGTCCCTGCTATTTATACAGGCAACTTAGGTTGGTATTGTCTCCCTCAGTACTGTGCTGGCTAAGCATTAGATTATATACTTTGTGCTCTAACCACCAGCAAGATACATGTAAACCTTTTAATCCTTGATAACTACTTGCCTCTCCTAAATTAAAATCAAGCAGAGCATTGGGGGTTTTTTTGGGTTTTTTTACCTGTTTTCCATCAATTTCTGTCACTTCTTCCTGAATGACAATCAGCTGCAAATCAGAGCTGGATGCCAAAGGCCACTCGTGAACCATGATGCGAACACTGACGGTTCCCAGGCGCTGCTGATCTGGTAAATTCTCCAAGTTGCCGTTCTCCACTGTTAAAACACAACGTGATACTTTTCAAAGGGAAACGACCCCAGCCAGAAAGCAGCGTACAGCCGTGGGGCAAACAGTCGCACCTCTGACACAGAAACCCTTGCACAGATAGCATCTGAGTGGAAGAGTCATCACAACTACAGAGGACCTCCAGCATCAAGCCAGAGATGCCTGAACAGTGGTAGGAAAGTCTGTACGATGCTGATGTCTGTAACACTTCCACTCACTGCTGTTACAAGCAGCAGTGATCTGGGCAACAGGTAAAACGGACGCCATGATTTTTTAGCACTGTATCACCAACTCGAACTCGGAGCAGGTCTCGTGATCCAGCACAGCAGATGACAGCAGCACTGCGTGATCCCCAGACTGAGGGAGTTTGCAAACAGCACTGCATCCCTGCCTTCGAGGTTTGCACGTCAGCACTCTTTGGCTTCACTATTGGTACGTTCTTATTTTAGTTGTCCAAAGGAGTTCGTAAGAGTAATGCCACAGCCCAGCCAGCCACCTGGGTTAACATCTTGATTCCTCTTCCTCTCAATACAGAAACAAATATGCTCTTTTCCAGGCACGCTGCATACTCTACTCGAGTTGAGTGTCAGTTCCCTCCTATGTGTTTTCTCTGCCCCCCCTGCCCCTGTTCTCCTATGCGACCGTGACGCCTCAAACTCTCTTCCTACCCAAAATCTTTCAGCCATTTCAACAACCTCATATTCCACAAGCACACAGAGAGCTGCCTTTGCACCCTCAGTGTTTTTGCATAGTGTTAGTATCCTTTTCCCACCTACTGTGCCTTTGCTACAGGTGGGGGCACGCTAGTACTGAAGTGCTGGAGGAGTGGAGGTGACAGATCTCTCCAGCATGGAGGACAGCAAGATGCATGACCTGAGACTGAACTGGCCCCTGTCTCTAACCCACTAGTGCTGTGTCACTTGCCGTGCTGAACCCAAGAGGCAACCCGGGACAATTTAGCGGTATCTTCCATTGCAAAAAATAAGTGGCAGAAGGAGAGAGAGAGGTTAGAAAGGTTCCCTAGCGGTGTGAGCCGGAGCACTAACCTGGTCGTGAATGTCTTCTGACTTACAGCAGCAAGCATACGTTAAAGGACCAAAGCCTGAAAGAGGCCAAGTAGCTGAAAGCTCCCTGTGGTCCCAGCCTTTCATGTGTCAGGCTGCTCAGTCCCCACTAGGGGTGAGACACTCCAAAATTTACATTTGTGGGAACTGCAAGTGGGGATGCAGGTCCCAGGCACAATCTGACAACAGCGTGAAGACAATACCATCCAGGAGACTTTGTCTCTATGCCAATATTCAAGAATATTTGGCTCAAGATTGGTTTTTACATACATTCATGAGTATCTTTTCCCCCTCTGTTAACAGGTAAAAAGCTAAAGGAATATTGAGATACTTGTTACAAAAGTTACCTGAATTTATCATCAAGGATGTAGTGAGTAAATAGTATAAATATTAGTTTACAGATTACAGAGAGAGGTACCGTGCTGAGGACTCAGACCCAAACACAGAGACAGAGAGTTCCAGGTTCCTCACTCCCAGGTCAAATCAGTATTTTTCTCACTGTTTCAGATTCACATTCATAACTGTAGTCACTGCAAGCTATACAACTATAATTTCAAAAATTAATAGGAACTATAGTGCAGTGCTCAGTATCTCTCAATTAGTCAATAAAACCATATCTGTTTTTCTGGAGTCAATAATCTAGCAGGAAAATGACATTTCTACCCTAGGATAGAAAAAATAGAAGCAATAGGAACATAATTGCCCCAGAAAGAGAAATGAATTACTGCTCTCCCCCTCCAGAAAAGAAATGGTGTCAAATTAATAATTGATTATGCTTGGGGAGGAAAAGTTCAAGAAACAAGGTCATGGCTCAGAGAAGCAATTTAGAGAAAGCATTAGTACTTTCTAAGTAAATGCCTGATTGTAAGGAGAGCATGACCTCAGAAACCAATCTGGAGACTGACTGCACCTGATCCATCAAGAGATCCTTCTGAATACAACAGAAGCTTAAATCAAATGAGCATAACGGTCCTTGTTTAATTATACAGTATGCTCTGCGTATCTCAAAAAAAGAAAAAAAAAATCACAGTACTTTCTGGTCTTTTACAAAAGGTGTAGCATTGAATCAGTGGAAAAAATAGTAGTTTCAAGATAATTTGAAGTCAATAACCATTGCAGGACAGTAGCAAACCTACAGTATTTGTGCTATAATATGCTATCCAGCAGAAACTTGGTCATCCAATAGACACAAAAATTAGACAAAAGATCTTCGTAACAATAATTCATACTTTTGTTATTGAATCTCGTTTTGGATGTACGCCAACCAACCCAGGGACACAGCCACGAGCAGGGTGGAGTCGCATCCTTCTGTTTACATTGTCTAGCCTGTCGTGCAGAACATTCTTTTGGAAAGACAGGCGAGAGTCTGGATTTCAGATTAGACCATTTACATACAAGCATGCGAATGTGACTCGAGAACAAGGCAGTAAGACTTGTTTTCCCCACCCGTTTTAGTAGCAGAATTATCCTACCTTGGGAAGTGATTTGCTTTGACAATGCTCAGCTTTGCAGAGCGTGAGAACACGCAGTCATTTAAACTTTGGTTACTAGAGAACAGGGAAGCCAAATACCCCAGGGGGGAAAAAGAAAGAGAGAATACTCACATATCACCGTTTGACACGTTACATGGGCAACCCCACTTTTCATAGGAAAATCATTCAGATATACCTGCCCGTTAGCATAGCTGATATTAAAAACAACCTGAAAGACAGACAGACAGACAGAATGAGTGCCTGGTTCCTGGCCCTTTGTGACAATTCTCAGAGGAACACACTTCACACTGACTGACGTCAGACAAAACAATGTATTTGCATCCACATGCAGACTTTGTTTCTCTGCATATTAATTCACTGAATAAATAGAAAAACCGGACAAACCTGTCCTTTGTGAAATTCTCCACTGGATTTCAGCATCATAACATCGACTCTGATCGTTTCCTGGAAAACAAGAGGGAGAAGAGATGTGAGTTTCTGAGGAAGCACATAAGCAGCTTTCACACACCGTCCTGATGGAACGACAACGTCCAGTCCTCAAGAGCACAGTCCCAGGCTTTCTCTCCAGCAGATAGAAGAGGAACATGCTTAACTTGTTTAATGTAACGGTTGGGGTTTTTTTCCCCCCTCTTTTTAATAAAGAGGATTGATGAAAAACAACATAGGTTGGGTTTGTTGATTTTTTTTTTTAAATAAAATAAAGTAATAATCAAGCCAAAGTCTCAAAACTTGTTTCACATGGACATAGTGGAAAAGAAGTCTCTGATATTAGCTGAAAAATAATAGACAACACAAGGTAGAAATCAGACTCTCTGTAAGTGTTTTTTAAGTGCTCCATTTAGTCTTCAAGGTGAAGTATAATTTAATACATACTAGTCTCTACTAAAGAACACTCGGTTTTTGCAAGTGTCAGCAGTAATCCTATTTCTTTTCTTTGGTTATCATTCCCAAGTTATGCCACACGGGATACCTCCAAACTCACAGCCAATGGGGCTTTGCTTCTTTCAAAACGCTAATTGCTGTAATTTATTGACTCACTCATTCCGTCATCTCCTTTCACCCTTGTAATTTCAGGGGCTTTTTTGCAGATGGGACCTTAAATCTCCCGGGCCTGGCCCTGACAAAACCTACATACGAAAGCCAAACCTCTCTTGGACTTAGCCAAAAGTAACGATTACCACACTGCTTTCCTGAGTCACCTCTTCAAAAATAATGTTAACCTCCCCATTTGCCTTTTAGGAGCCTTAAATGGTTTTAATCCGTTTTGTTTTCCTCTGGAAAACTTCTCCACACCTTCAGCATCTTTAGCTCTATGTTTGAGTCATGGTTTCACAACTAACAGCTAAAAAGTGAGTCACATTTCAATAAAAAGTCGGAACTTTGCTCAGAATTTAAAATAAATAAATAAAAATTTAAACACATAAAAAGGATTTTCGTTTGGGATTTTCATAAAACACTAAATTTTTGGACAGGAAATACTTGAAATAGACATTACCTAGCATAATATAGTCCAAATTCATGAACAGAGAGCTTCTGAAGTGTGACTATAATGTAAAAATAATCCTTAAAACAAGCTTTAATCAGTATAGGCAGGTAGCCAGGACTGCCAAAAACTGAAAACCAACATCCAAATCTGATTCAGCAAAAATCTGGCATCATGAGAAGCGTGGTTTAAAAATGTAATACAGATAACCTTTTGGTTGGAAATGACTTGTCATTGATGCCTCAGGTCTATTTGTCAAATCAGTAGGAAAACTCTCCAGCCACTGAGACCAAAGAAAAACCTCTTTCTCGATGCTCCTTCTAGGAAAGAGGTGTCTATACTGACTTCTCTTCAAAACTTAAATCCCAGCTATTCAAAGGAAATGAAAATTACCAATTTAGTTAGAGAACTGGAAGCCTATAACTGAAAATATAAACCAAATTAATAATATAATGATAGGACATAATCATTATGTCCTAGAACATTCAGTCACCCTGTAAATGTCCTCAAAATTTCTTACTTTCTTCTCTGCCAAACTCTTAGCTCTGGCGTTCAAAGCTGTACACCCTCATGCCTTTTACACCCTCAAAGTGTTTAACGGATTACCAAAACCATGTGTCATTACTTCCTGGGTTTTTCTGTTTTCTGGGAATTCAAAGGGGATGCAAAAATGGATTTTCCAGGCAGGCTTAAGAGTCCTCCAGTTTTTAAGCCTCAAATGAAATCGAGTACTTTTATACAGAAAGTATTTTGCAATCCGTTTTCAACATCTACAAAGTGACTCACTGAGATTACAAGAAAAAGGAAATGACTGATAGCCTGTAACTGCTGGAAAAAAGGAAAATCCCCCCCTACATCTTTTTTTGTTTAAATCAAATGCTTTATTTGAAAGAGGAGGGCATGGGGCAAGACAGGTACCCTCAACAATTGAGCATTAAATCTACAAAGTGAGTTATACATGTATGCAATGATTAATTTTCTTCAAAACAGCATCAATTCAGTTGATGTAGTCTCCACAAGCGCTGTCATGAATTCTGGTACATACTTCAAACTTGCACATGAAAAGCATATTACATGTTCAAGAAATTCAGTATTTCAGCGGACCACTGCCATGCTGTCAAAGTTACAGAAAATAGATCCTAGCTTGCAGACAACTAAGACAGGTTGACCTCTTGCTGCTTCTGCCACTAAAAGTGTCAATCCCTCCCGGACATCATCCTTCCCTCTCATTTACGCCAAGTCAGTGAGCCAATTTAGCTCATTAAATTGGCAGGACAACTTTCCCTTTTCTTGCCAGACTATTTTTCTCCAGTTGAAGAAGCAAGGAAGAGCCAAACAAGCACGAGAGACGCAAGAACCCAGCTGGGAGGAAGGAGCCGGGCTACATGTTCTGATGGCCACCAACTGTTGGATCAGCTCTGCTGCACGGTCTGCCTGTCCTCACAGCATCTCCTCAGGAGATGCCTGACCTCACCATCATCTCGGGAGATGGTGGTGTATCTCTTGAACGGCACAGGTTCATAAAGGTACTCAATAACTAAGCCGATGCAGATACTCCACTACATCGGCTATACCGTGACTTTTGCAATTTTGTGTTCACAAGCAACGGAGAACTCACATTCTTGCCATCCCCATGACCAGTCTGTTCACATCTGGATCCAACAAATTCTACTGATAATTTCCCATATTCTGTACACCCGTTCTCCTGAGTTGTCATATGTTCCTGTTTTGGCTCTTCACTAAGCAGACACATAAGACTCCATGACAGTCTTGCTAAGAAATATCTCAACCAGATCTCAAAAGTTTTGGTCCTAAAAAAATAATCAGTTTTCAATTGTTCTTGCTCCAAATGTTCCTGAATTGATAAAGAAACATCTCAAGGACCAGAGGAAGACCGGCTTTTCCAGAGTCAAGAGTCAACTATATCGATGTCATTCCTGACAGACTTATTCTTAAAGCTCTACAGTGATGTCTAAAAATGTCACACTCTCCTCAACTATTTACTCTAGTACTCGGCTACCATTAGCATTAAAAGTTTTCCTAATGTCTAAGCTGAAGCTTCCTTGCTGCAATTTATCAACAGGCTGTTTATTACTCTTTGCAATGTCTTCCCATGGAACATAACATAAAATCAGGAAGACTGAATTGGAGGACTGTTAACGCCTCCAAGGAAGGATTACCTGAGCTGGGAGCCAGTTCCTCATTGTTGTCTTCCCATGGCTTCCCACTGGTCCTTCCTGCACTGTCACACCCAAAACTCAATAGGTCCTGCTGTGGCCAACCTTCCTGACCCATACCAAAATCTATATGAGGGTAAGAACCACAAGATGCATGCCAAACACAACGAAAAGTCAGGCAGGAGGGCTGGGGGCAAGAGGAAGGGACTATTACCATCCTAGCTGACCCACCATCATCCACAGCAGGGAATGGGCGATGCACAGCATTCCCCCTCTGAACACAACCTGGCTTGGTACCCCCTTGACATCTGCTCATGAATAAATAACTGCCTGAGAGCCATACATTGTTAACGCCTGCTAAACTGTGAGGAAAACAAACTGGGCAGGCCAACAGCTCTTGTACCATGCTTCCATGATGAAATGCCTGGCCTGAAAAGCCATACAGTGATAAATACCCATCTTTCCAGTCGTAGGGGTAAAGACTCACAGACGTACGAAACATCCTTTAATTTCAACAGAGAAAATACTTTGTTATGTTACTAGTGAATTTTTGTGAACTTGGATCAGCAGGGATAAGCAGGTAGTGATCATTTTCCAATCCTTTCTCTTCTACCACGTGCTGCAACAAAAGCCAGGAGCGTTAACTGGGGCACCATAATCGCAATAGTAGCAGAAGAGCAAGATGGGGAAAAGATGGCCCCAAAGAATCCAAAGCATCTGGCCTAAACTGAAAAGGAATATTAATTAATTCTCAAAGACTCCCCATACCGGTGCCACACAAAAGTACAGAGAACGTTTCACCTAAGATTAGCCTTTTATGAAAAATGCTGCACGAGACAGATCTAATCACGTAGGAACTTCAAACCCATCCGATTACAGAATCAGGGGGGAAAACTTCTGCCGTGGGCAGTGGGTACCTGACGGGGGGCACCGTACAGTTTCTCCCAGTACAGGGCAACTGCTAAGTCCCACACAACTGCCTTAGTCAGGTCAATGCCACCGAGACTCAGCTGCTAGCAGCCAGCCCACTTAAAGCACAGCTGTTCTCTATTGAGGCTCTCCCAACAAGGCTCTGTCTGCTCCAGAAGGGCTGTGGGAAGCGGCGCGGGCAGCCCGAGGAACAGATGGCACAGTGCCTTGCAAGATGGCCAGCTGTACAGAGGCTTGGAAGGCAGACAATCCCCTCGCAGAGATTATGCGGGCACTACTGGGATATCCTGTTTGCGGGAGGAAAACGTAAAGTCCAATGAAGGCTGCCCAACAGATAAGAAATAGGCAAAACTAGTAACTTTCTAAATCCGGAAAGAGATTATGCAAAAAAAAGTGTTTGAACAGACACATAAAACTACCACCCAAACTCATACCATTTGAGTCCTGGCACGTACATGGACAACTGGCTCCAAATAGCGTAACTGTGTATTTCCAATCTGTGGTTCTGTGCTGCTCAGAATTCTTTCATCAGACTCCAAACAGAGTTTATGTTGTAGAATGAGTCTTTACTGCAATCAGGCATAACTGAGTTAAGAAATAATCGTGGTACAAGTTTGACTTGACAAGTACGCAGGAGAATCATTGGCCCCTCACATTTTACAAAACTGTAGTACAAGGTCTGCTCCAATAAGTTTTGACATTATTAAACTGCATGACAAGATTTGGGGTAAGATAATGAAATCCAGTATTTGCTTAAGTAAGTAAAGCAGAATTGTCTTTGTTAATATAAAAATCTAACATGATGTTTTCGCTTTTCTTTTCTGAACAAGCACACTTACATTCCTTCCTTGCTTTGAGATGATTCTTAGTGTAATATTGCTTATGTTTTCCTTTCCCCTACGTATGTTGCTAGAATTAATTGCCTTTGCTTTCTCCCTATTAAATCAACTCATCCTATGAATATTTTATCAGGAGTTTTAAAGGTGAATACTTAGTCTCACATCACTGAGACACAGTTGCATCATACTGCTTTAATCAAATATGCGCTGAAAGATGATGTCAGATCTTTCAAGCATAAAGTTCAGAACATGTGCCGGGCTGCTAATAGAGAAACCAGCATAAAGCAATGAAAGAAACATTTCAGCGTGTCAGAAACTATTGACAAGTTTCTTCTTTGATTAAAACACATTACACCCACTGCATATGACCCCAAATGGTTGATGTACTGAAGATTACTTTCTTCTGTTGTGAAATAATCCATCCACACAGAGGTCTCTTGCAGCCAACAAATAATCTGAAAACAATGTTTTTCAGGCAACTAAACTGAAAAAAAAAAAAGTCTGGTAGGCAAGTATGCTATTCAGAAAGAACACTGCTAAACCTACATTATCCAGAGGCAAACAGAGTAAGCAAATAACACAGCATTAGCATTCAGTCCACTGTGCTTTTAGCCAGTTCCTATCAGCACATTAAAAAAAAAATATTCCAAAACACAAAACCTAATTCTTGACCTTGCACCAGAAAAACACGTTACTTTAATGCAAAGGTCAGTTCTCTTATTGCATCATTCCCTGCCTTCTTTTTTTTTCTTCTTTTTAAACTTTGCCTAATATCAAGCCCAATCAAGAGCTGCCCGTTTCTTGCCTTAGGTGTTTCCCATCTGCGCTGGTGTGTAACTAAAGACAGGAGGTAGCT
>JAOXJK010000023.1:53785068-53796363 GCA_025774025.1 Xenus cinereus | reverse complement strand
GACACCTCCCACCAGACCAGGTTGCTCAAAGCCCCATCCAGCCTGGCCTTGAACACCTCCAGGGATGGGGCATCCATGACTTCTCTGGGCAACCTGTTCCTGGGTCTCACCACCCTCACAGGAAAGAATTTCTTTCTGGTATCTAATCTAAATCTCCCCTCTTCCGGTTTAAAACTGTTCCCCCTTGTCCTGTCATTTTTGTACAAGTAGCTGTATTTAGGTCTCTCTGAACCACTACAGATAGGCTTTAGGAAGGGAGGACATGTTACCTCTCCCTTAAAACATTTCTCACAGCATTTATAGGTTTTGCGCTGATAAGTCTTAGCACAGTCCGCTCCAAAACCACTCTTACACATATTGAATATCTATACTTGTATTTGGAATATCTGTACTTACTATACCAGTACTTACTATCTTTAGTAAATGTTGGTACAATTTCTTACAGCTTGTCTGAATTTCCTGAAGCTCTGCAAAGTCAAGTACTACAACTACTGTCTTATTTATAATGTACAAGTGAGTATTCTCAATGCTTTTTTTTTTTTTTTGTTGGTTTAAATTCACAAACATGAAAGCAATATCTTATGTATTCTGCTTTGTGATAGAGGGATTTTATTATACAAACCGGTGACCCCATGGGAACTGGCCGTGGAGGGGAATCCATATTTTGGTAAGTAAAACTTTTGTGCTACTTAATTAACAGAGGTGTTGTATAAGGGAATAGGGATTCCAATTAGATTGTCTTCAGCTCTCTTGGGGCAGAATTACTGATGAGAAGTAAAAATGTTGATACTTAAGTTTTTATGGTTGTCATACCTAAATACCTTTTTATTTTCAATGCTGCCTTTGGCCATTCAGATTTTTTTTCTGGACAGTGTTCTATCTCTGACCTTAGAAGCAGAGTTAAAACTGACAAGTTGTACATAAATTTCTGTTTGTTTCAAAGTTAGTGAATATCTATAGGTTTGGTTTTGTAAGAGACATATAACTAAGTGCTCTAGAAGGCAAAATCATTAGCAGTTTGTTACTATTTTACTTTTTGTAACAAATGTATTTAATTGAGTGGTAAGGGAATATAGAGGCTATAGTTGATTTTCTCTGTGTGTAAGAAAGCAATCCTGTTGCTCTAAAAATTTATTAAGTGCATTTTAGTTATGTTGACTGTGTATTAGGAAATCACTTTTCTTCCTTGTTTAAGATGTTTTTAGTGGTCATGCACATAAAAGTTGAATAAATCATTCAAACAGCTAGAATGGAGGTTAGCAAAGTGCTCATGTTCTATACAATTCCTTTGAAATTGTAATTAAAAGTAGAATTAAAATTGCAGAGCAGAACTAAACCTGCTGTGTTGGGGAACACAGTACATAAACAGCTCAGTTTGAACAGAGACAGTGTAGCTAGACCAATGTTGGCTTTTGTAAGCCTGGTGTGTCGGAGCCCCTTAAATACCAAACCTGGAACACATGGATCACCTCTCTGTTGATCCTGGAAGCAGTATAACTCTGCTAAGCAGATCCAGGTCTAGGTAGGTAAACTTGCCAGACCTGAGCCGTCTCTGCACACGGGTAGGTCAAGTTTATTTTGATATTCTGCTCTTTTATAAAGGTTTGGCCTTCTGCAGCTCATTGGTATGGCAGATAGGGAATTCTGGTGTGATGAGAGAGTGGCAGATTCTGTTCGGCTACTAGCACGGAGGGTGGCAATTTGTCTTTTCTACCTGTTCTTTAATGCTGAAGTCCACAAAATTGGGAGTTTCTGTTCTTGCTACCCAGCAGATTGATGCAGGCAAAGTTTAATTTGAATCCTCTCTTCATAGCGGGTCACACCTGCTTATCGAAATGAGTTCCAACACAATACTGTCTTCAAATTTGGGCAAATGTGTGTATTGACCATGCCTCTCTGAATTATGGACTGAGACAAGATAAGTGATACCAGGGTTAGACTTAAAAAATGAAAGAGTTTAACAATTTGCAATATACTATGCATCTCAAATTATTGTGTGCAGTCCTATCTGTATGATGAACTAAGTTTACACATAGATTTAGTGGCTTTCTATTTATCTTGGAAGAGAAATTTGTGACAAATTATTAGTGTGGATTAACTTATTTTTATGGAACCTACTTATCAAAATACGTATTCACTTCATGCCTTAGAAAAATGTTATCTGTGCCATGTGAAAATGTACAAACACACACCCCTTCCCTCCCCTTCCCCTTCCCAAAAGAGCCTCGTTAAAATGTCTCAGAGAAAATATGTTTTGATCCCTGTAATATAAAGTGAATTATTGAAGTATACAGGTCCATAAAAGTGTGCATGGTTGCAACATAAATTCTGGTTTTATTTGCATGCCAATGTAAAAATTTTTAACATGTTTTATTTACTGTTTTTGACAGCATTTGTTTATCTCACTTTTTAAAATTCCTTTGCCTTTTAACATATTTGTTATATATATTTTCAGTCAACTATATGGCGATCAAGCTAGATTTTTCGAGGCAGAAAAAGTGCCAAGAATTAAGCACAAGAAAAAGGGAACCGTGTCAATGGTGAACAATGGTAGCGATCAGCATGGATCACAGGTCAGGACACAGTGTTGGAAAGCCTTAGTGCATGTCTGAGTAACTAAAATGAAAATTCATTGAACTCACAAAGAGGCGTAACGATGACAGTGTCATGTCAGTAGCATCATCTTATTATATGGTCAAAAAGCATATAAAAAATTGGACAAAAATAAGTATTTTGCGTAGTGTTCCAGGTACCAATGGGTATTTGATTACAGGCAAGAAAGAGATCAAAATGCTGAGATTCAAATCCTGTCCTAGATTAATTTTATAAATTTTATTTGTTAGCATTCAGTCCTCTTAATTTTTCTCCCTTTGTTCATTCATTTCTGTAATTCCTCGATGGAATTTTGCTAATGTATAGAATGGGCAGGAAAAAATTAATCCTGTAGTTAAATGGAAGTGAAAAGTAAGGAAACTGGGTTTTGAAATAATCTTAAAACTTTCTGATTATAATTTCATGTTAGTTTGAAAACAGAAATCATACCCCAGTTTCCTCTGTATGGTTACATAAAAGTGTGCATTAATAATATAATGTAAGTTTACGGTTTTATCCCAGTGGTGTTGTGAAACCATTTTTGAAAGTGATGTTGTTCCCTTTGCTGTTCCCTGTTCACACAGATTTTGCTGTAGGTATGTTTAAAACTCTAATCTCATAGAATGATTTTATTTCTAAATTTTTATTTTTAGATGCATTGTCACTTTTATATATTAAAATGCCTCACTTGTAGCATCCGTATATTTTAATTTTAAAAAGAGGGTTTTCTAATAATCACAGAGCAATTTAAAGAAACTACAGTTTTATTCCAGCTAGAGCTTGTAATATATGGAGTTAATTTTGTTGCTTCCCTGCATTGTATGTATAAAATTGTTTAGGTGGCTGTGAGCTGTAGCTTGGCTCACCGTGTTCTCAGACCTGATGGAAGAAGACTAATCTTCTCCCACACAAGTCAGGAATAATTCCCACCGCCACTGATTTCAGTGAGAGTTGTACTTCTCCTAAGGTAAAACTCAAGCCCGGAATTTTTATGTTTACTGGTTCTGTATCTTCTTTTGTAGTTTCTTATTACTACAGGGGAAAACCTGGATTACCTTGATGGTGTGCATACGGTATTTGGAGAAGTGACAGAAGGCATGGATGTATTGAAGACAATTAATGAAACCTTTGTAGATAAGGATTTTATCCCGTATCAAGATATCAGGTGTGACTCCCTTTTTGAGGAATACATTATAATTAAACAAATTAGCCTTGTTTGGTAACTAGATTAATATAGCAATGTCAGGTGACCTTTACGTGGTATCTTAAATACTCTTTAATTCCAGTATTATTGGTAAAATAAGCAGGTACTAAAATAAACAACCATATAAGAAAATGCACAACTATATTGCCTTTACAAAAGCATCAGTACAGGCATTACAGTACGTTTGGCTGTTTGAGATGTAACTGAGATTAGTGGGAATGGTTTCCTGTTACTTGGGTAAAGAGAGTTCTATTTGCATGTGACTGACGCAGTTCTTGGTTTTGTTTTCTATAAGGATAAATCACACAGTAATTTTAGATGATCCATTTGAAGATCCGCCTGGCCTGTCTGTTCCTGATCGCTCACCAGAACCGACTAAGGAACAGCTAGATGTGAGTGTTTATGATTGCATCTTGGGGAAAAGCTGGAAGAAATAATTAAATAAATTTATCCCTATCAGTGGCCAGCACAGACTTGGTCAAAATAAGAATACTGTCTTTAAGACTTTGTCTCTGTCAGACCTATATCCTAGGAGCACTACACTTTTTTAGCGTAGGAGGATAAGAGATGCTCTTCTGCTACGCCAGCTTGAGTTCTGATATGTCAGATGCTTGCCTGTTATTGGGGGCTATTGCTTTTTTTAATAAATACAGCTGCTTAATCTTTGAAGAAAAAGAAAAGGATAAAAGGGTGACTTGGGTGCTCTCCCCTGTGACTATGGTGGAGTTAGGTTGGAAAGCCGTATTTTAGATTTCTAATTACAGTGTAGATAAGCAGAACATTTGGAATATTCACTTTTGGCATTACTGTTTTTTGTATACTCTTGTAGAAGACAAAATATAACTAGCTATTACTAATATTAAACTGCTGCTGTTTTCCTTTTAAATGTGAAATAGTCTGTGTTTCAGTGGAAGTAATCTGGGTCATTCTTCGAGTTATATCTACAAGCATGCAGATATACAACCACTATTGTGGTGTATTTGTTCAAACAGAAGGCATTTGGTACAAAAAAATTTATAACTTACTCATAGCATGCAGTTATGGAAATTGCTATGGGAGATTATCTCCTCGTATGGAAGTGATCGTTTCAAACAATGAATAAGTTGACTAGAGAAAATACTGTTTATTTTTAAGCTTAACAGATATAATTACAAGATTGGAATTAGGCTTTCGTAGTACATCTGCATCGTGGTTAATCTCTGATATACCTTCAGATATGTTAACAGGATAAGGAGTTTAATAGCTCACTGCTGACTGCTTGAAGATTTGAAAACTTATACTTAGTTTCCTTGCCCTGTAGTCTATCTGAAGATAAGCTTTTTGGTGTCGAAATGTCTGTAAGAAGGCCAGCATTCTAGAGATGCTGATGAGAAGAAAAAAATTAAACCTCAAATCCTGTCTAGATGTAGATGTGCAAAAATAAAATCCTTATTGAGATATACTGTATTTAATGTTTGAGCCTTATTAGTCACCAAAGATATTCGCAGTGTTCCTTATCTTAATTTCTGGTAGGAGCTGTCTGGATTAGAAATGAGTTGACACTTGCGGTGAGATGTTGAGTATGAGATGGGAGTATAAAAGAATTTAGACTATCCAACTGAGTATGTTTCAAATGGGGCCTAAAAGTTCATACATAGTTCATGGTGCCTGAAACACATGAGGGTAACATCTTCTCTCTCTTTTTTTAATTGATGTAGGAAGAATAGAGTGAAAGCCCAGTTCTGCAGAGATTCAGTGCTTCAGCATTTTTAATGTTTTGGGGAGTGAGAGGGAAGGTCCTCCAAGTAATGTTTGGAAAGTGGGAAAGAATTTTTGGCCATGTCTTGGTAATAAATAGCTTTTTCCTTTATTTTTCAGAGTGGCAGAATAGGAGCAGATGAAGAAATAGATGACTTGAAAGGACGGTCTGCAGATGAAATAGAAGAAGTTCAGGCAGAAAAAGAAGCAAAAACTCGTGCCATTCTTCTGGAAATGGTGAACAACTTTCTGTATTTACCTTTTAGATCCTATTCCCCTGTGTGTGCATATTATATTAAGTCTAGGAGGATGTGTAGTATTTGTCTTGAAATTGCTTATCTGATGATAATGTCATGGCTCAGAATCTGTGCTATTAAGTGTCTGTGGTATGACAAAAAGGATTGAGCATAAGCACTGGAGGTGGTTTTCTGATAAAAGTGGTGGTATTTCATTCTTAAAGACAGGATAAAAAGTGGGCCAGTAGAGGCTTTATAAAAACTTGCTGGAAATGCATCCAACTAAAAAATGTAGCCTATGTTATATGCTGCTCAATATTTCTAATCTTGGAAAAGGTTTAGCGTGTGTGGGAGAGAGCTTTGCTAATTTGAGATACTCTCTTCCCAGTACGTACAGTGGTGTTGGGATTGCATTATTCATGTATGTTATGGCTGTCTTCCATCTGTTGAGTTTAAAGTTGCTAAATTTATGTTTTTCCTTCTTAAATATAATGCTTGGTAACCGCTGGCAGTTGTAAATTCCATGTAATAACAAAAAATTGTCCATAGGCTTTGAAGTCTCTTTTTAACCAAAAAAAATTTAAAAAAAGCACTCACACTGCTGAAGGATGGGTGAATCCATGGGGATTGCAACGGGGAAAGCAAGGTAGTGTTTGTGACTTTCATGAAGTCACAGCAGTGGAATTGCAAATAGATCATCATTTTTAGGTGTGAGGGAAAAGACTTTTTAGTGACATTGAGTAGGAAAAATATTTTATTAATTTTTTCTTTTTGTGGTAGGAATGTGTCTGAGATCACCCAAAAGATGTGTTGCCAGTGTGCTTGTGGCAACAGAATGTAGAGAGCTCTAGGCAGAAGTGATGGAAGTCTTTTTCTGTATGCCACAGGTGGGAGACTTACCAGATGCAGAGGTGAAGCCACCAGAAAACGTGCTCTTTGTTTGTAAACTGAATCCTGTGACCACAGATGAAGACCTAGAGATAATATTTTCACGATTTGGTCCAATTAAAAGGTAATTATTGTAAGATAAGAAAACCTTTTTTGCTGAAACTGAACTTGATTCTTACCAGTCTGTTTAAATTTGGCTGTTATGTGGTAATCTGGTGTCTCTAGGGATGTATCCTGTGCCAAAATACATGTAGTATTTGGATAGAGACCACAGCAATGGTGGTGCATAGACAGACCTGGCTAGTTGAGTAGCCTGTCCCAGCACTGGTTTTAAGTGAAATCCTAGGGAAGCGTAGGAACAAGGAAAGCACATGATACTCTCCCCAGGCCCCCGTCCTCTACCTCCTGTCAGCATTTTTTGTCTCAGATGCTACATGACCGAGATACGGTCTCTGGGATTTTCTATTCCATGGGAATATGTATGGTTTGGGATAAAGCGACAAACATTTCTGTCATCGATATACTCCTTGTTAAGGTGTTCCTTGTGCCTGCTGCCTTTTTCAGTTTTGAACTTGGCTCTTAGTAATTTTGGTTGATTCCTCCTACTACTGGTATCAAAATACATGATGGGCAGTGAAACCTACTTTCTTAACGCCTCTCTATCCTATACCCCAAAAGCATCTTTTCTTCTTGCTAAGAGTACTAGTCTACACACTCATGCTTTTAAAGGAATTTTCCTTACCTTGTTTCGCCTTTCACAGCCTTTTTCTGCTCTTTTGTTTTCATGTGAAGATAAGAGGACCAGAACTGCATATGGTATTAAATAAATCATAGAGTTACAGTGGCACAGTGATATTTTCTGCTTTACTCTCAACTCCTTTCCTAGTTAATGCTAAAGCTTTTTTTTTTTCTTTTACAATGCACAATTAGGATTCCCCCCCATGCTCATTGTGTTGCATTTACTGACGTTGAATGTCATTTGCTATCTTGTTGTTCATTTGGTCTCCTGAGAGCTTTCTGTAATTTTTTCAGTCTTTATTTTTGCCACCTGTAACAATTTAGTATCATCATCAAACTCCACTGGTGACCTCTTTACTTTCTTCGTGAGAAATGACTGTTTACTCTTACCTGGTCTGTCACACATTTATCAATGCAAAGATGCATTGATATGCAGTTGCTGCTTAATTTCCCCAACAGCCTTTGGTGCAGGAATTTATTGGAATTTCTAGAGGGATTTTGAAAGACTGCATCAAATAAATCATCCTCATGCATAAGCATATTTTCACTTTCAGAGAACTTCACTTTGGTTTATTCAGATGGCCCTGAGTAGGTCCTATTTATTCAGATGCACGTTTAACTCTGTTCTGCATTGAGTTTCTACCAGTTTGTACAGCAGACAGGCCTGCAGACTCCCAGATCCTTCACTAGGCTCTCTGTGTGAGTAAAATCAGCATTGTTTTTGCCACTCTTACGATTCCAGCATGATTTCTGGATGTCCTAGGTATTTCTTACACTTTTTTTTTCTTTTTTTTCTTCTTCATCAGTTTGTTCAGTACCTCTTCTGCAGTCCTTCCACTTCCAGATAGATTCTCTGAATAATCCAGAGAGGAGGGTTCTGGCACAAGAACCCTTCTTCCTTGATGATGACTGCTACAAAGAATTCATGTAGCTTGTCTGACAGGCCTTGAAGTCTCTCTCTTTTTTTTTCTTTTTTTCTTTGGTGGTTTTTTTTTTTGGTCTTGATCATATTTTGGATCGTGTATCCTAATCCTGATTTGTCACTTCCTCAATACATACAGGGGGATGTCTCATCTTACTAAGTCTCACCTTAATACCACATTTCCTGCCCTTGTTGCCTGTCTGACCTCCTTCAACATCCTGTCATATACGAGAGTTTAGCAATACTGATGCAATCCTGTATTGTTCTCATTTTGCATCTACTGATTCAATGTTTCAGGCTTCTTATTTTGGCCAGTGAACTGCCTGATAAGATGGCTGCTGAAGAGGTGCTTGCTAAGAAGAGAAAGTTTGTCACATGATGTCCCTTTAAACTTTCCTTAAAATGACTGAGAAAACGGAACGTGAAATTTCTTGTCTTGCATTAGTGAAATGCAAGAAGTGAATAGCAAATGGTGATGTTGGAAAATAGATTTTGTTTCGTTAATCAGAAATTCATCCCTAGTTCTGCACTTCATGTTAACTACTTGTGAGTTAAGTGTAGTAACTACTCAAGTAATGTCACATGCATTTTTTTCTGTGCAGATGCCCCCAACATAAGTAGAGGTCTCAGAATCAAGTGTTATAATACCTTCAAGGGTTTTTTTGTTGTGGTGGTGGGTTTTGTTTTATTTTAAAACTGTTATTCTCCCTTTTAAGCAGTGCTTCCCTATCCTATGTTTTTTGCTCCAACAGCATTGAATTTTTAATTTCCTATCAATTTTTCAGCTGTGAAGTGATTCGAGACTGGAAGACTGGTGAATCTCTTTGTTACGCTTTCATTGAGTTTGAAAAGGTATGGTTTTTAGGTATACTGTATGTAGATTCTGCTTATAAAAATTCATTTTCGGTATACTTCTGTTAAGGAAAACCAGTGAAATCTTCAAGTGCTGGGTAGCTAATGTTTTCATCCTACTGACTTAGTTATAGAAGTTGTAGGTCCTTAATGAGGCAAATATTTAAGTCCCTATTCAGCCAAGCAATACTAATGTATTCTTAGGTTGTCTTGAAACCAGTGGGAGGGGAGCAGGTCCCTTTTTTTTTTTTCCGCTCCCCGAGCACATTAGAACTTTGAGAGTTAGAGAAGGCAATGTTAGGAGAGAAAGGAAACATGCTGCCTAGAGAGAGGAGGGTGTATGAAAGAAGGTAGGTTGATGTATACAGTAGTGCCCTGTATAGGATTTGTAAATGATGCTTGCTTTATTAGCACGCTGCTCTTGCTGTGACATTGATAGTAAAAGTTCTCTTGATGGTGCGTAGCTTCTTGTTTGCACCTGCGAATCTCTAATCTGTGAAGAAAACTGGAAAACGCTGGAGAAGTGTTCTCACTTTTCTTAAGACTACTTATATTCTTAAAATGGAGCTTTTATTAGTTGTTGTACGTTCAGAAAAACAACAGAAAAAACAGGACAACATGTGCCAAACATATAGCTGGGTTGGCGAATTTTTAAAGCAGTGAAATGAACTGAAGAAATGGAATTTGAAATGCTTCCATTTGGACAAAGCACAACTATTTCTTTTGAAATGGCACAATTCAAGAACTGTGCTTTAAGCAATTTTAGAAAAAAAAAATGTATGCCATTAAGCAGTTGAATTTGTGTTTGAGCTCTTCAGTGAATATTGCTATGAAATAATCACGACTCAAAATTTTCTGTAAACATTAATATCAGGAGGAAGACTGTGAGAAAGCCTACTTCAAAATGGACAATGTGCTGATAGACGACAGACGGATACATGTGGATTTTAGCCAGTCTGTTGCAAAGATTAAGTGGAAGGGAAAAGGTCAGTACGCTTGTGATTCTTCGACCCTCATAACTTAATAAGCCATGACTTCTAAACTGTAAGTCTTATGTAAAGAGAAGCGATTGTGATGAATTGAAATCATCTCATCATCGGGGTATAAATTTTCCTGGTGTTGTAATAAATAGAGCAACACAGTTGCTGGCTCTTCTCTTCACTTGTTCCATAAGAAACAGTAGAAGGGTTTACTGCTGTTATATTAACATTATATTGCCACGGATTGCTTTTTGATCAGATATATTTTTACTACTAAATCGTATGTTCCTCTCAAGCATTAAGTGATGGTTTTTTATATTTCTTACTAGCAAAATAATATGGCAGTACATTGTTACTTTCTAGTTTCTTTTCTTTATTCACTGTATGACAGTTGGGTGTGTACAAGAAAAAGCCACTGTTCAGGCCAGGGATTTCCCCCCCTTCACCTCCTCTAGGTCAAGCTTATTGCATAGCGGGCTGTATATTATAAAACCTGATTTCATAGAATGGTTAGAGTTGGAAGGGACCTTAAAGATTATTGAGTTCCAACCCCCCTGCCATGGGGAGGGACACCTCCCGCTAGACCAATTTCAGACATTTGAGGATGTTTTGGGGGGAAAAAGATAGTGGGAGAATTGGATACAGTGGTTGGTTGGTTGTTGGGGACGTGAGGAAAACATTGGACTTGGAGACATGACTGTGCATTGCAGTGGTGGTGATCTTGTGTGTCTTCGCCTAAAAATACGGTCAGCCCTCATGTTGACATGCAGTTTCCCGCCACTGGGGACTAGTCGTGGACACTGAGGTACTAAAACTTGTCCTGCATGGAGCTGAGATGACTTTGTAATCTATACCATGCTCTGCAGTGCATCCTGTACTAACTGAATACACGGAAAACTTTTCTTTATCTGGGTAACTTAGGTTTAAATTGTCCCAAATGTTGGAAAGCTAACTATATTCTCATCTTGTGTATATGTGGTACCCAAAAAAATGATCTCTCCAGGGAATCATAGAATCATCTGGGCTGGAAGGGACCTTCAAAGGTCATCTAGTCCGACCCCCCTGCAGTCCAACTAGACCAGGTTGCCCAGGGCCTCGTCGAGCCTCACCTTGAATGTCTCCAGGGAAGGGGCCTCAACCACCTCC
>JAOXJK010000023.1:53767020-53784968 GCA_025774025.1 Xenus cinereus | reverse complement strand
GAACTGAAAGGTAGAAGGCAGACACTGATCTCTTAATTCTCATTGCTTTCAAAAACCATCAACAATTTCCAATGATAGAGCTGTCCCACCAAAAGTTAATTTGAAACCATTCTAAACAGAATTTTGAACTACTTGTCTATCTCTTTGTTAAAAATTTCCTATTTCTGAATTCAAGGTGCTCTGATTATCTTTCACATATACAGGACCCATCCAACTAACTCATATCCTATAATCATAGAATCATAATTGCCTAGGTTGGAAGGCACCTTTTAGATCATGTAGTCAAACCATACATTATTTCTAGCTTAATAGATCGTTATCATAAATCATTATCATAAATCATGATTTCTGTCTTAACTAAACTGAGTATATTTCATAAACAGCACCCTTCTACCTTAGACATTTGTGGTACATTCACCCTGACTGGGTGCCAGGTGCCCAACAAAGCCATTCTATCACTCCCCCTCCTCAACTGAACAGGGGAGAGAAAATATAACATAAGGATCATGGGTCAAGATAAGAACAGGGAGAGGTCACTCAGCAATTATCATCATGAGCAAAACAGGCTTGACTTCAGGAAATTTATTACCAATTAAAATCAGAGTAGGGTAATGAGAAATAAAACCAAATCTTTAAACACCTTTCCCCCTCCCTTCTCTCCTTTCTGGCTCAACTTCACTCCCAATTTCTCTGCCTCCTCTCTCTGAGCGGTGCCCAGGGACGGGGAATGTTGTCTCTGCCGCTTCTTCCTCCTCAGAGGGAGGACTTCTCACACTCTTCCTGCTCCAGCATGGGGCCCCTCCCACTGTTGTTCACCCATTTATGACAAATGTCTGGCTACTTGTAATGATTTCCCAAATGCTTTCATTTCCTTTCCAGGGATAATAAAACAAGATGCAATAAAGATTTTGGCATTCAGATCTAGGGACAAATACATTATTGAAATTAAAAACAGTGTTACTGAAAAAATATTCATATAAATAGTTTCAAGTAATGACCACCCATTACAGAGAAGAATTTAATGTCACAGCAGAAATATGAAGTAATCTGAATGTAATGGAGCTGGACTGAAGTAGAAAACAGATTCAGAGCTATCATATTAAAGTCCAGGCATAAATGCTTTGCAGAATAAGAAGTACTCTGGCCTCCAATTTAGCTGCAAGAGTAATTCTTTAAATATTAAATGGTATTATAGTGATTATATTTTAAGATGTAAAGGACAATATAGAGAAAATTGAGTAAAATGAATTAACATACCAGAATCAAGTCTAGAATATACTCTAAAACTTTAGTGTAGTTCAGCTGTGAAATATAAATTTAAAAAAGAAATGCAACCATACTGCATCAGTCTTCCAGAAGTACACATTTTTCTCTATGGTTTTTTTTTTCCCTTGCAGCCTAGTTTCACTATGCCAGACATAGAATCAAATAACTAAAGGGCATTCACAGATTATAGTGAGAGCTATGAAGGGAAGGGGCAAAAGAAATAAAAATGAAAAAAGCAAGCAACGTTTCACACTCCTACGAAGATCTTTGACAGAGGCTACATTGAAGAAATGAATCATGAATATGACAAACCAACATTAGTATCCTCAAAGTACACCAAACTACCACTTAAGATTATAAAATTACCCTGACTTCTCTATGAATGGTATTTTAAATAACTTTTAAAATAAAATTTTAAGAGTTAGGCAAAAGCTCATGAATCTAAAAGCTCAAAAAAGAATGAAAAGTCTTTCCATAGAAATAAGTGATACGTTAAAACAGCAAATTAATTTTGTATAACAAAATTTTATTTTCAAAACAAGAATGAGAGAATTGTTGGTTCTTCCTTGTGTGTATCATTCTATCTATCCTTCACTCTCCAAATCTGAACACACTGTTTACAACTGTGGAATAGTGCTGGGTTTTTTTCTTTTTTATGTTTCAGGATAGCAAAATATATATTGAATGGATAATTGTATTAAGCGATTTCAAGGCTTTAATATTTGATTACCATTATAACATCAACAGCCAATAATACTCTGATATTTCAAATATAGTTCAAATTGAAAAAATAAAATATATTATACTTGTATAAGGATATTCTCATTCTTATGTGTGTGTATTGACACAGTCTAATTAATGATTCATTATCATTTTTAAGGCCAACTCCCCCCAAAAAATTCATGGTTATTTTTATTTGAATACCTAACAGTTTTTGACAATTCTATGATCAGAATTTAAAATATCACACAAAAGGAAATTTTAGTGTCTATTTGATTCCTAACAAAACTGGGGTTTGGGAGCGGTGGTGAGACTCTGTAAAATTCTAAAGAGATGACTAAAGCAGTTCACAGCTCAGTAAGATATGACTCAATTTTTAAACTATATCCACCAAGTTCAATATCAATGCACTGCTTGCCAGTTGCCTTTTTTCTGAGAATCAAGTATAACAGGAATATCAATTGTTCTGTGTAAGAAAGCTCATCAAAAGTTGTCTCAAAGCAAACAAGAAAATAAGTAAAATTGCTGCATTATTTCAGCATTAATAGCTGCATACCTTTTTCAAAGTAATCAATTAAAGTTTCGTTAGGAACTTTTAAATTTTATGTTATCAAACCCATGAAAATAATTACCTTTTATTTCAAGGAGTTCAGATTTACCACAGCCTTTTAACATCCATTTTTAAATGTGTTTCAAAATGCACCCAAAGTGTCTAATAAGTATTTATATTAATTGTGATGTATTTCATATTTTATTAATTTGCAGTACAACAATCTTGAAGGTATTGATTCCTTTAGATTTTTTTTTTAAATTCTTTAACACATTTATGAAAACAACAGTGAAACAAAGAACATGTCTATTCTTTTTTACATCCTTAAAAGATGAAGTTTTTAGGGCTAAAAAATCTTTATCTACTTATTGTTCAAACCTGTAAATCCAATGAAAGAAAAAGAAATATCAGTTTGATTTTATGTTACTATTTACCTACAGGTTTTCTTTGCAACATAAAATGTTTTCATCAGTTAGCTGCACATTGCATCTTCAGTGAATCTTTTTCTTAATAATATATTCTTTATTTGAAGTAGAATACCTAAAATCAACTCCTTATGTTCTCTCAGGGATTCCTTGAACACTTGGGAACATATTGACACTAAGTTATCTGCTTTAAGAAGTATGATTTCTATGCACAACAGATAGAAGTTCTTACTTAGGTGCAAGAAATTGGATGCTCCACTGGCTACTATGAAGGTACAGAATAGCTACTAAATTTAATGATTATAATTAAACTATGCAATTACACTATTAAACTTTTTTGATACATTCTAGATTTTTTCACAAGATTTCAATATCCAAATGTTAAACAATACAATATATTAATTTAAAAGCTGAGTTAACAGCTTTTGCTGCTGAACAAGGAGTGACATGAAGTGGCTGAGACAATAAATGAATTATATCAAATGTAAGTGCTTATTTAGTCAAAATATTGCTTGGTTACCTTAAATAAAACAGTGAGTAAATAAGGCAGAATTCTCTCTGTTGCAGAGAGATGACTACAAAATCAGTTTTAACCTCACTATGCACATTTCAGACTTATGTTAATGCAGACATATGTGCATTTTCAGACTCCGAGACAAAATTTAGATGGCTTTTAAGCTTAAAGCAGAAATTTAATTCACTCCCCTTTCTTGCTGTAAAGAAATTGCAACAGTATATCTTAGAACTGTAGCAAGTACTCAACTCTAAGTGAATTTTCTCAAAATATATTTTAAAATCAGGTCTTGATAAATGCAGAAGTACAAAAATATACTTCTTTAATGCAGAATGGAAAACTCACTTCAAAATAACGGGCCATGCTGGTATGTGCAAACTAGCCATGTCAAGAGACACATTTAGCTGCCCAGCCTAGGGATTGTGGTACTTAAACCATAGGCTTCACGCATGCCTTCATCATGTCAGTCCAGTTCTGTTAAACGGGAGCCCCTACTTCCCAGTATAGGTAATGACAGGCATGTCTCTAAGGAGTGATTCAGTGTCTAATTGGAATATGTTTACAATTCCTCATTGCCTATATAAAAACTTTTGTGCTCTCTAAGGCAAATATAGTACTTCTCCCTCATACTGTGGCGCGCTGTTACCTATAAGGACTATCAGGCAAACAGATAAAATTTAACAGAAACCTAAGTCAAGCTTTCAAGAGTAATCCCTGCATTCACGTGGGATCTGGAGCATCACATCAGCTTCTCAAATTGAGGAGGAGGAACAGACAACTTTTTTGTGATTGCAGCACTTGCCTAGGAAATAAGACCGGATTTGACTGGGTTTTGGAACAGTCAGGCATGAGATCCTTCTCCTCCCTGCCTGGTGAAACTTGATCATATTGCAGATAGAAACATAAGATTACATGCTTTGAAAAAAGAAATTTTAGTTTGTAACTCACTGCTGAAGATGCTCGCCTTTAGGGTAGATTTTACTCTCTGATCCCAGTATTTTTCTGCATTTTATCCAGTAATTCCCAAATTATTGGATAAATTAATTAAAATGACAGACCCCGACTAATTTCAGATATTTCCAACAAAAGGGACACATTTTTACAGGAAGTAGAAGTACCTCAACATATTAAACTTCAGAGTTTGAATTGACACTGGAACTCAGTGGGAGTTTGTCCTCTGAAGATTTTGATTACCCGTCTTCCCTTACAGATGGTTCATAAAAAAAGGAGCATGAATAAGCATGCAAGTTATATCTTAGGAGTTTACCTGTGTGCATATGACAGAAATGTTGAAGAAAAGAACAGTAATATGAGGATAAGTGCATGTTTAAAAGCTAGGCAAATTTCAAGATACATACTGCATCTGACAAAATAAAGTTACTTTGAATTGAATTTAATGTGCCAAGATGTTCTGTTAGGAGTAATGTAAAACATCTGCATTACAAATGCAGCCATTTAAAGTTAGTATTTCACACAATTGAAATTAGGATAAGGTAAGATTCCCTTGAACTTTCTTAATTGTGTGGGGGACAGTTGTTTGTTCTTAAAAATTGGAAAGGTTCAGACTCAATCAATATAGTATAAACAGCAGAAACTTGATACAAAATACTAGCACTGATGCCCAGGTGGCATTGTAAACCTGGAAAATCAGAGATAAATTTCAAATAACTGAAAAGAAATATATTAAAACAAAAGAAATGCAGAACATGCAATATCGATAATTATATCGTAAGTAGCACCAGAGAAAGAAAGAATATAACTAACATACATTTAAAAAAAATTAGCCTATTTTCTAAAATATCCATAATCTCTAAAATGCATTATTCAATATCAAACCCTTATTTTTGACATTATTACGTATCTGAGTTTGTGTGATAAAATGAATTATATCAAAAAACCTAAGGAACAGTAACATTTTATATTAAAATGTTAACAAAATTTTGAAGGTAAATAACTGTCACAATGTTTTCCTTAGTCTACATATCATAACTGGGTCTATAGTTGTTGAGCACACAGTTGATAGTATTGGTTGAGCACCCATTCACCAGAATACAGAAGTGAAAGAAACACTCTTGATAGAGCTCTTTGTTTTATGCATTACTCTTTCAACATCTTCACATATATCCAAATATAATTGACAAAACCCGCAATAGCTCAACATTTTTACGCGTGTAGTGTGCTTGTTTGCTTTTTAAATGGACTTTAAAAATACTCTAACACTGTCATTTCAAGAAGTCAGATCAGTGGTTGTCATAGTTTAACCCCAGACAGCAACTGGGACCACACAGCTGCTCTTCCATTCCACCCAGTGGGACGGGGAAGAGAATCATAAGAGAAGTGAGAAAACTCATGAGTTGAAATAAAGACAGTTTAATAAATAAAGCAAAAGCTGTGCACCCAAGCAAGGAAAATCAAGGAATTAATTTCCTACTTCCCATTGACAGGCAAACGTTCAGCCCTCTCCAGGAAAACAAGGCTCCATGTAACAGCTACTTGAGAAGATGAAACACCATCACTCTGAATGTCCACCCCCTTCCTTCTTCTTCCCCCATCTTTATATACTGAGTATGACATCACATGGTATGGAATAGCCCTTTGGTCAATGGGGTAAGCTGTCTCAGCTGAGTCTCCTCTCAACTTAGTGTGCACCCCCAGCCTACTTGCTGGTGGGGCAGTATGAAGACCAGAAAAGTCCTTGACTGCCTAGCAACAACCAAAACCAACCTGTATGCAATCACCACTATTTCCCATCCCAAATCCAAAACAGCACTATATGAGCTGCTAGTAAGAAAGTCAACTTTATCTCAGCTGAAGCAATGACAACGGCAATAGACAAACAAAATGACCCAGCTAAATTTTTTGGAACAGAAAAAGGCATTAAAGGATTTAATCAGAAAACCTTTCAGGGTCACCTTTCATGGAATAAGAGCAGAGACCAATAAACTCATATTTTCAGTTTTGGGTTTTATGTCTCTTCCCAGACATAGTTAACACACTAATTTTTAGGTATATTACTGGACATTAATTTACAAAAGCATGAAAATGTCTGAAGTGTTATATGTGTGCTCCAGCGTTTACCTTCTGTAATGGAATAATGCTTTTAGTACATTAGTACATCGTAGCAGAGGTGCTCCAAGCCCCTGATCATTTTCGTGGCCCTCCTCTGGACCCGCTCCATCAGGTCCATGTTCTTCTTATATTGAGGGCTCCAGACCTGTACACAGTATTCCAGGTGAGGTCTCACCAGAGCAGTGTAAAGTGGCAGAATCACCTCTCTGGATCTGCTGGCAACACATCTCTGGATGCAGCCCAGGATTCAATTGGCCTTCTGGGCTGCAAGTGCACACCACTGAAGTGGTGGATTCCCCAACACTGAACACTTCTAAGGTTCAGCTGAACAAGGTGCTGCGTTATCTTGTCTGGACTGTGCTTTTGCCAAGAAAGGTTGGACCAGGTGATCCTTGACGTCCGTTCCAACTGGGTATTCTATGACTCTGACCCAGCCAGTTAATATTGCGTTTTTAAGTATGACCATGAGGCGGCAGCACGTTGCTGTAGAATAGTTTGTTAATCTGTGAGCTGGTACTTTCAAGTGTGAATGGATGGAAAATCTGTCGTGCCCCTCTTTAAATCAAGATATGACAGGTTTCTTTCTAGTTTTCTATTTGAGTTCTTAAGATGTAACTTTCTCAGAGGTTTCTCTTTGTGCAGCCCAGAGCAAAAAGTCATTTAATAATGAGAATATTCTGTAGGCTTTCACAGCAACAGAATTTTAAGTAGTGTGACACAGGACCTGTAGTCAGTGGGACTGAACCAGTTGATAAACCTTGCTTTGTGGTCCTGTTCATGTGTTGTCTCCACTGGACATGAGTGAGGAGAAAGACATATGTTGTTTAATGGGACCTGCAAGCAAGAGAAGTACAGAAAATTACTACTCTCTTCTACTCTGTTACCTAGATGTCAGTGTTGTTTCTGGAACTGTATCCTGCTTTGAATCTTAGTATAGTTATGAAGAGCCTTTAAATGTATAAGCAGAACTTAGTGATAGGTATGGGTCTTGGGTTTTTTTCAGTTGGGGTTAATTGAATATATTTTTGTACGAACAGGTGGGCGGTATACCAAGGACGACTTCAAAGAATATGAAAAGGAACGTGACAGACCTTCAAAACTTGCTCTGAAAGAGAAGGTGAAACCAAAGCAGGAGTATCCTTTTCTGGTCAAAGGTATTTTTAGAACTAAGTACAGTTTGTGAAAACAGCCTGGAAAAGACTTTTTATTCTTAAAGCTTGCCAAATGGATGTTTTGCTGATGCTTTGTATAACCATTTGGTGTTTGAGATGGAATTAAGCATTTTGCATTTTTCATTTGATGACTTCAATAAATTTAGTAAAATCAGAACGTGCTGTTTCATTTCCATGTTGTGTGCAGGTAAATAATGTTCCCAGTGTAGACCCCAGAAATGAGGTATGGCATAACAGAGTTTTAAGTAGCTTCGCAGGGGACCTGCTGCTTCCAAGAAGAGTTCATAATGGTGACTAATTGTGCTCTGTGGTTACACTTTGCTTGTGGTGAGCATGAGAGAAAAGAAGACCATAGCTTGTTCAGATATCCACAGGTAGAAAAGGAAGGATAATTGGGACCTCTTTGACAGGATGGAATTCAGTACTTTAGCACAGCTGATTTTGTGTATGATCCTATTCTGACTGAATTACATAGTAAGCCTTGGTAAAACCTGGTCTGTTTGCTTCTTGAGCTTTTATGTTCTGCTACGTACTGATATCAAGTAACAGATCTGTCCTTAACCAACACCATCAGTACCAAGTATGACCTGGTGCTGGATGAGGATACAGAAGAGTCTCAAACAAGTCGGTCGCACTCAGCTAAAAAGCAGAAGAAGAAAAAGCACCACCACTCTGAAGATGAAGAGGACGACAAGAGGACCAAAAAATCTAAGGTATTTACCTCTTCATACATAAACTTTACACACATTTATTGTTCTTCTAATAGGAGAAGCCAGGAACAAAAAGTCTGATATTGAACTGGGGACATGGTGTGCAAAGTCCCGTAAAATACAGCAGTTGTAAACGTCCAGAAGGCTGATGTTAGTATCTGATTGTGAAAGAGGCTTTCCAAATCTTCCTGGGCTTTTGAGGCTTGGCAACTCTGAATGGCTTTTTGCCAAAACATCCTCAAGAGTCAATGTAGCCTCTCATAAAGTAGGAGATCCTCAGCACTTTGAACCTGTTGTTAACATATTCTCTGTCATAAATTAGTAGTTAACCAAATTTAATGAATGCAAACTATTTCTCATTTTCTTGCTAGACCACTGTGTGTTGTTTTTTCCCCCTATGGAATCAGAAACACAATCTCTTTACATTGTCTTTTTTTTTTTTAAATTATTTTTCTGTAATTGTTTTGGAAGAGTTTGTGTGAAAATCTGCGTGCAGGTTTGCTTGCATCTGTATTGTGGAAGCATCTGGTGCTGTAAGAGTCGGGCTGGGGAGGAGATCATGAGGAGACAGCAGTTCTGTCATTCTTTAGTTCCACCGCAGCCTGTCAGGCCAGCGCTTGGGATAGTCGAGATGTTGGTGTTTCGTGGAAGCAGTGTCTGCAGTGATAAAGTGGCAGGGTAACCGCTGTTGAAGTGTGAGCGTTAGGAGGAATTGAGCTAAGCTGAAAAAACAGAAAAAACCCGAAGCGTGGTATTTTAACGGTGTAAGCTTTAGGAGTGAGAACAAAGCTGCCTTCTACCAACTTTGCAGTGAGTGATAAGGTTCCAGCCACAGTAAATAAAGCCATTGTCCTGGCACGAGTTTTGAATATTGCTGTAAGTTGTGTGTCCAGAGAGCATACGTGATTGTGGTGTTCTATTGTGTCACTTCTTGCTGTGATGCTAAAAATAACTTTTCTCATGAATGTTAGCAATTAAGTTTTTTTCAGTGCCACCAGTGAGCCCTATTGGTCATTCCTGGTACAAATCTTTTTGTCACTGTATGAAAATTCAGTCGGGATCCTTTGGGTGGAGGGCAGGCACCTGTTCCCATAATTAAAGTCTCGATCAGAGCATACACATACAAGAGGTCTAGACTGATACTGGTTTAGACTTCCTCTTATCTCTCTCGCTGATTGACATTGTCGTTTTAACATTCTTGAAGCAGATGTTTCTGGAAGTAACCTTTGTTCTTGATGGTTCAGAAATTACACATGTGGAACTGTCTGGTCACGCATTACCAGCTGAGAACGTTTTAAAATCATTCAGATGTCTCCACCCACACAGGTGGTACGACAGGTACTGGCAGCAATAGGCTGTTAACCTCGTAGGCTGTAATTGTTACAAGGGGACTTCGAGACACATGAGCAGTAGATTTCATGGCACAAAAATGTGAGGACAGAGGGATTGCTGGTGTTATTTCTAGGTTCTGGAAAAGACTTTTTCTAGTGTTTAACTATGTGATCTCTTCTGTATCTCTATACATCGTTCTGTGATTTAGTTCCCTGCTCCTATTGTGGTTCATCTATGTAGTTTACTGCTGCTGTATTCTGGTCTCTCCATCTTTCCCAGTGCTTTCCTCTCTCTTGCTCACCTTTACCTGTTTCAGTGTAAATAGCTTAGCCTTCTTATGCCCAAAACCACAGGTGGAGGCCTACCTCTATTCTCTGATGGCAAGCAATGTAGTTCCTGCTTGGAGCTGTGAAAATGAATATCTGAGAAGAATTTTTCTCTGTTTCTGCACTTGAATGTTCTCGTTGGTGTGGACTCGTATAGTGTGCACACACTGAACAGTGTGTTCTCAGTCTGATTTAGAGATTCAGTATCTTGGGCATGGCCCTTTCCAGATGAAATCTGCAGGCAGCTTAGCTGACAAATCCTGTTTAGCATATACAAAATGTATTTTCTTTTTTAAATATTCTTTTTTTAGGTTTATAATTTGGGCATAATCTGCAGAACTCGTACAAGAACAGGGGAAGGAGGCATGTTCTTGACACAGTATGTTCAATGTGAATACCGATGCCAGCACAAAGTATAACAGTATGGAAACTTTTTGGATGAATGGTAGCATTTTTAGTATAGGCAAACAAAGCATTTTCCCATAACCCTATTTTGGAAATACTGAAATATATTTGAAGTAAGAACTTTAAAAAAAAAACAGAGGCAAACCTTCCACAACTAATTGGCCAATGACCAGAATAGCCATGCTTCATATGTAAACTTCCATCCTGAGCCCCTAGTGTGGCAGAGATTTTAATTAACAGATAACAGGGTCTTATAATGGGAAGTTCTGGCAACTGAAACTGCAATCTGCTGTGTTTCCAGCTATGCATGAAGGGGTTTCATTTTCTGAATAGTTTCCATGATGTTGAATTGTTTTTCTGTTCTCTTGCTGTTTTCTTTTTTCTTTAGTATATTTTGACTCATCCTTTTAATCTGTCACCCGTTTCCTGAATCTTCAGCCTCTGTTGATGTTTTAAGAATATATTTTTTGAATCCTGTGCTGTTTGACTTGGTTCCAGAGGGTAGAAGAGGCAGGGTGTTGTGGCTGCCCCCAGGCGTGGGTCTGGAGCAGGGACTGCACTACCATGTGGGCTGTTAATAGGATTTGGTAGAGTTTTTCTGAATACAGGTCACATTTCTGCTTGAGATCTATGTGACAGCTTTGTTCTCTTTTGAGTTTTCTCTGCGATTTTGGTTCCTTGGATTTTTTAATTTTTATTTATTTTTTTAAGATCACTGGATCTGTGGAAGGGTATAGACTGTCCAGTGGATTTTTGTGAGGCATAGGGGCTTCCTGACTTTCAGGTTTCTGTAGTGCATTGTTTTGGCAGAGATACTGATTTTTCTGGTTTTAATTTCCTGCTCTTACTGCTTATTGGACACTGTTCTCTTTATATTCTGGGTCAAGTTTGATCAAAATCTCTCTCCTGAAAAGGCTATCTCTATTTGTTTGGTCCTTTTACCCTTTAACTAATGTGCTTAATGTACGTAGAGGTGGCATATTGATTCTACTTTTGTGGTCGTGGTATTTCCAGCTGATTTACCTGCAAATGCTCTTTGGCAAGTTACTGCTTTTGGCAAAGCCAGTCATGAAGTTCCAGAGAGATGCCTTTCCCTCTTTTCATATTTCCTTCCTCTGGAAAGATCACTGGAGTGATCATCACTTACTGACTGATGAGAGGCTGGGATCCTGGATTGGGAAATCTGGACTTCAGCAGTAAGAGAGAGTCTGTTTTTAAGTAGGAACCTTTTTCTTCCCCTTCCAATGGGAAAACAGCATGTTTCAGACTTGGATAGAACATAAAAGATTTGATTTCAAAATACTGTTCTTTTTGGTAACTTAGGGTATTCAAAAAAAATTCACCTTTTTCTGTGCCAGAGATTTTAAAAAGATTAAATCTTACTTAAGGGGAAATGTAACTGATTTTTTGGGGTTGGAACTAAGATGCAATTCATTCTATTAATTCAAATTACTACATTTTTTTTTTCTTTACACTGTATTCATACTAACTACTGTGATGACCTTTTTGTGGCACTTTCAGACTTGCCTTGTACACCTCTACCTTAAATGCTTCTGTGAAGGTTATTGTGCTTGGCTGGCTCCATTCTCACATGACTTTTTTTTAATCATTTCAGCAAATTGCCCTTTTCTGTGGCATTCAGCGTGGGTTATTTGTCTTCACTTTCAAGTCTTCACTTACCTGTTCCCTGGCCTGACTTGGCCGGTAGCCTGTCTCTGGTGGTGCCTTGCTAGATTTTTTTCAACTGAGTGTTGTTCTGCTTTTCTCCTGTTTCTCCCACGTGCTGGGAGGAAACTTCAGCAACATAACAGCTAGAAGGCAGCAGTGCACCAACCCCACCGTTTGGTTTTCTGGCCAATATTTTTGTCTTGTTCCTCTCTAGTTCACCGCCAGCGTGTCCATTTTCTGATGTTTACTCGGGCCCTGCCCCAGAGGGGCTTGGAACTTGTCTTCTTGCTCAAACACATGGCTTTTGGGTACAAGAGTAATATGACTGTGCGTCATTCTGAAGATGAATGGACCAAGCTTTTATAAATAGCTGGAAGCACCCCTCCTTTTTGCTGGATTCAGATTTTTAAATCTCTACTGAAGTAAAGTTTGGTGGTAAAGATGGGGAATAAGCATTTGGCTGCCAGTGAGATTCCTGTACACACCAGTAGCAGAAATTTTTGATTATGTAGATAAAGATCAAATCCGTGATGACTGATGTGTGTGTTGATCCAGGGGGCTTCTGTTGCTTATTGTAACTCTAGTATTTCAGTGTTATCTACATAATTCTAAAGGTGGTGTTTGCTCTGGGAACCATCCTAATCACTGCCTTTCTAGAGAAAAGCTCTGTTTGGAGTACAGGGTTTTTTCACTATTCTTTTAAATAAAATTTGCTTGTTTGTATGTGCAGCGTAGGTTTTAGCCATACAATTGTGAATGCTACTGTCATAAGTACATATGTAGAAAAATGAAAATTGTATCTGAAATGAAGGAAGAAATACTGTATAATTTAATGCAGACATTTTTCATAGTTCATAATGATGTGTTTAGCAGTGTTGTTCTTAAAATACCATAAAATGGTATCTGCCTACTAGAGCCTATAATGACACTGAACATTCAGATGATCGTACCTTCAAAAATGCTTACCACTTTCTTAATAGCAAGTTGTATATGTATCTTTCTGCAGGATTCTGAAGCTCCCTCTGGTATTTTGTTTGCCTGTATATCTTGGTAGAATAATAGGAACAAAAAATGTCAAAACTCAGCCTTGTGTATTAAGAAAAATCTTTAGAGTTCCTTGAAATGAAATGGCAACTTTATCTTTTTACTTTTAAAACTGTTCTGATGCTGTGGCCTGTGCGGGTGTTGGTACAGAGTCATAGTCATTCTAGCCTGTGCTGTGCCATAATCCTGTTAGTGTGATGTTTCACCGTCTGAGCATTAAGCCATTTTCCCTTTGTTTACTGCCTCAGGGCCTTCATACCGTCTGTCCAGTGAAACGAGTGAAGATGGTGTTCTACTGACAGCAATTCCTCCTTGGTGACATAAACCTCATTTCTCTCCAGAGCAAATCCATTCTGTGTGCGGGGCCACTCTGGATTCTTATTGACCATATGCAGAAAGCTGGGGAAATTCCAAATTTCCTCATTTTTGGCTACCTAAATTTGCAGCATTTTTCTTAAAGAGTTTTTGTGTGTGTGCTCAGACATCATTGCCACTTGTAGTACGTACTGTTGGTCTCTTCTTTTTAGGCCATTTTAAATGAGGTAGGCTTGTACCCCTTGGAGTGTACTATGTCTGCGTACGAGTGTATTTCTGTGTTTTTTCTATATGGGTCGTACCCATCAGCCTACAGAATACAACTGATTTTTCATTACCTTGTTATTCTTTGACTCTACATTTGAAAGGATCAGATTCTCCATGCTGCCTTAGTTTGTGGACTGATAACTTCAAGGAAGTGAAATAGTTTGCCTCTGTTTGTAGTGGTGCATTTGTTTTTTCCAAAGCCTAGAATTTAGGCTGTTAAGGATTATTAGAGGGAGATCTTAAGTGTTCTGCATCTTCATAGCACTGGAATGCGTTCGAGGCTTGAACCAAAACCTATGATTGAGATATTTCCATTGCTTAGATAAGAAATCAAACCCCAAATCTAGCTTAGAAGCTTGTGTGATTATTATGAAGAGTTTGATAATATCCATCTGAGTTGAATCCCTGATATAACCAGTTTTTGCTAAAGCTCCTTGGGAAATACAAGCAGCAGCATGCCTGGCAGCCGTGCTTTTTTTCGGTAAATACTGACAAAACCTGTAAACTAACCTTCTTCCTATAGTTACAGTGGGTGTTTTTTATTTGTTTTCTTTTTCAAGTCATCATGGATGCAAATCTATTTCAGGTAGCATCAGCCTTAGCTAAGGAACCAACCACACTTGACTCTTTTCTAGTTCTCTTCATGCCTTTGTGTATTTTCCCCTTTTGTCTGTAACTGCGTATCTGTCCACTTCCTTTAACAGGATTCTGATCGAAAGCATGAAGGGGAACGCTGTAGAGAGAAGACAAAGAGTGAGAAGAAAGACAGGCATCGGAGTCGCAGCCGATCTCAAGAAAGAGACTACACTTACAGCAAACAAAAAGACAAATACAGAGATGACTTCCGAATAAGAGACTGGGATAAAAAAAGAGACAGAAGCAGAAGTCCTAAGAAATCAAAAGACAAAGAGAGGTCCAAGTACAGATGAAGGATGAGGAAAAGAGGGAGGGGAGCTAAAATATGTTTTCTTCCGGCATTTCCAATGTTCTCTCAAATGGATGTGCAGTTATTGGATAAAAGCCGTTGCCTTTTGTTGGCAGCTTGGCCTTATGATTCTGTGAATGCCCAGCGTACGGCTGTCAGAGTAAGCCTTGATTCCAAAAAGGTTGTTTCAATAAAATACTTCACGTTAGTGAAATGTTTTGAGTCTCCCGTAAGGAATGTTGTGTAAAGCTTTTTGGAACCATAAGTATGCACCAACAAATGAATCGCCCTTCTCCACTGCGAGGAGATGTGCAGGACATACCTCCTTTCTACAAGGAGGTGGTATTTATCTTTCAGCGTTTTCAGATGCTTTGGCAATGAGTGTGAGAGAAGACCTGGGGAGACAGAAGTGTTTTGTGTGCACTGTTTCCAGAGAGCGGGCAGATACCATTTGTGTATGAATACTCAAAACTCTTTATTTCTTCCCTTTAAAATTAAGTGCTTCTGCTTGGCTTAGTCTTGTCGGCTCTGTTTGCTGGCACGGGTGAGCAGCAGCGGTCGAAGGCACTGAAGTTACTGCTGTGCCACTTGCAGGGGCCATGCCAGTGCCGCACCACGGGACACCAGCTGCACTTAACTTGCTCACTTGGCTGCGCGGCGCTGCTGGAGGGGATCTCTCAGAAGGGAGAGTCAGTGGGACTTGGCCCACCTGTAGTCACTGTTAAACATCTGGCCCCTGGAGTGTCAGGGGCATCCAGCCGCCGTGGTGTCAGGCAGCTTGTGTTGGGTGGGTAAGAAAGAAGGAAATAGCCATTACCGGAATTAGCCAAAAAGCGGAATTGTAACTTCCATTGTGTTTACCAAAGACTAGTTGGCATTAATTTTCAGGTTTTGTGGCAGAAGTAGGTCGGTTAATAATTTGTCATCTACAGAGGAACGCAGGTGGTGTTATCAGAGCCTGGGTCCTAGTGAAAGTTGCCAGGTTCTTAAATATCTGGCTTGCTCTGATAAGCTAGACCTTGCCATGTAAACGGTGTTAGCCAGTGTGCATACATTTCAAGAATATGCATGTCCTCCTCTTACTCTCCAGAGGAGGAGAGATCTTGCGTTGTTGGGAGGGGAGGGGGAGACATGGGCAGTAGTGTTTGTCTTTCCTTCCCCTCCATGGAATGTGTGATGGCTAGGAGGCAGTCTGCTTTGATGAATAAATTTAACTTTTTTCTTTTATGATTGTGTTTTTTCTGTAATATTTGCTGTAGCATCTGGTTGTAATAGGATTTTATAGTTTGATACCCCTTATTGGAATGTGATTTGCAGGACAAAATCTAAAATTCAAGGCAGCCAAGAAGAGAGAAGAGTTGCTGCAAATCACTGTGCCCTGGAGGGCCAGTAGCCATGCTTGGCTGGAGCATTTGAATGGACTGTACGCAGAAAGCGAGCTGCTGGTGAAGGTGCTTCTATGGGAAGGCTGGTACTAAAAGACAAAAGCAGTTGTTTAACCCATGGTAGAAAATTCTGACTAAGCAGAATATCCAGACCCAAGTTGATGGGGGATAGTGTGGGTATTGTATTCAGGAATATGCTTTCCAGAGACATCTATCCTGTCCTTGGTTTGTTAAATAGTAAGTAAATATTGTGCTGAATCCTTTCTAACTTTTGTGTGGTTTGAAGCGTGGAACTGAAATCCAGGGTTTCCATAGCTGTCTCCTGATGAAGCGTTTCTAAGTGTTTCCTGGGGACTTGCAGGGGCCCGTGCCACCCTCAGAGTCTGAGCGAGAGCGCGGCCCCGCTGTCCCACAGGAGCGATAAATGGGAAGCCCCATCTTGGGAGTCTGTTGCTGTTCCCTTCCAGAGAGTTTCTGATTTCAGTCTGAGCATAAGAAGCCTTCCAAAGAACTGTGCTGCTCCAGGGTGTGATTCGTTCGAGGTAGTGCTGCTGAGACAGTAGGTTTTCTCTAGCGCTTCCTACTTTTACCCTGCTTTGTTAAAGAAACGAGGTTTGTACTATCATGCTGTCCTCCATTCGTTTCCACCCGTTGGACGTACAGAACCTCTTGTTTAGAGGCAAACACCCTACTTGAGCTGAATAGCTTTTCCTTCTCACAACAGGTAAATGCTTAAGAACTGAAAGTTTATGAGAGTAGTGTATGGAAGTAAATAGTCAATTTGCGTTGATGGTCAAGAAGTCTTCAGAATAAAAGGTTAAAAAATACATCCGAAAGGTGCATGACTTAGTGCTTTGAAAAATATACCCAGTATCTTCAGATTACCTGTTTATATTTTTAAGATGAAACTTTCAAATGTGGATGTTTCAAAAATTAGGTGACAGCAGAAAAGCTCCTTATTTGGTGGCAAGTACTTAATTTTTAGGTACGACTGAAAAAGTAGCATTTCTGGGCTACTTTGCTAGCACTGGAGGAGTCACAGTTTGCCTGGTACACAGATGGACGGCTGAGCACTCCGGGTTAGATGGGATTTACTGCTGCGGTCATCAGAAGTTATGGTTGTGTACATGTGGTTCTCCTGGAAATGACACAAACGAGCCGTAGGGTCGGCAGAAACCACAGACATTTCCTGCTGTTCCCGTCCTGCCGGAGGTGTTGGAGCAGGGAGGAGTTTTTATTATCCAGGAGTTGAAGAGTTGACTTGTTTTGGTCTAATGAAAGCTCACACTTGCCTGTCCTTGCTGCTTCTTCATCAGTGCTATCTTCAACCTTGGTTTCAGTATTGACCTTTGGTGCTTATGGTAGTTAAAAACCGGAACAGAAGAAAAAACCCCACCTTCCTCTACAATGTTGAGAATGACATTGAGAATGTCGCAGCAGAAGCAGCAGCTTCTTCACTTTGACTTAGCCGAGGGGTGTTGAAGGGGAACCCTTCGTGCTTTAGGCTCTGTTCAGAGGTTAAAGGCTTAAAAAATAGCTGCTTAGAGTTTTCTCAGTTATTCCCTTATCTGTAACAACTTAAAAATATGATGTAGACTCTGTAAACTCTTGTATTCCATGGATAAGAGGAAGTTGGAGACCTATTTTGTAGTCATGCATTAGAGTTCCTTTAGTTCTCTGTGGACTTGAAGTGGACTTGACCACTTTACACTGCTCTGGTGAGACCTCCCCTGGAATACTGTGTACAGGTCTGGAGCCGTTAATATAAGAAGTACACAGACCTGATGGAGCGGGTCCAGAGGAGGGCCACAAAAATGATCAGGGGGTTGGAGCACCTCTGCTACGAGGACAGGCT
>JAOXJK010000023.1:53730073-53759084 GCA_025774025.1 Xenus cinereus | reverse complement strand
GTGCAACCTGCTCTAGGTGGATCTGCTTTGGCAGGGGGGTTGGACTAGATGATCTCCAGAGGTCCCTTCCAACCCCATGTGATTCTGTGAAGCAAAGGTTGCAGCCACAGATCATGGGCTTGGGTCTTCCTGGGATGGGTCTGGAAAAGTGATGGGGTGAGTAGCCTTCATCCCGCACGTGCTCGCGTCTGCTGCTGATGATGATGATGGGAGCTGCGAGATGGATGTGGCCTCTGCACCCTTTGCAGCTGGAAAAGTGCCCGGTAAAGTTGTGAAGGAGTGAATTGAACCTACTTTCTGATGAAATCCAGGACAAACATACGCACAACGCAATGTGATGCTAACGTGGGAACCTCTGATAAAAAAAAGCAAAGAAAAAACATCAGAATAGACAGAAGTACAGGTTTAAAAAAATAATAATGATGGCTATTGAAATATGTATTAACTATTTCCTTTTCAACCTGAGGACAGATAGCACCTAAAGTTTTTCATTTACCATAATTTATTAAAATAATTGAGACATCAAAAAAACCCCAATCAAGTAGTATGTGTTAAGTGTTTGGAGCCACAGACCGCACACGTGGAAGCAGGGTTTGCTGCATTGCCAGCCCAGCAATGACAACTTCAGCTATATTTGGGTACAAAGACATGTTAATGTATTTCAGTAGTAATTGCAAAGATGAGAAACCTTTTCAGTAATGAAAAAGCAGGCAAATTCCTTTTCATCTTCAGTCCAGGAATTAAAGACAAGGATAAGATGTAAAAACTGTTATGCTTGTGGAGTGGGCTGTGAGGAATACCAGTCAAGCCCATGGCTAAAATAAGCAACATTTTCATTTCAATAGAAAAATACACATGGTAACTGCTTTCCCCTTATGTATGTGGCATACTTAAAGTGGGTTTTATTTGACTGATGCTATTTGTCATTTTTAATAGAGTGCCAGACTGCTTACCCCAAAGAATACCTGAAAGTTAGAAGGCTATTGTAGAAAACTAAAAGTCAAAGCTGTATGAAGTGGTGATTATTAGCTTTTTCTAAAACCCAATTATCAGCTTTTTCTACTGAACTAATCAGTTTTAAATTAACTGAACCCAAAGCAGATTTCTTCCCCATATCCTGGGGAAACCCCTAATGCCTCTGGGAGGAGCTGCGCTCACACTCCTCTCCCATCTCCCCTTCTCCAGTCCCCCCATGCCTTCCTCCAGATGGTTTTGGCTTCTGGGCTCCTGGGGTGTCCCACTGCTGGGCAGGGAGCGGCTGGTGGTGTGCGGGGGGGAATGGGAAGGGGAGCCGGTGGGTGCAATGTGGTTACGGCTCTGGGCTCATCGTGGAGGTAGTTGTTTGGTCAAATAATTCTGCTTAATTTTCTGGCTGCAATTAGTGAAAGGAAGAGGGCTGCCCTTACATCCTACACGTGGGTAGATGAACCAGCTGCAGCTTTTATGCAGGTAGCACCAATAATTGCAGAGATGGGGTGAGAGAAGCTCCGGTGCAAGCAAGCCAGCAGTGGCCAGTGACAAGCCCAACAGTGACGTGTTTGGCTCGATGTACAAGCGGTCAGCGTGTGTGTCCTGCTCTCGTCACGCTTGTTGGGCTGAAGCAGCTCTGGGTACGCCTGTGTCTGCTCCCCATCTCCCCCATTTACTGGGTAGGCCAGACACGTCAACGGTGCACTTCTGGAGAAGCCTGAAGGAGCTTTCTGCTACTTCTGCACACTCATTTCTGAATCACCAGTTTCTGTTGACAATAAATCTAAGTGAAATTGAAACACATTTTTAGATTGCCTGCTTCCAACTACGGCCCCAGCAGCTTTCAAAAAACAAGCCGCTTCTCTAAATGTAAAAGCCCTCACTGAAATAGCAAATAACAGGAAAAGAGTCACTCGGGCATCATCGGAACAGATGAGTGACAGAATTTCGTGAGGTGTGTCTGTGTGTACACACACAGACAAACACACTGGGAAAAACAAAACTATAAAAAAAAAAAAGCTCAGAGTTCCCAGCTACTTTGCAAACAACTGGTCTCCTTAAATCACTCAATGAAATGCGCTACAGGGGTGAAGTTGCTATGGCGTCGGGGCTCATCCAACAACATCCGACAGATTTTTATCTGCGGCGCACAAACCACACTGAGCAAATTGAAAATCCCCGGCTGCACCGGCCCTTTTATCGTTTCCTGTGAGACGGGTCTGAAGCGCACACTTACGCAGGCAGCGTGTCGGTGCACAGGGAGCGTGAAGGAGGATGACACCTGTCTGACATAACGCCCGCAGAGTGACAAACATTACAGGGAAGGCTCCGGTGCTTTTATAAGTAAGAGTGGGCCAGAAAAATGCTGAAACGTGGAGAGAGAGGACGGGACGGTCTCTCCAGAGAGAAGGCAGCTGATCAGATCGGCTCTTTGCTCTGCACCAGGCAAATAACTGCCATTGCACCTTCTCCCTTAACGCTTGCCTTGCCTTGTTTCTCATCTTTCCCCCAGCTAAAGCTGATGCCTGTTGGAGGAGGCTGGGAAGACAGGAGCACTGGGTTTAAAGGAACATAAATGCCTGCTGGGATGGCCCTGGCCAGCTCACTTTCCAACAAGCCGGTGCCACCACGCTCCAGAAAACTTTCCGCGGCGGGGGTGGAAGCGCACCAGAGCAAGCTGGATTTTTTCTGCAAGCTGGGCTATGGTAAGCAGGACATCTGCAAAGTGCTGGAGAACCTGGGCCAAGAGGCCCTGGAGGATGATGTGCTGAAAGAGCTGATTCGGATGGGGAGCAAACCTCAAGCTCTGGAAAGCCAGGCTCAACCTTCCCAGCTAAAACTTGTCGCCCGTGGATCATGTAGCACTTCACAAGGGTCGAAGCGGCTTGGAGAAGATGACAGTGATTCTTCCAGTCACTTGAGACCCATTGTGATCGATGGCAGCAACGTCGCAATGAGGTAAGCTCTGTTTCCTAAAAGGCAGCTCTCTTCCTCTGAAGCTTTTGAGTTTGATGATGATGGCATGAAGTATGATTTTTTCTTCAGGTGAGAGGTGCATTGATGTATTTGATGTATAATGTGTGAACCACTGCTTACTCTTGTTCTTTGGCTGAGACACAGCTTCTGGGGACTTGCTAAAATGCAAATCACTGGCTCGATCTGAATTTTAACCTTTTACAAGCCGACGGGTCACTAACCCACTACTGTTTATGGCTGTATGATTCAGCAGCTCTCCCCCACTTTCGGTTCACCGTTGGTGTTTCCCTGCCTTTTCAGATTTCTGAATCTACATGCTGAGGTGTTTGCAGGAAAAACTGATGACCAGGTAGACAGAACAACCCAACTAAGCTAAGAAGGAGAGGGGAAATAAAGACAAGTGGCTATGGTTCCTAACAGCAGCACAGTTCTCTACTGTTTTGACTTGCAAGTAAACCCCAGCAACGCTCCTGACTTGTATATTTTTGTTGGTTTTCGGTTTGGCTTCATTTTGATGGAAACATCAGGAAATCAATAGTTGAGTTTTGTACTAAATCGTCTTGTTTCTTCTTTAATTGATGCTGTTTCTGGGAAAAGTCATAGCAACCCATCCTGGCCAATTACGTTTCCTGCGTAGTGTCCTGACACTGTGAAAGCACTCCTACCGATGGGGCACCTGGTGTGTCCACGTGGATGGGAAGTCCAAAGACAGCAGTGGGTTGGACTCTGTTTACCCGAGCAATAGGAACAGCCAGAGGTCCTGGCAGTCGAGAGTCTGGGATGCACTGTCTCTCCACTGGTTTTCCCTGTTAACGTCCCTTTCCACTCAGCATGGCCAAGCCTGTCCTCACAGGGTGAGACAGGGCAGAGGAGGGATTCCTCCTTCAGTTAGCTTTGGTGTGAGGTGAGATGAGACCACATCCCCGATGATTAGAGGGCAAAGGGGACAAGCACATCCAGAGCAAGTGGAGACTAAGCAGATTATGCCATCTTCTGGATGAAGGGAGTAATCCCACTCGAAAATAAGGGCTTCCTTGGTCAGAGCAGCTCTTGAGGAGTGAGAAATACAGAAGGGTGGTAGGCTGAGGGTGGTGGGACACTGGAACAGGTTGCCCAGAAAGGCAGTAGATGCCCCATCCCTGGAAACATTCGAGGTTAGGTTGTATGGGGCTCTCAGCAACCTCATCTAGTTGAAGATGTCCCTGCTCATTGCAGAGGGCTTGGACTAGATGACCTTTAGAGGGCCCTTCCAACCCAAACTACTCTATGATTCTATGAAGACAGCAAAATTATTTAGCCTTGGCTGGGCCATGAGCTCAGTAGCCAGGTATTAGGATTTTCTGTCCCCGTTTGCATTTTCACCCTAGATGCTCCTTAGGGTGTCCTTCTTGCCTTTCTGCAAAAGAAATGAGCACCCATTCAGGCAGAGGGGCTGAGATGAGCACCTACCCTGTCATTGCATTAGGGGCAATACTACCCATGACTGCCTATGTGCTCCATTCTCCTGGCCTAACCCTGCCCTCACCAACTTACCAGGGCTTTTTTAGAGCAGGCAGAGGTGGAAGAGGCAGAGAACAGCGTTGCTTTCAAGGTGACAGAAGATGCACCCTTACCACTGAGCAGGAGGCCCAGAGGAGTAGGTTGGTGGCTAATGAGCTTGGAGTGCGCTGGGAAAGCTCCTGCTGCACCAGCCCATGCACAGGAGCTTGCTAGATAGAGATTATTTAAACCAAATGTCATTACAGGCCTGCGCAGCAGATGGCTTGGGCTAGCATGTCATATTGCTTTCCTAGACCACAAGCTCACCTAAATGGGTTTTCAAGACGCCAACCATGCTTCTGGCATGTAAAATTTAAGTCTTTTTTGTAGAATAATTTACAAAATGTTAGGCTGAGAGATGTTTGCCTGCTAGACTATTGAAAGCTGGTGTTCTGCCATGGATTCCTTGTCTTTCACCTCAAAGGAATCAGAGGAATGTGAAGTATTTTTGAGTTTCAGAAAGGCAAACGTTTTACAGCTCCTCCCAGACACCCCTAGCCTCTGTCTTGATAAAGTTAAAGACCACTTGGCATGATGGAGAAAACTGTTGAGCTTGTTAGTTCATGCTGAACTGACACAGCCTGGAAAGAACTGCTTTCCTCTCCTAGGTGCTTTTCCAAAGTGGTGCTGAATGACATTTACTTTGGCTGATGGGATGGATTTGATGAGTGCTTTCAGTATCGTTGTTTTATTTTTTCTGGTTTGCTGCTGTCAGATGGAGAAGGGCGCTTTGCAGCATAGTCAGGGAAAAGGGATGTCAGGTTTCTTCACCATGAAAACAGCAGCAGCAGCACCAACAACCATGAAAGTGCAGAAACAGCAGTTTAGGGATGAAGCTGTCAAAAAGTTGAAGCCTGGAGATGCAGTTTCCTGGGTGGAGTAAAGCATCTTGAGCATTTGTATTTCTATCTCGGGAATGGTGTTTCTGGAGCATTTCAGAGCTGGTGTGAAGGGCCTATTGTAGGGTACAAGGTTTTGAAAAGGACATATATGCCCCAGAGTAATAAAGTGAGCGAGTGAGGTGGTGGTCTCTAATCATCCATCAGCCTGTCCATAGAAACCAAATGGATAATAACCTTTCCTTCAGCCAGTCTCACTAGTCAGATATCTGAGTACACTTTTGCTTCCATCAGATGTAATGAGAAACTTACCCCTCTGCTAGCCCATCCGTGGGAAGTGGGCAGGATGGTTTAGCAAGGCTGGTGGAAAAAACATAAATTGAGTTTTGTTAATATGAAAAGACAATTGTCATAACCCTATTTGCTGCTATCTAGTCTAGTGCTTGCACTTACACCTAGTGTTGAAGCTGTGATAGGTACAGGTGCCTTCTAGGCCAGCAGAGTCCTGCATTTGGCTCTCCTCCTTCTGCCAAAGCTGTGGTTGATGCTGTGTCTCGGCCAGGTGGAGATGGGGCCATCCACCGTTTCAAAATGAGTTGTTTTGAATAAACTTCTTCTCAAAGGGGTTGGAATTGCACAATGCAAAAAAGATCCACTTCATGCTAATTATGGATTAATTGATGGCGTCAGAGCCAGGCCAAATTGCTGCTTTGGTTCCTGAGAGGTGGGCCCTGCTGATCTGAGACCCAAGCGCCACGTCCCTGTTGCTGACAGGAGGGAGAGCGATTGGGACTGAGCACGACAACTCTGTCCTCAGGCAACACAAGCTCCCCACGCAGGAGAATGAAAAGTTTTAAAGCCCCTGTAGCGATTCAGCAGCAACTGGATTAAGTGATAGCACAAAACCAGTTCCAGGTGCCTCTTCTTGCTGGTTCTGCTTGGCCTTTGGGACAAATCACTTGAATGCTTTACCTGCTGCACTGGGCATACATCTAGAATTACTTTCCTAAAGCTGACAAGGTTAAATATATGAGTAGTCAACGTTGAAAGCAGGCTGTTGTTGAGCTTTCTTTGGGTCATGGCATTAAAGATGTACCTCAACTTCCTTTTAAAGACAGTTATCTGAAAAAGTCACCTGTACTTTCAATTCACCTGTCTTTATACCTATCCTGGGTCGAACTTACCCTTAAAACCAAACAGAACACTTGCTCTAGAGTGGACATTAGATGTGTTGAGCACTTCAGACCCTTTATTATTGCTGGGTGGGGTTTTCTTTAAGACTTCCTACTGCCTGAGTAGCTATTAATAAACAACCATGTTTCTTCTTCCAAAGTACACCGGTTTTCATTTGTGGCCACCATTCCAGCACTGAAACTTTTATGAAGTGTAAGATGGAGCTTTGATTATGAGGCTGATGTGGGCATAACCTAGACTTGAATTCCTGGGGGATGGTGGGGAGAGAGGTATTTAAGACAGTGACATTGTCCTCGACTGGTCCATCGCTGCAGGTAGGTGTAGTAACCAAGAGAGTCATTTGCAAGTATGTTTTGCAGACGTGAAAGCCTGAGTGAGACTGTGGTGATATTATCCAGAAAGCTCAAAGTACAAGCATGAGGTTTCTGTAGATACTGGAGGGTATTTATCTATTTTAGGACTTTGCATAGAGTTTAGGTAGTTAAAAAATTAGCTTCCTTTACATGTGCACTGCACTGCAGTCAAATTTTAGATAAGAGAATGACAAGGAGTAAGAACTTTCAAGGAGGGGAGGGAGAGAAACTCGGGAAGGATATAATCTCTGTTTCTTGAGGTTGTTTTCTGTGTCTTGATCTGAATAGTGATAATTCTCCAGAACCCACCTTGCCGGAGTCCTCTGCAGTGCCTGTCCTAGGGCTTCCCTACTTCTCTGTGCAATAAAGACAAAACCCACAAACTAGGGCAAGGTAAAGATGGCACTGAGGTGCCTGTGGCCATCTCCACTGAGGTCTCATCCCTTTTTCTGGTGTCCTGGGTTAGGTTCTCCATATTTCCCAGCCTGCCTCTTACAGTTTTCCCTCCCCCATAGTTTGACTCCTGTTTCCAACAGAGGTCATCCGCAGCTTCAGACATTGAAATCTCTAATGTCACTGTTACCACAGCAGAAAATTCCCACATTTTCTTTCTCATAGGAGAGCCTCATGGGTTTCTGCTCGTGCTGGAAGAAACTCTCACTCCTCAAACCATTATCAGGCAAGGCACACGGAGGGTCTGATATAGCCTAAGATATTGCTGGTACTTTAGGACCCAAGTCCATCCAGATACAGATGGAAGTAGCAGGCTTGGGTAGCAGACAGGTCATAGAAATGGGGTATAGGATGCCTCTGTTTTTAAGTATCCAAGCTGCTTCAGATAACAAGTTTCTGGTTCTGCTGGAGGTGTTTGGACCTGTTCAGCCAGGATACCCTGCCAGGTTCTTTTCTTGGAAACTGGTGAACGACTCAAAAGCTGTTTGTTTTGCCTTTTCTTTACTGGCTCAGTTAAAGAGAACTCTAAGCTTCTTGAAAGCTTTGCCTCACCATACTCTTCCTTTTTTTTTTTCTTTATATAGTCATGGAAACAAAGAGGTATTCTCCTGCTGGGGGATCCAGCTGGCAGTGGATTGGTTTCGAGAAAGGGGGCACACGTACATCAAGGTTTTTGTCCCACTCTGGAGAAAGGAGCCCCCTCGCCAAGACAGTCCGATTGCAGGTAGGTCACCATCCTGGGCATAATTTGGCAACCATTAGGTGCAGTTTGGAGGCAAGGGGGTGTGAAGAGCCCAGTATGGGTTTTCCCTGTAAAGACACACACAGTGCAAGTTGAGTATCAGGTTTCCATCACTTAAATTAGTCATTAATTTATTGCTGCACGCTCCTGGCTGGCAGCTAAAACTGCCTGCAGGGCTTTGTTACGCTGCCTCGAGCCTTCTGCTTTAGAAGCACGAGTTGCTGCCAGCTGAGTTAAAGAATAAGTGTTGTCTGCAGAGCTTTTAAGGCTGGCCAGGACTCAGCGACATCGTTTCACACATTATTCAAAAGCTGTAGCATCCGAAGCTTTGGCTACTGCGGGACTATTAGCTGTTATTACCCCGATACAGGAGCTACACGGGTTCCTCTCCCAGGAGAAGGAAAAGCACCTTCTGAAGCCTGCGGAGGGTGGTGAGACTTAGTTTGTATGGAAAGATGTCTGCCAGATTTGTGCCAGCAGCTCGGCATCTGCGGCTGCAGATGAGGCAGCTGGGGATCCACCTTTCTGTATAGCGGGAATGACAAGAAGCCAGGGTGCCCTCAACAGCAGCAAAATAAGTTTGTTTGTTTGTTTATTTATTCTATCAGATGCATTTTATCTCGCAGTAACACTCATACCAGGGCTGGTTATGAGCCTTCTTGCATCTAGTGGGGTAAAAGGGGAACTACAGGGGTTCAGCATATCTCTGGTGTAGAATTCAAGCCATCCTTCTCTGGATAAGACTTAAAAATTAAAAAAGGTATAATCTCAAATTTTAAGATTAGATGCTTTTGTAAAAGACCTAATTTTCAATTTGCCAAACAACCACCAAATACCAGTGCATCTGAAAATCACTCCGCTTTAAGTTGCCTAAAGTGCTGGAAATTCTTTAGAGTCCTGTCGGTTTCCAGCACATGATTGAGCATTTCTAGCACATGGTCATTATTAATTGATTATTTTTTTTATTTTTATTTTTTCCTCTTCTATTTCTGCCAACCACCCCACCAGATCAGCACATTCTTGAAGAGCTTGAAAAGCAATCGATCCTTGTGTACACCCCATCCCGGAAGGTGAAAGGCAAGAGGGTAGTTTGCTACGACGATCGCTATATAGTGAAAGTTGCTTATGAGAAAGATGGAGTCATCGTTTCCAATGACCATTACCGGGACCTCCAGAATGAAAACCCCGAGTGGAAATGGTTTATTGAGCAGCGGCTGCTCATGTACTCTTTTGTCAGTAACAGGTAAGAGACAGTTGCTGTTAAACAAGCTTGGATTTAAACATTACGGGCCAAGTCAGCTCCAGCATCAATGCACTTCCCACCGTTAGCAGAGTACATGAGCCTTTTTTTCAGAAAAAGGAATTTACTGCGACTTTTCTTATCTCATTTCTGTAGTTCCTACTCCCTCAACTTTGGTCTTAAATCCCCCATGTCGCTCTTCAATGAACTTCTCTATTTGAATGGCAGCATTAGTGACAAGCTTTGCTTCTTGCCAATCCAAACTGGGGTGTTAACCCGAGGCTTGGTATCTTTTAATTTCTATTATTTCCTGTGAGAAGCAGAATTAAATCCATGAGGGGAGACCGGCTCTCTGGCAGTATTTTTAATTCCCCTACAAGGCAGAACAGCCCTTTTTCCTATGCTTTTGTAATCATAACTTTCTAGAAGAAGAGAGACAAGAAGCTGGTCTCTCTGGCCCTTAGTCATCCCCCCTGGGGAAGGCACTTGCACCGTGCCTGCGAGGCTGAGCCGTCACTGAATCCTTGACAAGGCTGGGCCTGTTTATCACACCACGTGCATGATGAGCTGTAGCTCTGAATTAACTGAATTGATCCTCGCTCTCCTAAGTATCTAGTAAGAAAAGGGGAGGGAGCTGATGGCGAGTATTGCAGTGCTGGTACCACAGAAGAGCTTGCTGCTGCTTCAGAGAAAAAGGAAGCGATGCTGCAATGGCTGGGACCTCTGGCCGGCCAGAGCTACGACAAGCTGCCGTGCCTTTCCCGTTGCTTTAAGTTACTAGGGAAAAACCAACAACTACATGAAGCTGAAGCAGCGCTGTCCTTGAAGGCAGCAGGGGACTGTGTCCAGTAACGCAGCCTGGCTCCTGAAGGCCAGGCCACAAAAGGATCACGAGGATTTTCTGCCCTAAGCTTGTGCCACAAGCTGTGATGGCACTTTAGCTCCAAAAGCTCGAGGTATTTTTGTTACCTCCCCCCAGTGACTTTTTCCTTTTTCAGGTTTATGCCTCCCGATGACCCGTTAGGCCGGCATGGACCCACTCTTAGTAACTTCCTCAGCAAAAAGCCAGTGCTTCCTGAACCAAAGTGGCAGCCTTGTCCCTATGGTGGGTTTCTCTCCGTGCTGTGAACTGCCACCCTTCTTCCTCCTGCCCCTCGCTTCCCAGCAGCACATTCCTTCAGCCAAGGGCAAGCTGAAAGCCTCTTTGTGTGGCAGGGGCTCGGGTCCGGGCTGCTCGCACGTGTGATGCTTTTTTCCTCTCCTGCTTAAGTGGCTTCAGCCTCAACGAAGGCTGTTTCTGGCTCCTCCATCCTCCCCTGCAGACAGCACCCAAACCGGGCACCCTGGCTGTGCTGACACCCCCAAAACCTGCACAGGCTTTTCACTTTACAGCCTGGACTTGCATCGTAGCACTTGGGAAAGGCCATCCAAACACTTCCCTTCCCAACAGCTCCCCAATATCGTGGAGGTTTTCTCAGTGGTAAATCCCTTGCACCATTTTTTCTTAAAGCAACCCTTTGTAGCAGCATGTCTCCCAGCCCACTGAGTGCAGCAACTGGAACATAAGTGAGTTTCAGACGCTTCCAAAATAGCAGAGACTTCCTTTACACTGTTGCTTCACCCTGCTATTCAGGTCAGCAATATTTAAATCTGGGGTCAAAAGTACTGAACTGGAAAATAGCGCTTCCCCTCTTTGCTGTTTGTGCTCCCCACGCCCCTGCAAACGCACAGTGCTGGGGAGAAGCGGCGAGGACATTAATTGACATGGCCGCTAGTGACCTCCTGATTTATATTTTTTTTTATTATTCTTCTTTCAGGTAAAAAATGCACCTATGGCAATAAGTGCAAATTTTACCACCCAGAGAGACCACACCAAGCTCAGCTCTCAGTGGCTGATGAGCTCAGGGCCAAAATAGGGGTCCCATTAAGCCTGAGGAAAGAGGAGGAGAAGCGTAACCGCTCGCCGTACAGGACAGGAGGAGATCCTGCACCACCTGATGCCTGCCCGGAATCACTGCCAGAAGCCAGCGGCTGCCCAGGGGCTCACTGCTACCCAGGGTGGTCCCGGGGAAGCTGTCCTGAGCGGCCATCCGGCACCTGGGCTGGTGGCCCCGGCTTTGACCTGGGTCTGGACCAGCAGTTTCTACATCCAGAGCTGCCGCGAGACCAGCCGCTCTTGAAGAAGATGTCAGCGCTATCCATCGGTGACGGCACCTACAGCTACAATCGGCCCATACATCCCTCTCAGGACAGAGAGGTGACGGACAGCCCTCATCGATGCAGTGACCTCAGGCACAACCCCTACTCCCTTCATCACCCCCACAGCTTGGACCACACCTGCCCACCAGGATGCCCCTTCCAGCGACCGGTGCTCCCGCCTGCGCGGGACGGGATGAGCCCAGACCAGAGCTGGCCCCAGGAGTGCTGCGGCACACACAGGATGGGTCAGAGGAGCCCCTACGTCCCTGGTGGTGCTCAGCACAAACAAGCCCTGGAGACCCACCACCGTGTTTCGCCGCAGAACGCAGCTCTTCCCCTGGAGCCGCTCCACTTGTACAGCGAGCATCACCTGCAGCAGCGGCACTGCTTCCCCAGCCCGCACCCACGGCACCCCTTCCTCTTGGATTCCAGCAACGGGCTGGGCTTCTTCCAGAAAGCCTGTGCTTACCCCGACGCCCCTTACAGTGACTACTGGCCCACCCCAGCTGCGAGGCCACCCTCTGCCCGGCAAGAAGACGTACGCTGGGAGCTGTGCTCCCTCTTCCCTTACGGCGAGGTGGACCACGTCATGGCTTTGTACCCTGAAGTCAAGGATATTGCCAGCTTGACTTTACTGATTCAAAGACACAGAAACTTGTGAAGCTGCCATATCAAACCTTTCCCAACAAGCACATATCCCAGGGCAAAAAAGGTGCTGCTCTGAGGCTTAACCGAGTGTCACTAAAGGGCTCAATGGCAAGGGTTATAGCTGTTCCTGGAGCACGTCTAAGCATCAACCGGCTACGTCGCATGGGGCATCACGTCAAGGCAAATGCTGCCGTTCACCGCAGTGGGATCTCATTCACCTCCCATGGAAGCGAATGGGAGGGCTTGGGGTAACTGGGCTGTCAGAATTTGAACCTCACTGGTGGCCAGTTTCAGGATGGCATAGACCTTAATTAACGCCTTGAAACACTAGACATGTTTTTACAGTCTTAACCTATTGTTCAACTACCATAAAAGTACCATACTCCCCAGTAAAAGGCTCTCTACAGACACCCCCGTGACTACTTACTCAACAAGGATAAAAAGGAATTCGGTCTAGTTCCCCTAACACAGGGCTGTCGGGCATCTTTGGGTCCGTGTTATTGCCTGATACAGGTCCAGCCCTCTGTCAGTGAGCTTTCAAAGATACATCTTGTGTTTATAAATCAATGCTGTGACCACACAGAATGGTGAGCAGAGGTGGGGGAGGTACCCCAGAGCACCTGAAGGAAGCTGCAGGTATTTTTCTCAGGGACCACGCACAATGTAAATCAAATCAGGGAAGTAATCTCCAATGTACGTCCTGATGTGGGCTAAGGGATCAGGGTTGTTAATTACAAAAAGAAAAACCCCAGATGTCACCAAGAGAGAAAAACAACAACAACAACAGAACCCTTTAAAGTGTCTCTGTCATATCGAACAAGAAAACTACTGTTAACTTAAACATGGTCTCATAATGCAATTACAGAGCTGATTTATGATTACAAACATTTAAACTGTGTTCTGTTGGAACATGTTTGTTTTTTCAGTAAACTGTAGAGCTGGTAATCTCTGCATTATTCCACTGAATTCTTCAGGTTGTGATTCAAATATTAAGGTTGGTCCAGAAGGTTTTTGGCATTGTACCAAAGTTTAAGTATGTCAGTATGACATGTTTTAAAAATGCTTTAACACATTATAAAACAGTCATCTAAAACACTTTGTTCTGAACAATGTAATCTTTTTTCTTTATTTTTTAAAATTCTTCTTCCAATCCTCTTAGCACTAATGCTTCATCAAGTCCAACATTCAGTTTGGATTTACAAACTCTGACCCTGCACTGTCATAGAATCACAGAATGGTTAGAGTTGGAAGGGACCTTAAAGATCATCCGGTTCCAATCCCCTGCTCACGGGCAGGGACACCTCACACGAGACCAGGTTGCTCAAAGCCCCATCCAGCCTGGTCTTGAACACTTCAAGGATGGGGTCTCCACAACTTCTCTGGGCAACCTGTTCCAGTGTTTCACCACCCTCACAGTAAAATATTTCTTCCTAAAATCTAATCTAAATCTACCCTCTTCCAATTTAAAACCATGACCCCTCGTCCTATCACTGCACTCCCTGATAAAGAGTCCCTCCCCATCTCTCCTGTAGGTCCCCCCTTCAGGTACTGAAAGGCTGCTATAAGGTCTCCCTGGAACCTTCTCTTCTCCAGGCTGAACAACCCCAGCTCTCTCAGCCTGGTCCAGCCCTCTGATCATCTTCCCGGTCCTCCTCTGGACTCACTCCAACAGGTCCATGTCCTTCCTGTGCTGAGGACTCCAAAGCTGGACGCAGTACTCCAGGTAGGTTCTCACTATCTCAGTTAGGTTCTTCTCTGAAATGCAATTGGTGATGTTGGCCCCAGGCAGGAATTATCCGTGGCCCTCACTGAAAACTCTCAATTCTCTTGCTTTCAAAAAGGTGACTCAGGAGCAGTAATTTACCTTTAGTGACATTATCAGATGGTGCATTTTGTGAAAGTGGTGACAGTTCGACCCATTTCCCTCTGGAGACCACCAGCAGTATTTTTTGGTGGTGGTGTTTAAAGAATCTTCAGGAAATAAGTATACTGTATCAGTTCAATCTCTTACAGCCATGTGGCTGGCTCCAAGAAATTCTAATTTGGAGTTTGGAGGTACGATTTATCTTCACAGAACATGACATTTTTTTCCATGTGTCATGAATTTTCCACTAATTATAGTCATAATATATATCTGGATCACCAGAATGGCTGGTGCGTATTGCCATATACAATATCCACTGCATATTACATAAAGATTAGAAATGGTGTTAAAACAAAACTATGGAATAAATGCACTGTGAAACACTTTGAAAAGCATTTGAGCTCTACAGCCACCATTAGTTGAGCTGAAATATGCCAAACACTGAATTGCCCTGAGACATTTTATGAATTAAATGCCTATATTGTGCCAGGCTCGTTGACTTGCCTAACAACCTGTCCAGAGCTTTCCCAGCTGCTGCTGTACGCATATATATATACACCGATGTACACATATACGCTGCTGTAGACTCACAGAGAAAGTGCGATGCAGAGTGGAAAAACACCTTCCACACACTCAAAGAGAGCAAGTGGCAAATGACAGTGTTCAGAAAACACACACACGGCAAGGGAGCAGGATGTGAGCACACATGTCAACATTTATTTTTATGTCTGGAATGTATGTTACATATTTCAATACAGAAAGTATTTAAAATCTATAGGAAAATTGGCAGGCTGCCTTTGTATAGTGCCCTTGGCTTGCTGGAGACATGCACATAAGCTTTTCTCCTTTTCCTTTGAGGATGCACAGGAATTTGGTGGTTGTTCAAAAGCCTCACTCGATGCTTAATAACTTTTTTTTTTTCTTTCTTTCATTTCTGTCTTATTTACTGGGGAATCTTTCAGTAAAATCCATAGAACGTGCATTCTGCTGAGAAAGTGTCTGGGAAAACAAATCAGGCTTTGGCGCTAAACAGAACTTGGTTTCTCTTGGCTCTTCTGCTCTCCAGAGGGTTTTTTCTCATGGAGCTTTCGTTGGAAGGGCAGCCCCGCAGCAGCGCTGTGTCACTGCCTGCTTGAGAGGGGCTCTGCCCCCGGCCAAGAGCCCATGGAAAGCACAGGATCTTTAGTTATTTCACCACGGCACAAGCATCTGGGACTCGGGAGTCTCTGCTGCAGAGCCTTTCCAAGGCAGGAGGATTGCTTTTTGGCTTTGTCAGCTCCTGAGGCAGGGGAAGGGGCTGCTAACAGAAAGGAGGAGGCAGCTTTTGCGCAGACAGGGCAGGAGGCTGCTGCTCTTTGGCATCTCTGCTGAGATGCATTCGAGTCCAGCTCTCACTGCCAAGTTGAAAACGAATCCATAAATCCCAGCAGGCTCGGAAAGCCCTTGATGTTCTCTGCTTTTTTGGTTGTCAAGACTCTTTTAGGAGAAGCTGGAAACAGTGGGAGCAATCCTCCAGGAGACGGGCTTCTTTCCTAACGGAGATTTACAGAGTTGCCAAGTTCATTTTAAGATTAAATAAAATAAAAAGTCATAAAAGAGAATCCTCTTCCCTTCTCTACGTTCACCCTTTCCCAAAGTTAGGAAGTCACAGACACCCTCCTCTGTGAGAGGCTAGGGAAACTAGATAGAAATATTTCACTGAGGTCTCAGGTGAAAGTCACCCCTGCAATGGATCCTCAGCATGAGAAGGAGGAAAGAGGGTGGTCCTCTGCAGCTGGTGCAGTCCAGCTCACTCTGCCTCCCTCCCACCTCTTCTTAAACATAGACATTTCTTCCTCACAGAACATTGATGACAAGTCTATTAATTTGGTGAGCTTAGATACCATAAAAATTAATGCCACAAGATGCTCTATGAGGTAGGTAATCTCGCTCTGTATCAAACACTTGTATTTTCCAATTATTCTGAGAAGCTTTGCCAACATTTAAACTCATTTCCCATAGGAGTCATCGCAATTTATTAATAAACATTTGAACTAATCACAAACAACTAAACAGAACAAGACAGATTCTGCAGCTTCTCTCCTCCTTAAAGAAGTTGTATTGCTGGGGAAGAACAAGCAAACCCTGTACCTCACCAGGTGGGACAGACCCCCTCTGCAAGTCAAAAAGTCCTCAAAGCCTCTGGTGGAAGCCTTTAACAGACCAACTCCTACATCGGACCAAGGTACTTTACACACGTATCTCTAAGATAACAATTCAGATATTATCTTTCACCTTTTGCATGGACTTTTCCCAAGCCAGGAGTCAGAACATCTCAGTTTTACTCCTGGAGCGCTAAGTCCTTCACCCTGCCATCGTAAGCCCTTTGCTCCTCTGCCCCAGGGTAGGTCTGCTCTGCAGTCACTCACATACATACAAGACCACTCTAATATTTACCTCCTACGTGCTGGTGGGACTGGGATGCTGGGAACTCTTGGGAAGCACAGTTTAACATTACAGCACAGCTTGTCATTAGCATTATTAAGAAAGCGCTATGACTTGCAATTGATGGTTTTTCTAGCATTTTAGCCACATCCCTTCTGCGCCCCAAGTTGGGCTCACTGGCCTGAGGTCTCACAACTGGCTGGGAGGAACTTGTTAGTAAGACGTACAGATGTGCTGACTTGACAAATGCAAACAAAATGGACATTGTCCCCCCCCGGTTTGTGGGGACAGTACACGCAAGGCGGCAAGCCAAAAAGTTAGGACATATACACAGAGGGCCGGCAGGCCTTTGAATGCAGCAAGGAAATCAGACGATGTGCCTCTGCCCATGAATGGCAGCATCAGAAGTGCTCACCCCAACTGCATTGCCAGCTCCTTCTCTTTGGCTTCCCCTGTGTCACACCATTTCCTTGCCTTCCCAAATTTTACCACGTGGTTTTTTTCCTCCCATTCTCACTGGGCTGAGAATTTCCATTGCGCTCTTTATGGAGTGGGTCACAAGCTACAAAATGTTTCCCAGTCCCAACCCCTCTCCTTCCACCTCCGCAAAACCCCATTCCCCACCCACTGCCCCCCCAGACCCTTGTTTCGTGCTCCCTCCCCCCCCCGGAGCGCTCACCTCCTCCCTTGCTGTGCCTCCTCCTGCTCGAGCCCAGAGAGCATCCTGTCTCTGCATTCACCCCTGCTCTCCAGCTGAAGGGTTTCCTAGGGGTTTGTTTTTGTTATTTTTTCATAATTTCCTTTTTCTTCTTCTTCTTCTTTTTTTTTTTTTAAATATTGCGTGGTTTTTTTTGTTGTTAAAACCATGACATAGATACCTACCATGACCACAGATACCTGGCAGAGATCTGATACGCTCAGGCTGTTTTCCCATCACTCCTTAAAGCAGCGTTCCTAGAAAAAGCTCTTTGGGGAAGGAAACAGACTTAAAGTTGGATTCCCAGGTGCTTTTGCTGACTTTGTACAGCTTTCTCTCCTCTCAGGATCAAGGGGGATGCCAGCAGAAACTCAGCCACCATATGCTCTTAACGGCCTTAAAGTTTACTGTAAAAACAACATTCGTTCTTCACCAAACATCACCAAGATTGTATATTTGAGGGAGCTGCTAACGCTACTGGTTTCATACAGCAAACAGACATTAGGGTGCCGAATGGCAGAGCAAAACCGTAAGCTAGAAACCGGCAGTAAAACACGGATGGCATAAAAAACCCAGTCAAACTGGACAAATGGAAATAAACTTTCTCATCAAAGACCAAAGAGGTATTAAATAAAATGGAAAAAAAGGTGGAGGTGGTAGAAGCAAGTATTTTATGTTATATATGGTACGATAAACCTCGGAAAGGTACTGCTGTGCAAAGATTGAAAAGGGTGGCTGCCACCCGTTTGCACCCTTGCAACACTGAGAAAAGCGTGGTCCAGCTCTCCCCTGACTGTCAGCTTGCTGAAATTAATATCCGTCATTTAATATTCACAGAGGCTCCAAACAACTGAGAAAACTGCTAATAATAAGCGATACCAACTATAGCAACTGAATAAAATACAACGTTGAACACAAAGGCAAGCCAAAGATACCATCACTATCTGGCGATTTGGTTTTACAGATTAGACCTAGTTTTACTACAGGAATAAGGTTCTATTACTAGAACTAGAACTGCCTACAACGGGACTAAAGAGCAACCGGCACTTGGTAGGGGAGGCAGCAGGAGAAGCGCAGGGGAACGTGACGGCTTTTACCACTCGAAACGGCAAACGGCAAAATGCACCTCAGCAGCGAAACCGCATTCTGCAGCTCCAGGGAAATGGAAAGCCCGAGTGCCACCGGAGCCTGGCAAAGGCTGCGGTCCATCCCATCACCGCTCCAAAAAGAGATGCTGAAGAAATTTTTAGCAGGCCAGCAAGCTTGACTACGATTTGTCGCTGCCAAAAAATACACAGCCATTGGCAGACAATTATAAGTGCTACTCAAAACTATCATCGGAATGAGAAATACCGAGTTCTCCCCACAGGAGGTCCTGTTCAGAAGAGACCGAAGGGAATACAGAAGCTTGTAAAAATGTTATTTCCAGCAGGGAAACATTCTCGGAGAAGAACTTCAGCATCTGAATATCCTTTTGCTCATAACGTAATACATGACACGTGGTGGATTTGGAGCCCTGGCTTCACTTAAAGCAGCAGATGGAAGATCTTTAAACCTTTAGAGCATCTTTCTTAGGTTACATAGATCATATTCAAGCCTTGCAGAAGTGAAAAAAAAAAAAGGGAGTATCAGACTAAGTTGAAGTCAAAATAACAATATTAGGGGAAAAAAGAAGTAGAGAATCCCAGTTCTAGATGAATAGAAAAGTAGAAAAAACACTTTCCAGTAGTTATTTCTGTTCATCTTTTAGTATATTTATGTGCAACTGGGGGTGACATCTGGGAGACGCTGGTTTAAGTCAGCCTCTGAACTTTGCTCTTCGATGTTCTAATGTTTGGGTTTGCCCAAGGGAGCTTAAGTAGAGTTGTTGAAAGAGAAAAATATAAACAGCCAAGCGGATCGGGCTCTAGGAAACATATAGAACGTATACCAATATTTTTAAGAAAACACGATAGCCAAGTCCACCACAAGGTGTCGATGTGGTAGCACCAGCAAGGGGACGTGCCGCTGCAAGGCTGGCTTTCCCAAGGCAGTCCCATCCACTCGCACAAATCCCCACCAAGATTGCGTCCACTCACCCGCATGCAGGCCGGACCTTGGGGAGGCGTGCGGTGGGATTCTGGCTGTGCTGGGCATGGAGGCAGCTTCGCCTGGGCCTCCTGGCCAGAGAGGCTACTGCAGGTCGAAAGAAATTCACGTACCCGCAGCCGAGGCTTGGTCACACCAGTTGAACCCATTCCACCGCCTTCTGCTGGGGGCTGCTTGGGGCACGGAGCTGGAACACGCCGCGCTGTCAGCATTTACTCTGCATCTTAACCTCAGCACGTGTTTCGTGTTCGTGAGGGCCATGAAGATGATCAGAGGGATGGAGCACCTCTCCTACGAAGACAGGCTGAGGGAGCTGGGGTTGTTCAGCCTGGAGAAGAGAAGGCTTCAGGGAGACCTTGTAACGGCCTTCCAATATCTGAAGGGAGCCTACAGGAGAGATGGGGAGGGACCCTTTGTCAGGAAGTGTAGTGACAGGACAAGGGGCAACGGTTTGAAATTGGAAGAGGGGAGATTTAGATTGGATATTAGGAAGAAATTCTTCACTGTGAGGGTGGTGAGGCACTGGAACAGGTTGCCCAGAGAAGTTGTGGATGCCCCATCTCTGGAAATGTCCAAGGCCAGGCTGGATGGGGCTTTGAGCAACCTGCTCTAGTGGGAGGTGTCCCTGCCCATGGCAGGGGGGTTGGAACTCAGTGATCTTTAAGTTCCCTTCCAATTCTAACCATTCCATGATTCTATGATTCTATGAGAAAGACACACCTCGATAACCTCCCCTAAGGAAACTGGAGTTACATGGGAGGTCTATGTGCCCATATTTGTGCATGAGCACCAGCATGGGTGCTAGGGAAAAAGTAAACCCAAGACAGACACCCCCATTGACCTCCCCCATTTTCTCTTCTCAACCCCAGGGTGACAGGAGGGACACATGGCACACATGAGGTTTTAGGGGCTCTCACTTGTTCTGGGCGTTTCCAAAGGTCCCGAAAGGATCCCCAGCCATGCCTCCGTCTCCAGTAAATATATAGAGATACCCATCATCTCCAAAGAGCAGCTCTCCTCCGTTATGGTTGGAAGCAGGTTCTTCTATTTCCAGGATTATCCTAACGGAAGACAGGGAGGAGGGAGGCGTTACTCACTGCACAAGCCCTAAGCAAAGGGGAGAGCAACAACACGCCAAAGTTGCCCTTGACACACGGAAAAGGCTACAGATCAGTTTTGATGCAAGTTCCTCCATATCCACTTCTTGAATTTTACTTAGGCATAGCTGATTTTCTAACCTTAAATATTTCCAACATATTTTCCAGATTACTGAAACACCAAATTGTGTAATAAGGAAAATCTGGGAAATCACATGACAGAATATACTTATAATTAATTATACTTTTCCTCTGATTCTTCCTTCCTGCTTGTTAAACTTCTTTTTTATTTTTTTCAATTTTATTTTTATTTTATTTAAGAAAGGAGATCTCACTTAAATCTGACTGTAAACTGCAAGAGAAAGGACTCCAGTCTGCCTGTGCCTCTGTACAGCATTTGGCACAATCCTGACAGGGGCATTCAAGGCGAACCTAAAACTTTTCAAACCCTAAGTAACAGTTAAATTCTTAAAGAGAGAAGAATCCTTAAATGATAATTACATACACAGGATTTTACAGGCTTAAAGAGTGGTTAAAAGCAGCGCCACCAACAAATTAACGTTTTGACAAAGGTTATTCAAGGCAGTACCAACAACCTTTACCTTCATTTTAAAAACTAACTCTCTTATCTGTTTATTTTATGCACCTGGCATCCCTTTCATAGTAAGAAAAGGGTGAAATATATAAAAGTATAACTTTATAGAAAGCTAAAGGCACAAATACATGCAGTGGAGGTTCCCAGGTTTAATAATTGAAGTTTATTTTGCTCCAACCTCCCAAAAGTCCAGATTTCATGCCGACAGTGCCTCTTAACAGCTGCAAAACCAAATGATAGTAATCACTCGCACCACCTCATTTTTAGCAAGGTTTTTTCCCTTCTGAAAGTACGGGTAGTTGGTGCTCAGATTGTAAATTGTGGGAAGGAACCCAACTATGTGATTATTCTGTCACCTGCTGCCACACAACTGTGCAGGAGCACACAGGCTCCCTCCGGCAGCGGGAGCGAGGGAGGGTCCCGTACGGACACAAAGGTGAATCCTCCTCAACCTCCCAAAGGAGAGGGAAAAAAACGAAACACGTTGAGCAAAAATCTGCGGACAAACAGACGCACGCCCTCCTGCTAAGGCAACGCACACCACGTGTCAGCCCGAGCTCCCCCTTGGGCAGCATCTCAGGATGAAGTCAGTGGGACTCGTGCCTACACAAGCACAACAGGACCACAATTTTGTTTTCTTAAGCTTTCGCCGTACTAACCATCAGCTAAATAAGTACAGGAAATGTTACCAGCATAGAGCCTGAGGATTTTTAAACCAGGCAGCTCACGGGCCCTGACGTCTGCAGGTTTAAGCCCCTGACTTTTAAGCCCACTTTCCTGAGGACCACATTTCACTTCCCCATACCTGTCATCCACAGTGCTGGTTACACTGAATTGCTGTAACTGCTCTATAAACCAGCATCCCCTTTCTATCATTAGGCTACGTGCATTTTTGAGCTAGAATCATCCACTGCTGAGTATTTGGAAAGTCCCTAATATAACCCATGTAAACAAAGCAAAAATCTTAACATTAATAATATTTAAGAGGCTCTTAAAACAGTGGTTCTATTACACGGTTCTGCAACAAGTTATAAATCTATAGGCTGACTCCACAAACAAACCTCCCACTATCTGTCCATGTTAACGTGGATCAACTGCAGGATCGGACTCAAACAAATGACATTTCCAATCAAAATGCACTCAGTAACAGCACAGCGGTTTGCATTTTATTTAATTTGATATTAAATTTGCAATGTGACAGGGTTGAGCTGTCATTCAGATAAAGGAATGTGGAGCCATACCCATCTTTGGCCTGGTATCACTGCGTTTGTTTATAATGATTTTGGAAACCTTTGGCTTTGGAATGAATTTCACTCATGCTTTGCAGAAGTCTATTTTAAAGGGTAATCATTACAATACCAAAAAAAAAAAAACCCAACCAAAAGCCAACCCCCAAGTTTAATCAATGCTCAGTTAAATCTTCTGACGTACCAGAACTGAGCAATGTCAGAAGATTCATCCCTGAGCACTTGCAGTTCATCCATGGAGGACAGGCATATTCTCTGCCTCAATATGCTAGACATGGACTTGGAGTAACTTGCTACAACACTGGAATGCGAGAACAATATTAAGCTAAATAAGCCTCATAAATTAATAGCCTTTAAAAATGCACAAGCTGCCCTCTGAGATCTTAAATACATTTGCCAGAGAAACATGTGTACAATACCTTTCAGAACCATGGTCCAAAGCATTCATGTCAGCAGGAGAAATTCTGAACTCACTGATTCGGATTCTCTCTTCATAACGAACTTCAACTGAATAGTAGACATACACTTTACCATTAAATTTGAATTTAGGATGGAAGACAATACCTAGAAAACCTCTCTCGTCTCCTTCCCAAGGTGAGGTAAGTACGGCTTCGCTGATGTTCAGAAATGGCTTTTCGAGCCTGGATCGATCAGGGAGGTAGGTCCACACCAGGCCAACCTGCTCGGCAATGAAGAACCTGTGGGTACCATCGTTGGCGTGCACCATCGCAACGGGATTGCGCAGCCCGTTGGCCACCTCCACGAGACAGAGCTGGAGACAGCCCTCCGCGTCGGCGGTCACCAACCCCAGGTTTTGGTTAAGGTTCTGGTTAGCCAGCAGGTGTGGAAAACAGTAGTCTGTGTCCTCCAAGGACAGGTAGCGGCAGAATTTTGCCACGTTGTTCTCCAGTGCAATTAACTCTTGGTCTGAGGAGAGATAGCGAAAAATGGAGCGGCATTTTTGCCACACTTGCAGGCAATAGTCTTGGCAAAGCCCCGGTATCGTCCGCACGGGGGTGGAGGGATCCTCCGCATCGTACAAGTGAGCAGCATATGGAGAACATTCCTAGAGGGAGAGAGAGAGAAAAAGCCTCAAGCTACTTCTTGCAGCAGATTTGAAACAGCTGAGCAGCAATACTAATTGGAGAAATTTCACCTTAATTACAACATATGTTGTGGTTTATTCTAAAGATATATTAACAGCGGAAAAGATCTGAGAAATGGGGTTTATCTAAGCGTTCACAGAAATTATCTTCAACTTTCCTGGTGAAAGCTGGCTTCCTCATCCTGTTACTCATTTATTCCAACCATAGCACTAACACAAGAAAACCAGCGATGACATGTATCTTGCTACACCACTCTGGTAGACTCTACTGGGGAAAAAGAGACTTTTCTACCTTGGATAGTCTGACTTTATCTATGAAATAAGGAACAGATTCACCACAGCAAAGCAGCGAAACCAAGGAGTTAGCCGAGAAGACCCAAGTCTTGCATTTCCAGGCTGAGGAGAGAACGGGAAAGGTTGGTGGGGTAAAAGCCTGTGACTTCCATACCTCATCGTTCTGACAATCGAGACGTGCACCTCAAACCCAGATGTGTTTTACAGGTTGGAAGAAGCGGGATGAGAAAGCGTAGGAGAGGAGGACACCCGTCCTTCGTACCCCGCAGTGCACCCAGCCCTGGGATGCTGTCAGTGCATAAACCAGCCTCGCTGGTGACCAGCTGTCTTTGCTGGTGGGTATTTGCCTACAGACACTTTATATACCTGATCAGAAGTGGTGAAATGAACCTCGTGATCACGACACTGGTCACCAAGTTCTGCAGGGGATGCTCAGGCTACAGGATTTCAGATGGTGAGCACCAACTGGCCATAATCCACAGCAAGATCCACTGGCAGTGGCTGCAGCACAGCCCTGCTTTATGGAAGGTACAGCCCTGGAAATCTACCTCAGGGCTGAATCAAGTTCACGTAGTTCATTACATTCTCCACGACGAGAACTCCCGACAAGCACATTTTCCTTATGTAAAAAGCCACTGCAATTCAGTAAATCTGTCTATAAACAACAGTGACCAAAGTGACTCAGTTCTGCTTTGCAAGGACTTTTCCTTGTAACAAACATACTATTTTCCAGCTGTATTGCATCTTCCCAACAAGCACCTCAAATGTGCTCTCCAAATAACATAACATGACTCAATGAGGCTCGGTTATTTTCACAGGGCAGATAAATAACAGAGGCAAGAAAGGTAGGAAGAGAAACTGTCCTTCTTGAATAAATTCTGCATTTTTTTAATTCGTAGATGGTATTTCTTCCAAGCAAAACCAGCTTAGTTAAAAAACAAAATATAGGGAGCACTATTCAATAGCTGGAAAGATATAACATCCAAGATAATGAAGTATTTAAATTAGCTGATGAGTACACACAATATTTAATTTTTATTTTATTTTCCATTACATACCATAATAAACTGAGAGGCTATATAACAGATCATTAGTGCACAATAAGCTTTCCTCCTGGAATGTCAAGCCGTTCATTGCGAAATGAAGGTTATTATGCCTTCAAATGAGCAGCAATTAATGTGGTAAATAGGAGACTGCGTGTGACACAAGACTGAAACGGCACGGGCAGGTTGGGTAACGGCACGGGGGTCGGCTACACGAGGTGGGACAGGGACAGAAAGAGATGGAGCATTGGCCGATGCAGTTGTTATGACTAAAAATTTGGCCCTAGAATAGAAATTGAAAGGAGCCAGAAAGGGCAGGTGAAGGCAGGGCTGGGCAGGAGCTCGCTCTGCTGCTGCCTACGGAGGTTTCACACTCAGAGCGAGGAAGACCACCGCTTGAGTGTGGGTGTACCTGGTCCTCTGAAAGCCTCCTTCAAAGCATGCAGTGATCTTAGACATTATAAAGCAATGTTCCTGGCTTCAGCATCAGAAATAAAAATAGCACAGAGTATGTTTTCCCTGTCCCTTTGCTGCTGCAGGCCGTTTGCCCCAGCACCAGGTGTGTTTGAGCAGCAGTTGTGAGTGGCTTCTTCATTCCTCACCACCTTCCTGGTGGCATACAGCTATTTACAGTGCCATTAGGCTGGTGGTGATGTACAGAGATCTACCACTAGCCAGACTGTGCCCAAGCATGTGTCTAGGTATTCTCTGGACACATTTGGAATATCTTCCAACTTTTATTTCGCAAGAGATGGAGCCTGACACCTGATTCTGAATTTCCCCACTTCTGAATGAAATGTTGTGGTCCTTCACCCTTTGCATCGTCCTGTCACATTCACTAACTCAAAACACAGTTAGCATCACTAATACATCTAAATTCTCATTTCCAAATAACATGGTCTGTTCATTCATTTGAAAATCTGATGTGGTCCAAAGACCAAGGAAACTAATGGGCAGGTGACCAGTAACTTCAGCAGGGCTGGAACAAGCTCGCACCATGAAAACAACTCATCAGAAAACAAAACAAGTAACATTAAGACAAGTTAGCCAAATCCATCCTATCTGTTCCAGGAATTCAGAGGCAGCTATTTATCTGAGGAATTGCAATCTGGAAGTCTGAACCTGGAAGAACACCCACATCAAACAATGGCTTATTTACTGCTGCCATCAGCCGGGAGGAAGCAACGGGACTCCTCAGGAAAGCATCTAACTTGCACGTAATCCCTGACATTCCCTGTCCACCTTCATCTGGAAACTCAAGCCTTTAAACAAGCTATTCCTCGGGAAACAGAATGAGGCATCTGCTCTCCCACAGTTTTGTGTCCTGCATCCCACCCCACAATAATCCACATCCACACACGTCCCTGAGACCTGCTGCTCCCATCAAAATACTCCCTGGTTTTGAGGACATGGGGCAGGCAGGGGGATGTCCCACCACTGCCTTCCTCTCCCCCATGGCCAAAGGCATCCTCTCAGCCTGCTTCTGTGGGGAGAAACCCTATTTTGGGGTTGGGGGATGATGGGCAGCACTAAGGGAAGGATGTTTCTGCCCTTCCACAAGGAACAGAAACAGCACCGCGTAGCAAATCACAATTTAAGAGAAGATAAGAATCCTCACCACAAGGAGAAGCTGAGACACTTGTCAAAATAATTTGATCACGTTTGAGAGAAATCATGAATTGTGAGCAGAAAGAGGCAGAAGTGTGCTATATAAGTCACAGAAACCCACTTATTAATTCAGGGCTAGGATATAAATTGTATCTATAATGAATGAATGGAAGCAGAGTGCTTGCAATGCCTGAACTTCCATTTCATGCTCGTGTGGCCAGAGGCGGTGGTTTGCAGCCGCATCTGGGCTGGTTGATGCACTGAGCTCATCAGAACATTTCAGTGAATCATCCTTCCCCACATCGAAATATTTCACTGCTTCTGAACAAATTTTCAACGGTCGGCTTTCTGATGCACGCAGGAGACTTACTTATCTCTTCCAGTGGCAGAAGGAGCTCTTATCAGGCGCTGCTAACTGGTTTCCCATCTGCAAATGGACTTTTGGACATTGCTTGTTTCAGGAATATATTCAAAGGGATTTTTTTTTTTTTTTTTTTGCTTCCAGTACAATGTGAGCTGTAATAAAAATCAAATCTCTAGAAGGTGGTGTGGAAAAGGGTTGTCTTTCTCTTCATGCTTTCAGGACCACAAGAGGTACCCTGCAAAATGCTAAGAGCAGGATTTCTGCAAAGCCACTTTGATCCCTCCTGAGCACAGCAGACGAGACTCCACTGTCTGAATTAATTTAAGATTTACACTTGGCACAGCACAGAGCTGCCACTGCTCTGTCTCAGGGGCATTTTCATACATGCGAGGCCACCGCTGACGACAGGGTCAGACGCTTTGCTCTGTGCAGACTGTGATCATCCTGTTACCGTATCTGGCCACAGAGCATCCACCTCGAGTGGAAATTTCCCCTGCGTGGGATGGCCACCGCAGAGGTTTCCGGGCCACATCCTCAGGCACCACTCTGCACCCGTCACCAGGACTGTTAGCACCTGGCACATGCTAAAAGCATCCCAAGATGCTGTAACCCAGTACAAAAAACCACCTGATCCCCTGAGTCGGGTGTAACAAGGGACACGTTTTGTGCAGGCAGGTCCCCTCCTGGCTGTCTTCACCGGGTCCAAGGATCTAACCCTGGCAGGGTGAGGGGAGTCTGCGGTTGTCACTGCCCACACACCCATCTCAGAGCACTGCTGCTCATAAATCAAAGCAGAACATCATCCCTATTCCTCTTTCAAACCCTTGCCAGAGGCAGAAAAGTCCACTGGGAAAACAGGCGATGGAGAGTCGCTCCTCACGGTGCCTTTCAGCACGTCTAAGCTGCTGCACTAACCCCTGATGGCACTAATGCCATGGCTCGTGTACCTGTGGCTCATGTACCCCTGTCTGGATCGGGCACTAACACCACGGCTCACCACCACCTGGGCTGTCCAAGCCCCTGTGCCTGTGCTGATGCCACCCTGCATGGGTAGATGCAGTCATTCCTGGGCTGACGTGCCCATGTTATGGCTCACACAACCCTGTGAGATCCCAAGCACCTGTGCCTGGACCAGTGCCCCCCCGTGGACCAACACACCTGCTCCTGGGCAGGAGCATCCGTACCTGGGCAACCCTGCATGGCTGAAGCACCCACATCTGGGCCAGAGCACCGTGTCGGGGCTGAAGCACCCATGCCTGGGCCACAGCACCCTGTGTGACCAAAGTGCCGGGCAGGGGCTGAAGCCCCCTGTGCAGCTGAAGCCCCCTATTGTGGCTGATGCCTTCGGTGCAGTGGAAGCCTTTTGTGTGGCCGTAACCCCTTGCGCAGCGGAAGACCCTTGTGTGGCTGAAGCCCCCTGTGTGGCTGATGCCTTCTCTGCTGTGCAAGCCCCCTGTGCAGTGGGAGCCCTCTGTGTGGCCATAGACCCCTGTGTGGCAGATGCTCCCTACACGTCTGATGCCCCGCTGTGCAGTGGAAGCCCCTTGTGTGACTAAATACCCCTGTGTGGCTGATGCCCCCTGTGCAGTGGAAGCCCCTTGTATGACTGAATCCCTCTGTGTGGCTGAATCCTCCTGTGTGGCTGATGCCCCCTATGCAGTGGAAGCCCCTTATGCAGCTGAATCCTCCTGTGCAGTGGAAGTCCCCTGTGCAGTGGAAGCACTCTGTGTGGCCAAAGCCCCCTGTGTGGCTGATGCCCCCTGTGTAGCCAAAGCCTCCTGTGTGGCTGATGCCCCCTGTGCAGTGGAAGCCCCTTGTGTGACTGAATCCCCCTGTGTGGCTGATGCCCCTTGTGCAGTGGAAGCCCCCTGTGTGACTGAATCCCCCTGTGTGACTGAATCCCCCTGTGTGGCTGATGCCCCCTGTGCAGTGGAAGCCCCTTGTGTGACTGAATCCCCCTGTGTGACTGAATCCCCCTGTGTGGCTGATGCCCCCTGTGCGGTGGAAGCCCCTTGTGCAGCTGAATCCTCCTGTGCAGTGGAAGCCCTCCGTGTGGCCGAAGCCCCCTGTTTGGTTGATGCCCCCTGTGCGGCTGATGCCCCCTGTGTAGCCAAAGCCCCCTGCGCGGCTGATGCCCCCTGGGCGGCCGTTGCCCCCCCCCCGTGCAGCGGGTGGCCCCCGGTCCAGCAGAAGCCCCCGGGACCCTCCTTGCGGCGGTCGGGGCCGCCTCACCTGGCAGAGCAGGTCCCGCAGGTGGCCGGCGCAGGCGGCGTAGGCGGCCCCGTCCATGCGGGCGCTGAGGCGGTAGAAGCGCTGGAGCAGGGCGCGGTCCCGCCGCGGGTCGCAGCAGCCGAAGTCGGTGTAGCGGCGGCAGAAGGCCAGGCCCCGCGGCGGCCGGAACGGCGGCTTGAAGTCCAGGCACTGCGGATGGG
>JAOXJK010000023.1:53701912-53721966 GCA_025774025.1 Xenus cinereus | reverse complement strand
CTGGAGACATTCAAGGTGAGGCTCGACGAGGCCCTGGGCAACCTGGTCTAGTTGGGGGTGTCCCCGCTGACTGCGGGAGGGGGGGAGGGGGTATGTCAGACTAGATGACCTTTGAAGGTCCTTTCCAGCTCAGATGATTCTATGATCCAGAAGTAGTGCACAAGCTATAATCAGTTTTTGATCTACTTCATTACTATAGTACTCCAGACGTAAACTAGGTGTCCCAGTGTCCTGATCACTGTACATACTTACAAAAAATAGCTAAGTTCATCTGAAGAATGCTTAAAGTGGTTGTGGTTTTTTAATTTTAAATTGTTTGCTAAGTCCAAAGAGGACCAATGAGGTCAAAGAGAAATTATTTTGACAAGCTATCCTGAATACTGCTTAAATATCCTGAGATTCATTCAACATCTTTCTACAAAAAGTCCACGGGAGGGTTAATGAACCATCACATTGGTAATAAAAGTATGCAAAAAACATAACAACAGAAGAAAAAGATTAACAGGTTGGGTTGCGATATCACATATTTTAAGTTTTACCCTCCCATTACCACTGATCCTTTACAATAGCTTTCTTTGGTGTGGTGCTCCTTCTCACATTTTATAACGTAACAGAACTTTATTGTGAGGCACACATTAGGAAACATGGAGGCCAACACTCTGTCACATTATTTGCTTTTGAAGTCTGCTTTTCTTGCTTCTTAAATAACACATGCGTAGAGAAAAAAAACAGGAACATTATCCAGTGGAAATAGTACCTGAACCAATTAAAAAATCTGCCAGTAGACTTGTAACTTTAAATTGTTAGGACAAATAGAACATGCTTAGATGTTTCTTTTAGAACAACATAAAAATGAAGATGCTATGACTCCATTAAACAGATAACACGTCTACTTAAGACAAACAGGAATTATCTCCACGTATTCAGTTACATGTCTTCACCATAAAAAGAAATTTGATGTGCTTATAAAGCTTTTTATTTATTTAGGAAATGCTCATGAATGCTAAAGTTGAAGATTCTGTATTAACATCACAAAGGTTATCGACTGTTTCCTGTTCTGTAATCTACATATTGAATTGACAACCTGGTTGAAATCTCTACTATTTATATTAAGAATATTACCTTGCGTGTAGGCAGCATCATCAGATCCCATACTCAATTTCCGTGCATCACTGATCCTATCCATTTGTGCTAAAACAGGGTCAGTAAGATGCTGGATACCCTCTGGTTCAACATAGTGATCAGGAAGGTTTAGAAGGTTTGTAGGTTCAAAGGTTGGGGACACTACCCCTGGGGAAACTGCAGGGGGCTTATTTGGAGAAACTGTAATTTTAAAAGTATATTTTGTGTTAGGCTGCGTAACCACCACTCGAGGAGAGGTTGCAGTGGTGCTGTTGCCCACTGCTCGACTCTTGGGTGGATGGTGATGAATAAATGCAGGACCCATGCTTACTTGACCAGACATATTCCTAGAAGTGGTAGATACTCCAGGATTTGTCGATATGAAAAGCGTGGGCTGGTTCCGCACAACTTGATCATCTCCTGTTGTGGCATTTGCTGAAATGTAGACCTTGGGCTGACTGCGTGTGATCACTTCATCAGTATTTGGAGGACTGGCCGATATGTAAACAGTGGGTTGACTTCTACTTAATGTCTGGCTGTTGAGGGAAGAGGGAGTAGTGGAGGTGCGAGGGCCAGTTGAACGCAACTTAGAAGAACTGTTTCTTTGTGGTGGTTCAAGTTTGATTTCAATTTGGTTTTTGCGAGGTCCTGTGGATATATTCTGAATGTTGTATTGGCTATGAGCAGAGGATTGGGAGCTACCAGATGAATGAATCATAGGTGCTTGTGGAGTAGTAGGAGAACTGATAGGCATATAGACATGAGAAGTCTGGTGGCCTTGCTGATTCGGCTGTGTTGAGTGTTGCGATGAGGTATGTGGCGTAGTACTGGATGTAGGAAGAGTAGTCCAGGGACTTGGCTGCGAAGGCTGGTAGACTTGCTGAGGGTGCATGGGATTAAACTGAGATGCCCAGCCTGGCTGCTGCTGTGTCTGTCGAGCGGTACCACCAGGAGCTGTGATGTAAGGCCTAATATAGATAGAATTTCCCTGTGGACTGTTAAGTACAGGAGGAGGTACACCATGTATGTGCAAAGACGTGGGGGTATTGCGACCAGGCTGAATATTTGGGGCTAAAGTTACCATAATGGGATTGAATCTGGGCGTTTGTTGAGACAAGTTAGATACTCCTTTGCTGCCTAGGTGAAATCCAAGGTGCTGCCCTGGATTAGAAGTACTAACTGTATTAGCCATCCCGAAGACATTAAATCCTTGTGGAACCTGTGCAGGTGCTGTCTGTGGTTCCTGCTGAAACAGTTCATTGTTGGACTGACTGGTTTGAAGGTGTCCATCACTAACGCTGTGAGCTAGAGTCCTACTTCCATTCATTCTACTTCCTTCTCTTCCATGGTGATACACGTTCTGTGACTGCAAATCCAAATTAAGAGATGTCATGTGATTTCGTAGTCCAGGAATCCCCGAATCATCCGAAAAACTTAGGTCTCCTTCACCGTAGAGATACTTTGTGCTCTCCTGAGAGAGAACTGCACAACAGGCATCCAAGTTATTGTTATTCTATAAAAGACAGATGAAAGTGTGACATTACTGATAAAATACCATCACAGTTAGATATATATATTCATCCAATCACCACTGATAAATTCACAACGTAGCATCAAACAGAAAGCTTTAGGTGGCTGGCTAGCATAGCTGCTACACAGGCACAAGGGGCTTGCACGTGAAGCTTACTATTTTGAGAACAGCAACTCAGTCACTGGCACCAAGGGTGGAGGTCTGCATTGCTGCTGAAGCAATGACAGGCAGATCTTGGACCTAGACAGTATAACACCATACAGCACGATACACCTTGGATGAATACTTTTGCTATTCCTTCTCAATTTCAGAACAATCTTCAGCAATGACCAAGTCTCTGGCTTCAGGGGGAAAATGACAGAAGGAATGGATTGACAACACCTGCATATTCCTGGTTAATAACTTAAAAACAAAAATCAAAATACGTATTTATTTTAAATGTTTCCCCAAACACTTCAATAGCAATTATGCATTACCTCCTGCTGAAAATGGAAAGTGGATCTTATGCAGAAAAGAAACATGCTGCCCCGAGTTGTACATTACTTCAAAAGAAATGTAAAAATTCAGTCTATACAAATACAGCAGGATTACTCTTTTGCAAGATGAAACCGTTAATGGAAAACCCAGGGGATATTTGTATTTTCATTTTAAACCACTGCTTACAAAGCTTTTAAATACTTATATTTGTACAAAGTTACTTTATAAAACCTGTAATAGGGTGACTTAGAACAAAAGCCACAGCCTAGATGATTTGCTTTTTAAGAACATTTCAAAACCAAACCGCTAATAGCTCTTTTTCCACATTTAGCAATGTTGTACTCAGATCTTCCCAATTTAGTTTCCTATATAAGGGCTTTTAGAAAAGAGTGAACGTGCATCAGTGACATAAATTCTTAATATTGCACTCTGTCCATCTCACTTTTCTTACAGAACCCTCTGCCCCCAGGAATTAAAGGTTAATACTTTCAGCCAGAAGAGCACTTGTTGAGGTCCAGATGTTACTAAAACTACATAGGTGTCAAATTCATCCAGCACACAGAAATAGTTACTAGAAAGAATGCATATGATCAAGGAAAAAAGCTGCATATGCCAAGTAGTAACAGTAACTATCAATCAGTTAGTTAAAGAATAACACAAGCAAGAGAAATTGATCCATGCTACATGCTTTGTTTGAAATTATTTTTGTTAAGGTAGCAGATTGTACTTCTCAACCTTCAACCAGGATGAGAGGTCATAGAAAGGGCTGTGCAGACATAGCAAGACTGTCCTAGATTAAAAAATTAAAAAACCCGGACTTAACAGAAGTGGGAAAGGGACAAGAAGGCTAAACTCCACCCACAAAATCAAAACTATGTGTTCACACGGGTCAAATGCAGTTCTGAATTCTTAAAAAAAACCAAACCCCCGCAAAATCTTTTAAAATACGAGAATTCCCTAAAGAGTACCTAACTAGCTACCTGTATATAAAGACTGTTGCAGAAAAGTCTTGAGAGATACGAAAATGGGTCAAATTGAAGGTACGTATATCAGCTCTACTTTGGAATAAGCATCAGAGGACAAAGTAATCAAATGAAGTTAGTAGTGAAGAAAGGAATCACACACGGACAGAACAGTGGGTAAGAAAAGATAAGACCAATAGCCTTGCATTTGTTGCAAAGTAGAAAAGGGAGCCAGAAAAGGTAAAAAGATAGGATGCCACAGAAAAACAAGCTACAAAGATCTTAAAGGCAGATTTTGCATGAACTTAAGTGAATTAAAATTATTAACAGAAAGGCCAAAAAAAAAAAACCAAACCAAAAAGGAACAGGCCAAGCTTCCAAGGCCCTTACATTCAGCTTGAATGCATTTCTTTGGACAAATTTTTTTTTTCATTTTTAAGACTGCATCCAATCAATTCCAAAATTTCAGTGACGTCAATGGGCAAATTGGAGAATTCAAAGGGGGAACGGGGGCACATGGAACCCCTGGCATCTTCTGGCTGGCAGAGGCAGAGTTTCAACCGCTTCTAGCTCTTTATAGATCAGAGAACCGGTTGATTCCATATTCCAGCAAAACAATACCCCTCATCTTAGCTCTGCCCATGTCCCAATTGAGTTTAAAATGTTGGCACCCTGAAAGAGAAAGAAAAAAAAAGAAAGAATAAGAATGTTGGAGGGAAATGAGGAAGCAAGGAGAGGATGTAGACTTGAGGAGCAAGTAGTTACGGTATGCTCCGGATACAAAAAAGAACGAAAGGGGACAATGTCCACAGACTGGGGATGCTGCAGTGACTCCTTTAAATAAGGAGAAGGGGAGAGCTGAATGCAGGAGGCTTGTTGGGAAGAATGGAGGGATGCAAAACTTTTCAAGAATATTCAGTGCTGCCAGCCCCAGAAAGCAATAAAACTTCCTACTCCCTAGCTTGCACATGTTTAAATTTCATCTTATTAGATTTTTGGTGGTTCTCTGTTTATAGTATATTGTTTAAAATATTTCAACAGTGGGCTATTCACCTGAAGACATTTGCATACTCTGTTTATCCTTCAGTTTTCATTATAAGCATATAACGCTATAAATCCTCCTTTAAAAACAAGCTGAAAGTGTTTGGCTAAAAAAATTCAAGGAAGAGGACCAAAGCATCTGTATAGTTTTCCTGCAAAATTCACAGCGATCTGAAGAAGGTTGTTACAAAAGCCTCTTGTCATTATCATTACAAACCGCGTAACTGCTTAAACTCAGGTTCTCTTCTGGGATATCTTATACTTTCTGGTTTAAAACCAACTTCACCCTGACACATGATGCTTGAACATCAGGTATTGTGGGGGCAAGGCAAATGCACCATTTCGCATACCAAATAATGTCCAAAAGTACTTATCTCTGACCTAAACCACAGTTACTGCATTTATTGGATACTCCTTCCACTATGTTCAACTGCAAGAAGGCAGAACTCAGGATTCAGACATTATTCCAGCAATATTGCAAAGACATGCAAAAGTACTCTCAAATTCTGCTTTTGAATCTTTACCATCAGTCCAAGTACAAAATTTGTTGGTTTAAAGAGGTCACATTAGGCTTGTTTTTTAACAAACAAAAAAAAAGAACCCCACCAAAAAACCCATTATCTCAGGAGTCACGTAACTAGAAACAACGTGATTCAGAGAAACCAGAGCTCATGGAATTTCAAAGAACCACCAACATGACAGGATTTTGTTGGCTAGGTGTAGCAGCTCTCAGTTAATAACAAGAAAGGCAGTTTTCTAGTGTAGCAATATTGCACATATGGAACATTAACTACCCTACAGGATTTTTGAAAAATCTTCTTATAAAAGCTGACCTAAACCACTGTAAAAATCTAAACCCTCCTCCCGTATCTCTTCCAAAGTATGGGATATACAGTATCTTTTCTTCACAGTTATAAGGCTCCTTTTAATAAAAATAATAATCCACTGTATTCAATGTTATGAAGACTGCTAAGTCTCTCAAGAGTCAAGCACTAGCTTTTAAATTTATCAAGAATTAAATTCAAAAGGTGATTACTGATGCATTCACTCTGTCAAATCCACTGACGCTGCTCAACAAGTAGTTCTCACGTCTGAAGAACAAAACTGTACTTGTACTATAAGAATTAGATTAGTCCTACAGAGAACTAATATAAAAATGGTGGTCTACAATCCTGAGAACAAATACAGGCAACGTATAGTCTGGTTCAGCTTCTTCTTCAGCTAAATAATTAGAGAGAAAGGGTTGGGGAAAGCTCTGAGCAAAATTTTGCCCTCTTGCAAATCAAAACCAATTCTCTCAAAGAACTGCACTTTTCAGAGCTTCTCACTCTGGTATGAAAGGAGAGTCATGACAAAGTTCTGAAGATACAAACATTAAATTGGTACAGCCACACTTTGACTCCCAACAGTACAAACACTATTTTTGGATGCACGTGTATGTGACTACATATACATATATATGTATTTTGTGAATAAAAATACATATAAAAAGCAAGACAAACAATTATGATATAAAGAATGTTGAATCACAACCACAGATGTCCTAGCCACAGTCCAAAGACAGCTAGAGCTTCTGGGAACTCATGACCCATCTTTTTCCCAATCAAGTTATGTATACTGATGATCAGTATGAACAGTCAGACAATACTCTTATTATCCAGAGTACCCAAAGGCTGAATACCTTAGATAATGAAAAAATTCCAATCAGTATGGATGCTTTGGGATTGCTGGAAAATGCAAAGCAAACATGTTTAAGCAACACAGTTAAGTAAGTCTATCAGCATTTGTTAACTTTTGGCATTCAGGTGTCCCTATGTCAGGCTTTGGATGGGCATATAAATTTATCTGCTGAAGTAATTAATGCAATGTTATAGAGCAGAAGTTGATACAAAATATGGGCATGTAAGTATTCTGATATTGGCAGTGCAAAAAACAGATAGGTGGAGGTAGAAGTTGATGATATGGCAGCCCACATCCCTAGCACTAACTGCAGTACCAGACAAAAATGCTTTCTTACTTGCAGCCCAACAGAAATCCATAGATTAGCAGTATGGACTCCAAAGCTACAACAAAACAAAGCCCATCTAGCAGTCGAAGCCCCGGGAAGCACTGGGCAGAAACACACCAGTGCATCACACCCACTCAGGTCTAACATGGTGGATGCTAGGCTACAACAACTGCGTCTTGCCCGATTAGGGTCGACTGCGAGAACTTGGCTGTGCCCACATTACACTCCAAGGCTCCCTGCTGCAGAAATATGTAAGACCACCAGCAGCAACTCTGCAGGCCAAGGGAGCTGTGAGCGGACAGTAGTAGGGCCAACCTGCGTGCCAGCAGGGGCCCACTAATTACCTCGAAGCCTGATGGAGACCAGGTAGCAAAGTTGCTTCTGGACCTGCCCTGACCCTAAAAGTAATTAAAAAATAAAAATAAAGCTGCATTTTTGTAGCACTGCCTGCTGCCACAGTCCCTGCTGGATTCAAGTTGGCTTTGCATCCCTCCTTTTGCCACAGTTAGTTATGGCCCTTGAGATGACCAAAAGGCATGAGCATACTGATTGGCGAGACTGTAGTCTCCATGCACACACTGATTTACAGGCTGGTTTGCCTTGGGCCACCTCTGATTAGACATGGGAAAAGAGTGGCCAATTTAACACTTAGCTTGCTGCGCAACAGGAAGAAATTGGCTGTGTACAGTTGTGTCACTCAAAAAGGAAAACAGAAAAAGATCTGCTTTCAAAAGATGACACCCATACATAATGCTTAAAATAAACAACGCGGTTTACTCGTACAGTCATTAACAGAACACTGACCTGTAACATGCATCTGGATACAACACCTTCAGGTACCTCAGGAAACTTCTGTCGCAGGTCATGTAAAACCTGAATATCAATTTGCTGGCTTCCTTGGGCCATTCGTATATTGCCTGGTCAGGATTGTTTGTCAACAGGCAGTTTTAGGCCTTAGTAAAGGGAGTACTCATCTCTTCTGTCCCAGCATTTTCTGGAAGAGGAAGGAAAGCCTTAAGACACTGAAAGCAGGAACTTTTGATGTAATAAAACCCAATGAAAAACAACCCCAAAAGCCAAACCACACACACAACCTCCCTTTCCAATTATGAAATATAAGCCTGTATTTTCTGTCAATCTTTTCCCATGCAACATCTGGCTAACTTTTTGTCCTTCACACACTCGTAACCTTGAAAATTCCCCTTTTATAGGCACCTCTCCTGATCAGTTTCCTCCTATGTTAGTTTTCACATTGACATTACAAAATATATTAAGAATAAAAAAAATACTTGATCTATCAAAGTATTAAAATCCATGGTTTTAAAAAGAGCATTTTTACTGGTCTAAACCACAAGTAAACACAAAGAAGTCCACATCAAAACCAGGAAGATCATGTTCATTCAGTTTTAGAGCGTACCGACAGTGTTACCTCTACCATCACTGTTATTGTTTACTATCAGGATATTGTGGCTAGAAATTCAGTGTTTCTAAGTTTCAGGATTTACTAGCAATTGTGTCCTTGTTTTCACCCAACATACTTAAGAAATATTTGGACATTATGACTAGAAGGAAATAACCCTACAAAAACGCAGGTTTCTTCAATAGTTCTGTTTCTCCTTTGAAGGAAATTATGAGGAGTTATGATTATATCACAATCACCCAATCAACACATTTATACAAATTACACGTCCTGGCCCTATGATGTCCACGGGCTTTTATCAAGAAGAATGTCTACCTATTGAGTTTGGAAGAACATACCTATGTGTTATGCAATGGAACAGTACCTTCTTCATACAAACTAGTAATACAAATAGATGTAACCATATGGTTTATAAAAAAACCAAACCAATCAACTCCAACATTCATTTATCGCTTAAGTCAGCAGATCTTATTCAAACATCTCTATCCGTTTACTCATTTTCTTCCCCACTTCCTTCCCCGCTTTTTTCTTTCCTCATATCCAACACACACCATTGCCCATGTACTGACCTAGGACAACGTGCAGCAGAGACCTTCTGTTTCTGTATTTCTGTGTACTAAAAGGGGGCTAATGGCAAGTTAATTGGGGAGCATTAATCACAAGTTCTAGTGCATGCCACTTGTGATTCAAATGTAATGCAGTGCAATGCTACAACTTTTCTTCAGACTGAAAAGATGGAAAAAACCTGCCAAGAATTGATGGGAAAGCACAACGAATATAATTTTCAGCAGGGATGACAGAAGAGGCGTAATACTATTCCAGGACCACCGAACCACTACATTCTACACTAGTCTTTTTCAACTCCTATGTCTTCTTTGGTCTGAACTTACACAATTACCAGTCAGCTGGTAATTGGCCTGGACCAGAACACCTCCAGTAAGAGCTGAACATACTCTGAAAAGCAACACATTAACCAGTTCAGCCTTCTGCCAACAATTTAAGAATAGCTCTGAAGAAAGAAAGAAAAAACTAAAACCACCCAAAGCACATATTACTCTGGATACTCCACCTATGTGCACTACACATGGAAAAAAACCAACTTATTAGCTAATAAAATAGTGAAGACTGAAAATCCTAAGAATATTCCAGTAAACATCTCCTCATTATTTCAGTCCTTTAAATCCCATCTTCTCTGATATAATCACAATACATAATTAAACATACAAGCAAGAACAGAAATTTGTTAGAATATTCAGAGATCTTTTGATAAAACACAGATCACAATCCTACCCACAGTTTTTAGTGTGGATAACACCACAATATTCCGCTGTTGAAAACAGTACCACAACTTTAAAAAACCTCAACGTATGACAAGTCCAGCCAAGATTGCTAGAACTGGAAACTCAGGTTATGGTATTCCTTCCCAGAATACACATTCTGTTTATCTGCCTATGCAAATCCAGCTTCCCTTCTCTCTGTGTTCTTTACTAATGGAGCGAGAGCAGCCCAACTCTTCAGGAGTTCTGCTTCCCTTCACATCTGTATGATTAAAAAAGAAACGAACAAACCAACCCAAAAACTAGGCAAGGTGACCAGTATTAAGATTTGTGAAAAAAGCAGGCAAGACAGGATTTTGTGAGAGTTCTACACAAGTACACTAAAAGTAGTGAGCATACATTTAACACTGACAGTATGATTACAGTTTAATTAGATACCCACCTGCACTAATCCTGCACAAATCTACTCTGCATATACCAAGAGTACTGTTTCAAAGGGGGAGAAAAATACTGAAGACACCATAAGGTGCTCTGCAGTAACTGCTATCAGTACCCAAGATCACTAATTTAAAAGTAGCACAGATATGCCTAAACAAGCTGTAATGATACTTTAGACTGAAGTTTAGACACACCTAAGAGGCCTCAGAAACTGCAACATTGGACAAACATAGGATCAAAATATTTTGTTTTGAACAACTGAAGCTATACATGTGAATAAACTCAAATTAACACTTCAGGAAGACTGAAGTGACAGCTCAGGAGGCCTCACGAGACCTCTCTAGTACAGACAGACTAAAAAGGTTTTTCCCAATTCTTGATGTTGCAAACTATAAAAAGGACTCAGCATCTATCTCGCCAGAGGAAAGCTTAGGAACTGAAAGCTGTTTGACAGATGCATGCCTAAGGAACAGAAACGTAGCACTTTGGCAGCCATGGAACTCAGAATACGATAGAAGGGCATCCAGAATATTGTTAGAAAGTTATATATACTAGTGGAAAATAAGAGGCACAAGTTCAAGAGTGAACAGCCAAGACTGCCAGCGAATAGACTGTAGAAGAAAAGGGTACCAACAGGAGGTATGGGAAACTGCTGACAGCAACATTTGGCTTCATTCAGAGACTCAGGCATAAAATAAGGGCAATACAGCATTACAGAAGTAAACTGAAAAATCTATTCAAGAAATTAATTATCAGCAAAACCAAAATCCAGCAATGGTGACTCAGAGAAAGAAAGAACTCTCCTAAAACCATTAAAAGCAAAGGAAAACTTTAAATACTGGGGTGAAGTACAATATAAAGTTATTTTTGCAGTAATGTCCATTTACTAATCCTTTTACATAATGCTTTTAGCTATTTCAAAAAGCCCTTCAGTGTGACTTTATACTGTTCAAGAGAGGCACAACAAAGATCCTAATACCCAGGCCAGAAATACTAAGTAACTGGAAGAATTAATTAGCTGTGTTCTTTTACAGACTACTGGCAAGATCCCCAGATAACTTAAAAGGCCTGGCAATTGTAACATGATGGAGCTCCTGTTGAAGCTTTATTCTGTGAAAACTATTGATACGAAAGCAAAAAATGCATCATCTCCCAAAGGCTACTCAGAACCATGAGTACAAGACACAAAATAAACTGCTTATCCCATTTATTAAAAGACTCAAGATGACTTAATGTGAAATATGATTCAGATGCCAAATACTAGGCTGTTATAATGCTGGACCAATATCTAGTTAAGAAATAAATGATTTTTACAATCTTTCTTCTGACAGAGCACATGTTCAACTGATCAGAGAGAATTCTTCAATACAAACCTTAAGCTTAACATCACGTTGACTTTTTACAAAACACTTCCAATCCAAGTGTTCATCAGGGTAAATTCTGCCAAAACTGATTTAATGAAATAATTATACCTAACAAAATTTAAACAAAGAAGCTGACAGTCTGGAATGTTTTCTGCACTTCTTGTTCATTAATAATTGTTTCTTACTGCAACTTCCCACACAGTCCATACCATAAGAAATATCAAAGGTAATCAGATATTTCTACATGCATATTATGCTAATATGCAAATATTAGCATAACGGCTGTATTGAACAATTGCAGTTGAACTTACAATGCACTCATAATGACTGAAGTCCCATTTATGGTCAGCTACTACTCTGGAAAGAGCTTTTGTGAGTTCAAGAGACCAGCTTTTAGAAATAGGCAGCGTGAAGAGCATGCCCTTCACCTTCCCCAAAAGTACATGAATGAACCCTGTGTATCTGCCTTTAGACCTCAGCTACATCTAATAAATCAATTGTTCATACTTTTCTATAGTTTTAATCTGATCCAAATCTGATCTGTGTTTTACTTACTCAAATGCTATAAAAGTAATCCATCTATAAGCTTATTTTAGAAACCTGCCTGCAAATGTTTATTAAGAGAGTGCTGTGAACACAGGAACAAGATGACATTTCCTTGTAGCACTAATGGTGCAGATTATAGCCATTGTGCATAAAAGACTGCTGTAACAACAGCAAATTAGATACAAGTTGCAATGCAAGACCGGTAGAGGTTGCTAAAGTGCCTGTTGAGATAGCAGCCAAGGGATTTCTGGCATTTCTTTTGATGGATTCAAGAGGTGCAGAAAGACAGCAGAAACAGGTAAGCAATTATAAAGATGACTGGAAAAAAAAAAACACAACCCAAAGCCAAAAAACACCCAACCATTCAACCCCTCTACACTGATCTCAGGTTCCTTCAGCAGGACTAAGCAATTCCCCAGTTCTCCCAAACTATGCACCTATCCGCTAGATAGCTCAAAAAAACCCCCCACAACTGCCTTCCCCCCTCCATGTTTTCTTGAGCAGTATGTTCCCCTAGATATTTAGCTACTTTTTTTCATGTCATCTTGTCTAAACACCTAACCAAGCACCAGACCAACAAATATTAAAAAAACTTCTATAGACCCTTTTTTTCAGTCAGGTCTCAATTCTGACATATCAGTCCAAGTTGCAGGCCAGCCTTAGGTCACTTTCCATCAAGGATTTCCTTACACCAAATAGCTTGAATTATAAAGCATGGCTGATACAGAAATTGGTAGCATTTCTTTCAAGAACATGACAATGTCTCTGGTCTATACTTAAGACTGGTAATCACATTACAAGCTTACGACTCTCCGCCCAGAAATCACCCCTCCTAGACAGGATCTAATTTCTCTGGGAGTACCAAGCATTGCAAGTTCATTGCCACTTTACACATACTTGCTATATGTCAACACACTCCCTTAGAATTAGGTTAGGGGTGTACTTTTGTATCCCTATTGCTTGGAGAAAAAATTTTTTTAAAAATTTAAAAATTAGACTATAAATGCCATATTCTCCTCTTGCAACCAACCTGCTTCTCCAACCTCTTACATAGTGATTTTCACACCAATTAGTCCTTCCTTTCCTTCCTCACCTATTCCTGCAAGTCACAGAATGGTTAGTGTTGGAAGGGACATTGAGGATCATCTAGTTCCAAACCCCTGCCATAGGTAGGGACACCTACCACTAGACCAGGTTGCTCAAAGCCTGGCCTGGAATACTTCAGAGAAGTTGTGGATGCCCCATTCCTTGGGCAACCTGTTCCAGTGCCTCACCACCCCCACAGTAAAGATACTTCCTAATACTTAATCTAAACCTACCTTCCTTTAATTTAAAACCATTACCCTTCATCCTATCGCTACACTCCCTGATAAAGAGTCCCTCCCCATCTCTCCTGTAGGTTCCCCTTCAGGTACTGGAAGGCTGCTATAAGGTCTCTCCGGAGCCTTCTCTTCTCCACGCTGAACAACCCCAGCTCTCAGCCTGTCCTCATAGGAGAGGTGAAATGGGAGAGAAAATGTAGAAGAACATTCTACCATAGAGTCCCATATCCTTTCTGCAAAAAAGATTAAAAAGTGAAATAATAGAACATAAAAGCTTACACTAACACCACTAATGCTGTAAATGCATACTTTTAAAGAAAGAGTGTGAGAACTACACGATGGAAACAGCACTATTAAATATTCCTAGCAGAATTTAATTTTTCTAACACATTACTCAGCTTTTCCACAGCTATTTTGAACCATTTCAACAGTACCTCTACTTAAAACAGAGTAATTGTCTTACCAAAACCACAAGTTATCCTCCACTCACTACCATCCATCTCCTAAATAAATTAAAAAAAAATAAATAATTCAGATAATCACAATTAGTTTTTAGTCTCATCCTCAACTTCCTAAACAGTGATACTTACACTTAATTATTTGCCAGATCTCTACTCCACACTATTCTGAATCCAAACAAGAATATGAGGATATAAAACTGATTTGATCACCTGACCATAAAACTGAAAAAAAATTAAAAATAAATAATCAGAATTATGAATAAATATGACTACGAGTTCTTTCCCAAACACACTATTGGATTGGATTAGACCAAAAGACTTCTATCAAATAATTAACAATGAGTAAGATCAGAGGAAGATGATAAACTCTGCAACAGTTCAAAGAAATAACCCATTCCTACAGAAATGTCAAGTGACCATATATGGAAGCAATTCATACCTTAAAGCAGGAGTTGGTATTTTCTCTTCATCCAAATTCATTATAAATATTCATTTCCAGGAATAATTTCTTACTTAACACGCTTCATAATGTCTTTCTAACTTCTGGCCTAAATAACAATGCACTATAATGGGTCCTACAGCAAAAGTGCACGCATATAAAACATTTTAAAAAGTTTAATCTGCCAAGTATTTCCTTGGAAACTATGAGCACTTATAAAATTTCTTTTTCAAGGAAAATTAGTTAGTTGGGGGTTTCACATTGTGCAAATAAACTAAGGGGTTTTTGTTGTTCTCCTTCCCCGTTCCCCCTTCCTCCCATCCCCCATGAATTATTTTTCTCACTAGGTCAGCCATGCTAACCTATACATTAAGGGATTCTATTCATGGATTTTACATAAGTTGGCTTTGGAGTTCCCCCCTTAGAGAATTAAAAGCAAGGCCACTTTTCTTTACTGCAGGCCATTCTGTGAATTCTACCAAAGCACAGCTGACTTTTTCACAGCTCAGCAGTATGTTAGCAAACCTCATACTTGAGCACCTTAAAAATGAGGTTTCTCAGATCACTGAAAATAATTCCTTGGGAGTAGTTTCATTAGAGAAAAACCTATCGCAGCAGCTGTCAAGTTCACCTCAAGCTATTGTTATAGTTGACAGTTTGAAATTTGACTTGTATTCTCTGCACAGCATGTTAACAACAGAAATCTGGATCTGAAAGCTTTGACATTCGTAAAAAGGGTTTAAATTCATTTTTACCGGAGATGAAGTAGAGGTGAGGAAAGAAAAGCATCTCTAAGATAGCTGAGAAGGCATTCTGAATTCTTCACAGGCTTATTCTCAAGGGCACACCCAACCATTTAAGAGCAATACTTCTCACGCACTCTCCTGTCCACACACTTCTTCCAAAACCGCTAAAAGCTTTGCGCCACAAGTTAGTCTTCTGGTTAAGAAGAACATACTAGCTCCCTCGAACCAAATTAATCTTTCCAAGTTGAAATGAAAAGGTCACAATGAGAAAACCAGCATTTATTAAAAATAGTTGTAAAAACAATGACATAATCTACACTGAAACAATATTTGCTTAATTAATCTTGTTATTTTTCTCTTCTTTTCAACTCGCTTGACTAGATTTCCCTGGTTTTGATTGATGACTGACAAATAGAAGAAAATTCAAAGCCTTTCTAAAGTTATGATTTTCTAAAAAAAGTTTACTTCAAACAACCCATTTAAATCTAACTAGATGCTATAATCTCCTACAGATTCTCTGATCACAATGTACACTAATATAAGAACGTAAGAAATATCCCAGAGTCAGATGAATGGTCATTTTAGCTCAGTATTTTCTGCAACAGAGGCAAAAAAAGCAATGCTCAGGAAGAACATGCAAACCCAAGCCTTTCTGTAGTCCATTCCTCTCATTCTCTCAGTATGTACAACTGTGCGATTAAGGAAATTAAAGCACAGATCCTTTTCTATTCTATTTACAGACCTGTTGACAATGTATTCAAATTCCTTTTTGCAACCTGCTGAAATCATCTACCTGCACCAATACCACATGGCAAAGGATTCCAAAAGTTTACTATGCTGTGCATTTCAAAGCAATAACAATAATAATAAAAAACCAACCAAAAGGCTTCCTCAGACTTTCTGATCAGTTGTCCTGTAAGCTTCGAGTACTACATAGTTGTAAGGTTGCAGGATTTGGTGAGTAACAGTTCTGCACTCACCACCTACATGAGTTTGTAAGCTTCACTCATAAATCGCCGTATAACCTTCGTCTCTCCAAACTGTTGCCTGTCTTTTAAGTCCATCTTTGAAAGGCAAGAGCTGTCATCTTGATGTAAAATAAAAACAAAACAAAAAAAAAATCTTCTCACTAACTTCTGTAATACCAATATACCCTCCCTGAAATATGGGGACTGGAGCACCCGGTATTCGAGAGGGTGGCTAAGCAGGGCTTTACACAGGAACAAAAAGACACTATTTCTCATGTCCTCAGCTCCTTTCTGATGATGCCCAACACCACTGCAGGCTTTTCTTCCTGCTGCTGAACATTGACCCAATAGTTTCAAGTAACTGTCACAGATCCAGGACCTCTTCTGAATTGTAATGACAGTTCCAAATATAGCACCTGTAAGCATCACCAGGCCTATGACACACCACAAGATTGCATATTGGAACTTTAATCACTTATTCCTACCCCTCGCTCCCACCTATGCTTTTCCTTCTCCATCCTAAACTGTGAAAGTTTAGAATGTTTTCCAATATATACCTTGATAAAAGCTGCAACAGAAAGAAGAATCATAGTCCACAAAGTCCTTAGTAACTCAGAAGAGTGTAAAGCTTGTGACACAAAGCCTGTTGTACACGCTGGTTATGCCTACAGCAGCAAGTAGTGTAATAACCACCTGAAAGGGTTTGTATATTTCTATCCCCCTTGCTTTCCTGAATTTTAATTGCTACTCTATACAGAGAACAATTCTAAAAAGAGCTGGCTCCAAAACAGTTTGTAAAGTTCCAGTTTTTGTATCTGACTTCAGTCCAAAGCAGATCAAAGTCTTCCTTGAACAAGTTGCCCTCTAAAAAGTTGTAGATCTTCAGGGGCTTGCCAGTAAGCTACTGCTAACAGCAGTAATAAAATGGACACGAATGACAAGTTCATTCAATAGCTTCGGGAACCTCTACAATAGCTGACTCCGGGCCAAAGGGGACTACCCTGCAGCCTAAGTACACAGAAGCCCATCTCAAAACCTCCTGGCTCCAAAAACTCTCTCAATAGTATGAAACCACACTCCAATTAGATGTAGAGCTGCAGAGCTTTCAGACTTCTGGCTCCACCACTGAAAACCACAGTCCGGCATGACAGGCTGCTTCAGAGCTGTCAATCTGAACTCGAGAGTCACTACTCCCATGGTAGTTTCACCGAATCCAGGTAAGATTCAGCTTACTCTTGCTAAGCCCAGATTTCATTTAAAAATCTTCAGCTAAGTGAAACAGCTGATGAAACAAGAATCACAATTTCTAGGAAGCCATAACCCTAGATATTTCACAGTACTTTTTGATTGTTATTTCCCAGCTTAAAAAGAAAACAAGAGAGCACACGAACTAGATATCAAACCTTTCAGAAGAGACGGATGCACTTGATTACTATCTGAAGAGCCATCATGGGACATCACCATATAGGTGGCAGCACATAGGAAGAGAATGATGCTTTTTGCTCTAAAAAGATGACACGACCAGGAGTATCTCAGGCTTCCTCAATGTAAAGCTCTCTTCAAAATTATACATAAACAATTTATTGTTAGAAGACAGTAATATGACTTATCAGAGAAATAAATTTAGATGGAAATACTTTGAAAGTGGATTTTAAAAAGCATAAAGATAATAAAAACCACATTGAAATACAATTGCTGGGTTTCATGCTGAGGAGCCAACAATGTATTTATGCCTTAACATACAACCATTGGAGAGATCAGCTTTTACTCCAGCATTGCTACCAATTTTTTCACAGAAGTTATGCACAGCTTGCTGTTGCCTTCTGTATCTTAGTTCTCATTCTAAATAGAACAGGCAAGGAGTGTCATCACTTTTTATGAACAACAAAGTTCACAACTAAATAAAAGCACTGTTACTACACCCTTCTCAGCAGGAAGGCTGTTTCAGAGAGGCATTTTCAAACCCAACTGTTTTAAAACTGAAATAACTGTCAGATTTACCTATGAAAAAGTTTTGGAAAAAAAAATTTCACAATTTTGTAACTGAAAGTACATTGCTGGTTTTTTCTATATTGCTAATTCAGAGATGAAAGAGCGTGAAAGGCTGAAGGAGTGCTAAGTTACATGCATGATATATAATGCTTTTGCTCTCATTTAATTTATAGTGACCTACAATTGCTGGATGTGAAATTATCCCATTGTCACATTTCCACAACAGTGGAAAGTCTGAGAGTGAACTTTGTGCCCTTTTAATATGTTCCCACTGACAGTATTACCATATTGCTTCAAAATTCATAAGCAAGACAAGCCCTGTTGTGCCACGTTTTAGTTGCTTGCCCGGTAGTTCCATTTCTGATATGTATTTTGGGTTATTCAGCTCACAGCAGGAAGCTCTGGAAAGTCTCCATACCCAGGCAAATTATCTGAACTTCAGCAGTTCAACGCAGAAGTCAGCAACAGCATTACAGATCTCAAAGCTTCCATTATGTAAGCCAATCTTACAGTGGCTTTGCTTATGACTAGATTGGTATTTGAAAGACTTCTGCTCTAGTATCAGGATGAAATGCAAGTACCCCTAAAAATGCTAACAAATTCTCTTATCCTACAACTGTAAGCCAGAAATGAAACCAATCAGAGATCAAGGGACATGATAGCATTTTATGGACAGCATTCTGGAATCAAAGTGTCTCCATAATTGTCCATACCTACAAACAACTCTGAAGGGGTAATGGTTTTTAGCTAGAAGAGCATACATTTATATTGGACACAAGGAAGACATTCTTTATGAGGGTGGTGAGACCCTGGAACAGGCTGCACAGAGAACTTGTGGATGCCTCTCACTGGACGTGTACATATTGGATGGGGTTTTGAGCAACCTGATCCTGGGAAAGATGTCCCTGCCCACAGCAGGGGGCTTGAACCAGATCATCTTTAAAGGCCTCTTCAGACCTAAACCATTCTATGAATCTATATCAGTGACGTCCAAACCAAGGCCAACTGCAATTATTTTAACTACATCAAAATCCAATGCATTAAGTAATGCTTTCAGAATTTTTTTTCCCCTACAATTAGATGATGTTGCTGAAGTCAGGCTGCACAGCAAGTTGCACGCAGACAGTTACATTAGAAAAACATATTCACAAAAATCCTAGTAGCAGCAAGGTATGTCAACTGTTTTCTTATCCACATTATATGCTAAGTCCTTTTTTTCTAATCCATGCATTACATTTTTCCTTACAGGAAAGCAATGGCTTGCTTATAATTTTGGCCAAAGAAATTGTTATAGCACACCTAGTGTATCATCAATGAGATTTTCTGAAACAAAAAAGCTCACCCCAAATATTTTTAAAAATTAAGACGATGCTTTCTTGCTGCTTTGACTGAAAACATTAATTTATGGGGAGAAAAAAAAAGCCATTTATATTTCTCTCAGGCACACACAACATACAGGCTGCTTCCTGGTTTTAAGACAAAGTTTTTCTAATTATTTGCCTGATTTCATTAATTCAGTCTCCATTTTTTGCTTTTTAACTTAAATTTCTATTTCCTTAGTTGTGCAAACCCAGTCGAGACAGTGACTCACTTTGATACAAACTGGCCACTGCAACATGGCCCGGCAAGACAGTGGTGTCCGCTGCCAGGAAACAAAGATAAAGGAAGCAAAGACCTGAAAATTCTACTCCAACAAAACCTGGTCTCATCTTAAACAAAGTGACCAAGCCAGCATGGGGCTGAGGAGAAGGGAAGGAGGGAGAAAAGCCTTATATACATGCAATATATAACATGTATTTTCATTGACCTCCAAAATACAGGCTATGATATATTCCCTTTCTTCCACATCTCACTGTTTTGATTTCTTTGTTGTTTTTTTGGGGTCGTTTGGGTTTTTTTGTTTGTTGTTTGTTTGGTTTTCTTTTTTGGGGGGGGGAAGG
>JAOXJK010000023.1:53670666-53701812 GCA_025774025.1 Xenus cinereus | reverse complement strand
GGGGGAGGAGGTATAGTTGTTGGGGTTTTTTTGGTGTTAAATCTCAAATGTTTATATGATTATAGAAAGAAACAAAGGTGAGCACACTTTTCAAGTTCAGGATGAGTTGCACTTTTGACACTGTTTCCATTTCTTTAAAATTGAAATAAAAACTTACATGTTCTTCTTTGGAAGATGTTCAACTTTGGCAAGTGTGGTCTTTAATTTCCCTGCCCCCCTCCTTCCCTTTATGTCTCTTGAATCTGCTTAAACCAGGTAAGTAACTAATTTTAGCTGTGATTTAGGCAAGGAGATGAAACATTTTCAGAAGATACTAGTACAGTCCCATATGAGTTACCAGTAAGAGTAGCAAGTGGTTGTCTAACAGCCTTCCTGAGGACGAAATGTAAGGGTAACTACAATGGCATAAGGGAATATAAAGGATATAAAGCTAACTCTTGCCATAAGCAGAAGCTGGAGAAACAAAAATACTAGGTCTGGAAAACTGATTTGGAGGGAACTACCACCTCTGCTCTAAGACTTACAAGAATCTTGTTTTCTTTGTAATGTTCCCAGAATAGAGTCAACGAGTCAGAGAGATCTCCATCCTGCACTCACTCCATTGCTCTAAGCGTTGTTACTACTGCTGCACGGGCAACACTTATGCTTTTGAATGCAGTTGTCACAGCACACTCCTGAAATCTCCTCAAGTCATACAATCAGGAGGAAAACTTAACTTTAGAAAGTTTCTAACTCAGCCAGGGAGATGCAACAACATTCCATAGGGCAACCAAGAGAGGTCTCTAGATTGTGGAATTCTCATTACCAAATTTAAAAAAATTAACTTCTGAGAATAGGCATATTAGAATAACAACAATAAAAGCAGTCTTTCAAACTCTCATTTCTTGCTACAATAAGGCTACCATGAACAATAAAATTGCTATGAAAGATATTCCTGCTGGGTCTTTGTCCTCACAGCCATGTTATGTACCGCTCATCATATTCTACAAAGTCAGACTAACACGATAACAGAATAAAAGGCCTCAAAAACATGTGAACGTACCGAAGACAATTAAATCTAGTTGTGATACTCTGTATTCCTTACAAATTCAAGGGTGGTTCAGTCATATCATGACAGGCAAACTCCAGAAACAGTACCTTCTTTAAAGGTATCTCACTTATTAATTAATGATTCTTCATTTGTATCTTAAATTGGTGTGTAGTGCTCAACAGTTGATACATTTATTGCAGAGCAGACTATGTGAATGCTGACTTAACTCAGTAAAGACTTTAAATACACATCCACATAAAATAACAATACTTTTCCCAGGGAAAAAAAGAAAGCAAGCACTGGGAAGTTGAGAAAAAAAAAAAAAAAAATCAGTAACATCACAATTAAGCCATATGATGTGTGTTCACACGCACATCACTGAAGTCCTGCCTAACATCATGCAATAACTCCACAGTAATGCCAGGAATAGAATTGCCCACTCTGATTTTAACGCATTGGAATGCAACCAAAGAGACAATTTCTCTCTTCTTATCATACTCCAGCTCATTCACCATCTCTCTTTTGTATTTCACTAGGCAAAACACCACTGTTCTGAACTATGATATCTTCCAAACAGTCTTATCAACACAGTCTCTTTGCTGATCTCCTTTTAAAACATAGCAGCAATTCTAACTTGTGAAACGACAGGAGTTTTTCCAGGTCACAGGATCAAAATCTCTGATTCCCCATATGCTAAGCAGGCACTTAGAGAAGAACATTAACATTTTGCAAAAATTTATAGCAAAGGCTCTCCTATCTGTGGCAGTCATACACCCAGGAACTGTCAGCACTAGTATACAAATGTGCACAATCCCCCCATTCAGCTTGCTGAAGCACACTCACGTACCATTTCTCTGCGATTCACGGACTACTTTGAGAATGCCTGGTTTATACAAAACACCACTCAAAAGAAGTGTTGCAAGTGAAAAATTCCTGAGCAGTACTGCTGACTTTAAAGGACTTATCTGCTCAGAGTAAAGCAAAAAGATAACAAGGAAAGCTTAAGTGACAGTACTTTGAGCAAGTCTGTAAGCTATTACAAGTCACAAACTGTCATTTAAGAGCGAAACAAATTCACCATGTATCACTGCCAGTGTTCTTTCCTATACAGGATAAACAGTGCCCTCTATGTAAAAATGTATGTTATATACCACATACAAGTGTAGTCTGAAGCTCTGGTGGTGGAATTTGTGACCCCATTTACATGAAAGTCATTGCTCAAAGCATCAAAATGGATCATCACCAACCCACAGCTGTGTTTGGATGGTTAGTGCACTGCACTAGAAGAGGAAGGAACAAGTTGCTTTCCTTCCTCCTAGTTGTCACATATACTCATATCACCATACAACTTCCTCGTAGTAGTCACGTATACTCCTCACCACACAAGTTTTTTGTTTCCAAGCCACTGAATTAACATTCACAGTTTAAGCCTTTGTCACCGCAAACCAAATCCTTTTACTCATGTTTCAATGAGGACGTAAACAAAGTTTAAGTCGCTTGCCTTGTATTCATCACTCAGTATCACTAATTAACCAGTCAACAAATTACCCTGTGGAACTATCACTCAAATGGTATGCGGTATGTCAAAGTTTGCTTATGAAAATCATTAATATGTGCAATTTAAGTAGGTTTATACCAGGCACGGTATGATGGTTAGGACAAGAGGCATTCAGAACAGAACGAGATCTGGGTCCTCTCTAGGGTAAGGATCCTGCTTTTCTCTCCATCAGTACCCAGGCCGGCACTTTCTCCTTCTCCCTTGAGCAAGCACTTGCATCAAAAAAAAAATTAGATTACTTATTCAAGATAGATCTTCGTCTATTTAGTAATCCCATTTTTTGGGGGCTAGGTTAATTTTAACCTAAATAAGTTTCTCAGCCTTGTTCATTACTCTGCCAATCAAATGCTTGTGCCAACTGGAGCAACAGATGCTGGTAGAAGTTGTGCCAGCTAAAAATCATTCTCAGAACTACTATCTGAAGACGAAAAACTATTTCACAGAATACTAATGCTAGGCTTCTTCCCTGATGTTCTTCCCTGGAGGAAAAAAAGTATTATTTAGTGCCAAAGAAATAAGCTTTTGGAATGTTTTTTATAAGCACGTCTAGCAAGACAGGTACTTTATTCTCATTTACAATCCAAATGGAAGGAACACAAATTTAACACTTAAAGAGTTTTCAGCTAGTGTTTTCAACATTACCCGCAGTATAAATTACGTGTGGAAGACTAGCTAATAATTTTTAAAATACACCATTTACAGAGAAACTGGAAGTAGTTTTGGACTGTTAAAGCAAGCATCAAACAACAGAATACAAATAGTTCTATTTCATATATACCAGACTTGAGAAAGTACTCAAACAGTTGCTAAGAAGCAGCAGGCTACAGGCATCACATCAGATTTTAATGTTTTGCTGATCATATGTTAGAGAAAGTTTTGCAAAAACATTTATCAAAATATTTCCTCAAAGTAACTATTTAGCCAGATTTCAACAAAAGTATAATTTGAAAACTTATTGGCCAAACACTACAACAACTAAAACAAATGCAGATGCTGTTCGTGTCACAAGTAACACGTATCTGTATTTCAGAAGTCTAGAGCAAAAGAATAGAGAACCAAATAAAAGAGAAAGCTTTTAGATTTTGGCAGTGAGCTTTTCCCCTATGGACAGAACAGGCTGTCCCCACAAAACTAGTATTTACCAAACGTGGCTCAATGATCAAATTACACTTTCTCTGGCATTCACCAAGAAGTGAATGCATGTGTCACAAAAAGCCACAAGGAATCCAAGAAGTTTAAGAGTAACTTCAAGTATTCCCCCCTTTACTTTCCACATACTCTTTTCAGAAAGTGCTCCCAGTTCCCTGCTCTGTATGTAAAAAGTGACTTATTTCACATATTGATATTTCAAGAACAAATCGTTCCAATCATATCAACTAAAGTAATCTAATCAAGTAACTTAAATCATCAGTCCAGCATGGTAGTGATACTGACCACGTGTCAAAAGTGGGACTTTTTTCATAATTCATACTGCCAATCTAAAAGAATTATGGCAAAAATGTTATGCATGGAAAATGAAAAAAAAAAGTTGCTAAAAAGAGGATTGTGCTCAGATTAAGGACTCTACACATAACATTCATCGCACTTTCCCTGAAGATTCCTAACTTTCCGCTTCTTTGTTAATTAAATAACATTTATTCAAATATACTGATGCAAAACAGTCATCTCAAGTTTTACCAAAACAAATTATTTAAGGCCTTTCATTAATTCTCCCTTTTCTCCCCCCAAAAAAGAAAACACAAATTAAAAAACATTTTAGCTAAAATCTACTGAGTTCTATATAAATGAAACCTGGCTCGTCGGCCACATAAGAGTCTTCTTATTTTCAACTCTGCAAAGTAGTTTCAGAATTGAAAATCTAACCTACTTTGCTTTTGGATAAGGAGTAGGAAAAAAATCCTCTGAATATATATGCCTGAAATCTCTAGGAGCCTTTTCAAACTAAGTACAGAGGCGATTCATTATTGTGGATGTAAATAATGAAACTCTAGCACTAACATCATTAGATCTGTCAGACGCCTCCTGTAGCACAAGTCCAGAGCACAAGCTACCTTAGCCAGGAAAGGACAGAACCATACTGAGTTGATTTTGGGTTTTTTAGCTTCAATTTCCAGACTGCTTATGAGGAATACTCAACAAGTTCGCTATCGCTGTGAGGTAAGATTTTCAAGTGAATCTTCCCTTATGAGATGCGAGATCTGCGCTGCAAGTTAATTGTCTGGCAATAATAGCCAACCTTTGCATGCTCCTTTACTAATAAAGAGCTTAGAGATACAGGGTGAAGCTACATAGGAAAGCTGAGAAGACCAAAAGCTTCAGTAAGAGAACGTATCTTTCCTTCTTCCTCCACTCTGCTCCCAGACATTGCAGTTCTGCCACCTGTCTTGCTCTGACCATGATATTTGTTGACCTTTTCTCTGGGTCAAATTCAACTGATCAACCTATTAGAAGACAATACCCTTCTTTCTTTTCTTTTTATGCTTCTTTGTCAAGCATATTATTTATGCTTCAGCAGCAATGAGTTCTAACAGCATAAGTTCAAACAGTTTTGGATACATTCATCCGTATCACATACAGTAGACACCAAGGCACACTGGAAGATCCTACCATGCAAAAAGTCTGGAATTGCATTATTCTGAAACCAAAGATTTCACTGCTAAACCGAGAGGAACAATGAAAGACACTGACATAAATTACACCCGCTTTCCAAGAACTGTAATAAAGAATCTGAATTGCAGACTCTGTATGCATGGCTAGACCAAAAACTGACTTTGAGTAGTGATTTATGAGCCATGTATTATATTATTTTAGCAGCCAGCATTGGATTAGTGGTATGACTGCACTGTTTGTATATTCCACTCCTATTATCTCCCTGTGAGATTGCACATTAAACCAATCCTACAACGAGAACAGGCGCGTAAGAGCAGTGACTGCCTAAAAAAAATAAAAATAACCCCAAAACATTTCTAAGAAACATGTAAAAACATACTGTAGGAAGCACCAGTCTCAATTTATGCAGCCTCGAACAGACTGGAATTATATAATCTAAGACTGCTCTGTCTCAAACCACAGCCAACAGCATCCCTGACTATACAGAAGTCCACCTTTAGCTCTCTCCCCCCACATTAAAGACAGTGAGTTTCCGCAGCCTCTCCACACGTATCACTAACCTTCCTAGTTGCCCTCAGCTGAACTTGCTCTGGTTTGTCAGCATTTCTTGCAACGGCAGCTCAAGACAGTCTGTCAGATACATCCTCACAAGTGCTGAATAGAAGGAATAATCACATCCTATGACATGCTGGCTATGCTCTTTCTTACGTTCAGTCTGAAAAGCCCTTTTGCCTACTCTTTGAGAAGACTGACACATTGGGAAGTACTTTGAAACCCACTCAGATTCACAGCTGCTGTTTGAAACACGCTTTTTTAAAGCAAAGTTAATTAACTTGAAGCTTTTACAGTGCTTCTGCATCAGTAATTGTATTCTAAATGAAGTAAAAATAGGTATCAAAAGTAATATAGTAATTATTATAGAAATACTTTTTCTCTACTTAAACATGCGTAGTACTTTCAACATTTGAATGTACTTCTGATTATTCTGTGAACAAACACACAACCTGCAGAACCTGGAAAAAAACCATTCAGTTTGACAGCTGCCGCCTTAAGAAACTGAAGTGGGGAAAATCATGCAGAGAAAAATGAAAGTTCTGGGGCTGAACACGCTATGAGGAAAGCTACAGGAAAAATTATAAGCCTCAACGCATTTTGTGACACTGAGCCCAAATTAAATTCAAACCTCTGTGCCAAGTATTTATCTGCTACTGTTGGACTCTACGCAGATCCTTTATCAGTGGTTTATGAGAGCTCAAACTCTTTTTCCAGAGACCTTTAGATCCCTCTCCACTAACTAGGCGTTCACACGTTTCAGTAGAATTTGGTTCTATTTGAGTAAAACTTACTTCTTTATCCCAGACATCACAGAGAACCCGTTTAAATATTTGAAATTCAAATTTTAAAATGCCAAACTTCTTAATGCCAAAAGTCAAAGCTACTGCTAACAATACTTTCACAGTAGGAAAGTTTTAGATGCCAGTGAAAAAGATGACAGTGGAAAACCTTTTCCAATATCGTACTGAAGTCCAGAAAAAACTGTCAAGCCCCACATCTCTCCATGTCATAGTAGCAGGCAGATTCTTGCTCTGCCTTTGTGGATAAATGCAGGATGGGCATCTATTGACTAAGAGAACAGTAAGCCTTGTAAGTGAAAGAGCGGATACATAGATAACAAAAAGGGCTACTAAGAGCTGTTACTGGCACCAGTCATTATGAAGCTAAAAAAAAAAAAACAAAGCAAAAACAAAACAACAATAAACAAACTAAAAACCAGACACACAACCCACCCCAAAAACCAAAAAACCCAACCCCAAACAGTTTCACACAGACTTTGAAACTTTTTCTCCTCGCTGCCTTGAAAAGCAGCTTCTTTGCAATAAGGAATGGAAATTGCTACACTTTCCATGATATAAAAGTTACCACCATATTGCAAATGAATGGTTAGTTATTTTAAATGAGGTGGTGTAGTTAATGCTTTATGTGGAAAAAATAATTATTAAAAATATTTTGAAATGCTGTGGCTTCCTCTTATCCTACAATTCTTCCAGAAGGCCTACTGATTAGCCTTGAGACAGACAGACAGATACGCAATCACTTTTGGTCATTACACGAGAAGTCCTCAGAACAAAAGCAAACACAACAGTCTATGAAATAATAATGAAAGACTATACCTTCCTTTGAGCTTAAATATCTTTCTACTGTACCCTTAAAACTATATTTAAGCTGTGAAAAAGTCAGTAATCTGCCATTGGAAATGTCACATCCTCATTCTGACGCTGTCAGGGTATCCTTATACAGGTTTTTTAAAAAGGAGCAGTTTGAGTAACTGGGGCACTGAGGGAATCAAACAGCACAGAATTCCAGGCATCCCTGAAACCTGGCCCAGCCTGCAGATGACGAGGCCTCACCCCTCCTATTATTACACGGTAGTATTAATGACACTGACCAAGACATCTTAACCATTTCATTGGGAACCACAGGGGATAGATACAGCAGCTTGGCTGATCGCTGTGTAATAACAAGTAACTAAAGCACATCTGGACAAATTTTCAAGACATTGGAGCATGAATTTTGAACATACTGTGACCTTTTACACAAATAAAAGCTACACAGGTTTAAAATACATTACTAATTTTAATCCCTGTAAGAGAGGCTTAGTGACACTGGCAACAGACAGCATCCAAGCAGAACACAAGGCACGTCTTCCACAGAATCCACTGAATTTGTTATAATGCAACACAGGTTATCATAAATAAAACTAGTAAACCTACAGCCATTCCATTTCACAATGTTAAAACATATTCTGAAATAGTTACACTTGCTTCATTGTTTCAGTTACAGTAAACTCAATCCCTTTTTCCCATCAGTGAGTCCCAACAGGACTGATTACTCCAGCCAAATGAGAACTAAATGCCAATACCACCGCCACCAACCTGAGAGGCAAGCTACAGGCCCGTATCTTTCAGGAACAAAACAAACCATCTTACTCTAGAACAACAAAATCTATCATGAATACTGCCAGTTTATATGAATTTAGAATGAAGAATTACGAAATGCTCCCAGGCCCGGATTAATAATAACATTAGTATGTATAATAGTAGAATAAAATATATCCTATCCACTAAAATGTTTCCTTGTAAAAACTAATCTAACAATAAACTACTTGAACTCTGCAACTATGAATGTAACTTGCCTTTTAAAAAAAAGTATTCCTTGCATCTCAATTTATACCATAAATACAAAGACAGCTCTTCTCATAACTTAAAATTATATAAAGAAAATTCCCTACCCACATATTAAAATTTCTCTTCAGTGCTTAGGAAAGCTACGAAGAGTCAGCAAAAAACTGTCTACAAAGAACAGATTTGTGTTTCCTTTCCAAGCCACAAAATGTAGAAGTTTAGGAGCTGCTCCCCCCCCCCCTTCCATTTTAATGAAACCTTAAACTTTACATAATTAGAAAAAGCTCTTTCCAGTTGTTGCCATAGGGATAGTGAAGTCTTAAAGGAATATGCAAAGCACAGATTTCTACTGCAGCACTACTTTACATTTCTCAATCAATTTGTAATTGTTCAGCGTTAACACTACATGATTATAAGTAACATTTGATAAAAGCATTTAGGATACTAGTTTGTTTCAAAACATAAGATTTCTCACTGTCCCTGTATTACAAAGCCCATCCCAGACTGGTATTTGGAAGCTGAAATTGGGCAGAAGGCATTCCAAACACTAACTACCACATGAAATCAATGAAACTGTTTTATAGCCATGTGAGTTTAGATATTTATCAACTTAAAGATACTAAAAAATATGAAACACTGTAGCATTTTTTAAAAATCCTATAAATGTACTATTAGTCAACTATGACTGAAGAAAGCCCATCTTGGCTGAATGAATAGTACCTGATCACAAAGAAATGTAACAACAGCTTTAAATTATTCTTCACTGTATATCAAGTGTAGCAATATACAGAATTACAAATTTTAAAAGCAAAGCATAAAAAAAATAATAACTATTTTAAGTAAAGGAGAATACTTGCCCTTTCCCCTCCATTTATAGTATGAGGCTGAGAAATTGAGTACACTGACACCTAAAACAACAGAAGAATCACATCAGAAAAGAAATTAAAGAATCTAATTGTCTGGATGCAGGAAATTTGACGAGTAATAGGAAAGCCGAAGTTTCCAGACACAGAATCAAAAGGTTTTGATGCTTTCTTTCCCAAGTGGACCCATAGCTACATAACCACCTTCCTAAGTATGTAGTGACAAAAAAGAATTCTTAAGAAATCCCATATTATGTCCTGAAATCTTAAACCTCTTCTTCAGAACTTTTAGCTTCTTATTCTATCTACTCAAGAATTGTAAATTTTGGTTTTTTTGGTAAGAATTCCTGTTGTCCTCACCTTCAAAAATAAAGATTGCTATTAATATTTCATCATCTGCAAGAATACCGGTGTGGCTAAAGATGGAAGCAAGTATCTCAATATTACACATATTCCAAGTAGACAGCACAAACAGAGACTGCCTCGATTTTATAGTTCTTCCATTTTCTAATGATCCATAGTTGTGCAGATCAGTTTTTTTATGTAAAGAATAATAATTTTTATAAAGAATTGACAGACATATGTTGTATATATTTTGACAACACAGAATTATCAGAGCAAACTCCACAATTATCCTTTTCTCCGTTCCACAATCAAAATAAATTGTACTGATGAAAGCTGCATCTGTGAGAGGAATATTTTGCCAGCATAGTATAACTGTACCAACAAAACACCTAGACTACACAGATTAAGCCAGAGGCTATAGTTTCACAACACTTTTTCCACTGCAGTACCAGTTTAAGCAGTCCTCATACCTCAGCTGTGCTGGCACAACTGTTTGTGCAGCTGAGCAGTGAGGCCGGTCAGGGAATCGATCCAGGTTAAAAATAATATTTTTCTGATGGTAAATTCCACAATCTGCTTTGCTGCATAGCCACCTGGAACATTAACTACTTATACTAGTGCAACTGAGGGGCAAGGCAGGAATAAGAAGCTAAGGTCAGGGCAGCTCATGCCAGTGCTGACATGGAAAGAAATGCTCATGAAACTACACCCTTGGTCTTTAAATGTTTTGGCATTCCCTGATTAAGTGCATTATCCAAATAGTGCAGAATAAAAGAGAAGGATACTACGTCACAAATGTGTGGGGGAAAAAAAAAAGCGCAGAAGGTTTCCACCCACTTTTCAGGAAATACTATGCAAGGGCTATAAGAAATTCTCTCAGAAACTATTATATTTTTAAAATAGAAGTCACAATTTGTCCCACTTCCCCTGCCTCTCCTACTATCATTCCCTGTTTGTGCGAAACAAGTATATTCTATCATTTACTGTTTATTTCAGTACTTCGCACACAAAACCTGGCATTGGATCTCTGTCCTTCACGCAAACAGGCAAGATGCCCCTGCATTAACAGATTCTGGGCAATGGAAAAGGAGGGGAAAATAAACTGTAAGCTAATCTATTTACAGCACCTTTATATGTAAGCACATTTTCTGTGATTGGATAAAATAACAAGACTAAAAAAAATACAACTCATCTCACAATACTAGCTACCCTGTTTATGTAAGGGCTACACCCTACCTCCTTGATAAGATATTAACCTTCAGCAGCAACAAGACAAGCCTTCCTATTAATGATCTGCTTTATCCCTCAAGCTTTTCAGTCCAAAGGAACTACTGGATACAGATGTCTGCAGGGTCACAAAAAGGTATGAACCAGTGCTGGTTGCTCTCCATTGATACAAAGGCTTTCTACTCTTGGCCATTGGCATCCAAACTGCTCAAGTTTATCACTACGTGGGTAAGGCTTCCAGACACAACCTGGTTTCTATCATATTAACGTGGCATTCAAGACACAGGGAGCACACATCCGTCTCTCACCCATGCTCAAAAAGCAGCATCCCTGCTGCATTATCTTCTTCTACCTTCTGGTTAAAGCAGTTTTTGAAAGGATTGCAGCTAGGAACTGCAAGCAAGTATATGCTTTAAGAAAGTACATGTTTCAAGAAAAAAAGCACTGATTTTAGGAACAGTCTATTTTTTAAGTTCCTATCTTATTCACACATACATGAACCACACTTAGGCAAGTTTCTGTACACCTCTCAGGAAAGTTAATAAACTAAATGTATCTTTCAAATGCTTAAATTGAAAAATATATCAAACAATTAAGTCCAACTGTGGTAGTTTCTTCCTATAAATTTGCTTCAAAGTGTTCATGAAACATTTTCATGCTATCAACTTAGAGAATAAGGGAATAAACGGTTTTGGATTTTTTCACCTGTTACTTCAGATGTTTATCATGGGACTGAATTCAAAGTACAGTTTAGAACTTCAAGGAAGGAATACTGTAATTAAAGAATGAGTCTTATAAAAAATTGTTCTGAGTCAATATTAATGCCAAGAATACACTGTACTCTTTCCAGCCATCATTGGGCAGAGGGCACTTCTCAGAGATGGATCACGAACAACAAAGTTAGTACTTTCATCTTATTAAACTTCCAACAGGTAATACAATGTAACAAACCAATAACAATAACATGTGAAAACCTGCTGATTTGGGACTTTTTTTTGAAAACCTCAAACAGGGATGAATTTCGTGTGAAACAACTGACACAGGCTTAATTCAGGCTAAGACAGTGTCACCCTCTATCCAGAATACAACTTAGCCCTCCATAGACGCTTATCCTCCCAGGGCTTAAGGTTCTGCAATTCCAAATCCATTCAGACAAAAATTCTAGCCAGAAGTGTGCACTTCATCAGCAATTAAGAGAAACAAAACCAACAATAACTAGCATATTTGTTTGACCTAGACCAAATGACCTCAAACTACTGATCGTCCTGCAGCGTCACTCTGCAGTAGCCTGTATCATGAAGGAAACGCCACGCTGAAGTCCTGTTTCTCACCCGGTCTGAACGCACCTCTGCAGAGGTCTGGTTACACTGCACTACTCTGTTACGGGGTGAATTCTGATAAACTCACAGTTAAACTAAACTGTAGCCTGTGGGAGCCCATAAACCTACAACTTTATTTAGGTACTTGTTCCAGTACCTTGTCACAGTTATATAAGATGAGGTAATAGCCATGAATTTTGATGTGCCCAAATACGTATTACCTGCTTACACACAAATAGTAAAACGCATTATTTAAAAATGTATGTTTCCTCTTGCGTAAGTCTTACCACATCATTATGAGAACACAGATGCACCTAAATTAATTTACCTTCTCAGAAGATCCTACAACAGGTAATTGAGCAAATAACAACAGCTTGCTGTCACTCGGAGGGGTTCCTTCTAAATACTACTGCAGAGCTCTCTTTGTAAGTGTCCTCAAGTGTTCTGCATCACAACTTCTCGCAGACAACTGAGTTCTGAGATAGACCCTTTAACAGGACATTGTTCATTAAAAGCTAGCAAGTTATCTTGAGTGAACTTTCTTCATCTGTTTATCATATACCTGTCTTCATCTTTTTCTGTCCCCTCACACCTCCAGTTCACCCCAGTTCAGCAGGTTGCTGCTGCCACCTACCGGAAGAGGTCTGACTCTCCCTTCTCCTCCACAACAACTTTCCTCCGACTCTTGGGCTCGGTGGACACTTCAAAGAGGCAAGTCCATCTGCTAGTACAGCAGAAAGCGATTTTTTGGTGGATGAGGGGTAGTCTGAGCTGGCTAGAAGAGGGACCTAAGAAGTGCCAATACAAGGCCACATGTCGGGGAAGAGTACGGACTGGGGATGTATTTCCCTTGTTAACAGGAGGGGACTGCTAGATTGGCACTCTATTATTTCCAATTATAGGAACAAGCAGAATGACTGCTCAACTCTAGAGCTAACAGCCAAACAGCATGTTGCCACTTATAAATAAAGTGACGACTGCTACTGCTACCATCAACAAATATCTAAAGAGTGGGTTGAAGGAGGATGGAGCCGGACTCTTTTCAGTGGTGCACTGGACCATGCTGCCCAGGGAGGTTGTGCAGTCCCCTTCTCTGGAGATCTTCAAGCCCCACCTGGATGCAGTCCTGAGTGATGTGCTCTGGGCAATCCTGCTTTGGCAGGGGAGTTGGACTAGATGATCTCTAGAGGTCCCTTCCAACTCCTAATTCCATGATACCATAAAAAGTTGGTTTCTCAAGCCTACCACTTTCACATACACATTTAAAGACATTTGAGCCTTTAAAAATAAATAAATGCTTAGCTGACTTTAGGTACCTTCTATAATTCTTGGTATTGCATCATTTTGTCATTGGAATATAGTCTAAAGTACTGAACTAATACGAAGTAAAGTTCATACATACTGGATTCCAAGCTTTCAATAAATCTCCATAGAGTTAAGACAAACTATTCCTTTGCCAGCAATTGAGCTAGTACCTATCAGTCTGGTAAGAGAATATCCAAAGATGAATTCATCTTTCCGCTAATCGTAAAATTTTAATTAAAGTCCCCTGAAGTTGCAAATAAACTAAAGGCAAAGAGACTAAAACCAAGTCAGCCCAAGAGCTAAATACTCCACAAACACTTCCACAGAACAGTTCTACCCCAACATGAAAAAAACCAAACCAAACACAAACTGTTGTCCACATCATGAAGCAAGAACAGAACATATCAAATAATTGAGCTGAACAGGTATCCGGTAATGCACAAAAATAACAGTTTCAAGCTTGGCAACAGACATGCAACCGTGACACTTTTGCTCAGATCTGTACTTTACCAATCGAGTTGTAAAACCCCTTCAGAATACCAAATTTTCAATTGCATAGTTTTACAAATTAACTTTACAACAAATGTAACTTTACATCAATTATAGTCATCATCAGCATGAAGCTGACTAGAAGTGTTTGCAATTCCAGTTTTACAACTAAGAAACAGTCATCAAAAAAGAGCCTGCCATGACCACATAAAAATAAGCTTTGCTTTTCTGAGCGGCTTCAAGAAAGCAAGCAGAAAGGAATTCCTAACAGCTTCATTTCTTTTTCACTTTGTTTCATTCAAAGCAAGCAGCAGTTATACCCATCGATGGAGCCGATCAGGCATTAGAAGCTAAGTTTGGGAAAATTCTAAGGCTTATGGGAAGACACCAGGCTCCACAGTGCCTCTTCCTGACAGCATGGAAGGCCAAAGAGTAAAACCGGTCTAGAAGGTTAGGATTCAGAGTAATCATAAACTCAGCACAGACTTTCAGTTTCTCATTCAGCAGTAACGCTTCTCTACGCGTTCTGACAACTTTATCTGACTGAAGGACTTGGAAGGAAAGGATACTTGTCCTACTCTGGCAGCCCTGTCCTCATTTCCCTCTTATTTTCTCCTTGTGTTTCCATATCGCACACAGTCCATAAATCCCAAAGATTAAAAACAGGAAAAAACCAGAAGCATTCAAAATTCATCTAGAAAACTCTGGGTTCTTGTGCGTTTTGGGTTGGGGTTTTGGTTGGTTTTTAAAGACTCTCAAAATTTTTAACCTCAAATTTTTTATACGTGCAGGGTATGTTCTACAGCCTTGAAGGAAAGAAGCTTCTGTTTTAAGAACATCCAAATTCTGACTTTAGGACTCAACACAAAGTATCATACAGCTCATTGAAAAACCACTGGAATTGGCAGTTGGTTTTTTTGCTACTTGTTTCTGTCATCTCTTCATGCACATCCTACCAGTAAACAAGAAATATATTCAGAAATCACAGAATATATTCAGAAACCAGCCCTTCAATTACCCTACAACCTTTTTCTCCACGCTGTCATCTGTTGAAGAGCGATCACAACAAGAAATTTCACTTTCCAACATAGATTCCACTTGCTACAATCAGCAAAACAAAATCAGTTACTGTAGTCTGAAACAGACCTGGCACTATAGGCTGGAGGAAGAGGTTAAAAACAGGTACAGAAAGAGCACAGTATAAATTCCCTTGTAGGACACTCAGGAAAATTAGGAGAGGAGAAAGGTCCTGAGAAACCACCACTCAAGAGAAAAAAGCCTCACATAGCAGACAGTTTAAACTCCAGACTTTTGAAGTGGGATAGGCGAGTTAGTAGCATCTACTAGAAACAGTCTTTAACTACCTCTATAGTATTGCTTTAAGTTACATGTTATTGATATAAATCCTACCAGGTACTGTTTACAACTACAAGGTCCCCAAAGCAGAAGTCTACGTGCCTACAATGACTTGCTGATCAAGTTCTTAGAAACCGCATCTGCTCTTGAAAGATAATTTTACTGGCTCCCCTCCTAAAACTCTTATCTACTTCAAAACATAAGACCAGCATGATTTTAAGACTCAAAGCTCAGTCTCTCCCTCTCTAATACCATCAGTCTTCAACAATTTAAATTTCATGCTCTCAGTCCAAGAAAGAGACGACTAAGCTGCAGAAAGATAACTGTCTCAGCAGCTACCTACACAAAGTTGGAAGACGGATTTAACATGCAGGGACAATAGCAAAAAAAAGTCCCCCCCTTTTTTTTTTTGTCCAAGAAAGAAAAAAATAAATGTTACAACCAGTAACAGTCACAACCAAGAAAAGAAGAGTAAAAGTCTCACGACAGACTATCAGAGAAGACCTCCCTACACACAGAGTTGAACAGTCTGATGTCCTGATTCACTATTTGCTCAAATACCAAAAAAAGCAAATGTCTGTTCTCCATTCATTACATTAAAGGTAAAAATCAAGAATGTATATGGAATAACCAAATGTTTTGGTAACAATTTAATTAATTAATTATATTGCAAATACCTGAACACTATGATCATAGTCCCTTAACAGAGCAAAAATACTTAAAACATCACTATCCTTAACTACTGAAGAAAGAGAAAAGAAATAAAAAATCTCTCCCTTATGAACATCTGTAATCACCAGACTTACTAAAAAACCAAAAAAACCCAAAACAAGCAAGCAAACAAAAAAACCACTGATGACAAAAAACTACCAATTCTTTTCCCTCATTTAAAAAAGAAGAAAGAACCTTGAATTAAAGCTGTTATGAGATCTGAATCTAACTGTAAAAGACATTAAATGACTCCTTTAAGCCTAATCAAAAACTAGTTTGTTCAGGATATCCAGACACAAACATTCAGTTCTCCAGCTTTTCAAAGAAAGTAGTCTCCATCTTCCCTCTTTACACCCTTCACATACCACATACTCCTTTCTGCTCAAGAACAGCTTTAATTAAAATGTTTCATTACAGACAATAACACTTAGAAAGGCTCACACTACTTCAATCCAGAAAATAAACACTGTCAGTATGTTAAAATGTTTCACACTTCAATTAAAGTGAACACAAAATTATTATACATGTCACAGTCCAAATCTTTATCAAACTGAAAACCAGAAGCCAGAGAAAATTTTTTTGTTTTGAACTTTAAAGGGGTTTTTGAGATAGAAAATGACTAGCTAAAGCAATCAGACATAGGTTTCTCTTATTTCAATGAAGTAAAAGCAAATTTGTTCTAATGGGGGAAAATATTTTTGGTTATTTTGAGGATTTCAATGCAAGAATTTATTCAAAGAGGTAATTTTTTGAGAACAGCAGGCTTAAAGATATGGTGGAATAACCAAACGTATGATTAAAAGATACTTCCGCAGATCAAACAGAACACAACTTCAGTTTTGTGCGTTGCTGTACTTCATTTCATCCATACTTTCCTGAGAAAACAACTACGATTATTAAAGAAAAATGCTTGAACTTTGATTTCTAGGCTTATTATCAAAATTAAACTCTCCTTTTTTCATTTTGCACTTAAAAGTTTTTCCAATTACACTTGGAACTGGTATAGCAGGACAAAGCTCAAGGCAGCATCAGACCCAACACTCTCGCTCTTCTCAGGCATGACCAGAACTATCTTGTCCTGCAGCCTCCAAAACGGTGAAGTCTCTCATGGTTAACTCTCATTCCATAGCAATTTGATCAGCTGAGAGGTCAGTAGGTGGAAGAAAGCTAATGAGCAAAGAAAATCAATCCAGCCACTCCTTGAAAGTACACAGACCTTTTTGAAAACACTTCCACCTTTTATAATAAATAGGACAGTATCACCTATTGCTACCAATTAGTAAAGAGTAAGATGTGTGACCACTATCAGGCCTGTAGGTATTGATGAGAAAGTTCCATGTCCTATTTCCCACAGAAACAGATGCAAGCAGAAAGAAAGGTCTGAAGCAACCGGACCAGCAGGCATGTAGTCAGATGACTAAGCAGCTAAGTTCCATAAACTCCAATTTCCCCCCTGTTCCCTAATCATAAACTGAACAACTATAGGGCAACTTCTACGTTCTCATTTACCCTGGGTGACTCACCTTGAGAACCATCTCTGTTTATATCATGAACTTTGAGATTTAATTTCCCAGCAACCTCTCCTGGTCAAGGAGCATGAAGGACTGTGTCACAGTGTCACATGTGGTTGAATATTTTCTTTTCCATTCTTCCCCTCTTTACAAAACTCAAACAATTTCTTATTTGATAGGACAGGTGTCACTGGTAATCCAACCTCTGAAAAGCCAGACTCTGGCAAAAAATAAATTCCTTTTTCATCTTAGTCAGGGACTTGACTTGTTTACTAATGTATCATTTACTCAATGTTTCAATGACAGTAAGGCTGGGCATTTCAGCCACTCCTTAAAATGCAGTTCCAAAACAATTCAATACCACCACTGTCATTCCTCCTGCTCCCAAGCACGCATTCCCCCTCTCCCTCCTGCCATCTAAGCCAATGCTGGCACTCATCTGATCCTGCAGCAAGCTAGTTCATGGAGCAAAACCGAGGTGGGGGTGGAGGCAAAGGAAGCGTTAATTTTCTGCTAATTTAGCTTTTAGTCAGATGAATGCTAGTGTGAACACTGGGAAAGAACACGCAGCCAATTTACACTGATTTACAAATCACACCCCTTCATTTTTCCCAAGGGCAATCTCAGAGGAGGGGTAAACCACGGTTGTACTCAACACTAAAAGAGGCTTTTCCGATTTTACATTATCTTAGCATTAGAATAAATATTTAGGAAGTTAAACATCTACCCCAACCACACAAGGCTGTCTCTGGCAGCTGTTACAAATAAACAACAATGTGGGCCTGTAGGGTAAGAGGAAGGAAGAGACATACAAGTTCTACGGAAGCAACACAAAAAGGGTTAATAACAGCAAACCACTTCCTTGAGTTGTTAGCAGCTAATTGGAAACAACTGTGTTAAGAGACAGCACCAAAAGTGAGAGCAGGTGGAGAAGTTTCAGAAAGATTGGTAGGACCCCACCAAGAGGCAGGGAAGAAAGAGCTTCAGTTATTTAAGACAGTACCCACGAAGAAAAGAATGGCCACAGAAGTCCCCTTTTCTGTCTATCCTCTTCTCTAGAAGGGGAACTGAGGCCCCTGGCTATGAAGGGTGCCCAACATGGGCAGAGGCCTACAGGGCAGCTGCCATAGTTTTAGGCTAACAGAGCTTGACTTTCTATCTAAGTACAGTTACCTTCACCCGTGAAACTACACTGGGAGAAGGTCCTAGAGTAACAGAGGACTTCTTTGAAAGAATAGCTGCCAGGGAAAAGGGGGAAAGGAAGAAGCATGGTCATGGAAACCAGAAGTTGCTTTCTCTTTCTTCTCTGTTAGTTCCCAAACTAACATATGTAAGGACAAAATTAAGACCACCATAGCAACATTTGGAGGAAGCCTCTAGCTTTTGCTTATTTCCTGCCAACTCCACACTAAAAGGGAAAAAACACAAAAATCCACAAATCTGGGAAAAAACTCTACACCAAGATGAAGAAACAGACATTGATATGCAAGACTCAAATAGAAATAGTCATGGTTGTACAAGTACAGCTTTTCCTGCTGCTTTTCTTCAAGGAGCATATTTTATACACAAGGAACAGTAACAGACAGATGTCTGAACAGCTGTTCCTCCAGCTCCCAATTATTTTTCCATACTTATCTTCTTCTAGAATAAAATACAGCTTTCCTACCTAGTAACTGATACCACATCATTTTAAAATTCGCTATTTTGCCCCCAAGTTTCCCATGTTTCCCTATGAACTTTCTCCAAAGAACAGAATAATGCTACTTGTTCTCCAGCCTTCTGTAAAGGAAAGAAAGATGCAATCACTGCACTTCCTGCTACGTAAGGGACTAACACCACCGACCCGGTTTTCTGCACTTTAGGCCGCACAGATTCAGAGAGTGGAAAGCTGGGAAAAGCAAAAATGCCTCCAGTATTCAAAGCTTCTCAATATGTATTGTTTCCTGCTGTTACAACCTTTAAAAGATGACCACAAATTAACCTATCTTCTACCTTTTCTACCTTAAAGAATACTTTCTTACAGAGGTCCTGATACCAGATACAGACTAACAAGACTACTAGATACTCAAAAGGAAAACATAAAAAATAACCTGCTCTGAAAAAAGCAGATGAGGAAAGTAACAGAGGGAAGTTGAGAAAGAATAGAAAAGATGTGTCATAGTGCAAGGTCAGTAAAGAGCCTTTAACAATGTAAGGTTCTCCACTTTGTCACACATCTTGGGAAGGAAAGAGATTCCCACAATGGCAGTAAGATTTACAAAAGACTAAAATCCACATTAAAAAAAAATCCAGAACACTTGCAACTAAGATTGTGTCCCTATCTTATCCATATTCCAAGACCCCTTCTTGCAAACTATGGACAGAGGTGGGGGGAAGTGGGGGACGGGCAAAGGGAAAGTAGAGAAATAAACCATTGTTTAAAAAGCTAGAAATCAAGACTACACTATCATTTAGCAGCAAAAATAGAAAAGGGCTCTCTCTGAAAGTCACATACATGTATTATTAAACTATGAAGTCTAATAAGCCTTTTAAATTACAAACCCGCTAATATTTTGGACATATTAACATGCCAAAAGTAAAAAAAGTTAATGTTTACCTAATTACTGAAATGACAAATTTTGTTATTAGCTTGCTAATGATTCTAAGAATGAGTTAAGTTCCTACTCCCTTTATTAAACACTTAATCTTCACACTCAAATTTTGACCTTCCCCTGTGTTTTCTGGATATTCTGTCGCCTTATAGCCTGTAACTAAGAAGTTAGCTGTGTTTTATCTTTCTCTTTACAACTGCAGTTAAACACTGAAAACATAAAAAGCACATACAAGTAAGATAAATTGTTAAGCCAGAGAGATATCAGGTATTTTCAAGAAACTAAACAGAGCGCTGAGATTCCATTTTAGAAAAATAAATATCAAACAACTTCATGGAGGAAAAATAACTCTGCTAGTCTCGATAGCTCTTCACAAGTTAGACGTACTGATACATTTCTTGCATTTGCAACAAAGATAAGAGGCCTGTTAATAGAAGTAGACCAACTTTTGAAAGATAAGATGAACAATGTAATACAGATAAAGTGGCAAAGGATTTGTAACTATTATGCTTAACTTCGTATTTCAGAAGGATTAATTTTTCACCTATTCCAGTTGTCTAATGCTTGTCCTGCAAAAATACTAAACCATGGGTTACAGGCAGGCATAATTTGAAAATGCAGATTTGGACTTTTCGGAAGAGCTGGCAAGAAGAAAGGTATGAAAAAACTCTTGTGCTTTAATGTTGTGATAAGGGCACAATTTTCCCCAATAAATGAATAGCAAAGTAAGTATTATTCCTTCCAAATTACATATAGTTTCACTCTTACAATAAGTTCAAAGGATAACAAAGCAGTGACAATAAATTCTTAAGTTCAGAAATCAAACAAAGCTGCACTGCTAGGCTTCTCCTAAATCAAATTAAAATCCTAATCAATACACGTGCATCAGAAAACAAAGCTACAAGGGTCAGAGAAGCTGTACTCCAATAAAACATGAAATGAGAACGTGCTTTTGAATCAGTGAATTTTGACAGTCTGAGCAGTCACTCTAGACATTCTGCAACGTTCATTGACATGACAGTGTAAGGTGATGACTTGCCCTTATCACAAACAGGCAGCAGCTTGAAGTCACACAGACAAAGCTGAAATACTATTTAGCTCCAAGACTCTTAAAAACTTCAAACCAGAAGACAACTGTTTTTTAATTAACAAGATCCCAGGCTAGTATAACTCTGGCTAGTTTTCTAGCTGAAGTATTTTTTTTCAGCATGAACTGTATTATGTTGAGTCAAGTTGCAGGTCTCAATCTCATTTGCGTTGGCAAGAATTCCCCCACTCATTGATGGGGAGTGGAAAAAACATTCCGCAGAGTTGCCATTGGCTCTGCACTGAAGAAACACAAGCTACAGTTTGGCCTGTTCTTTTGGCCAGTTTCAACAGGAAGGAAGCCTGAAGCTCCATCAACTCTGCTAACACCATTAGGTGGTACTTTGACTTTAAGATACTCTCTGTTGCAGGGAATTTACTCGAAACTAAAATCCACAAGAAAAAATTAAGCAAAACAAATATAATAAACACAACCAGTGTTGTGTATTTTCAGAAGAAAAAACTATTTTCAACCTTCAGCCCCTTGATAAGGCTTAAACACCTGTTTTGTACAGCATTTTGTAAACAGATAGATATTTACATTAAGCTTTAGCTTGAAAAAGTTGTTCGCATCTGCCAGCCTAGAATCCCAATGTGCAGGCCAGATTGGCAGCTACTGTTATGTTCCAAAGTCCATAAAAAATCTACAATTTAAAGGAAAAGAACACCTACACACTGATTTTAATTTACTCATCTTTAAATGAAGCTTCATATTCACTACTATGGCTGAATAGCAGATTATAATTTAAAAGATTCACCAGTTCCCTCTCATAACCATTAAAGGTTACAAAAGGCTGACTCTAGGCCAGCTCAAATAATACTCCCCTGTATTACACAGGTGCAGGAATATCTTTACAAAACATCTGGTTTGCTATCCCATTTTAACAATCTTTCCTCAAGTGTCGACAAGTGCTGCACCTCTTTTCTAAATGATTCTCTCCATCTTTCTCTCTTTCCATAGTTTACTTACTGCAGTTATGCTTATCCATTAGCCACACTTTCACCTGTTTCAATGGGACCTGAATTTCGTACTCCATTGAGAAACTGAACTTAAAGACTAAACACCTTAGAAAAACCTAGCCGTTTTTATTGATAAAGAGAAGACTGGTAGGATTCTTACAGGCACCATCAACTGAAGCTCACTAACTAAAACATGCCTGTTGAAAGCATTTAAGACTCCTTGATTGTCTCCAGATAACAGGAGAGAGATTACTGCTACCATCTTTCACCCAGTAGGCCACTGGTGAAGATTTCACACCGTGGCAGAATCCACTTATGTGGGTTCTGTGGTGAAGTCAGTTCAACTAGTTTCTGTCCTGCTTTTTGAAGGGCTAGTTTTTAATTTGTATCTTTTCGGCGATTCAGTTGGTGACCCTGTAAACAGCTGCAGTGTTACACATGGGCAGAGATGAATTCTTGAACTGCTCTTCCTGCTTGTCTACCGTAGCACAGCTCTTAGGTCTACAGTTTCAAGAGAGGCTTCCTCCATCACCAGTACTAGATTAATACACTCTTACCTCTTCTTCTACTTTTTTGCCATACCTCATTTTTGCAGAAAAACCTATTTGTGGGATCATGCTATAAACCACATCAATGAACTAAGGGGAAAGGCTAGCAAATCCATACACCGTCACCGCAGTAGTGCAAAACATGCCCCTCTGTCCGAAGTTATAGGAAACTACTGAGCCGATCTAACAGCTCCTCACCATCAAGGGGTCAGTCTTGCTCCACAAGATCACCTAAGACAGTTAAATAGCAATCAGCTTTTTCTTAGTTTTCTAACCCCCAGTACATAGACTGACCTGGCTCACAGTCAGATGAGGGAAATACCTGACACCAGCTGCCTGTGTCAGTGAAAGAAATCTTCCCTGTTCAATCACAGCAATTTATCAGCCTGGCCCCCAATGCTCATAAATACTTGCATTCTTCCAGTTTTTTGCTCTAAACCTGTTCTCCCAAAGCCATTTTGTTATTACTCCAGGAATATTTCATTTACATAGAAATACTGACAAAAGAGTTAAAGCTTTTCTTTCACAGCAGCAAAGGCGTATTTTGTACCAATAAACCAAAACTACTAACCCAAGCCAAGGCTGAAGCTCTTCCAGAAAAGTAACACCGTTTTGCACATGTAACTGCAGCTACACTAGCAACCTCTGCATGCATACAGATACATTAGGGAAGGATGACACTCTTTCATGCATCCAACGTGATGCAGCCATGTTGGTACCATTCACAGCTTTGACAAGACCTATATCACCAGAAGAGTGAAGATAACAGATTATTGTATTGATTCCTTTTTTTTTTCCTCTGCAGTATGTGTATGAAAGCGTTACTGAGAGAACTGGTATTTTCCTTTCAGTCTGGAAACCACAGGGGTTTTCAACCCCATGCAGGGGAAAAAAAGAAACAAGTAATGCGTATTTTCTCTGAACCTTACTGCTTAACACTCTCTCCACTAGAGACAGTGTAGAGAACAGAAATTTCCACAGTCTGAATAACAGTTCTCTCCCTCTGCTTACAATTTATTTTATTCTCCTTCATCAGATACTGTAGAAGAGGAATCCAAAAATTGTTGCGCTTTAGGCCTGGGAAAGGAAGATCAAAATGTGCTTCTTGTAGAGGAGCAGAACTAATTCTTTAGCAACGCCTCTTACACACACATTCATGCTAAGTCCTAACTCATTATTATTACTCATTAAGTTATATTGCTTAAAAAATTGCTTGCTGTCAAATTTCTCCTTGTATTCAACCCCTTTTAAAAAAAAAAAGTTCTCATTCTGACTGAAGTCCGAGTGCAAGCATCATAGATATATAATCTATAATCTCTCTCTCTATATATATATAATCTATAATTATAACCTTCAACAGAATTCCCAGCTTTGATGCACCTACCTCAACCCTAAGCAGCTACCAATGAATAAAAGCTGGTGAGGGTCTAACTCAAGTACTTAATTTCAAAATTGTTGTAAGAATTTTTCAGACAAATATTAGAAGTCATGTGTTAAGACAGCTACGTGAATTACACCTACTAAAGACATTTTAAATTAATTTTTTAAGATCGGCATAGTTTAAAATGACCAAAGAACGAAGAGATGTAATAGATGAAAAAATAACAAATACTTTGCTAAATGTCTTTGTCTAATCAAATACATGCATCTTGATAGACAAACTTTATTATTCACACGACTACAACATCTTCTGGGACTGATTTATTTAATAAATATTTATACAATGCCTTGCCCAAAAGGGCCTAATCCAAGTCAAGCTCTCTAGCCAATACCAAAGCATAAATAAAATACAATGATCTGGTATTGGCAATTATTCCAGCATTCAGTTTAAAATACACAGTTTGAGACACATACACATACAAAATCTCATCCCCATTTACCAAAGACAGGACCAGCATTTTAAAAAAAGAACAAGACACAAGATTTTTTCACTGAAGCAGCTTCATAAGCCAATGTGAAACATACTGCTTTGTACTTATCAACCTTATATGCCTTATATATATACCTTATATTTTGCTGAGCCCCAGGAGATTCCTTCTTCCCAGGCTTAAACTCGCTAGATTAAAGAAGGCTCTCTAAGAAAGATAACCTACCATTCCCTTTCAAAAAACAAAGGTTTATCCAACAAATAAAAGTAACAGTTTGAACCAGCTGAATGAAGTGAAAGAAATCCAAGTACAGAACTTAATGACACCACTTCTCTCGCTCTCTCAAGAAAGCCTGAATGGAGCAGGGGCAAACTTAGCAACTGATACTCTGAAGAGGAAACAGAATGGGAAACAAGTTACAAGTGCTGAACTGGTCTCTTAAGAAGGAAGAAAAGTTTCCGAGAAGAAAGGCTAGAACAAAAAAGAACGCCAGAGAGAAGCACAAAGAAGAGGGCACTTACGTTTCAATTGCACAGATCATATACTGCATAAGCAAGGGAAGGGGAGAGAGAAGAAAGGACATAAATGATCAGATCTCCTCTTTTCTAGCTGGCCTACAAATACGATAGGATGTCAGTAAAATGTGGTTGGAGGAGACAAATTCCACATGGAAGAGATTTTTAAAGAATAAAGAAAAAATAAAAAAACCAGAGAAGTACTGTAAAAAGAGATACGTAGCACAGCACAGACACACAGGAGGTGGAGACTTTTCTTAAGGGTTTAAACATGAGTTGACAAAGGATACAATTACATACCACACTGTACAACTTCTTTTAAGTTAGGGTTTTTTTTCCCTGTGTAGGTGAGACAGTTAATAATTTTTTCCACCTGGGGAAATTAGGCTTAGGACTTATATGGGAAAAGACTCTTCTATGTGTCTAACCTTCAGTTTAAAGTAGAAACCAATTTCACCCCCTAGCCCCCAACAGCTTCAGGAAAACATGATTTGTCTGGATGTACACATTAGTCATAGCTTGAGGCATCGGATCAGTAACAAGCAGTTATTGTATTTTTTCCAGTTAGTTTATCCTGTTGGAAAAGTAAGACATTCTGAGAACATATTGATAAACAGATGGATGAACAAATGAGATTTTAGTTTTTCTTAACACACATGCAATGCAATTTCCTTTGAAAAATGCATTCTAAAGCCCTAGCTTTGACAGCCTCTAAGAATTTTCCCAAGAATTACTCTCTAAATATATTTATGCTTGATCTTTCTACAAGTGACCTATGAAAATACCTGATAACAGCAAAGCATCTTCTTGAACAATAAAGATATGCTGCAGCAAATAAAATTAAAACTTTGCTGTTAAGAGAATTTCATGTCTGCCAGTGATTTCTTTCCCATTTCTACTAGCATTACCTACAAAATAGAGGCAGACCAGATAAATACTTATTTCAAGATTCGCTGAATTCCATAAAATCTTTAGTCTGCAATAAAAAGCAAATAATTTCAGGTTTATTAAAACAAATTGGTTCTACCGTGGCTTATCTTCACAGACAAATCTATTAGACCTGGACATACATTAAATATACCATTGCATGCAACAGGCATGACTGAATTACACTATTAGCATGAGATCAACACTGAAGTCACATTACCTACAGAAACTCTAATTATATGGGATGTAACAATAAAATAATGCTTTTGATTAAGTATTTGGAGAGTAGCGGGTATTTCTTACACAGCTGAAGTTAGCTCCTCCCTTACTCCTGCACATTCTTGCCCTGTGCTGCTACAGGCACTATGCCAGCCTAGTGGTTAGGGCAATCCTGTCGAATCAGACCCCTACAAACACATCTGCAGGCACAGCAGAAGAGGCTCCGTATGCGTGGAAGCACCAATATCACCCAACATCTAACAGCCACCTCATCCTAAGAGTTTCTACCACTGTAGTCAAAAGCGTGCCATTGCTGTAACACAACCGCAGCAGCCCATCAGTCTGCTCAGTTACCTTACACATCTCACCTTTTTTTTTTTTTAAGTCTCCATCTTCCTACATTATTTTTGTTTAGCAAACCAAAACTAGCAGCTGCTGCTAACCTTCCTCTTAAAGGTACTGTCCCATAAATAGCAGAACTAACAAAGCCCCATTTCCCATAGATTTGCATTCAGTCTCAGCCATGCCCCCGTGTTCCAAGTAGTCACATTCCACCTCTATCCCAGATCCCTATTATCTTACCCCTCTCTTCCAAGCGCTAGCCACGATATACTTAACCTCTCCTGTCCTCTAACTACTGACTGAAGGAAAGAGTACTGAGTTTAATGTCTAGTTCCTACCCTGCAGACAACTCTTTGCTGGCCAACTGGCAGGTTAAATACAGGTAACTGCTAAACTCATGCAGAACTTTCGCCTGCAGAGAAGGTCTAACTCAATGAAGCCATCAATTTTAAAAAAGCTTGTTAAACATTATTAAAACGTAATAATCTTTGAGATCTTGCCCCTTGGCTAATTTCTTTGCTGAAACTAGCTAATAAGCTCAAAATTTATCGAGATACAGGATTAAAGAAAACATAACTGCTCAAGATTTGTGCCTTTAGAAAGGCAAATTAAAATGATTTATACATCATGCAAATATGAAAAATGAACAGTAACTCTACTTCTTTAAAAAAAGCCCACAAACCCAATCAGAAAATAAGTGCATCTCAACATCTTATCCATCTGAGAACACTTGATTCTGAACTCCCAAATTGCAAAAATTTCTTTTCTAGCATGTGTAATTAACTAAGGTTTCTTAGAGAAACTACATTTGTGCACTCTATTCATGCTTTTACTAAGTATTTGCATCCTCTGACCACCTTCAAGTGCATTTTAAAGGAGGTGTAAAAGTCTCCAAGATAAAAAAGGCTTCTACAAATTTTGTGAAAACTGGCAGCTTTGTAGAAAAAGTAACTCAAATTCATGCCTTCGATGAGGGGAAAAGCAGGCAGAACTCTGCCTTCTCCACTGGCAGCACCCCCATCAACCAGCCAGTTTGCACATAGCACTAGATTTGATTAATTCTGGAACAAGCTTTACATACTTAGTATTTGAGTGTTTATCTAACTTAAGAAAATCAAAGGAGTGAGCATATATAGTGGCTTTGTCCTGGTTTTGGTAAAATCTAGCAAGTCTAACAATATCATGACCAATAGGTGCACAGCTTTGGTTCTTTGGGTTTTTTTTTTTATTTTTAAAAAATCATATGGGCAACCTCCAAAAATGTATGGTTTCTTCCTACAACTGCGTGTTCTTAAGTTAATGCTTTTGAAAACACTAAAGGGACCACTACTTTTACATCCACTCTAAAACACTGATTTTTAAATAATGGAAAAATTAAATTCTGCTCATAGTACAACCAGGATCTGAATGAGTTTTAAACCACTCATCATTAAAGACAGAGAAACCTGACCTTCATCTGTGCTTAGAATAGGAAAAAGCTATACATTTTCCATACTGCTACAAAAATCGATTACATATAGCATTTTTCTAAGAACATATTGCATATCTTAAACAAAAGAATCTCTTTTTTTTTGTAAAATTCCGTGGCCAGATATTAACTTAACCAAAGTTTATTTAGCACATTACCATAAGCTATCCTTAAATTCTTACCACCAAAAAAAATAATCTAACACATTCTAGAAATATTAACTATTTAACTGCACCTATGGCAATAAGAACATCCTGAGTAATACTGTTCATTCAACAACAGACATGTTCCAAGAACATCAGGATACCGTATACACACAACACAGATCTTTCAACTTTAGTTATGTCAAGCTATTTCACTTGGTTTCGCTAGAACCCGATTACTACTGATTAAGGAACACCAAAATCCAAAGGCAGCATAACACAAAACTAGAAAAAACTCAGTAAAGATCTGTATATTGTTTGGGATACCTTCTTGCATGAGAGTTAACCTTGCTGATCAGTTCAATAAAAGTAAGTTCCTAATTTTACTATAATTAGGATAAAAGTCTACAAATATTTTTGTCAGGGAAAGCATTAATATTATGTCCGTGATTTTTTGTTAAGCATTCTCAGGAAAGGGTGAAACTGAAACAACTATTACACTGGAATCTCTGACTACAATTAAGAGTTTATAAAAAATATTATCCGGTCATGAATCTGACAGTTTTCTTGCTCTCATAGTTGCATTTAAATATGTGGAATCCAATGCAGATCAGTTTGCTAAGCAGGGCTCAAGATGTTTTAGAACATCCACCAGCATTTCTCCTGTTTGAAATAGAAAGTGTACACTTCTCCAGTTGAGATAACTTACCATGCAATTAAAGAGAAAAAAACCCCAACTTGAATCACTGTATACATTAGTGGGGAAAAAAGTTAACTTTCATTTCAATCATTTAAATATTTGAGTTTTGAGTATAACTTTAAAAAAATCCAGTTCTGAATCACTGGAATTTTTGTTCTATTTCCTGTAAAAGCACCAACAGCAACATCATTTAGCATTCCGCTTACAACGGTTCAGAAAAGATCAGCCTGATCCCTCAGTCCTAACTTTACAGTCATTTCAGAAACTTGAGGTCACATCTGACCAACTTATTTCTTCCAGTTTTTCCAACCATGGAGATCATGATAAGGAGGCAGCACTTGCAATACGACGAAGAGCAATTTAGTTTTATGTTTCAAAGTACACTCTCACAAAGAAAGTTTGCCAAAAGCTGTTTAAGCTCCCTAGCAAAAGAAAAAAAAAGAAAAGAGTTTGCTGAGAATAATCTCTTCAACAGATGATAGCTTTAATTCTACAAGGCTTGAAAAGCATACCAGTTATCTATAAAGGCAAAGATTGTTACAAAACAACACAGGGCCTCAGCCTTCAAAGCAACATCATGGTGAGAAAAACCACTATCTTCTTCCATTCTGTCACTGCTGGAAAAGAGAAGTTTCTATCAGGACAGTGTCATAGGAACAATGCCCATTTTCAAGAATTCTATTTTTATAATAGCAAATTTAAAGACAGCAGAACTCTTTGACTTCTCTTGATGTTAAGAAGGAAAATGGTTTACATTTCACAAAATCTTTGAAAGCTGGTGTAAGTAAGGGTAGCGTAGCATAGCAAGAAGATGGCACTGCCCCCACATGTAATGATAGGGATGGTGCTTCATAAAATATCTCCCAGAAACAAAACTGGGATTCTGAGTGTCTCCTCCAACAGCCTTGCTCTCTTCTTTCCCTTTGCAGGCTCTCCTGTGGAGCAACATGCAAAAAACCATCCAGGTCTGTTCAGTTTTTAAAAGAAATTGAGAGTCAGCTCAGCATCCATTCTGCTGCTGCTCAAGCCAAGGTACTACCTACAGATGAGCATCCATAAGTTTAACATATGGATAACAGCCGTGACTGAAACTTTCACATAAATTGAAGGGCAGAACTTAGCAAAGCTGATGACACGTGTCTTCTAATTTATCACTGGAACTTCCCTCTTGCCAAGAGCAGATATCAGAATTCTGAGGTTTGACAAAACCCAATTGCAATAATACACATAAAGAACAAATAATTGAAATATGTATATGAATGCAAATGCCTGGTTATCTGGCAAATCATTAGCTAAGCTGAAAATTATTCCTGATTTCAGCAAATTGTGGCCAATGATGAATACAGTGCTATTGCTATAGAGTCACTAGCCCTCCTTACTGTAATGTATGTGCGGTACCGTTTTGGTGGCTAAAGTTATGATACAAAACAGTTTGAACAGCCTAAGAGAGACTCTGTATCTAATATTTGTCTCTTAAACATCTAAATAAGTCAGAGTACTGAAAATTATATACAACACCATTTTCAGCATTCTACAGCCGAACTTGAGAAACGGCTTTATTCAGTTGATAACAAACACCCTAAACTTACAATGAGTAGAAAACCACTGCTTGCTAAGGAGGACTCCTTCAGGATTCCTTTTTTAAGCATGTACTTACTATCATTAATACAGAACACCCACAGATCTCGGGCACAAGCCATGCTCCACTGAGCTACCAGGTAAAGTAGGAAGAACTCAAGGTCCCTGCCCTGAAGGCCTTCCTACATCTAACAGGACTGAGCACTCGGACTTTTTATGCAAGGCTTTCAATGAATGAGACAAAGCGCCACACACCTCTGCACAGCATTCCCAGGTCTCTCGGAGGGACAAAACAGAAAAAAGAAGAAAAAAAAAAAAAAAAAAGAAACTGTATGCACCTCCTCTCTCCGAAATCCCTTTTATCAGAACTATTTCCGGAATTTCTACTCAACAATCAAACTGACTCGAATAATGGAAACTAACGTCCCAAATATACTATATATGGAATCGAGCCCAACCAGCCCCCGCAAAGACACCCGGGCACCAAGAAATCGCACCTCGTACCTCTGACACCCAGTTACTCATCCTCAAATGGCGGAGTCTCGCCCAGCGCACTCACACCTGTCACCTGCTGGGCGCCAGGCCAGACCCCCTTCCCTCCCTCCCCCCCGGCACGGCGAGCCCGCCCCAGGCTGCTTCCGCTCCTCCGCGGGCCGCCGCAGCCCCCCGCCGCGGGGCAGGCCGGGGCCGCCGCC
>JAOXJK010000023.1:53647400-53670550 GCA_025774025.1 Xenus cinereus | reverse complement strand
CCTTCGGCCATGGCGGACCCCCCGCCTCCCCCTGCCCCTTCAGCCCCGTCCCTTCCCTCGCCCCGGCGGCAGGGGTGGGTAGGTGGGCCGCCCGCCTGGGAAAGGGGAGTCCGTCGGGAAAGGCGGCGGGGTTTGAGCTGAGGCGGGGAGGGAGAGCGGGCAGCCACCGCTGGTTAGGATAGCATCAGGGCGGGGGAAAAAGAAACTAGGAAAAGCAGGATTAACTAAAAAAGAACCCCAGCTCACCCTTATATCCGAAACAGTTGTTCTGAGTGGGAATTGCCAGGCACTTTCTGTCAGAAATAGTGGTGCTCTCTCTAAATTTTTCTCCATGCTTTACACAGAGTACGTGATTTCCATCGTCCCTCTGAGGTACAGCTCGGCCTAATCCTCTTTCCAAGCTGCGGGAGCCCATATGCTGGCTGGTGAAGTTCCCTTCCCTGCTCAGCTTGTGCAGACTCAAAAATAGGGATCAAATTCCTCCCGCGGTAGAAAGACAGGCGTCCTGAGCTTTTGTGGGACATTCATTTGTTTTTCTGTAATTCAGGAAGTTTCATCTTAAATGAAAATCCAATTTTCAGATGAGCTTGTAAAATCATCCAGTAAATCAGTTGGGTTTTGGGGGATGTGATACCTTAACACCCCTTACTCTTTCTCCCTCTTCCTGTATTTCCTTTCTTCCTGCATCTCCTCAATCCTCCTTCCTCCCTGCAGTGAGCAGGTGCTGTCTGACAATGGACTGTCCCTCCATCCCTTCTTGGGTAATCCCACTTGGCAAAATGCAGTCATGAACAGAAATTGTTTAAAAGTCATCTTGGTCACCTGTGACGGAAGGAAACTGCCTGAAACCCTGCAGCCTGGGGGGAAAAAGGGATGTGGTGGGCCTTCCAGATTTCCCCGGGCAGCTGTGGTACTGGGCAGAAATCAGTAGAGAAAAAAAACTTTCTTTCCCTGCCTTAATTCCCAGCGGCACCAGAGGTTTCCAGTGCGCTCCAGTGTGAAAGGAACTACAGAACTGCCAGGCCATAGTCATCTCAAAATGGAAAAGCTGCGCTATCGACTGCAGTGGTGTGATGGGAGAGGTCCGTACTTTCTCCAGAAGACATCAGCTGTCAGACTGGACGGGTGAGATAAAATGAATTAATAAACATGAATTAATAAATAAATGAACTAATAAAACCCTAACAGTTGCACTAGGCAGGAGCTACATTATTTGTGACAATTTTGGCTAAGTGTTCTGTTACAAGAAATAAAATGGGCTTTGCCATTGCAACAATTGATATTTTCAGAAATGGGTGAAAACATGTTTTCCAAATAGAAAGTATTAACATGTAAGGAAAAAAAAATCACCTTCTCAACTGCATCTAGTTAAAATTGTCAAACAGAGGGAGACCCAGAGTAAACAACTGCTTTGCTTGGAGTAGGCAGGGAGAGAAAGAAAATGACACTGAGTCTAATAGTGAGTTGTTACGTTGGGAGGAAAAAAAAAAAAGTGTGAAAAGAAGACAGTGTTCTCCTCGCCTCCAATGCAGAAATAAAGGTGTGTACATACATTCCAGTAAGAATCAGTCATTTTCATAAGCTACCACAGAGAAGCCTGCAGTTCTTTGTACACCAGCAGCATAGCGTGTGAAACGCCTGTGTCCAAAGTGTATTACTCTCCCTGTGTTGAGTCAAGGTTATACAGGGGCCGAGAATCTGCTGAAATTTGTTCGTTAATTGTAAACCAGTGTTTCCCCAAGCCCAGCCAGAAATGAATATAGTCCCTTACAAAAACGGGTAATGGGGCATCGAGAAAGAAGACGCAGTGGAAAAATCACAGAGCGTTGTACTGTGGTTGCCCCGCTGTAGTTGTTGGGGTACATGAACCAAACCTTTCTCTTTTGCGACCCATGCCGTAGACAATTCATGATCTGCTCGGTCATCCGCTCAAGCACGCTGCTGTTCCACTCCTCCAGCACAAACGTTTCAAACTTTCCTAAGCCATACGTGACCTTTCAGACAGATAGGATACTATACTTACATGAATACATTTTGTGTGCTAGAAACTATTTTGCTAAGTTTAATACCAAGTTAAATATTTGACCCTTTTGCCTACAGTTGCTAAAACAGGGATTTGCCACAGGAAAGTGGAAGACCATCTCTCACGGCTCCATCGGCAGTATTTACTGCAATGTTTAAGCCCTGGGATCATACGAGTGAGCTGCACAGTCCTTTCCCACCTCTCTCAGGCTCTCCACACTGCATCTATGTCTGAGCCCATTGCTGGAGTTACTCTTCTCTCCTCTAGAGAGGCTAATTTGGAATCATTTTTAACACCTTTCCAAAATCAAAGAACAATGTGTTCAGGAAAATAGTTCCGTGCACTGTGATTCAGAAAAGAACTCTTTTCCGTTGTATCTGCAACAAGAACTAGGAGGATCTATCTAATGTTAAAATCTGGGTGTAACTCTTATCGTGGTGCAAATCAAGGCTTCGGGCACCAGTGGGGCACAGCGCGCTGGCCTGCCCAGTGGTCTGGTCGATTCAGAGCCTTGCTTCTTTCCCTGTAGGTTTTTAGATATTACCCATTTTTTTGGCCATACAAGGTATGAGTTCGTGTTTTTAAAACCTTCATCAGACTGTTTATATTCTTCACTGCTAGAAAGTGAAATTATAAATAGGATTGGGGAACTATTCTAAACATATTGTACAGGAAAACCATTTCTGCAAAGCGCAGTCAATTTTGTCGGCTTGGTACAGACGTTTCTGATGCTGAAATTTCCTGAGAATGCTTTTCAGAAAAGGTAACGGATCAAGTCCAGTTAAAACCATTCCACAACAGCTGGCATAATTATTTCTGAAATTGAGTGTAAAATTGGTTTTCCGCAGGAGAAAATGGTGGCATTGGCAGCTTTAAAAACACCACCTTTCCCTTGAACATTGACTTGGCAATTTCTTTTTCATTCTTCTAGACTGAAGGTCTTTTAGTCTTCAGGTTGACAAAAACAGAGGTAGCATTCACTGGCCAGAGGACAGCCCTTGGAAGTTCCCAGTCTGAGGTTACATCCACAGCTTCTTCTATAAAAACAATTAGAATTTAATTAATAACATGAGAAGGAAATACAGAAACTCACCTGATTTTGCAAGATTCATGCATTGTACTTTTCTATCTCAAGGTTATCAGCTGTGTGCAATAGTACAGTAATTTCACCAGTCCATTGTAGAGAAGTGGATAATGCTGGATTTGGAAGTAAATTCCACTGCAGAGCCTCAGCATAAAGCCAAAGCTGTGATCAAGTGAAGGTTCTCAGCACTTGTCTCCTCCACACCACTGTGAGTGCTTATACTGTGTAATAGCTTTTAAAAAAACCCCTTTTTGTTTCCAGAAGTCCAGCTATTGATGTTTATTTGGAGGAGCATGTCAGAAACTCTAGTGTCAATATTCTGGTTTACTATCTTTTCCTTCTGTTTTAAATGTCAGAGTAATTCTAAGTCTGGCCTAAAAAACAAGCCGAACCCAAAACACTCTTCTTTAATCAGAAACATCAGCTCTAGGAGCTCAGAATTTATGAACAATCCTAAAATAACAAACAAGTATAGTCATTCAAGTAGAAGAAAATTTATTGGTAAAGAAATGGGTTTCAGGTCAAATCATTCAAAGACTACAGTGAAGTCTGGTTGCTTAGATTGCACGTGTGGGCAGTTACACAAAGCTGTTGTGCCCTGATGTTTTTCTTCTCAATCCACAGTACACAAACAGCGCCGCTATCACTGTTGAGACTCCCCTGGTTTTCCAGGTTGTTCCCTTCCTTTCTTCAAGATAGCACCAGCTTTTTTACTTCCTAACAGCTCATTTATTTAGGAGTAGAGAGCAAACATGACATCTGAGATAAGGATGTGATTAAGAGGTGCCTTAGCGGTTCATGAGTTCTAGCAGCCTCGCAAGATTTGGAAAAGGCCTTTGCATAACAGAAATCCATTGAGAGAGACAGCCTGCCCTGGAATTTCAATTTTAAAAGCATAGCATAGCGAGCTGTGTTACAGTGGAGCGTTATTGTAGGCTATGTATTAATCTGATATACTGAAATAATTTGGGTTTGGTAAGACTTCTTTTTTTTCAATATCTCAAAAAACCCATTCATTTATATTGATTGTGAGTGTCTTAGAAGAACATTTACACCTGAAGGGAAATATCTTAGCTCGGCCAAAGCAATTCTGAATTTTTTTAAATAATTGTTTTTAAACTGGGAAAGACTGCCATATTAAATCAATCTTTTGACTAAGCTGGAAAAAATGCATCGTTGATAGCACCAGCAATTTACAGATCTTTCAGTGCTCTGAATAAGAGAATTAAAAATTTATGAATAAAAGCTCATATATGTTCACATGGCACACAATTCAGTCAATGCCTACTATGGAGACAAATTTAGTATTATTTAATGCTACCATATGCCTCTTTTATGAAACTCTTTTTTGGTAACTCATGACAAAATACAGAAAACCAATATAGAAAACCAAGATCATTTGAGGGTCCAAAATGTCTTCTTCTGAAGAAATACTTGTTGTGTTTCTTCCCAAATCCACTGTTTCCTACGTTTTGTGGGAAATTCAGTAGAAAGTAATGATTCCGCTTTTCTTAAGATGTATATAATATTGTTATATAGTCACTGCGTGTCTTTAGAGTCTTGGTTCAGCAAAACACCTAATCTCTTTCTAAAGTCCATCTGGATTCAAGATACCTTTCAACCACTTGCTTAAACTTTATGCTGCGTTGAAACCTGAGGCAAAGAATGGGCTTAAGTGTTTTTCTGGACAGGTATAACTTGCTGATTTGAGACAGGAAACCTACCTTGAAGTCCAAACAAATGACTTTCCTGTTCCAGATTCAAATCAGGCATGGATGTTTTCATAGTAAAAACCCTTGCAGAACGTCTTACAGCTCTTCCATTTTCCAGCTACTGACTTTAACCTCTTCTGTCTCATTTTCAGCCAAACCCCTTTCCTTTACACATTTTGTAAGTGTGAGTGAGAGTGCAAACAGCAATATACTTAATCTTATTATATATATTAACACACAAGGTGCAGTAATTATATTATGTTTAAATTCCCCCAAATGTGGGGGAGGTTATTGGTAGGTGGCTAGTATATTTAAAAAAACCCCAAACCCAAAGCACTCTCTAAACTTAAGTGGTTCATGGTATTAGATTTCTCCATCATCCTCTGGCTTTCTGCCCCTCTGCTGTAATGACCTTAATTCCTCACCCAATAATAAAACTCTCTGAACAAATCTGTGCCTGCTATTAAGTAAAATTAAAGCTTAGTGCAGATTCTCTGCATTCTTTCTTCTCTTCAGCTGTGGTGCTTGACAGCTTGCATGGTACAAATGAAACACACAAAGCCTTTAAGTCATCCCATATTAAAAAAAGAAAAAGTAACTCAGAGCTTTCTGATGCTGATATGTGTTAGAAACAGTAAATTTTGACGAAGAGCAGTACCAGATTCTCTATTTCTGTAGAAAACTCACTGGTGTAACAAAACAGAATCAGTCATGTAAACTTATATATGCACTATACCAGTTTCATTCCTCCTGGATCTCACGCAAGCCCTTGTAAGAAGGTGGCTCAGATTCCAGGTCCACTCTGTCGTAGGTCTGCCTGAGGTTGCCAGCCGGAGTGAAAATCGCAGCAAGACATTTCAGAATGGAAACAGCTGTCCTCTAGCTACTGCGTCAAAATCGCCAAGTTCCAGTTCTACCTGTATGACTGTCAAGTTCCAAGTTGAGCTGTTTCAGTCATCATCTCTCAAGGTTTTACCTTTTCTGTGAGGAAAATATCACTTTTTTGTACCCCCAGTTAAAAATGTTTCAGTATCACAGAACAAAATATTAAAAATTACTGAACTTCTAACTCATCAGCTCACTAGAAGTAAGAAAGATCATCTCCTCTCCAAGCTAAAATGCTCAATACAAGTGGCAAAACCAATACAGAAAATAAGGTGGTCATTCATGAAAACAATCAGTGAGTACCACAGCTGTTTTCAGCTACTACAATATCACACAGAGGTAAAAGAGGAAATTGTGGGAAGTTTGTTAGGAGTTACATAACAAACATATTTAAAGGAATGCTTTAAGGTCCAAAAATTTTAGTGCTTACTTGTTGGCACTTTTTGACTTCTCAAGATCTTCTGTTAAATAACAAAATACCTTAAAAACTCATGAAAGTCTGTTCTTCCATCAGGAGGGAGCCCATTCTGTGAAATACACACAATCCTCAAGAACATAACCCAGAAACTACAACCCCAGCTAAGCCAAATGCAAATTTGTGCTTAAAATTAGGCATAGGAAAGTTCTGTTGGCTTTACTCACACGCTTAAAATTAAGCATATGTTTTAACACTTTACTGGATTAGGGCCCATGTCAGCAAAATAAATTTATTGGGAAGAAGTAATAAAAATGTAGCTTGCAGTGAGGGACAGCAGAGCCATTCACAGCTACAGAAGCTTTAAAACGCTAGCTGGTATTTATATATTTAAAGAAGAAATCAGGCGTTAAACAAAACATTTCTTTTAGATAGCTATCTAATTATTCTGCTACAGAAACACCTTCATTTTTCTTAATTTGACGAAAAACATTTTTTGCATCCTTGCATCCCCAAAAGCAAACTAATCTACACATTAAGGAAAAAAAAAAATGCTTTGCAAACACAAGCTTCAAAAGCAATTTTTCCCACTGTTTAGTAACAGCCTGGCTGTTCCAGAGGTACCATAGCATTCCCTGGAGAAAGGGACAGACAGGAGGCCAAGCTTTCTAAACACCGACTTTCATTACACACATGCACTTGAATTTGCCCATTCAAGTATATATAATTGTATATATACAATAAATGCCAGCTAACTAATAGTCTTGTACGCATTGTGCACTGATGTGTATTTGTTTTTAATGCTGAGAACCTCTCTAAATACTTGATATTGTGCATCTAGCCTTTAAGGAGAACTTACATCATTTGCAAAACCAGAATGGATACAATTCTACTAGAATGTGTCTATGTTAATTTTATTTTTTCCAGAAAAAACTTTCTGTTGCTAACAGCAGTGCAGCAAAATATGAATTGTAGTGTAGATAGAGCTCCTTCGGCGTTTTAAGTGCAGTACTATCTGGCCCCATTCAGAACACCTCTGTCTTGTATAGCAAGACGCCAGTGGTCACAGCAGCTTACTCTGCTCGAGCGCTTTGGCTCTTCCCAGTAGCAGCAGAGCTGTACCAGTGGGCAATCCTGTCACTAACATCCTTACACAGAAGACGTGCTAAATTCTTTCACAATAACAGCGTCATTTATTTCTTTAGCGTTACATCACGTCTGAATCACCAGGCAACGCACATGCATTGTATTCTCTGCATTTTCAAGAGGAAAATCTTTCATTCAAAATACAAGACATAATAATTTGGTTTTGAGTTAGCTTATTCTCCCATCTTCAGTAGCCTTCTCCTTACAGCGAATTTTCCAAAGGGACAAGGTTGCTGCGTACACAGCCTGCAGGTGTTTGTGCTCCTCCCTCATTCCCAGCCACAGCCTCTTAACCCCTGGGATGGTTCCAGACAGATACATTTGTAATTCTCAAATTTTTCAGAAAATAAGTGTCTGGGGCGCAAAGAGAGACAGTACTGTCCCTGCAAAAGGGAAGAATAAAGATGGGTCTTCCTTCATCCTTATGGCACATGAGGGAATCCACTGGAAACTCCAGCTTTGAGACACAGAAAAAAAATATTTCATGACTCCACTGTTACCCAATTCCTGATTTCACTGGGATTCAAAGCTCAGGATCTTCAATTCTCTTTTCATATCTTATTTGCACAGTCCACTGCTCAGTGAAGACCTGTTCAAGGTCCCAATGCCCTACAGTACAAACCAACATTAAACGGGAAATTTATTAACTGCATAAAACTTATGAGATCGCAGATAGGAAGAAAATGTTTCCAAGAGAATGTTTTCTCCGGTAATCCTTAGGGACAGTTAGGGGACTCCAAGTAGCAGGGTACATAAAATAAAACATAAAATTCATTCCTTTTCGTACCTCATGTCAGAGATTGCCTTTTCTTCAAAGTTCACTCCTTTACCAACACTTCTGAGGTCCTGTTTTGATTTCTGCAGAGATGGCAGTGATGTATATGGATACTATTAATCAGGTTAAAGTTTTTAATCATTTTTAAAATCGCATACTTCTAGTAAACCACTGTCCTACTTGCTCAGCTGGAAATAAGCACCGTGGAGCCCGTAGCACGTACCAGTTCCCTCTCACTTCCATTGTATGCCTCTCATCCTCTACCAACAGGCAGGAGACCTGAGCACAAATTGAAATTGCATTGTGCTGACCATGTGCAGGTTTTGTGTCAAGACAGGCTAAAAAATGACAGTTTAGATTCACCAACAGTTAACTCAGTGCTCTGTTTTTTAAATAGATATAGTAATGGAACCATAAAAACTCCCACCAGGTTGAGGTCTCCAATTTGGGAGCTTTTTCCTTATGTACTACATATTTTAAAGCTTAATCATCAGCCCTTCTCTAAGCAGAACTCCTACCCGCTTCAGTTAATCTTTGTCAGAATCAGTCCCGGTACTGGGTAACAGGCTGCAGTATAAATTAAAAACAAGTTTCTAATTCCAGAAGCAAAGTTCTGAAATAGTCTTCCAACAGTAAAGGGAAGTGAAAACCAGTTTCAAAATGGAATAAAAACGTATTATTAGAGCTTCATTAAACTATGTTCAATGAACCATAGAGGTTTCATACCATTCAGTTTTCTAGCTACCAAAATCCAATACCTGGAAGTTATCTGAAATTTGTACATGCATTGAACCGTTACCAATTAAAATATTTGTCACTGAGTATTTATTTTAATGAGACCATCACCCTCAGAAAAACAGGAGATTTAAACCACTTTTAGTAACTGTTTGGTTTAAGTCACTTGTCAGCTCACTTGTGAATACCTTATGCCCGACAGCATAAACAGACTTTGTTTTTAATTTAGAGAGTTTCGATTTTATTTTTAGGAGTAATATTTTTACCCCAAAATTTTGCTACAGTACTATGCACAAATTTTTGTTCCAAATAATGAAGGTCTACAAATATATTACATTAAGTTACAAAAGTACCTGTACATTTCCAAGGCAATAAATATTCAAATAGTAAGTGTGTTTCAAGTATGATTAGTCTTCTTGGGAACTTTGGAATTACAAATCAGTACTTTAAAATCTAAACTAGCTTCTACCCATCAGCTTATATAGGAGAGAAAAAAACCCCAAAATAACATACAACAAAGGACCCAGAAAAGAAAGTTAGGTTTTGGTTATTATTTTGATTATAGTTATCCTACCCCTGAAAAAAACAAAGGAATATCACAGTGCAAGAAAAACAAATGTGAAAAACAATTTAGACATGGTGTTAAGCTGCTGCAGCTGAGACTCAAAAGATGCCTGTATAAAGAAGTAGCACAGCATGCTGTACAACAGGAGCCCAGAGCTGATTTTTAAAGTGTCTAAATTAAGATGCCCTAAATAACAGGTTTCCTTTTGGTTGCTTTTCTGTGATAAATCATTAATTTAATCCCTCCAACTTTTAGTTTAAGAATGTATAAGCCATTCATTTTGAGTCACAATTCCATCTGCTTCAAGCTACAGCCTTTATTTCTCATACCTGTAGCATAAATAAATTTGTAGTTTGCAAATAGAGTTAGATAATGCAACTTCAAAAAAGGAATGACAGAGACCACATGGCCATGCAGCTGGGCAGTATAACTGCAAGTGCTTTCTGTTTCTTTTAGAGGTATGATGAGTTGTCCAGGAAAATTATATATATGTAGTCACCCTGAAGCAATGTAGCGATGAAAAATCAGTAGCTGGTATCAGTTTAGAATGGAATCAAATAGAAATGTTGTAAAAGGGCGGAAAAAAAAGTTGCAGTACATTGTGTAATTTTCTGCTGAAATGAAAGGACACACTGTAATAGATGATGCAATAAAATAATAGTGTACAATATTAAAAGAATATACATTGCAATGAAGGAATTGGCTTGCAGATAGTACACCTACGTTTCTCGTAAGGTGTCACATATTGCGGTTGTCTCATTAAAATGAAGAACTTTTTCATGGATATCTTGGGGCAAACATTCCCTTTTATTTGTGTTGATTTGTAACAATTCCTAGAAATTGCTCCAACCATCTTATAATAGAGAAACAATAAAAAGTGGGTAATTTTGAAACACCAATAATTCGGTACAAAATTTGTGTACATTACTTTGGGAAGTACTTTTAGCAGTATTGTGGTGGTACCACTTCTAGGCACTGAAATTAGGCTGAAAATAGCTATTGAAACATAGGAGAGTTGCAGTATCCGTATCACTTTACATCTTCTTGAGATAATCCAGTGCCCTGCCTTTAAATGTGCAGATTGGATAATCAGAGTGTCCAAATGTACGCTTAAAACCTTTTGCTGAGCAGGGCTCCAGGTTTGCTGCAATGTAGCTAGCAGAGATACTTTCTGTTCTGATTAACTCACCAAGCATTAAGGTAATACTGCTTTTAATCTTTGTACTTTAGGAAAAGATCGGTAGTTAAAAAGAACTCGTTTAACAAATCGGTTATGTATTTTAAGAGGTCTCATTACTGGGTTTTTGGCACAAATAATAAAGATTTTAAACTCCACAAAGTCTGTGGTGCTGTGAGCGTTAATTCCTGGTTTAGTACTAGCTGGGAGAGCATTTCAAATGTAAATCTGAAGGCTTTTGGTCATTGACCTTGTGGAGGTGACTAATGTAGATTGTGGTGAGGTCCTGCGTTTGTGGCATAACTCCAGGTAGTATAAGGCAAAGTTGTTTGGAGTGTCATACTGGCAGCAACGCCTGCTGTGTCAGATCACCCTGTGTGAGCAGAAGCTCTCCCATCTGGCTTGTAATAACCTATGCAGAAGTAGAGGGAGGAACAGGAGGCTGTGGGAAGTACCAGACAGCGGTTTGTGGCGCACAGCTACCACCCCAGCTGGCTCTGCAGCCCACCTCGAAATAGACCCCTTATTAATCAAGATAATTTTACGTGCAGAGCTCTTTCGTGTCACTACTCGACATACAGTACCCGGACCGGGGTGGCAACACATGCCTTAAAGATACCCTGCTTCAGAGTGTTTAATCAACAGATACTGAAAACAGTGTGATGTGTCCTTTAATCACATTGCATAACGCAGAGCAGTTGCTTACATGTGCTTTAAAGCAAATATTGTTTATATTGCTACTCTGGCAAACTAAATGGGTGGGTTGGGGAAGAGGTAATGCTGCTGTCTTATTTTTATGGGAAAAACAGAGAATAAAAAGTGAGCAAGAGATTCCTGTCAGGACTAATGCCTACAATGCTGTTAAAAAAGTTATTTGTTGAGCGCTGTAATTCCTAACATTAATTCTGTAGGAGGATGCTCACTTGTAAAATATTTATTTCCTTTTGTGGCAAGAAAAAAAAAATAATGATGTGCCATCCACCTAACTCTGAAAACATTACAAATGTCTTAATTAAAAGGCAAGCACGTAGAACAGCACAGAAATGAACAGAATTGTAACAAACAAATCTACATGTAGAAAAACCTCTCCAAAACCACAAAGAGCAGCAGAATTACCTGGGCAAAGGACGGGTCCTTCCCTCTAGTGCAGAACGGGTTCCTTGGCACGCATGAAGGAAACCCAGGCTGAATGGACGTTCACTGGGAGCATGGAGCCATTGGCATTTGGCATGCATGTACAACACAGAACAACCTGAAAACACAGAAATACCTCACCCTGACAAGAGCAAAAGCTGGGAAATAGGTAAATGCATCACTGAATTATTTCAAACTACAAAACAGTTCCATTAAATGAACATTTTTTCTCTTCCATGATACTCCCAACATAACGATTATGCCTTCTATTACATAAAATTCTAAGTATTATATTTCCTTTCGTTTCCAACATGCTTAAACCAAAAGAAATTAAAATTTCTACTGATGTTTACTGGTTCATTTTTACTAATGTACTCTCCCTTAGCAAAGTTCTACAATCCTTAGATTTAAACTTAGGAACAAGCAACCCTCTTTGTTATTTGTGCTTCTGTGTTTCCTTTTAAAACTCAAAACTTATGCCTTTTAATTGTGCAGGGCTTTTTTTTTTTTTTTTCTTACTCACAGCTTATTAAAAACATTTCTACACAGAGCCAGTTCTTGGTCATCATTCATATTAGTTTGTTTCAGTTCTTTTTTTCTAAAGTGCCTGGCTGACATGTGTTCTCACCTTCATGAAATGATCCTTTTTTTAAAACAGGAAGAACTTCCGAGTAAACTGTGTCATATTAGGCTTTATAAACAAGAGCAAAGTCATCGAGATACAGAAAGTAATCTTGCCCTACTCAGAACTGCCTTTCAGAGTTCAGTACGGCCTTAGAACTGTTTTATTGAAACCAGAGAAGAGCAACAAGGAAGGATTAGAAATCAGAAAAATGCAACCTATGAGGAAAAGATTGAAAGAACTGGTGCTGTTTGATCAAGAGAAGAACAGGCTGAAAGCAGATAAAATAACAATCTTCAAATATGGAACAGTTGTTTAAAAAAAAAGAATTTCAATTGCTGCAAGGTTTGTGGCTAGACCTTAAGTGAACCTTTCTAAGCAGTGAGTGCAACAAAAGCATTGCAATAACTAGGGGAATTCACACAGTTCCATCTTTGGAGATTTCTACAAACAGGTTAGCATCTGTCAGGAATGCTGTAAGGTATAGTTCATCCCACAGGGGATAGATTAAATTACTTCTTTGAATCCCTCTGCAGGCCTATTTTTATTATACATGATTCTGGTTATACAATAAAAATTTGTAATTAAGATGTAAACATTTTTGTTAGCTTATCATAATTTTTTTAACTCCATCAATGTAAACCACTATCATTTTACATACACGCAAAAACTGTTGTTCAATGTAAACAGAAAAAAGATCTGCATTTTTACAAAGTCTTTCAGTTCACAAAAGTCTATACCTCTCCTCTTTACCTCTTCCCTCAGAGTAACAGGTGATAAGGAAACAAGTCACTTTATTCTTTAATGCTATTTAGTATTAGAAATTATAATCTTATGTATTATCAGTAAGAAGACTGGTCCATGAGTATTCCAGCTCCTGTATTCCTCCTTATATACAAGGAACTGGAAAGGATCTCCTGAGTCGTCAAGTCCAGGTCCCTGTTATCAGTCAGCCCTGCAGTCTATAATTTGTCAAGCTTAAATTTGTTTGCAAAGGTCTGTCTTAAAACGCTGCTTCTATTATACTGACTGGGCAGCTGTTCCAGACCTCTCTCCTCTGATGTTTCAAAACTTCTTAAATTTTCAGTGTAAATTTAGTTAGGACAGTTTATACTACTTCACTCTTGCCAGCACTTCACAGTGCCAGCATTGATTCTTACCTTAAATATCTCCTTTCTGTTGCCCAGTGACAGCAATCCTGTCTTCTCTTGGCTTTCAGGTTAAATTTTTTTGTCCCTTCTTTAGCCACCTTTAATTTTCTCCTCTCTTCTTTAGCCACCTTTTATTTTCTCCTACTAATTTTCATCTTTGCTTCGTTAACATTTGTTTTCCTTGATGTGTTTCTTTGACATCCAGATGGGTTGGATCCAATGCTTCCTTGTCGGCAAGAAGATTGGTTGGTAAAGACATGTGCCTCATCCGTATGTCATAATCTACTGCTAAAGAATATTGTGGTTTATCTTATTTTTAATCTTTCTCAATATCTTCAGTTATATTTCCTTCAATAATTACAAGCCTTGCATGGGTTGAGATATGATCAATGGATCCAACTGCTTATGTTGTAGTCTTTCTTTATCCTAATAATAGGCACAGTATTTGCTATTTGTGTACTTTCCTCACTATCTGACCAAGTCTCAGCTATTTATTCAAAATCTTTATTTCTGGATTCCATTCCACATGCTGTTTCTTCCAATATGTTGGTTATTTTAATTTGTTATTTCTGCCCCACCCTTCAAATGAGCACATTCGGGTCTTTCACCTTTACTTCCATCTCAGGTGTGCTCATTTCCATTTCTTGGTGTTAAACACCCTTCTCCTGAAACTGCGTATTCCTCAGTAACTTAGAGGCAATACCATTTTATACCTATAGTTTCACTCCCTTTACTTGTTTCCACGCTCTGCCTTTCCTCATATATTTGTTACCAGCACTTGTTTAAACTAGAGGACACCAGTCAATATTCCCACCAGCTACATTTTGCGTGGTAGCCTGCAGCACTCACCAGAAAGGAGACAACTAGGATGTGAAGTCCTCCTCGACCAAAGAGGGTTCAAGTGATTTCTACATGCACGCTTTGCTCACCCACCCCGGTACAGGCAATTCTCACGTAGGGCCTCCCGCATCCCATCCGCTAGCCTGAGTTACTTCATAGTTCAAATAAAAAAACCCAAACCCTTCCTGTGGCCAAAAGTGGAATAAGGAAGAAAGAGCTTGTGTCTACAGCCCAGTGTTGGGGTTTGGGGCAGATGTGACACCTGAGGTGTAGTTCCCAGGCTGTTAGTGCATTTTACTCAGAGGTGGTGTAGTGCACGGCACTGGCTGTCCGTAGCAGCTCTCCGTGGATCAGATGCAGAGAGCTGGGTGCTCCAAGATGTGGTTCATGACAAAATCAGCCTCGGTGAATGGGAAATCCTGTGTCTCACTCACGTTTCAGAGCCTACTGACGGTGTGGGAGAGAGAAACACGCCACTGTGGTGTGAATTAGCATGTCTTCAGATGGAGAGGCAGGTAAGGGAGCTGGCTGGGTGCTTTGTAGGCTGCACGGCTACAGTTAGGCATCTAAATTTCACTTTAAACCAAATGGAAGCACTTTGGTGCTTACAAAGTTACTTCTTTATCAGCAATTTGCCGATAAAACCTGTGTCCAACAGAAATTAAAGAGAAGCTTTATGGCTGTGGACTACCTGACTTTTCTAACCCCTTCAGACTCCCCAACCCCTGCAGCTTGTCTGTCTGTAAAGGAGCGGTGACACCCCGGCAGAGTTTATGTAACTGCTACTCAATATTGCATTAAGCTTCCTCCATCTGACATGTAAAACTTCCACCTGCTCAGTCACCCAAGTCCTGACTTGAACTAACGACTCCTGATACTACGGTGCTATATTTGCTCCCAGCAGGCTGATAACAAAGTGTACGGAGGAGCGCCTGGTCCAATTTATCCTATAGCCTGAGACAATAATTGTTTTACGCTGGCTGTTATCACCTAGCAGCAGGATCAGTTTAAGCTTGTTGCTCTCTAGAGACGAAGGAAACCACAAATACAGTGAGAAATCCATGTGCCATGGTGTTTTAAAATGTCAGAGAGCCACAGCTGTATCATTAACCATAATTTTAAGCTTTGACAATGCTGTCAATGAGCCTTGGTATTTTGTCATCGCTGGGCTATTTGTAAAAATCTGTTTCTCGCCATTGGCTGCTTCTTTCATCTCTGTGGTTGGCAGCCTTGTTATTTGTTTTTCTGTCTAATGGAAATTCTAGAACTACTGGTAGAAAGCAAAGTGTTGCTATGAAAAACACATGATCCCCTCCCCCTGCCCCTCTTTAAATACCTCTTTCTTTCTCTCTGTTTAAAAGTGAATTCTTTACAATGTGGATGAATACTCTTTCCTCCCCTCCCAATTTGTTCCAAAGGCAGCAAGAGCTTTTAAAAAGCTGTTTTTCTCTAAACTTACCAGTGAGATAATTCTGAGTCACCGTGAAAAGTTTGTTTCTGTCCGCCCTCTTCTCTTTTGCACAGAGACATTTTCACAAATCTCCTGTTATCAGGCAGTGCTGAGAGTAGAGCAACTGTGGAGTCTCTAAAATGCCAGCAAAGATGACCAAGTTTGCAATGATAAAGTACAGGAATAAACAAAACATTGTAACATGCTTTAAAGATTTAATCCTGCTCTTCACTTGAGCATTTCCTTTGCTTCATCCACACAAAATAAATATACAAAAGGCCAGCAAGTACAAAATGAAGCCTCTGTATTCCACCAGAGCAGAATAAAGCAGTTCATAGGCTTTCTGTTTAAGCAACTTGGTAAAGTTCTGGTTGTCAGTGAAGCTTCCAAAACTTCTAACTTTTGGAACTTCTGGAACTTTTTGTTACTACCTTTATACTCATTTACAGGTCTCCAAACTCCATTCTCCCCCCTGCCCCCCTCCTCCCCCTTCTTTAACTGTGCCCTGTTCCTGCTGCTGTATGCAGAATCAGCTCTCTGGATGTTTCCTCACAAAATACAAGACATCCCAGCTTACCACCTGTAAATAGCTCCATCTTCTCCAAAAAAAAATTGTGTCTAAAAAGAAATGAAGAGAGAAAGAGCTCCATCCACCTTGCTAGAAGGTGGTCACTGGCAGTACTTGCTCCCTTTCCATAATGCTCTGGGAAGCCAATTTAATGAACCAGCTGGGCATTCCCTTCCTGACATTCCCTGCAATAATACAGGCTTTGTAGTCCCTTTCTTTTCCCAGTTGTCTGATCACATTAGAACAGGGGATGAAAGTCCAAAGGATTTAAATGCAGTGTCAGCAGGGCAGACATGCTCTAACATACAGGAGAAACATTTCCAGGGCTGTTGTGTTCATGAGGGAGACTTTTCACATTCTCTCATTCCTGGTAGAGGTCAGTTTTCGCACTGCACTAGACACATTCCTGGCCACAGACCATAAGATCCACAAGGAAAGTTGACCATGGCACTGGTGTGCTAAATTCAGCAAATCCTTATGAAAACGAGGTCCTCAGGTGACCAGGGATACCTAGTCGGTGAATTCAGGGTGGGATTTGGTGGAAGCAGCAGCGGGGATGCTCAGCTGCACCAAGGGGCAGCCGTCCTGAGCAGGTGGCAGCAGAAGTTGAGGGTGTACAGAAAACTAGAAATGCCAAGGGCTCCTCAGGTGCTAAAAAGCAAGGTGTGTTTTGAGGATGGCTCATTAAATTCCACTTCAATAACGTTTTAGATTTTTCTTTTTGTCTGTGGCACTGTTCCAAAGGAGCAGCAGTTTTTACCTAGTTTGGGAACTGCAGAAGAGAGGTGAGGTAGGTGGTGGTAGCATCACTCTGGCTTCTCCTGCCTTGCAGGTCATTTACTGCTGTGGATTCAGGGGCTATTTTAGGCACAGGTAGTGCCACAAGCGCAGCAGTTCGGTCCCCAGTGGATACTCTAAACTCAGCTCTTCCAAGGAGCAACTGGATACTTCAGTTCTGACCCACAGCTAAATTAGTCACCAGCAACAAGAGCCAGAGATCTTGCAGGTGGTCTTAAGCCTGTCCTTGGGACTTTGGTGTAACCATTGCCATAGAGGCATCAATGTAAGCAGAACAGATCGAGATGCCTCAGGGAGGTCAGTCATCTCAGACAGAGCACCTCGGCTTATCGCTGAGTGCTTATAAGTTTCCGGGTGTCAGTGAAAGGGATCATCATCATTTGTAAGGCCAATAAACCTCTCTGTCTCAGAGCTTTCTTCTGCCTCTAAAATCTATCACAGTAGCTCTATTCTGATGCTGACATTTGGTGAAAACAAACAAGAACTTCATAAAGAATGATTTTATCTCACTAGAAGAAGAGGTTTGTGTCCAAGTTACTTCTAAACTGTGAAATGTATCTATATCCCATAATGAATGTGTATGCCTGTAACCGAAGGCCAGAGTGAGTATTTAAGACAGAAAAAAAATGCAGCAGTGTGAAAAAACAGACTGAGGAATTAGAGAGTTTGCTTTCCGTTTCTAGAGGCTCAATGAAACCAAGTGGTTTGCATGAGCTACACTGTCAGTAGCTTAAAAAGATTAGGAGAGGGACATTCTTTTTGTGCACATGACCCTTTCAGCAGCCTGGCAAATAAAATAAATAAAGAGAATAGGCCAAATCCAGAGGTGGGTTTATATTTAAGCACAAAGTTTACATTCAAGTTTCTAGGAGAAGAGTTGGAACAATGTGGAGTAAGCTTGGATCTTCTCATTCTCTTAAGATTGAATTGCGTAGTATTTTTAGACTTTAATACTGTACATGTTTTGACCCAAAATGTAGTTAAAGTCTTCTTTTGTCTTGGATCTATTGTGAATTATTAGCACTTGACATTCTATAAACTGGGGCTGGCATAGATTTTCATAGACATAAACCTAGGATTGGAGTGTGGCTGTTGGGTTGGTTTTTTTCTTTTCAGTAAACACAGATTTATAATGTGCCAAAACCTCTACAGATCCCTTCAATCAGAAGTCAAGGGGGAGGCTTTCAAAACATTCTAGGCTTTTTTATTTGAGCCACCTCGTAGCTTTTTGTGCAGGCATTCCTTCCCAGCAAATAGCACAAGAGCTAGCATGCTGAACAAATAAATATACAAAGGTTACTGAATGTATAACCCTTTCCCTCCAAGCAACCTCCTTTTACCTGGCATGCACACACTGCAGGTTTAAATTGCAAGCATAATTTAATCCCCTCAAAACAAACCAAACCAAACCAAAAAAAAACCTGTGAGGATTCAGAAAAAAAGATTATTGAGTCATGGCAACTTGTTTCCTGTTTGAGCTTACTGAAGTTCAAAAACCTCCAAAAATAATTTCTGTTTGTTGAAACATTCATTTAGACCTCACCTGAACATTCACGAGGGGCTCCTGTGCATCTCAACCCCTTCACAAGGAAAGATATGAAAATTGCTGATGAGAAACACCAAGTTCAGCTTCTTGTGAGATTTTCTGACTTGTAGCAAGTTTCTAATAGCCATACCTAGCCCTAATGGCATCCTGTTCAGTGCTCTGATTATATACATGGGGTGAAAATGACCTCGTAAGGCCAAGAGTCCCGTGCACTAAGGTAAGTTTTTTTCCTAATCTTAAATACGTAAGGCAGACTTCATGTCTTTAAATGTGAAAAAAAAAAAAGCAAACAGCTCTCATTAAAGAGTTGCTTTGGAAATGCTTTTTGCTCGTGTACCTCAGGCTTCACTTACAGTGTCACAAAGGCACACCTCTCAAAATAGTCTCAAAAACCAAGCTACTTTTTTCGTAACTACCCATCTCTGAAGCAAGTAAACATGTCCAAGGAATTAAAACCACCTGCCAGTTACCATAAGAACTTCTGGAGAGGGTACAGCAGAGTATCACAAAGATGATTAGGGGCCTGGAGCATCTCTCTTATGAGGAAAGCTGAGGGACTTGGGCCTTTTCAGTCTGGAGAAGAGAAGACTGAGGGGGGATCTGATCAACACCTACAAATGCTTAAAGGGTGGGTGTCAAAAGGAAGGGGCCAGTGTTTTTTCAGCGGTGCCCAGTGACAGGACAAGAGGAAATGGGCACAAACTTGAGTATAAGAAGTTCCATCTAAACATGAGGAAGAACTTCTTTCCTGTGAGGGTGGCAGAGCACTGGAACAGGCTGCCCCGAGAGGTGGTGGAGTCTCCATCCCTGGAGATGTTCAAAACCTGCCTGAACAAGTTCCAGTGCAACCTGCTCTGGGTGGACCTGCTTTGGCAGGGGGTTGGACTAGATGATCTCCAGAGGTCCCTTCCAACCCCATATCATTCTGTGATTCTGTGATAAGTGGACTGGTTCACTCTAGTTGAAAGATGAATTTTTGTGCCATAAAAATTATACACTTTCAGACTCGCAAGGACTACACCAGCAGTCTTCAATTTAAAAAAAAAATAAAAAAAAAAGCGAGAAAGGAAGAAATAGAAGCACCCTTACCACAGTATTTCACAACACCGTATCCGTACACAAGGTTCATAGCCAGTCCAAGCCCAATGATAAGGGGTGAGCTGTAGCGTGCTCTGCACTGTCACACAGCGAAGGCCACTTCCCCATGTGTGTGCCCGCAGCTCGGCCAGCAGCTTCTCTTGTGGCGAGTCCTGTCCCAGCTTGCCTAGGAAGGGAGGTGAAGGGGTTAAGCCTCTATTTCCACTGCTACTCTTCAGCTCATATGAAGGCTGAACGTCTTAATGAAGTTCCTCTAAGGTTTTATGTCATATCTTTGCTTCTCTTTTATGTTGTTTACAAACAGAATTAAATCTTTGGAAAAGATATTTTTGTAGAGCTTAAAAAACACATGGTTAGAAGACTCTGACCCAGAATTCAATGTTTCATATGGAACTGATAAAAGTAGACTCATTTTGCCTTTTCTTCCCTCTATGAAAGTGGTGTTAGGGATGCATTAAATGTGAAGAGGTGTTAAAGATCCTACAGCTACTACCTTAAGCACATTCACAATCCACTTGTTTGGATGGTGGACAACCCTGACAGGGCAGTCATGAGTGTCAGAGGAAATTCTGTATTACAGCAGTCACCCGATGCAATACACCCAGTGATTGCCTTGGGGAGGATGGCTGTATGCACAGGAAATCCTTAGTGCTTAGGGTTTGTCATTACATTTTCCCATGAAACCAGAACTGAAAGAAGCCCCAGTTATCAGGAACCCCTTTAAGTTGACCTTATGATCTAGTTATTCAGAGTGTTTCTCTGGGACTTGAAAAGCATTACTAATGCGTCAGGTAATACAGGTATATAAATAAACCCTACACTTTTACTTAGCTCTATATTGACTCTTATACTGCAAACTTTTCAGAGTAAGGACTGGTAGGGGCCTGCCACAGTGCAGCACACCCATTTAGAAAAAGTGGAAGCATTGCTTAAGGGTAATAAGAATACAAAATCTAACCCATTTTTCACCTGTCAGCTAAGAGAAAATACTGCCACTAGCATCTTGGGACAGATTTCTCATCTCCTTTGCCACATTAGTGTTGCTTAGTGATTTCTTGCGTTACTTTCTTTATGTGTTTTCTGTTTCATTTATTCTCTCACCTTATATATTTCCCAAGGCTCAAGCTGTTTATTCTTCCTTTAACCAAAAGAAATATTCATTGTATTTTCATTTTCTATTCTCTCTCCATTTGTCTTCTGTTCACAACTTCATTTCTTGCTGCTGCATTTACTACTTCCCATTTCTGTATCTCAGTTCCTGGCCTTTGTTTCCGTCTCTTCTCAGTCTGTAATCTTGGCTTCTTTTCCTTCTTTCACCCCTTGTTGCCGCAGAGTTTCTTCTTGATGTTAGTGCAGTCCCGTGGCACTACAAATAGCCTGCTAAACTGTTGGTAGCTGTGTGGTTTTGCACGAGGAGACACACTTTGTTGCTTAACCAATTGTGTTGGGCTGTCCTGGGGGGTCTTCACCATACCCCATGACTAATTCAACTGCGCAGTCACTGTGGGACTCTTAAATGTGCTAGCTAAGGAGGCTGGTCTGAAAGTGCCCATAACAAAAAACTACTTCCAGCTTTTCCCCTTCCACAGAACACAGTTTTTGCCTGTCAGAGCTGCCTTTAAATCTGTGAGTGCCCAGATGGCCTGCTCCCTGATCTCCTGCTGGTAGAAGCCTCTCCTCAAATGCCACCTGCACACGATACCCACATTCAAAATGACATATAAGAAACACACCCTTGTTCCCCAGCTGAGATTACCTGGGGTTTCGGATCTATGCAGACCAAGCAGTAGCTGCAAAATAGTCTACTTCATAGTTCACTTCAGTTCTCTCTCTCTCTCTTTCTCTCTCTGAAGTCCTCCAAGTCTTCTCTTCGGGCTTGTCCACCTGCTGTCTCGCTGCGTCTTCAAGCCCTGGACTCCCTGGAAAAGGCTGCGTCACAACCAGCATCCAAGCCCCGGGGGCTTCCCAGACACCCCCTCAGTGGGAGCATCCCCACTGCTGTGATTAGAAATGCCCGTCACTATTTTGTCACCTCAGCTATTCAGAAATGAAGGCCACCCCAAGAGGAATCGCTGGGCCCCGATTCAGCCCTTTGAACTCAGTGTAAATGCAGCCCGGTCTGAGCGAGAGCGGGATCGAGCCCTTAATCAGGCAGCGAGCGCAGTTGTATGGGGCTAAGTATAGTAACCACTTAGTTTACAGTACAGTGACCCAATAATTATGCAAGATAATACTGTATGCACTTAGCTCGCCTGTTCCATTCAGAGCACTTGCCAATAATACACGAGCACATTTCATTATCTCCGTCCCCAGCTCAGGGCTCTTTATAAACGGTCTGTTTTCTCCCGAGATCACTGGAGCTATGGCACGGAGGACTGTCTAGGTATATTTAACCCCACGGATCATTCCAACGTGCTTCTTTAAAAGAAGATCATATTGTTTTTCCTGCTTTCCATTTTTGAAAGGCTAGGCTTTGGCCAGAGGGTACTCTACATATCTGGCTGCAAATAGACTGCTTGGAGCCAAGCAATGCGGTGCCTTGACTAATTTCAGCGTTCACTTAAGCTAAATTATTTATGATACTCTCTGCACAGGCCTTTCTCTGTTGTTGTTGTTTTAATGTTGTAATCTCAGCCAGAATAAAAGGATAATTTGCATGCATTTTCAGCTACTGCAGTAGCTCACACATGGCTCTGAAGACCGAAGCCAAATACAATACATTCAAAGTTTGAACTGAGTGGCCAGAAAAGGGAAATTTTGACGTGCCAGTAAATCATGTCCCTAATGGTGAGAAAGCTTAACATTTTTACATAAGCAGCTGAAACAACATCAGAAACATTTTCCATTGATACAGTTATTCACTTGTATCAAAAGCTCATCACCTTTGCGGCAGTAACATAAATCAGGAGGATGTTAAGCTGAGAAAGGTCTATTTTCACCTCTGAGCTGGTATTATGATTCCAAGTTCATGGCCAGCAGAGCGTGGCTCCATCCTTGTGAGAATGCGAAACGCCGCGCAGACAGAGGGAAGAAATACAAGGCTGTTTTTAAGGAGCCTGCTAGTTTCCAGCAGGCACAAGGCACAGGAGATAAGAAACAAAATAAAAGCTACAAGGGAATGCAGAGCAGAGAGGGTACCCCCCGCTCCACCGGCTGGTGGCTTGCCAAAGAAAACAACAGAAGTGGGGATTAGAGCTTGCGACGTGCGCATTAGAGCAGGACTACCTATTCCCTGCCTTTTCTCCTCTGAAAAGCTGCCATGTGAGGAGAAACATTCCTTTTATTATTTATGGGGACAGACACTCTTGTTTATTATGCTCATGTTACTATGCTACATGCCAAGTACAAGCCCTCTTTTTCATAGAGAGGTTTTTCTTTGTACGGGGGGGGGGGGGAAAGAAAGGCAAAGGAAAAAAAAAACCCCAA
>JAOXJK010000023.1:53612558-53647246 GCA_025774025.1 Xenus cinereus | reverse complement strand
AGCGCTCCTGCTCGCCCCAGCAGGGCTTGGGCACCCACAGCCCTCAACAGCCCAAGCAGCAGAGAACTCACAGCAGAAGAAAAGTTAAACAACCGACAATCTGAACACCAGCAGTTGTGCAGCTTGTAGGAGATGTATTTTCCCCCCTCTCCGTCCCCTCTGGTTTGGAACAACTTCGATAGGAAGAGAAGAAAAACAAGTTTATTTCTTCCCCTCCTCTATTTTTTTTTCTTCTTCTTTTTTTTTTTTTTTTTTTTTCAAGGCAGCTGAAGGACAGCTGACCTATTTTCCGAGTTCTGCAGCGCAGGAGGCTCCCCAGCACCTGATGGCTTCTTTGTGCCTGTCCCCTGAAGCATGTTTAATACTGAAAGGCCTGGCCCTGGTCAGTGACTGCAAAGGAGGAAGCCCTCGGCTGCTCTTGGACGGCGGCCTTCGTACCCAACGCAGGCAAGGGTTTGAAACAACCCACCCAACGCAAAGCGAATCCCACGGCAGAGGGAAGAGAAACCAGGCAACAGTTCTTTCGGTGGTAGATGGCAGCAGATTTACTGTCTGGCAGGTCACAAACTGCCTACAGCTGGGGGAAATTGCTAGTTCAGTTCTCCCCCGTTTAATGTGATTACTGGGGCTAATTCATAGGCTTAATTTCATTCCCTTGAATTCTGCTCCACTAACAAAAACAAAACAATCAGACAGAAAAAAAAGCGCAATAAAGCTCTCTCCAAAAATAGAGAATGCAAAATGCGTTTTTCAAACCAGGAACTTTTACTCATTCTGTCTTCAGAAGAGATTTTTTTTCTTTTTAACCAAATCATACACCGGAAGAGCTTATTCTGGAAAATGAATCTGCTGTGTTCTGTGGAAGGAAAGGAGCTCCTTCTCCTTTCTCACTGGAGTTTTTAAAAAAGACCCTGTCTCATGCCCCTTGAGTATATAATCTAGGAATTAAATATTTGGATATGGGAGAAAGCAGAAAGACAATAGATTAGCAGGAGCCACGTGAAAACCTGACTCAGTTGGATGGCGAGAGGGTACAGCTCTCCCCAGGCAGAAGAGAGGGATAAGTACAAAGCTCCAGACTTCAGCATCGTAGCTCCCACACAGGGGCTTGGTTCTGCCGGGAGGGGATGAGAGAGCGAACACACAGACTCCTATCTTACACGTGATTTTTCAGATTTTCGCATTAAAATACAGCAACTTAGTTCCATTTCAGAAACCACTTGTTGCTTCACGACGGCCTTACAACAAGAGGCTGAGCAAACATTTTCCTGTTTATCAGCACCACAAATACCATGTGACAACAGCAATACTTCAGGTAGAGTCTTTTTTTTCCTTTTTCGGCGTGATCTGAGTTACAGGACAATTCCCAACAGCCAAAAGAAACATGCCATAACAAAATGTATTCCAACAAACTGCATTTTTCACTGTATGAGGCTGCTAATATAAACACTGCAAGCAAACTATAGGTTTAACATACCAATTTACCCTTGCTTGCAGTAAGTTGCTGAGCTTACTTGGATTTCATCCTTAATATAGTACTAATGGTTGTTGTTGCAAATAATGTATTTAATACCTTCCCAAGGCACATATCTCCAGATTATTGAATCAAAAAGAATGATAACTTTCCATGCTCTTTCAGACTTGCCTTGGTCAATTTTGTGGATGTAGTTTATTTTACGGACTGAACATGGATGTTTATTTTTCATTTTTCTCATAAAGAGGCAGAAATCATGGTTATGTTATAAACAAAACATTTGATATATGGCAATGCAATACTGCTCTCCTAGTCCCTGTATTGTCCTCTGAGTCCACTACAGGATATGTTTCCACTTGCTGATTTTACTACCTGTTAAATATATCTTCTCTGTCACTGAGAATGTCCACTTAACTTATGTCTTGCTCTGCTACTACTACAACATTTAAACATTTATAATCATGCTTGCCAATGATTGTCTCTGTGTCTCGAATTTGTTAATTAACATTTATTGCCTATCTGATTATATTTTACTCATTGTTGGCTTAATTTACTTTTAATAAGCTATAAAGAGTTCTTACTAGTTTTTATCAGTTTAGCTTGTTACAGGATTACTGTTATGCCATTGTTGACATAAAACTACAGTTAATAATTCACTTAATTCCCTTCAGCGTCACCACCACGGCAGGCACAGAGTTATTCTCCTGCAGTTGGTATCCCTGACGGCACGGCCCTGCCCAAGCCGGACATTATCCAGCAGATTTAGAGATGAATTATGTTCCAGAGCTCTCTTTTGCATCATCATCATCATCTTCTTTCATCCCCTCACTGCCCTCACCTAATGAATGTCAAACCAAGTCCATTAGCACCAAGGGAATTACTTTTTTATTTATAGCAGAAGGCGGCAGGGCTTAGCGAGCTCTACCCTCCTGCCACATCCCGACAGACACGTCTCACCCCAGAGCCCCAGCAGCCTTAGTTTTATTCCTTCATTTTCTCCTACTTCTGGCTTCCTCCCCTTACTGGTTCAGGTGCTACCAGCCGAGCCCTCCCAGCTCTGCCCAGCGCATCTTTTCCTGCAAAGCCACGGATCCCCTCTGCGCTACTCAGTCCTCAACATTTCCACCTGCATTCCTTCCACTCCACAACTTTATAACATTTTTGGCGACTGTCTTCTAATAGAGAGTGTCTGCAGCCTCTTATTACCTTCCTCCCAACCTCTCTGTATTTATAAAAGCCTGCAGATTTAATTTCTGGTGTACTATCAGATTATTTTCCCTCTGACTAGTCTGTCTCACACAGAAGGAGGGAGCAGGTGAGCAAACCTCTTTTCCCAGCCTCAGCGGACCTGATGTCTTCTCTCCTTTCCCTAAATTTCATCAGCCCTCTCTCAATCCCTCTGCACTCTCAGAACAGTACAAGATCACACACTTCTCTCTTCAAAGCGCCCCCCAACCTTTATCCACTGTTGTAACTGGTTATCTACCTCCTCGCTTTTTTCATTTAGGCTTCAAATCCAGATGAGTTCTTGCCTTCACCAACCCTCTCCCTTATCAAGGGCCCTGTGCTACCCCTTTGGTGACTCCTACTGAAGCCCTCAGCAGGGCAGAAGGACACCCAGGCTCTCAGCACAGCAGCGGTACCTTGTTCTATCAGCCTAGAGCTCTATCCCTGGAGAGGGGGTGACACGCTGTGGGGTGGCCACCAAACTCAGCACCGGTGGCTGCCAGGCCCCAGACTGCTCGCCCAGCTAGGGAACTGCTCACACACCCCAGAGCCCAGTCTGTACCCAGAAGGTACAGGATAAACCTTCTCCAGAATCCAGTTACGGACCATTTCTGGAGGATGAACAAAAGCCTTTTTTATTTTGTCTGAGGAATGCCCCTTCCTCTTCTAAGAAGGATGGATATACTGGTGTCCAGGGCATGCAGATCTGAGTCCCCAAAACTGTCTCTGCCTGCAGTTGTTCAAAATCCTCCCTGGTTGTGTTTGCTCACAACACGTGTCCCAAAGCCTGGACGTGATTTTACTGTGTTGCTCTTCCTGGCTCAAGGTTGGGTGATTGTGTGCTGGGAGTGTAAGGTCTTGGTGGGAGAAATGGTATCAGCTCGTCTGTTTGCAAATCACACTGCAAATTGTAGTTGTGATCATTGTGGGGTGGCTCTGGGCATGACTACAGTACTAATAAATGGTTGGTAATAACAAAAATAAAGGAATAAACTAAAAACAAATAGCATCAGCAGGAGCTGGCAAGAGACAAGAGACTTGAATGTTTTCTTTTCTTTGACTTCTTAGCAAAATTTTGTATATGAGAAGTCTTTTCCAGAAGAAAATACCTTTTTTTTTTTATCCCACAGAGAAAATTCACCATCAGAAACACAAAAGTTTCTACAACATCATGGTTAAATTTACTTGATCCACAGATATATTCATTTTCTGAAATTGTTTTAGGCAAATGCAAACATTTGATAGGAATTCAAAGAGGACTCTTTAAAATATTTTAAAAAAATGATGGAAATGCTGAAGGAACTTCGAAAATTAATAATTTTGAATACTGTCCCACAGGTCCAGTTGCATAATTTCTGCTAAAAAATTGCAACCTATTTGATTATATTGAATGTATGTGTGTGCATATGTGTATAAATACATACAAATACCTATATGCACGTAACTGTTTCCTCGCCTTAGAAAAAAATATCATGACCCTCTCAGGTGCCGGCATTCACTGCCCTTGCTCTGAAGCAAAGTATCTGGAAAGACAGTACCCGATAGGCACTCGCACTATGGCTATCAAGGGGTGTACAGAGCCCAAATAGGTTGTTATTTGTCACAAGTTCATCTGTCTTGAAATGGAAATAGGAAATCCTTTGCTCCATTGAAACAAAACTACTGTTTTTTTCACTCTGTTCCTGAAAGTGCCTCAGACTCCTCTGCTGAGGAGCTTTTCTTGCAGCCAGCCCCGGTAAGGGCCACCCAGCAGCCAGCCTCTGCTCTGATAGAGTGGTGCTTTTGCTCCTGAAGTGCAATAGGTCACTGGCTTTAAAACATTTCACATTCCCACCTTGAGTGCAGCAATAACTTTTCCTTGTTATAAATAATGTCATTGTAATTTGGGTGTAAATTAAGGACCCTGATGATTAGTTTCTCATATTTGTTCTGTATCCCCAAAGGAAAAAAAAAAAAGAACCTGGTAAGGAAAACAGTTATCCAATGAATCACCCTTCTGTTGATTGAATGAGGCTACTATTATTTCTAAAGACTTTAAAAACCATGACTTGTGCTTCTGTGTTTAATTTTATTATTCCTGACACTTCTGGTCAACTTAATGCAATGTTAAAGCCTTTGGAAAACTTGGTTCTTATAAATAACATTCACTTTCTGATCGCATTGTGGAGTGTTACTTAGCTCACCTAATGAGTGCAAGCTTGGACTGTGTGAGTATCTCTACCAGCCGGTCTGATGCAGTATCCAATTTCTTATCACGGACCATAGCAGACACCTAGAGACAGAGCAGAAGTAGTATGGGCAAGGGGATCTTTGATACACCTTTCCAGTAATCAGCAATGAGCAGGCAGGGGACTTCCAGAGGAGGGGATGGCACCTGGATTGTTGCATTAATAGGTCTTGATTGAGCTATTCCCTATAAATTGCCTAATATTTTCTTATGAATTAATTTACTCTTTTGGCTGCTGTGGCATCCTGTGAGAATGAACTCCACAGCATAACTGTGCTCTGTGTGTATTGATGTGTCAGCTGATGCCTGATCATTCTTTCAGGTGACACCTAGCTTGCCTCATATAAGACATAATGAATAAGTGCTTCCTATGTATCTTGTCCCTTGCTGCCTTCGTTTTATAGCTATCATTGCACCTCCTCACAATTGTCTCTTTTTTCAAGCTAAAAAATTGCAACTTCTTTAGTTTCCCCTCACATTCCATGCCTCTGAGCATCCAGTCTCTTCTCTCATTTGACCAGCTCTTTCTGAGACAGGGGAACACAACCGCCTGCAATAACCACAATGTAGATGGATGGTAAATTTTTAGAGTGAAACAATGATGTCTTCTGTTCCACTCTTCTTTCCTTTCTTAGAGACTTTTTGACTCTCAGTCTAATTCATTTTCAGATAATTAGCTACAGTCACTCCAAGGTCTCCTTCATAAGCAGCAGTAATTAATATAAGTATCCTGCATTCTGCATAGGTAGCTTAATTTCTCTGTTTCCCCGTGTCCCCTGCTTTGTACTTCTCATCACTGAATTTCATCTGCCACTTTATCCTCATCTTTCAGTGCACTGTGCACAGGAAAGAGTTAATCCTGAATATGGGGGATGGAAAAAAAAAACCAATTACATGCATTTCTGATGTACACATGCATGCAACTTGTCTTTTAATTCTTTCTCGCTCTGTTTGAACAACATAGCCCCCCACCTTGCTAACAAAGCTATGCTGATCTCTCACTGCCATCCCCAAATCAGAAGGAACTGCTTTGTTTTGCAGCAGCATAGACTGCACAGAATATTATAAACTCTACTATGAACACCTACTGTTTATTCTGTCTAGGAAGTAACCTATTGCTTGAATATCTGTACTTATACTTTATTGATAGGGCAGAAAATGTCTAGTACATTCTGCCTAACACTGCTCAGTTAGTTTTCCATCTGAAACAGGTCAGACTTGGACATATTATCCAACCCAAATAACGTACAAATTTTAACATCACCTTAGAGTTATGAGATCTATATAATGATGATCTGCTTTTTATTCCATATTTTTAAAACTTCAGCATTGGATACCTGTTCCATACAATGTCAAACAAGAACAGCAATAATTTATTCATTACGAATTGACCAGTTAAAGCAGTGGGCATGGACTTCACCCCATTCGAATGCTTTCCCCATAGGTTACCATCAGCACATAAATCTCGAAGCACCCTTAGGTGAGTACTTCAGCTCGCGTCTGAGCCTTTTTTGGAAAGTCTTCTCCAGAAAAATCCCACATGACCAATTTTCTGTTGCCAGTTATCCACTGTCAGATATACCATGTTTTCTACCAAAGCACTCTTCCTAGTTTTATTCTGTCCTTGTCTTTCCTTTTTGTGTCCCTATGGGATAACTTAGCTCTTACTCAGAGTTCTTCACACCAAGAAAAAAAGTTACTGAAGTGAAAAAATAAACATTAAATTTGTAACAAGGGGAAATAGACCAAGGCAGTAAAACCAAAACTCCAACCAAAATTAAGAGTAAAATTCTAGTAAAGAATAAAATTCAGCTAAACAAACTGCTTCATAATTCATTTCCTTCTTTTATTAGAGCGCAAACACAACAGATCTTCAAATCTGATGGGTCTTTGGTAATTCTTGTGGCTGAGGAACTTTCCTGGCACAAGCCTGTATTTCTGTGCTAGGTGTGTTTCCTCTCTGGCTCCTTCACCACGTAACCCTTTAGAGCTGTGCTCCTTCCCTAATACCAGTTTGCAGCACCTGACTATTTTCTGCACAGCAAAATGACACCCCTCAGTTACACCTTTTGCCTCGCATCTAGTTTTTGATCCTTGTAAAAGATAAGGCCCCATTGAGGGTAGAAGTGTCATCTCAGTAGCTAGTACTTCAGAATTTGAGAAACAAACAAACATGATCTGTAAAACTGGTTTCAAAAGCCACCTTCCTCTTTATTACACATTATTAAAATACAAATGAGATTAAATAAATAAAAATCCCAGAACTGTTGACTGTGGATGCCTTCCATCTGAAATGATGCGGGGCAACCCCCAGAGCTGGAGGTGTATGCAAAGTGTCAGCATCTGAGGGCTGGGATCCCCAGGTGCTGAGTTTTGGGGAAATCCCTCCTGCAGGCACACACCAGCTCCTCCCTAGCAGTTAGCAAGCAGCAGAGATTGTCTTCTGCTTTGGGAAACCAGGTTGCCACATACTCTAAACATATATTTTTAAAAGGGCTTTATAAGGCTATACCCTCATTTTTGAATAGTTAAAGCATAGGGATAGGATCTAATTATCCTAACTACTATGTGATGATGCATGGCTTAGTTTCTTGTAACCATTTCTTTGAACAGGAGCCTCCCAGACTGTTTATGAAGGACTTTCCCACTGGGGAGTTTATCAGGAGATCAAGTTATTTCACAGACTTTGAACTCAAAAAAAGTTACCCTGAAAAGAAAAGCTAAGTTTCACAGCCACAATTACGCTACGGGGGAGCTAGAGGAAACCCAGGGGCCAAAGGCAGTAAGTAGTACAGCAGAGATGCAACCACCCTGCTCCAGGGCAGACAAACAGCGAGCAGTGAGAAATTGAGCCGGCCTTTACCACTTGGCTGTGGAATTCTAATCTGGAGTTAAGGTTGTTACACTATTTGTACATAACAAGGAGATATGTTTTGTGTCTTTACAGCCTTTCAGGAAAGACTCTTAAAGCAATTTATGAACATTATGTTTCCAGGGAGCCCAGTGAAATTCCTGTTAAGAGTTCTGGAGATGAATGAAGCAATGTGCTGTAAGTTTAAAGTACTCATTCATCATCAGACAAGTTATTTAGCAGCAGAAGCCCCAAGTCCAGAAGCCTTTCTGATGCTTGGGTAAGCCCATAATAAATGCTCTGAGATGACAAAGGGTTCCCGAGGCAGGGGCCAGGAGCTGATAAGACAAGAGTTGCATTCCAGCCTCCTATCTCGTGTTTACTTCAATCTGATCACTGGGCAGCATTCTTTCCACTGAAAGGAATAAAGCGGGTATCTCCTTCTTTCCTTCCTTCTGGAGGGCTGGGCTCCATTTCAGGACAGAGCGTGAGGGTTTGCCTTATCAGGAGAAATTCCCGTGCGGCACAGACGGACACGCAGCTCGGACGCATGCAATTTGCTGCAGCGCGCATTCGCGCTGCCACAAGAGGACAAGGGGGCGGAAGGTGCATTGCTCTGCAAGATCTTGGGGACAGATAACACTGCAATGACAGTGTGATCAGGTCTGAATGGCCTGGGAGCTTTAACGGAGCTCTCCCGTTGGGATGATGTGGTGACAGAGGCTGCATGGTCCCCATAGTTCAAAGCGTGCCCTGGGACCTCAGCCCGTGCCAGGGAAACAAGTTTTAAACTCTCTGGAAAGTGCTTCCCATGTCAAAGTCACCAGCCAGGGTTTCCTGCTCAGTTGTCTGAACACAGGAAGGGGTGGCAGCCCCACTGAGAGCGGGAATAAGTCTTGGCCTTATGAGGAATTGTTTTTTTCAGAGCTATCGGGAAATCCTAGCAAAGGCATCAGCGGCGTGGTGCCCTGGAAAGGACTGGGGCAGTATGAACACGTTAGGATACTGCTAACGTGTTAAGACAGACAGTGCTAGGTCCTCACAGTACAGGAGGACACCAGCAAGAGGACAGGAAGGCTGTCACCAGCTGAAGCACGGCCCGTGACCATGGGGACCTGCGTCCAGGACTGCTGCACCTGCACGCTGCCTCCTCATTTGGGTAAGCTTGGTTAGCAGCTATGACTTTAGTGTTATTGGCACCTGTCTGGTTCACCTGGCACCCTTGTTGACAGTGTCCTAGGGGTAATAAGGAAATAAAGGAGCCTTGAAGCTGTACTTCTCCCTTTCCCTCAGAGGTGAAGCCCTGCAACATCCAAATATCCACTGGCAGGGCAGCCTGGGGAAGCTTCTCTCGCAGCTACGCTTGCTATATATGCCCTGGGGGTGCCCAAAGGATTTCAGTCTCCCTCTGGCTCCTTTAATAAACATAATTTCCAACACAAACAGTTCAAAAGAAAATTTTTTGGAGCGCAGGCTCAGCTTACTGAGGAAGGAACAACACACCGAAATGGAAGGGAAGTCCCGGGATGCACTCTGTGTGCAGCGGTTTGGTTGATCTCACTCTAGCCGTCATCTAGAAGAGCTTTTGCTCAGCTGGGAGGAAACTCTGCTGCTTGAAGATCTGTTCCAGCTACTTTTCGGGACTGGCACTGGAAGAGCCCCTGCCTGCATCATGCCACACTGCAGAGCCAGTGACATCTGCCCAGCCTGTACGTAAATAAGTCCCCGTGTCAACTACTGTGTCCCTGTCAGAAAGGAATGATGTTTTTGTTTAATGAATGTGTAAGCTTTTATAACTCTTTGTGGATTTTATTGTCAGTTTATCCCCGCAGGAGGGGAGGGACGACTAACTTTTCATCTGTATTTGAGGCTGTGTAAAGATTAGACTTGACTTCAGCAGGAGCCTCTGGACTCATGTAACACTGACAATAAACAATTACAATAAACAATAAACACTGGGAGGAGCAAATAACAACAGTTTTTCTTTCAGGTTGTGAAGGGGTATCTGTCAGGCAGGTAGGAACTTTTCCAAATATAGAGCATTTTGTCTGCTGGTGGGATGCTCTACGAACAGTGACAACTGTCTATTCCTAATATCTTTTGCAAAAGACTCCAATATCATCTGTTAAAAAAGCGTCTGGAAAATCCACCTTAAAAAAACCACACCAATGAAACGGCCTGCCAAGCTGCAGCTTCCCGATCCTTCCATTATAAAGAAATTTGCTTATGGTGCAATTTATGTAGGCTCCATATTCCAGCAAAAATACATCAAGTGGTATCAGGTTACCAGAATCACTCCTAAAGCAACTGTTTCCTAGAGGGGGAGGGAAATAAAGAAGCAGCAGCAGCTTGCTTCACATTCAGTAAGTCCTTGTGACACAGAGCTCTCAGGGAAGTTAACAGGAACATGAGAAACAAGGCTGGTTTGTTGTGTTTTTGTTGGTTTTCTTTTTTTTTTTTCTTATGAAAACCTAATATGGTAACTAAAAGCAGAGGAAACACCCACTTTTCAAAACTGAACCCTAATCAATTTTCCAGCAAGGACAGTGTCTCCAGACGGCGGTCTATCTGCTCCAACGAAATAACAAAAACAATAATTCCCCCTCCCACTTGTTTGAGAAATTTTTTTGAAAAAACATTGTTATCTCTAAATCTTCCAGGGCTGTAACAGCCTTTGTTTGGGGGGTTTGATGGCCAAAATGCTTTGACTCCCTTTTGGGGTCAAAGAGGCTTCCTGAAAGAAGATCTAATACTACAACCTCCCACTCACTACAGATAAGCTCGTGTTCTGTCTTCCAGCAGAAACCCACATTTCAAAGACACGATTTGAAATAAAAATAGGGAGTGTTTTCAGCTTTTGCTGAACTGTTTAGGTTTTTCTGTAAGGGAAGCAAATATTAGCAGAAGCCAACGCAGCCACTACAGAGGGTGGTTTGTTTTTTGTTTGTTTTTTTTTTTTAAAGAAGCTACATAGATGCATGAAACAAAACTAAACCACATGTTCAATCAGGGGGAGTTAGAATAATTTCACTAGAATCCACAATCATGCATTCATCAGCTGAAAACACCGATTTTTATACAGGGATTTTTTCCTTACTTTTCCCAACTTATCTGGAGCAGAAACAGCAAGCACAGAAGGAAACTTGAGCCCAGATAGTTCCTTATTTCAGAGGCTAACCTGACTACTAGAAGAGCACTTTTACACAAAGTGGAAGTGACCTATTTAACGACTGTGACTCATTTTCCTCTTTCTTTAGGCTGGTAGTTAGCTGTCATGCCTCTGTTCCCCACCTCTAGTGGAAGGGACTTTGTTTTGCTGAGTATATAAGTGTAACTTTAACTATGAAGCATTGCAAAATGTGCTCTGGAGATGAGAGTGAGCCCGCACTACCTGGATCTACATAAAACTTCAGCTTTACAGGAGTGTTATTTTGGCAAGCAGTAACCCTGTAGTTACACAGCTGGGTATTATATTGTCTTACAGGGTAAATCCAGGCAGGCATATGCTTGTTTAAAATGTTTTAAAAAATTAGATCTGCAGAAGATACTGGCTTGTTTACTTTCTCAGCTGATGTGATCACCTGCTCCCATTGCTCGGCTTCTTAAGTAGTAGGAACAAGGTGATCCTGAAGAGGTGACACCCATGTGAGGTATTTCACTTACAAACTGGCAACAGCAGTTGAACAGTTAGAGCTGATGCTCTGTTAACGAGTTTGGATAAATGTGAGTAAGAGTGTGACACTGAGGAGTTGGTCTTTTAAGTTTCATGTTGGAAACTGTGAACAAGGCTGCATCTTGCTTGTGGTCTCTAAGCTTGCCTGTGGCTTTTATTCATGTAGCCATGAGATCCTAAACATGCCGTTTCATTTCAGGGCATTTCATTGTAATCCTCTCATGAATAGTTGCTATGCATGCAGAGTTAGAGATTAAAACCCAAATGGTTGACTCATGCCAACATAAAGACTGGTGTGCTGCAGACTCATTAAGGAATAGCTCCCTGAGCTTCCCACATGCATACCTGCTGCGTGACACTGCCCTTCCTGGGCCTCCAACCCACCGCCGTGACTACCAGCTGGGTACCGTGCTCTCCCCTCACACCCAGACCTTCCTCCCAGTATGAACTTCCAGGAACCCACCATCTCCCTGGCCTGACCAGCCTTTGTCTTGCCACCACAACCACTGGTGGTGTGGCATCTATCCTGGCCAGCAGTACAGCCACAGAGCTGTTACTGCTTGCTGACTCAGGGATGGGCCTGGGTTCTCCTTTGCACAACTGTCTGTGGCTCAGAGTGGTCAGGGATAGGCCTGGGTTCTCCTTTGCACAACTGTCTGTGGCTCAGAGTGGAATGACCCAAATATCTGCACCATTTTCTATGCACACAATCTTTTTAGAAGTCAAAGAAAAGAAAGGTATATAGTATAGTGTATAGTTCTTTCTATATCCATTTGGGAACCATGGCTTTAAACAGGTACTGCTAGACTCTTTGGTAGTTTATTTTCACAATTCCAGATTAAAAATCTGTAAGAGCCAAAACTAGGGCCTAGAACAGCCTTATGCCAACCAGTGGGGTTACATGGCAATAAACTGAATGAACTAAGTTTTTGAAAAACACCTGTATGCCTCTTGCAGTTTTCCATTAAAAAGAAAGAGCGCCTTATATGTTAACATATATTTACCAGGTAATCTCTTTCTTACATTTCACTCACCTTTCTAGAAGAGTCTATGTACAATATAGATGGACATTTCTTATATTTACAATATTACTACAAAAAAACATTTTATCATATAGTAAAATCATTTCTCCATTTCAGTTTCTCTTTCTGCCAGTGCTTGATGCTTCTCTACCTCTTGCAGCTTTTCTTACCTTGTCTCCTATAGCACTTTCTGAAGATCTTCATTATTCTGTCCTTCTCTGACAACCACAGCAGTCTCCTCTATGGGCTAGTTCTTCCAATCATGCCACGTACAGTTTATATGGTATTAAGGATTGAAGCTAAGGGAAAAAAAAAAAACCACAAAGAAACCAACCCTAAAAATGTGGCCAGAGATGTCTCTTTACATGGTGTTCTTTCCCCATGTTCAGTGCCAAGCTGGTCTTACAATAAAATTCCTTTGACAGTTTATATCCCCCAACCTTCCCCCCACCCCCACCAGGTAGCTCCCCTCTTATCAGCTGCTTTCATTTTTCAGGTGAGTTTTTTAGATACTGTATAATCTAAGTCACTGAGTAAAATGTGTAAGAACCTATGCTGAGCGTGTGAGGAGAACTCAGCAAGCACAGAGCAGAGACTGGCAAACTGCTCAGAGGAACAGACACACAGCCAGGCTTCAGTGATGGGGTGAAAGATAATTCCTGGAGTTTTAAAGAAGAGCTCCTCAGGGGAGATTTTGTTGCAATACGGAAAGTTCCTGAGCTGCTGCACTGTAAGGAAGCCTGAAAAAAGGACCCTTCCTGCCAGGGCATAGTGGGCAAGAAGGAATTCAGTTTCCAAACACTTTCATTTCTGTTTTTTCTCACTCTAAGTTTTATCTGTTTTAAGAGCTATGAGATCTAGTTTCTGTTAAAATAAAACTTGGGTTTAGTTCAAAAGCTCTTTTGCAGTCTTGGGAGGGCCGAACTTAAGAAAAAAGTTAGGCAGATCTGCCTCAACGTTCTCATCAACTTGAAGTCCCATCACACTGGAATGGACTGTTCTGGTGCTCCAAGGAGATTCTTCTTGAAGATCAAACACATGTGAACCTCCTTCACATTGCTCTATGGCAGCCTCCTGTGGTATCCTGCAGAAGATGGAATCTGCTCTTCTGAAGTCCAGGATTATCATCCTGCCTTCCTTTCTTTCCTTGGGAGCTTAAATTTTATCATCTTGTGGTCACAGTAGTGTCAAATTGTGATGCAAAGGCAGGTTTGTAGGGTAAACAGCAGAACAGTCAGACTATCAGCTTATATAAGATCATATAGTTTCAACACAATTCTTTATAATGCAAATATGATGCTCAGATAAAAATGGTACTGTGATGTGCTGCCAAAATGAGATGCCAGTGAGTGACTAGTGTATATCTTCCTATTACTCATTCCAGTTTTTCCTTGCAATTTTTACCCAGCAATGAAACAGTTAACAATACTAAACAGTATATTGCTGCACGACTTAAGCAATAACATGCCATTAAGATGAATGGCAAAAGTTCAGATCTTTGAAGATCTTGCTCCGCCAGCCTGTGGACACCTTTGTATTGCTTAACTTTGGCTTACACTTTCAGAACCATCCCTACAGCTATTTGAGGGCCAGCAAGATGTTTGTAAAGTATTAAAACCAGGGGATAGGGCACAAAGTAGCATCCTCTGCAAGACAGACTCATCTTGTGCTGTCTGTGAGCCAGCTCAAACTGCCCACACAGTATGTGTCCCCATGATTTGTATGCTTCTCTTGGGTCATATACTTCCTTGCTCCTCCCTTCATCTTCTGTATCTTTTATAATTGCTTTAAGAACCCTTTGTAAAGATGGAACAGCAGAAAAGCGACACCTAGAATGGCATTATCTCACTTGTAAAAATAAACACACGTGTGTATATGTATGTGCGTGCACATATGATTATGTGTGCATGCACATTAAACTTTAGTTTAGCGAGTCTTGTTTTTCTGACTTCCCATTCCTGCCTTGTTGACATCTAGAAAGAAGTTGCCATTAACAATAGTTTGGAAACTAGTGAGCATGAATTTATGAATAGAATTTCATTGCTGTGCTATTTTGTCAGTCATTAGTACTTCATTTTACATGCCATCCATAACATCCCCAAACCAGAATCTGATTGACTGAATATGTTTTGGCTTTAGCTAATAATAACTATTCTATTTTAGAGACATAAACCATTGCTGCTAAAGTGTGGTCCTAACGAGGAGTTTGTGTTTGAGGAAATCAAGGTCTTGATTTGACCATGGCAGGGAGTTACAGCAAAAACACTTTTAATCTTTTCTTCAGTCTGCCAAACAAGATGTTGCTGTATTTAGGCCACCAGGCAAAGAAAACTCTAGAATTTCAAGTTACTTCCAATACATATACCACATGTAAACCTGAATGCAAATATTATGATACAGTAAATAACAGCAAGAGAAATTCCCAACAGCATGAACAGCCTGAAAAACATTGACAGCTCAGCCTTTCATGCTTCCTTTCAAAATGGATGAAAAGCAGTCTGTCAAGAAGCAGCTTAGTAGACTGCCAGCTCCTTTTCTGTCTCTCCAGACTGTGGCTGAGATCTGGTAAGTTTTTCAGCCACCTGACTCTCACTTGAGCTTTGGGGTTCTAGGCCTTGTTGTCAGGGTCGTGCAGACTCTTTAGAGTTCCCTTTACCTGGGCTCCCCTTTTCTTTTTTTCTCCTGTCCCCCTCAACCCCTTTTTCATTTCCTATTAGAGTCGATTACTATTATGTTTACCACAGCAGCATTTAGGTGAGTCAGTGCAGAGCTCCACTGAATATACAGAGACAGGCTCTCCTTCCCCCACACCCAGCCCGTGATGGATAAGGCTGCTCCTGCGCCCTTCCCGAGTCCCACGGTAATCATGGATGGATTGAACACCCTGACTTTAATGAGGTGTCAGCTGCCCCTGCAACCCACCTCTGTCAGTGTGATAATCTGGACCTGCTTTGCTCCCAGCAGCTCACAAAGTACTTCATCCGTATCATCATCTCTCATCCGCTGCATTGCTCACACTCTAAGCTTTCAAATCTATTATTGTCATGCGATCCTTTTAGCAATTGCTATTGCTTTTAAAACCAATTTGTTCCGCACTCAAAGGCCTCTAAGCTCCCATAATATTAGGGCTGGTGCCTGCACACTAAACTCTGCTCGCTAACAGAGGTCTCAGAAAACTATCTGGTTACACATCAGGCTGGTGAAGAAACAGGGAAAAGAGAAAAGGAGAGGGGCACATTTAAACAACACTTACTAATCTTTCTTTCAGAGCTGCAAAGTTCCCTCTGTTTCAAATTAATGATGAACAGTTCCAACCCCAGCTATCCACGTGGTGAGCCTCGTTTGCAAACCAGAATCTCTTCAGAAATCTGTCTAAGGGTTATTTTCCCTCTCTGATGAGCACCGGGCCTTTCAAAGTAGCACAGCGAAAAGGAAGGAGAGGGCAATAGAAAGGGGCTGCTACTGACAACAGCAAGGTCAACAGTTATTAGTGGATACACACTAGGAAGAAAGTTTGAGTGACAATGTGAGGAGCTTCCAAAGTGACATCGGCTATCATCAGTAGCCAGCCTAAGGACTCGTGGCAGAGCTCAACAGACCCCAGACTGACCATAATGGTCAACAGTGGCATGGACTGGTGCATCTGGACTTGAAGCTTCAGCATAAAGGTATCACCTCTGGCCCAGAAGGTTCCTCAGGCACCAACTGACAAAATTTGGCAGCAAAGACCACTTACACTCTTCCATAAGCATTGCCTACCAGCTACTGTGTGACAAAGACAGTGCACTGGGGCATTCAGACCCTCTTGGCCATTTTTGTGCTCCTCTAAACCTAAATGCAGGTCCTGCTGTCATGGCACCAGACCAGCCAGCTGCTCCTTCAAGCAAGGTGAGCCAGGAGGTGATGGGAACCCAGGGCCAGCAGGTCCCAACCTCCCCACCCAGAGCCCCTCCACAGTAGCTGAGTGAGGTGAGCAGGACAAACCTGGAGAAACCTGGAGATGATGGCCAGAACCAGCCGAGAGTCCAAATCATAAGGCAATACCGTGGCGATAAGACAGGCCTGAGACCAAGCTGGAAATTCAACCTGTAGGTCAGGATTAAGATCAGGTCTAACAACATTTGGGAAGGCCCAACAACAAAGCTGGGCTGAGGTCTAGCCAGGATGCTCAATCTGTAGGTTAAGGTCTGGAGGCCCCTAGCAAAACAAAGATGCAGACAAGCTAGAAACAACCCACTTCCAACACAGCTCAGCCCATGGGTTGAGCTGAAATATGTCTCCTGGGCCTATGGGAGTGGGTGGAAGCCCCAGCTGAGGCTGATCAAGGCAATTAAAGCTTATTAGTGCACTCAGGGCCCAACGTACACAAACTTGATAAAGAAGAAGTTGGGGTGGCTCAAAATGATGGGATATTTCAATTTACTCAGCAGTTAAAAGAGCCAGTAACAGCATCTCAGAAACAATAAATATGTATTTTATTCTGGCCCAGAGTCTGGTGTGGTTTGGGCAAAAGCATGCACTGAGTATGGCTCACCACAGAGGTGGGAGTTGCATTCTGTAGTTCACACTGTTGTTGTTGTCTTTGCATTCTCCCTGTAAAAACATAGTGCGAAAAACAGGGCTAGAATCTTGTTAGATAGAATTAAGGCTTCCTCATACCCACCTGAATCTTAATGGAGAAAAAAAAAGAAAAGGAAAAGTCACATTCAAAGGGCCGCTGTGCTGAAAACATATGCATGCAACATACACATGCACTCACTCCCTCTTTATTGAGCTTAGATCTACAAATGTTGATCTTATGTTAGGCAAAGCAGACAAGTGTCTCTTCCTGGGACTGCTGTTCTTCTGCAATTAATTTTGGTGTCTACTGAAAGGCTAAGAGTTACATTAGTACTATGAGAGTGATTATGCCAGCCGACTGGTGATATGAAGGTGACTATGTGAAAGCTTTTCCTAGGCCACTGAGCCCTCCCAGTGTAAGCTCCAGAAACGTGAGCAAATTCAGGCTGAGCTGAACTGCTGATTCGGTTACTCGAGCTGCAGTGCCCCCTTCTCAGCTGAGCTCGGTGCTTAGCAGAGTGTTCACCATCTGCCCCCCGTGCAATACTCATAAATGTTGCAATCAATATGCAATTTGGGATGTGTGGGCAATGCTGGAAGGTAAAAATATTCTTTCTTTGCCAGATATATGTTAATTGGTTGTTTCATTTTGCACAGATGGGACAGTAAAATGTATTTGTTTTCTTGCCAATAAAGGAACATTTTCCTAACGCTCCGTAGTCACATCGTATCAACAAAAGGAGAAGGCTCTGATGTTTCCTGTTGGGTTTATGGTTTACATTACGATTCATACACAAATGCTTTTTGGCATCTAAATCCTGAGCTAGAAGTATTTTTAAAATTATGTCCTGAAATAGGAACTTCGGAACACTGTGTCGGCATCTGGCAGATATCTCAAGAGTGTCATGAACTGTTACTACTTGAGGAACTTGGCAGGCACTCCATGAGCCCTGTGTACCTTACAAGTGTGTAGGAGTCCACCAATGGCATAATTGTTGAGCATCTGTGTTGCTAGTCTCTGCAATGGGCATATGTCCACCCACCAACCTCAAAAACACGTGGTGGTCCGTGCAGATTTCACAGGATGCATCAGAGCTCCTGAGCAATGAAGGCTGCTCAAACATGAGCCCACCATTTTATAAGCATTTTCTCACATTTAACCACTAATCAGTCTCACTGCTCGAAGAATTTGGCATGTGTGTTTCCATCTCTGTGTGTTTTACAAAGCGCTGATAGGCATGCTAAGGCTGAAAGCACTTTATAAAGTGTTTGGGATCTCATGTACAATAGGGTTTCCTGGTAGGAGAGCAAAGGGAACATTGCTGGGGCCATAAGTGAGAGGCAGTGGTGAAGCCAGTGGGCTCGACTATGCAGAGATGGCTAGTGATTACTACTGTTCTTGCCCCAGGATGGAAAAACGAACCTCTCCCAGTTGTGGTGCCATTTTGGGACCTAGCGGATGCTGGATCTTTTTGCAGGACTTTGCCCCCAACTTAATTGACATTGTAGCCATGCTTTGTGACTGCTCTAGAGCAGTAGAAGTTGTGCTTGTAGACCGAAGTTCGGCTGGAAACCAGATTTCATATCCATCTGCTTAGCTGGGCCTTTGCAGAGACTTTTTGGTTGGAGTTGTATACATGATGTCCTTCGGAACATCTCTGGTTTGCAAACGTGCTCTTTCTGGACAAACTATTGCTCCTTTAAGACACGAATGCACCATACACTTCCCTATGGTTAATTACAAGGCAAGACTCTAGCCATTTTTGAGGGTCTTCGTGGAAAAAGTTGCATAAGTCTGCACAAAAATTTTAATATTTTTTCATGTTTTACTTATAATTCTGGCACAGAAACCACATAGCTCCAAGCACAAAAAACAATGGCTTTGGCACTATCTGAGCCAAGGAACTAAAGGCTGGAAACTCGGGAGCCTAACCGGGGCGAGCAGGAACACCAGGGACCTAGGAAAAGGGAGTTGAGGCAGATTGCCATTTTCAACCTGGGCATGCACGCCATGATAGTGTAAGACACCTTCTTCCAGATGTTCCAATGACGCTTAATTCCTTCACCTCCTGGTTGGTATTTTTTTTTAAGAGAGCAGAGAAATCCCCCAAATTAGGAAGAATGTGGAGAGACATGCAAAAATCAAAGTAAAGACCATGGAGTAAGTCAGCCCCACAGGCCACCTCCTGAGCAGAGCAGGAGAGAAGGAAGAAAGCAGAAGTGTCAGAAGAGTAGGGCCCTAGGTGAGAGGCAAGGGCTCCTCTGAGGCCTGTGCCACGTGTGCTTATTTAAGACACCAGCTTCCCTGGAGCTGAGTGCCTTGTCAGCCCTGTCCTCTCCAACAGGAGCTGGGATCTGCCCTGGGGCTGTTAAATTTTTACAATAGTTGAAAAGAACAAGAATGCTCCTGCTGTCTGTCTCTGGGCCTGAGCTGCTGGGACCAAGCAGGAGGACTCATCCCCCCAAGCCCTTGGCTCCAGTATTTATTGCTTCTTGCCACGCAGTTTGGACAGTTGTAGAACGTGTCGCAAGACAAAACTTTTAACTCTGGCCTTTATTTAATTTGACACTGGGTGAGGCTTTTATTCTACATCTTTCTTTAGCCGATAGAAATGTATTTGGTCTATATTAATTTTTTTTGTTCTGTACCAATGGTTGGCATCAATTGGTTCCAGTTTTTTTGCACTATAAATGTTAAAATAAACAAACCGAGGTCCCAAGTGGTGGTCAGGGATTTTGCCAGACCATGGGAAGTAGTGGGCCCCAAGAGGCTCTGAAAACCACCCAGAGAAATACAGTACAGAAGATCTGCACCGAGCAGGGATACTAATCCATTCCAGAAGCTAGAAAATATTTTCCAGGAGACTTGGCAATTGTGGCTTGAGATGGAGAAAGAGAGAGATGGATAGAGAGAAACTGCCCTTTTTCCAGGAAAAATGGAACAGTCTGAGAAAAGAAAAGCCCCTGCTAGGAGGAGAGATCCACTTAACAGAGGGTTTGCGTCTCCAGAGATGCAGAGACAGTTCTTTGCTCACCCATAGAGTCCAGAAAGATGAAAGCTGCAGGAAGTATTTGTTTACAAGAGAGATGACAAATAAGGCTGGTAGATAATTAAAAAATTTAAACTAACATATACCATTCTCTTAGACCTGCAGAATGAGGGCTAGAGAGGTCAATAACTCATCTGGTCTGAGCCTCCTGAAGGCAGTTAAATTTCAGCCCTTGAGATGGGCCATTAGGTTTTGGACAGTCATTCTCATAAAGAGCCCAGTGGCTTGTCTAACAGAAGCTCATCATTTAGAAAGGCCTGGAGCTTTGATGTGACGATAGCTTGATATGAAGAACCGACCACTTTCTTTGGCAATTTGTTTCAATGCTTACTGTCACTGTTAAACATTTCTGATTATTTTCTCATTTGAATTTGCCAGGCTTCCACTTTCAGCTATTGGCTTTTGTTGCACATTTCTCTGCTAGATTAAGAGCTCTTTAGTCCATGACATTTTCCCCCAGGAGGGAACCATCCCCTGTAATCAAGTCATCTCTCATTTTTCACAAATCTTTATTAAACTCAACAGACTGAGTTCTCCAAGTCTTTACTATGACTTTTTTCTCTAGACCTTGCATAATTTTTGTGGCTGTTTTCTGCACCCGCTCCAATATTTCAACAACCTTCTAAAACTGTGGGCATTGAAACAATCTTCCCAATACTGTGCACAGGCATAAAAGCACGTCTCTGCTCAAACTGGATTGGGGTAGTAAAATTTTCTGTTTCTTATTCCAAGGTGATTTTTTTCAGTCGCTATCAGAAGCTGACCCGGATTCCAGTCACTAATGAGGTCCCACTCCTTTAGGTGCTTCACTGGTGCCTCTTGTTCACATGGTGAAAGTCATACTGATCACCTGACTTGGCTTTGAAAGGCCAGATCATCAAGGACCTTTGTGAAGTTTTCACCTCTGTTTACAGCAGAGATCAGTCATCTATCTCTCACCTGACAACTTCTTTGCCAAAGTGGCAAGATTGATTCTGCCTCAGTCTTTCTTACTTGTGACTCACAGCTGGTGACTGAAATGCTGTGGTTAAACTACGATCTAACTGCTTCTTGGTTCAATCTGGTCATATCTGAGGAGCACTGAATAACCTGCTGCATATGGATGGCCATATGAAGGGAACCAGCTAATGAGCTCACAGACATCGTATATCATTAGTTTCTTACAGGAATGCTATGTTGTAAAACAGTGAGGACTTCTAGTGACTGTGTTCCCATCTAATTTCATTAACAATTAATTTTTCTGTTGCCTAGGATCCCTTGTCAGGCAAACTAAGCTGCAGTGCTGTCAAGTGTGCTGGTGACCTACTGTGACGTTGGCTGAACACTCTGCATTGTTCTAGTGTCCTTCTGCTGTTTCAAGATTCACTGAAAATGAGTATTTCTAGGCCAGGATCTTCTCCATCGTCTCTGTAGGTCTCTTAACTGCAAGTTTTCTAGGTCTGCTGATTTTCAAAATATTTATTCTGGGTCAGTGTCATTTAATATAGTCCTCTTTTATGAGTGGAAAGAAGGCATTGATGCTCATTAGCTTTCTGGCTTCCAAATACGGATAAGAATGGAATAGGTCTATCTTTTCTACATTACCACTGATCATTTTCTATCTATCTATCAAGGGACCATTTCCCTTTTGTAGTATCTCTTATGTAAAAGTAGTCATATTGTTGCTTATGACACAAATATGGCTGCCCCATTCTTACCTGTCTTCAGCTGCTTTTTACATCTTCCAAGTTACTAAAGCTCCAAACCTTTCTCTCTCTATTATTAATGCGTAGTTAATTTCACTTGAATACTGCTTCTTATGACTGGAAACAATTTTCTGAGAGAGAAACTTATTCTTACAGTCTTAAGTTCTGGCATCTGGGTCATTCTCTAGACATATCTCCTTCTGTACAGAATTCAGGCTTTTGTGATGTGCTCTGAATTTCATTAGATTTCGAAAACTTGAATGAGGGTGAATGTTGCAACTGTATGGATCACTTTAGATCAGCTTTTGGTCCTAGTTTACCTCCTTTTTATTCAAGCTTACTAAATCAGCATTATATCACTGTTGAGTACATTTGTCTCTAAGCCTTCTACCTACTTTTTTTCTCCCAACTCCTCTCAGTTCCAGGAAACTGTTTTTATGAAAATATGTCTATGACTTGTCAGCAGAGTCTTCCATTTGCCCCTACTGACTGTCATGCTGCTACAGGCAGGCTACTATCAAGTTTCAGTCCAGTAAGTAATTATCTTTATCTAGTATAAAGAAACCCAAAAGATTTACCTATATGGGCACAATACCCTTTTGTTACAAATTCTTTTCAGACAAGGATTATCTTGTAAAGGAATCTTACCTCTTCAGAATTTTTTTAAGAATAAAGCAGTTAGTCATCTCTGCTCCTCCCCAGCCCTCCCAAAGTCTCCATGTGGCCTTGTGCTGGAAACAAGAGCAAAATGGGAGGAGGAGTAGAGACAGACAGACAGAGTAAGGCAGACTGAGAAGTAGACAAATCAGTGAACTTACTTCACGGACACTCTTCTCAACCCTAATCTATTTCCACTGTATTAAGCAGTATACTTTATTTTAATTTCTGGAATGCCTCTGCCTATTTTCTACTTAGTGAGACATAATTAACTAATACTTTTATTTACCCCAAATTGTGTTTATTTCACACTTCATGTTAATAAAAACTCAAAGCGGTATTACTTAGACTATTTCCAGTGTTGACAGCATTTCTTCCAGTATACAAAACTCTGATACTGGTACAATGAGACACCATGTGGGATGCAGTATTCTGATTATAACCCACCCCCTGCCCCAATTTCCCTTTTGTGTAGGCGTTTTGGTTTTATTCTTCCCATAACAAAATATTCTTATCAGAATGTGGAGAGCTTAAAAAAAGGTTGCTCTATACTTTAGTTTGAGTTTTAAGTCTGTTTTACTTTAAAGTTTAAACTGTAAGTTTTAGGTTCTGGAAAGCAGAAGAAATAGAAAATGTTGTTTGATGGCAAGAAATGACGAATCTAGTTCATCCATTTTTTGATTGAATAGACAGAGCTGTTCAGCAATGCCTCGGGCTGAGTAGTTTTCTTATTGTTTGTTGAAATTGAATATCAAATTGTCTCCTGTACCTTGCATATCAGTATTTTTCTACCATGGTGACGATAATTAGGGAGTCATTAAATTCAAAAACAGGAACATAACTGGATAAATAAACCTAAAGGATCCCGACCCATAGAGAATTGTTACCCAGGTATTTAGCCAACCCAAACTGAAAATGTTTATGTAAGAAAAGGACTTGTATTTCCTGTTCTGCACCAGGCCCCTCAGTAATTAATGTTCCAATACAAAACTCTTCATTCACCAACTCCATGCACACATCGTATGGAGCTCTTGCAAAAGCCCTGAGCATTCCCGAGCTCAGTAACAAGCATAAGCTTGACACAGGTTTAGCTGGAGCCAGAAGAAGCAGGAATGGGTAGGTATTAGAAAGGGGAAGGGAGACAGTGCAAAACATACAAAGCAACAAATAACCTTAAATCCCAGCACAAGGTCATCTCTAAAGGAGCAGGCTGTCTCCCACACACTTGCAATTAACAGTTCACACTGCAATGGCCAAGGAAGATCACTCAAACACTCAAACCCAGACAACAGGACTCCACAAAGGAGCAATCAAAGCCAGGAATCCCAATGCCAAATCCAGATGTGCATTTGCAGTCTTCCCCCAGCCTCCTCCCTGAATCCCAAAGTCAGCAGGCCGGGTGGTCAGGTGACACGAGAAAGCACCATCTGAGATAGTTGTTTTATTGCTGAAAAATTGAATGGTATTTTGAAGCAAAGATTTTGTTTTGGGCTAGCCAAAGCTGAAGGCACTGAGGAGACTTGTCAGAGCCAAGGAAACTCTGTCACAATCCCTTATGCCAAGTATTTCGCACTTCCAAAGTAATCACAGAGCTGTATCCGTAAATATACATAGAGTGTGTGCAGGGCCTCGGAGCAGGAGTAAGGAAGGAAGGGAAAGTCACTTACTGTGTGACCAACAGTGCTGTCTGGCAGATATGGTTTAAACCAAGCCTGGAATCGAGAAATTTATCTATTGTGCCTTTTTTGTTTGTTTTAAGGAGCTTTAGCCAAAGAAGATGCCACATTACCAGGAAATGACTTTTTGACGTGATACCATATTTTCCGCTGAGTTGCTTTGTCAAGTGACTGGACTGAATGCCTAGCTCCATGAAAACAATTGAGGTCAGGCCTTCTGATACAAGGGAGCTGTTTTCCATTGATTTGGCTGCTTTTTAAAAATATTTATGAAGGCGCAGTAAGCATAAGCGACACTGGAGAGACTGGTGCCATGAACGTTTCTAACCTGTGTTGATATGATTTTCTCAACATAAACCTTTTCATCGCATCCTGAAGAAAAGCCCATGTGGGAACAAACAACTCTTTCTCCTTGTTCTACATGAAGCTGCTCTCTGAGCTAGACCCAACAGTGAGAAGGGTTGTCTTAGCAAGACCCCAGTGAGAATACCTCTCCACACTGCACTTTGGGCAGAATTTGGCCCATTGAATAGGGAGGGCGGAAGATAGGTGGGCACATCTTCGCTTGGTGTTTTAATTTGGCCAGTCCCTCAGTTAAGTGTAAACAACTGCTGGCCAAGATAAGCATGGAAAGAAGAAACATGCTGACGGGCACATGGCTATTAGGCTCCCTGTAAAGAGAGGCAGCGTGGCCACTTTCAGCATCAGCCTTGTTTAATTCCACCTTGTGCAGGTGAGCCAGCGAGCCCCAGCTGTGCTTGGAAAGACAGTCCCACACTAGGCACGTGGATGGGACCCATGCTGTGCTGTTTGTGGAGGGACTGCCCCACAGGCACCACATCAACCTCCTCCCACGTCTGCCGTGGCTGAATCCCAAAGTGCCTACTGATCCCCTGGGTCACGGGCCAGATCCAGCCATTCCTGTGGGAATACGGTCCACCTGCAAGCTACCATCCACAAGAAGGGAAGGACACTTGCACTGTAAAGGAGTGAAAAATATGTTTGTCTCCCCTTAAGGATAAAATACCGACTCTTATTGGGAAAGTATGTGTAAAAAGATTATGTTTTGGTCACAGCAAGGGTCACTGCTGTGCAAAACGTGAACTGAGTTTGCCTTGGTAACAATTTTCATAGAATCCATTTGGGGGACATCTGTCACATTTTCAGTAAGTTGTTAAAGACTTATCTATCCAGTGTAGAGGTTAGTTCTGACACAGTTTGCTTCCCACAGCTCAGTCATCACTTGGAAAAAAAATCCTAAAAATCTCTTTTCAAGATTAGTGTGGTCGTGATGTCCATCAGGGGAGCAACAAGGTGAAGGCTTTAAGGAGATGGGAGATTTCACTGGTTTATACTAACAGTAAGACTGACTGTGTTTGTGTATCTTGTATATCTTTTGTATCTTGTTTGTGGTGAAAGAAGAGCTATCTGAGTGCTTTCCTGTGTTTCACCATAACTTCAAGTTGAAAGAGATAGTTAGATTTGACCTGCTTCATCAGGAGTCAGCTATTTCTGAAAACTTGCTTTGGATAGCTTGCTCCAGTGGCTTATTTGGCTCGCTACAAAAAACGATCATTTACACATGAGCTTGGCAAATGTCAATTGCTTTCATTCCAGTCTGGGAGGTTTTTATTGCACTCTCTTGAGAAGAGTGGCAGCTGTGTGAATAAGGCCTTTTAAGTGCCATTGGCAGAACAGAAAGGGGCTAAATTTGCCCCTTTACAAAGAGCAGAAATTTTCATGATTCTTAGAAGAAGGTTTGTCACTCAGTCTTGCAGGCATATCCAAGAGGCCCTACTGGGCTATTATTTCCAGATTCTGAGATAATAGTTTTGAGGAGACAGCAAGCGCATGCTGGTCTGGAGCATCAATCGGCGGCGTGTGGTGGGAGCAGCAAAGGTTGGGCAGGTAGAGCAGGCCACCTGCAGCCACAGGGCTCCAGAGATGAGGGGGTGCAGGCACTGGAGCATGAGCCAGAAAAAGATGCACCACTCACACTGAGAGGGGACACACACCTCCATCTACTCAGCAAAGAAATCAGCTGCAGATTACCATGGGCTGGTATCAGGCTGCCTCCTCTGCTAATTGTTTTTTTCTGAGCTAAACATGGTGCTGGTGGGCAAATAGAGTCCGTGGAGCAATGGAGGGAAAAGCTTCGTGGGGCATTAGAAGTTGGCTTTCAACCATTGTGCACAGTGAGATTTTTTTTTTTTCTTGATACTAATTTAACAATTCAGAAAACCTAAAGCCAATGAGCAGGTGAAATATGATGAATTTCCTAGACCAGCTAGAAATTAATTGCAAGCAGTGGTGTCTGTGGGGTAGGAAGGATCCCTCTCTTGTAGCAGCTCCTGCAATTTGGTTAGCATTTGGGGAGCTCCTGTCCAAACCCTGCTCTGGCACACCTGGGTTCACTAGACACCACAGCAGTGAAGAGCTCACAGGCCAGATTCCAGCCCTAGGACAACTTCTAACTTCCAGCAATTTCTTGTTATTCATGTAAGTAAAAGAAATAGGAGCCAAAGCAGCAATACAAACCATTGTGGCTCTGGGAATGAGAAAAATGTTCACGCAACAACGGTAGAAAAAGATTTTGGATTCAAGCAACAACTATGAGAATATGAGTTTTCTAGGGCCATAAATTTGCTAGTCCTCTAGGATAAGCAAGCCACAAAAAAATACAGTGATAAAAAATTACTGACTGAATTCCTTGAGATGGCGCATGGAGAAGGGAGAAGGCAGGAGAGGTAACATTGACAAATCATTGTCCTGTCCAGCAGGCTTCCATTATTCAGAGAGAAGGGCAATTACGAAGGCATACCGCTGCCCCGCTTTCAAAGTTTAACATTCCTGTTTGATATCTGATCTAGCAAACAGTGTTAGGAGGTATCCAAGCAGCATGCACAGCACTTTAAATGATTAAGGGAGCAGGGTGCTTGAGCACGTTGGCATTCTAGGCCATAGCTCTCCAGCAATTAAAGACACACATACATAAGCATCTCCTTAGATACTTACTGATGCGGCCCCATTTGGTTTCACTAAGAAGGGGAAACCACATTACCGGCTCAGACTCACTGGTGTGAGGTCTGAGGCTGCTGTATCCCTCAAACAGGTGGGCTTACACTGCCAAAATCAGAAGCTGCCTCCACTTCTTTCCTTTCTAAAGTGATGGTTGTGCTCCCACTGGACTCCAGCTCTCCCCTTCTAGAGAAAGGTCACTGAAGCGTTGGCAACATCAGGCAGGCAGTTCACACACAGCCACCTCCTCACTCTCCCCAAATAACAGGCTAGTTGGCTCCAAATCCTCTGTCTCTAATCCCACAGGACAGAGTCAAACCTAGAGATAGATACTTTGTGCTCAACTCAGTGAGTGTAATACCTACCCTTGAAAAAAAAACCCAAAGCTACAAACCTGCTTCAGCACAAAACTGCAAATACTTTGGTTTCTGCCTCAGCATTTACCCCCCCCTGCTTCCAGTCATCATTGGAGGGCTGACCATGAATTAAGGAAACAAAAATCTTTCACCTGAGTGTATGTTTGCCCCTCATAACCTTGCTGCCACCTTCTACAACGGTCCCAGTAACCTCTGGTAAATTGGAGAATGCTGCACTTAGGGTTGGGGCATTAACGCTTACCTGGGGTCCTTCTCAGTGACCTCGGGTATGAGCCTGGCACCCCACCTTGACTCTGAAGCCCAGCTACAAAATAGGGCTAATGAGACTGATCTGTCTCACTGGGGGGTGGGTGTGAACACAAGGCTAAGGACTGCAAACGAGCTGCTGCTGTATTAGCAGCAGCACCGGAGTTAACATCTCCTAGTGTTGTACACCAGGAAGTGAGAAAGGAGTTAGATGGGCTAATAGAGGCAAATTTTTATAAATATCTACTGGATGCAGAGTCCAACTGAGTGTACAGCCCAGTGTGAACTGGGAGTTGAAACATCAGTTTGGCTTGCCTGACCTTTAGACTCACATCTTTATTTATGGTTTCAACCACCTTCTCCTCCCCTGAGTATGGTCAGGGTTTAATCATGTGAAAGAAGAGGGAAGCAGCACTGGGAGTCACTCTAGCAGTGACAGGATAAGGATAAAAGCCAGGCAAGCTTCAAGCTTTGCAGGAAGAGGTGTCGTCTACTGTGTGTTATTTACTCTTGCATGCTTCAACTTTCCATGCCACTTCTGTGTCACTTATCAAGCCTCTTATGGGTTCAAAACTAATTTACAGAGCAGGGAGAGAGCTTACTGGAACCAGCATCTCTATACTGCAGGTCAAATGCTCTGTTTTTCATCCCGTTTGGTCAGTAACATGGTCCTCCCCTTGCTGCTGTGCTGTGCAAGGGAACTTGGAGTGGAACTTGCAAGGGAATTTGGCGAGGCAAGGTTTCAGCCTGCTGACACTGGACTCATTAAAGCTGACGTGTGCCTTTTGTAGTACCTCACATCGGCTTGGGTTGTCAAGTTTGTAGGCTGAAAGTTGTTTCTTCTCTGACCAAGATAACCATTTCATCCAGCTGCTACCCCTTTTTTGTGGCTTTTGGGAAGGATACACAGAAAAGCCTCTTTCCTGTGGAAAGACCCACTAATCTACCTGACCTGTGTTGATTCCCCCTAGCCTGTCTGTTGTGGATCTCCTCTCCTCAAGATTTCAGTACAAGGAAGCGTGGGACTGACTCTGCTCCTGCTGACACAAATGTTGATAGCCTGTAACTCCATGGACTGCGTGGAGTGCCATGGATGACTTCAAGGCCCTGGTATGAATGAGTTTCCACCTTCCTTCAGCTGCCAGGCCAGAGGCTGCTTACTGAAAGTGATGGTCACAAAGAGGCAGGTGTCCTGGCAGCATTAGCTTCTTCCTCTGGGTAGTATTTGCTCTGTAAGTTTATAATGATGGTCTTCATCTCAGTAGTTACTGTCTCGTTGGCTGTAATGTTCTGACATTCAGGAGATGCTTTCATATTCAGCAGAGAAAACCACACTGGATCAAGGCAAGAGGAGGTCAGAAATCTGCCGTCTTCATCGTCTCAACTTTTCTCCCATCTTCCTTGAAGAAGTTCTAGTGGCAAACACATCTATCTGGATAGTTTGTGATGGATCTGAATGTCCCAATCAAAGAGACTCGCAGAAATCAACTATTTGCAAAGAGAAGAATCTCACAAGTCATGTTAGTACCACTGTCACCTCCCAGCTAAAACAGCAGGCTTTGCAAATGTCACTTGTTGCTCCTCTCCATTTTTTTTGGTCACCTGTCTTAAGTAGCTTTTTGTTACAAGCAGATGTGAAAGGCTGTTGAACAATGCATGGCACAGTCCGACAATCCAAGTGGATTGGCCTGCACTCCACTCAGGAGGCTAGGGAGCATTCTGGTCTGAGGGACAAGTCTTGTTCATATCAGCAAAATTCAAGGGTGGAGATCAGTGGAACAGGATGCCAATAAAGCCTCCACCTCCTTTGCGTTTGCACCTACTGATGACTGTGTCAATGCCAGCTGGAACTTTTGGCTGAGCTATCAAGTGGAAGTACTGACATGCAGCACCTGAACAGAAAGGTTTCATGTTCCTCAAGTCAAAGCCACCAGTGCAGCATCTCATATCCAGACAGGGTATGCAGTCTAACCCAAAGCAACCTCAAAATACGGACTGTCCATGCACCCACACACTGCTAGTGAAACAGGCTCAGAATGTTAAAAGCCCCCCAAAAGACTAAACTGTAACTAACCAACTGGTCAAAATCAGTTATCCTGTCACTAGCGATCTCTGTGTTGTAGTAGTGGTACCACTGTTGCCACTGTGAGGTGCACGGTGGAATAGATGAAGACCTCTTCTACGCTGCTGTAAACTGTAGGTGTTCTGTGCTTGGGAGCTCACAGGCTGCTGAACCCTGGCCACTGAACCACCTAGCAGAAGTGCATTGATCTTAACAGAAGGCAAACTGACCACTTGAGTTATCCTCTCTCTTTCGTGGCCCAGGAAAAAGTGCTGGTTTAGATCTCATTTTCTCCAGCTTGTTCTGCAAAGTAGCCTCTGAGCCCTTCTGGTTTAAGCACTGCTGACCTCCAAACCCCAAAGTATTCACTCAACGGATATTTGAGATGCCGAAGTGAACTGCACCTAAGAGGAATGCAGGTATGAGAACTTTATTCCAGGCTGCAGAATATTAACTGGTTTTACCCAGCTGACACTGGCAATTTGGTTTTCATCACTCAACATATTTGCCTCAGGGGAACAAATGCACAGATTGAAATTTGGCAATGTGCACCAGAGCCTCATTTCAGGAGATGTTAATTAGCTATCTTACTAGCAAAAGAGCAGAAAGGCTTTTCAGAGAGGTTGCATCCTATTCTCTTGAGCAATCCTTGAGTCATTACCTCAGGATCTCACATTTCAAATACTGTAATAAGTGAAACTATTCCTTAGGAAACTGGCAGTCCACAGTCACCTTCTGGTATCTCTAACAGCATTCCCAGAGTAGGCAGTCTTAATGAGCCTCTGATTTAGATGGGGCAACCTTTTTCCACAGCTCTAATAGATTCATCGTGACTGTGAAGGTCTTTCTGGACTGTCAGTATTTTCTTGGAGATATAGGCTCAATATTTTCCCAACAGGAGTGAAGAATTCCATGATAAAGATTTAGAAAGTCTTCTCTCTCTAACATCCTGGAGGCTGGACTCCTGTAATCCACCTTTACCTTGGGCGGCCTTTCTATAATCTGGTGAAGTGCCACCACCTGACCAGGGTTTCCCAGGCGTGGGTGAAAGCTTGTCTTCTCCCAGTGCTAGCAGACTATTTGTCCTGGAGAGACCTGGGGAGGAAGGAGGGGCTTGCAGTGCCCCAAACCTACTGCTCTTGTCAGAGAGATGCACTTGTGAACATGAAGCCTGAGAGAGACATCTGGGTCTGCCAAGCTGCAATGAGTACTGATGCAGAGGTAGCTTTGATTAGCAACATAAATTACTAGGAAAAACTGGCCATTCACCACAGCACCTTATCAGCTTTAAGAACTGACCTGACACAGGCATTAAATAGCTTTGTCACTCCACTGCCAGCCACCACCACCCCAGCAAGTTAAAAGACTATTCGATATTTAAGGGGGTCTTTGTTCTTTAACACATAGATGTTTGCCATTGTACTTTGGCAGCTTCTTTGAACACCAGCACAAGAGGGTTGTTTCTGTGGAAGGCCTGAGTCCTGAGATCCTGCTGCTTGTTTCTGCTGTGCTGTGGTGGAAGATGCTATTGGGCCTTGCCATGTCTGGGTGAATCCAACACTTGTTAGGAGCTCTCGCTTTCTAGCCAGGAGCTGCTGCAAGCATCCATTCCCTTCTTTCTAAAGTCCTTTCTATCCCTTTTCCCCCTGTGCTTCTGGGCCATATTCAGACTCCCTCATATATTGCCTGTGCCCAACAGCACTTTTGAAGCAGCATCCATGCAACCCAGACACCCAACTGCCTCTAAGGTCTGTAGAGGGCCTGGTGTGACAGACTTGTACTTCTTATTTTAGTTGTTTCTCTATCCCACCTTCAAAATCTAAGCAATCCTGCTTACCTCTCTCTTGCTGGTGGTCACTTATCCCCATCTCAGGGACATCGTGCTGCTTCCATACTGCTCCCCAGCTCACAGCCACTGAAAGGACCAGTAGAAGTGCTTTGCAGGGTGTGTTCCTCAGCGAAAGAGAGCTGATCCCACAGGGCATCCCTTCTACCAAGTGGACCTGATGACAAGAAAGAAAAAAATAAATCTTTCTCTCTGAGACCTGTACCCTGCAGAGGCAGAATCACTGACTACCCAGGCCCTCCCCACTGTCATTCCTACAGGTGTAGAGACAGGCTGCCACATGCCAAAGCCACAGCAGAGAAGTGAGAGGTGGAGGCTACTAGAGAAAGAGAATTAAAGCCCTCTCCCCGGGTCGAGAAATAAATTGTGTATCCCAGAGGCCATGAACTACATGCCTTTCAAAGGCAGACATTGCCACCACATTCATGCCTAAATGAGGCCCCACTACCATACACCAGATCTTTATGATATTCAATATATTGTACCAGTAGGTACCAGTTTTGTTTCAGTAGGACTTTCTGAGATCTAGGCAACTCCACGAGTGTCTCAGATGCTGGCAAGTTGCTTTTTAGTACTTGGTGCCATTGCTACTTACCATGGTGGGAGAAATGAGTGGCTGCTTTACCCAGATCCCACCTCACTTGCTTTTCCATAGCCACCTCAGGAAAATTACAAGCAAAACAAAACACCTTTCAGCACAAATTCCTTTTGTTAACAGGCAACCATAGTCTTCCCGTAATGTCTGAGCAAGACACAATCACTGCCACAACCGCTTGGGTGTTGCCTCTGGAATTTGGAAGGATGAAATCATCACACGTCCCACCACCCTGCTCACTTTGAGGCATTTCTGACTAGGCTCATGTGATGTGGTTGCCTCCAATTAGGAGGCACTGGGATCAGTGATTCAGGAGGTCACTTCCAGTCCTGCAGCCCTTAAATAGCATGGAAAGAGTTAGTCTGAGGTTGCCAGTAGAAGGCAACGGTAATTGTTAAAAATGGCTCAGGGCCAGGTAGTGTGTGACTAGGGCAGGAGAGGGGACAGCCTGCTCCCAGCTGTTGCTGAACTCAATTCACGAGTTTTGGCAAATCTTTAATCCTGCTGTCCTTTATGTTCCGAGTAAGTTTGTCCCCTGGGAGCGACGTCTCTTCCCAGCCTCTGTAAGGCCCTGTGATCTGTGTGTATCATTGACTCATGCTGGCTACTGGCAGCCAGTCTGGGTCAGCGCTGACTGACAGACGGAATGATTCAGTGTCATTAGAAGTGGCCAGTACAGAGTGTTGCACCACGTACAGTTTTGTATCAGTTGCACCTTGATGGTGATGGGTGTACTCACCACGTATGTAACTATCCCTTTCCTGCGCTCCGCTTCTCTCCTGGGAACGTCTCCTTGTAGGATGCAACAGGCACCATTCCATCTCTGGACCAACCCTCTTGGAGGGCAGTCACAGAGTCAGGAGTATGCTTGTATAATGCAGCTAATTGGTTGGGAAGGCTGCTTTAAGGGCTTTTGCTCCTTTAAAATAATAAAAAAAAAAGTCAAGCAGTCTAATTGACTACCACAAAATAAAGCCCTTCCCTTCTTTCCCATGTGCATGTCCAATATTAAATAACATCCTCTTGCCCAAATTGGGACAGAACCCTGCACGCCTTGGGCTTATACAGCCTCGAAGGAACTTTCTTACACAGAGTATGAGACACAAAATGCAGAAATATGTTTATATGGATGTGTTTATAGTCACACGTAATTACGCAGCAGTGAGGCATTTTACAGGCTTGTCCTCTCTCTGTCTCCAACAAAGATTGTCTTTAATGTCTCAATGATGTACCAATTCAATGTTTACATCTCTTTTTTATTGGGAAAGCAATTGTAAGATGTTTGACAGCAGTATTTCCTTTCTGTTATAAGCAGCACCAACAACTGATTTTCATTTCCTTAAAGAAGAAACCCACATTTGTGCTCTCTGAAGGCAAAAGAATGTATAAAACGTGTTTCCTGAGGAATAATTTCTGGGCATGATGTGATGCCAGTCTCGAGCCCTGATGCTGAAAATTGTTGTTCTGTAACTTATTACTGCTAGTTCCTCCTTTAGCCTGCAGACGAGAGTGCACGTACTAATAACTCAGCAGAATAATACATGTGGTAAGATATTCAGTAATATTCAGCTTTACCCATGCATTCTTTCTCCTGTGTTTTTGTACAGAGTTCCCCTTCTTCTTACAGTTAAGCCTGGACATATTTTTCTATTTTAAATTTTCCAATGATTTGTACAAGAGAGTATTAAATTGCTAAAGGGCATATTAAGTATTACAGCTCTGTTAAACTTGAATGAAGCAATGCAGGTCTGGAACGCATTTAATAAATCTGCAGCTTGATAAGCAAACTTTCTTTGCCGAATCTGACATTCCTTTGCACTAATCACCTACGTGAAAGAGCTGCCTCTAATTCTTTGATTCTTTTAACTTCCTCACCCCAGGACTAAAACCAGCTGCAGGCCTCCCCTTCTCTTGGCACCAAATAATTTAAAACCCTTTCCATAGCCTTCAGAGGGAGGTGTGGAGGAGCCGGAGGTTGCAAGGCTGTCCACACAGCCCCGCTGGAGCACCCCTGGCTTACATTTTTCCAGCCTTTTTTAGTTTGGATTTTTTTTTTTTTTTTAATGGAGAATGAGCACATAGCATGCTCATCTTTGAGAAGGATTCACAGTGAGTGTGTGGAAGTTGTATCAAGAAAACGCCTATGTCAGTGACGGCAGGGGGAAGAGATCAAACCAGGCCACCCGGAATAGCCTGGGAAAGCTTGGAGACTGAGGACAGTTATTTTTTTTTTAAACCTTTTTTTTATTTTTTAAATTGTCCTTCCACTTGAAAAGCCTACAGGTCATCTCCGGGGTGATTCACCTCCTTAATTTCACCCACGGAGTCAGTGGCCATTGGATTAGGTTTCATGAGGAAAAGCTTGTGAAATGTGAGAGCTTTACAGAGGTGATGTAAGGTGGCAAATCAGTTTTGATGGGTGACAACTCTTCTAGAAGGCTT
>JAOXJK010000023.1:53594166-53608646 GCA_025774025.1 Xenus cinereus | reverse complement strand
CTGCTCCAGCACCTCAATGTCTTTCCTGTGGTAGGGGGCCCAAAACTGGACACAGTACTCGAGGTGGGGTCTCACCAATGCCGAGTACAGGGGGATGATCACTTCTCGGGTCCTAATGGGAAGAAAGGATCCTGTCTCTACTCACCTCTCCTCAGACTGGCTCCAACACCTGAAAGCCAGTGACTTCCAGGGTTATTAAGTAGTTTCACCTGGACCCATCACTACACCTGGACCTGGGCTGAATCCTTTCGTTGTTGCTGTGTGCTCTTGTCTTTTATCAGGCGTGGGCTTTTCACGAAGCGTGCCGTCAGCAGCAGGGGCAGGAAGAGCAGAGCCAGAAGGCTGTGACTGGCCTTTCTGCCAGCTCCTTTATGGATATCCAGCTGCTCAATACCTGCACCAGGAATATAATTTCTTGCCTCCCCTTGTACAGGGATCTGCTCTTTACACCTCACCATGCATCTCACCTCTTTTCTGATTTCTCTGCTCTGGTCTCCAAACTTCACAGAAGCAAAACCCATCTGTCTTTCATGTCTAAAAACCCCTGTGGTTTATATACCTGCTTATGTTTCTATACAGTGCAGAAACCTGGCACATGCTAACTGCCGTGCTACGGTGGGAACCTGCCATCGCTGCGTGTGCCAGCCAGCTTTTGCTCCTCTTGGTTACTTCAGACAGCGGTTCCCTGTAGGGTGGCACCTTCACACAGGCTCCACTGGTCCCCAGCAAATAACAACAACCATTTAGACAGTCTCCAAGCCTGAGGTCCCAGCAGCTAATGTGGCACTTCCCCGAGAATGAGCTACCAAGCTCCTGTGCAATCTTCAGGGCTTGTCCACACTGTTTCTCTGCCAGGTCTCCTCTTGAGAAATGCAAGTGGGAACGATGAGTAAGGGAGCAATACCTTTTGACTCACTGGACTAAAGCAAACCGCTTTTGGAGGGGGAGGAGAAGCGGGGGGGAGAGGAGGCAAAGGAAAATCTAGCCCCAGGCATTGAGCACTGCAGTCCAGGCTTCCTCAGCAAGAAGCTCCCACAGTTTAACCCGCACTCATCCACCTCTGGCATAAGGTTTCCTCTACATATAAAGCGTTTTTTTGGTTGTTTTCAATTACAGCATCTACTGTTCAGTTGAACATTAACACTGTGAAGTAAACACAATATTATCATTACTATTAGATCCTAAATGTTGCCTGGAAGAGGAGTCTTCAAGGATATGATGTGACACTGCTGGCTTCACAGTACATAAGGGCTAGCCAAAACTTGAGGGGATATTTTGGGGAAGGTGGAGGTTACCTGTCCTGTTTCAAATCACTTTTCCCAGCTCACCACCTGGCAGGAAAACGAGGAGGTTTTTCCCCATGGAAAATTTCCCCAGGGAAATTCTCAGTGCCTCCTTTTTATTTCCGGAGGAATACAAACCAGTGCAAGGTCCCCGAGTGGTTTAAAGAGCTCCATTCAGCTGCTTCCCAGCGGTGCCCCGGCTCCTTTCCCAGCCTGGGACTGGCACAGAAGGAGGGAGCTGGAGGCTGGAGCACCTGGGGCTCGCTGGGCAGTTGCACCTCAGCTGGATTTTGAGCAGTTTGGGGCATTTGGGTGGGATGGGCGGGAGGCAGAGGATTCCTGCCTGCAGAGACTGCGCGGAAAGAAGGCAAACAGCACAGGCGTGTTGGGGTTTGCGACGTCTGGCTCCACCGCAGCTATTGTGATCCCTTGTTATTCAGGAATTCTACAAAACCCTACCAATTCTCATAAAAAAAAAAAAAAAGTTTTGCAGAGTAGATAAATACTACGCTCCAGCCTTCGCGGCGAGGGGGGAAAGGAAAGCTTTAAGCAATTAGGGCAGGCCACACAGCGATTCGGCAGCCAGCTGGGCCGCCAGCTGTGCGGGGCTCCCGAGGCGGCCCTGCCGCTGCCTCCCCTCCTGCCGCCCGCCACAGCACCCGCGCGGCTACCGCAGCCCCGGCGGCGGCCACCGTGGGGGACGGGGAGGGGACACGGTGGGACCACGTATATTCTTTAAGGAAAGAAAGGCCCTCACCTTCCTCATGTTAGCAAGGAGCAGCGTCTTCCTCGTAAGCTGCTGACCTGTGGCTCAATACGTGTTCCCTGTTTGCCCTGGTGTAAAGCTTTGCTATCTTACTTTGCCCTTTTCTATCTATTTTGCTGAGAAGTTAGAAGCTCTTAACTTTGGTCAGAGCTGTTCTTGGCCAAGGTTTTGCCGACGCCTCTGTTCCCTTTCCCGTGGTGAGGAGAGAGAAACGGGTTGGGTCTCATCGCAGGAGCTGGCTGCCATGACGCTCTACCTACAAAAGATGAAAATGCTTGAGGCTCCTTTGGGGTGACGAGTACATACTCATGAGGGATCAGAGCAAGTTTGAGAAGAGCCCCCTTCCCCCAGGCAAAAAGAGGACATTATCTTTTCTTTCTGAGAAGCAAAAAGCTTTTTCCTTTGACTCAAAAGATATTGTTTTGGAAAATCAGAGCTGACCACATAATAATTCCATCTCCTTCTCCCAGTTTTGGAGTGATAAGACATGCGCGATGCTGCTTGACACTGTGATATTTATAAGACAAAGTAGAGGTCAAATTTGCTGAACGGTTTCCAAATTCCAGTGAGGTTTATCACAAAGAGCCCCATGCACGGACCCAAGTGGCGTGACTGACAAGGGCTGGATTGTGGAGTCACTAGAAAGCTCAGTTTCCAGCCAATGCTGATGGGCCAAATCACGTTCTTTGGGGCAAAACCTGCTGGAAAGCTACAATTATGCCAAGACTCCAGGGAGTTTTCACAGCCGAGTTTCTGACAAGAACCCCCATTGTGAGGAGCTGGGTTTTCATGCTTCAAGGAGCAACAGTGTCCTCTATCAGCACTGTTCTGCCTGGGTCTGGAGAGAAATAGCCCAGAACTCAGCCCCCTGTGGGGCAGGCAGGCAGGAGGCTGCCGTCCTCCCTCCCCTGCACCCTCACATCTCCCCTGGACCCCTCCAGCCTCCTCAGAAGAGAGGTGCTGCCGGGCTCTCCTTGCCAGCTTTCTGTCCCGAGAAGTGCAGGAAGAAAGGTTTTTCCCACAGCAAGTGCTGACAGGACTAGCGCTAGCTTGTCCAAGGGAGATTTGGCAGAAATGCCCACCAGCCAGCTACGACTGAGAAACTGGCTCCGTTTCCCTCTCCCTGCTCAAACGCCAGCCCCCAGGGCTGCCGCTGACACCCAGCGTCTCTGCTGGCGTCGGGGGACTGACACGGCGGAGACTTCTTTGCACCCTGATGCGCTCACCTGCCAGCGCATTTCAGCCTCCCGGCCCCAAGCCAAGGGGGACGGATTTGGCATTGCTAAGCCTCAGTTATTTCAACAGAGACAGGCCAGGACTCGCCCTAATACTCGGAGCAGAAACTAGATCTGGAGCAGGAACGAAGCTGACACCTACAAGGTGGGCTCAACCTCAAGGGCCGCCTTCTCCCGGTATCAAAGTTCAGAGCAAGGCTCAGCAGCTCACGTTCCTCCACAAAGCACGGGCGCTTGGACAGAGGAGTTTGGATTACGTCTCCGTTCACCCACTTTTCCTTAAGATGCTCCCCAGAAGATGTAGGCAAAGGCTTTAATGACGAGTACTGTCCAGGGAGGAGATTGGGAAAAGATGTGGGGGAAGCACCAGATCTCCCAGCTGAAAGGCATATACCCCTGTCTGATCGCTGGAGAAGCTTTCTGGTTTATGGATACACCAGAAAAACCAACTACTTGGTGAGCTGAGTGACAATGGTCTTTTCACTCCATGTTGGTGTTGGTCTCTGAACAGGAAGGCATCACTTCATGTTCTGGGTTTCTTACTATGGAAAATCAAAGGAAAACACAACCTAGACTACATATAGGAACATGGGCTTTATGACTTTTCAGGCAGGCTACAAATTTCAAGAGAAAATGTGACCATATTCTTGTGAATAGCTAAATTAGCAAGATGTGACTTCAGCCACCCATCCATCTGCTTATCTGCTCGTACTGCTACAGGATCACCTTTCCCAGACACAAAGCTACCTTACAGCCATGCCATTTCTGCAGGTGCTCGTTATGCGACTAAATAGATACGACTAGGAATTAATCTTGGTCCCAAAAAGACATAAATGGTCTGCTGAAGGCTAAAAAGTCATTCATATTTAGGCAGTTACATGAAATGTTTGCAGAGTTTTAAGGAAAAGATAAGGGGAGACATGTTACTCTATGTAACTAAAAGTTTCCATGGTGCTTGTTTTGCCTTCTAAAATCTAGGATTGATCTTAGAGCAGGAAAGAAAGTTCAAGGATTAAGATACTTGGCTGCATTCTAATCAGTGCTTTTTCACAACCTTCCTGTGTGACGTTGAGAATATCACTTACCCGCTTGCTGTATCCATTCCCAACGTACGAAATGGGGATAACAGCACTTCTTTACCTCCACCGCGGATCAAAAGGATAAAGATATTAATCATTTTCCAAGATGCTCAGACAATATGGTTAGTGCAGAAATACCCTACACAGCTTGACCTTGGGAAATACACCAAATACAGGCGATGGTTTGCTCAAATGCAAACAAATGGAGAAAGGGAAAACGGAAAAGGCTCACAGCTCGTCCTTCAGTGAGGCACGCGTGCCTCATTGCCACTTCTCCTAGCGCATATCTCCAGCATGATCTTGGCAATCTTGTCTTCTTTGGGGAATCAGAGACTAACGACTAGAGTTGATTTCCCCTCTCTGAGCTCACCACAACACAAACTAGATCGGAGCCTCCTAGAAGAGCAATTCCTGTGTGCCCTGGGAAGCCATACTGTCGCTCTTGTGCCTGCCACAGACTGTAACAGCCTCTGCTTTTTACCTGCACCCAAACTGGAGATGATCGCGAGTTCAAAACTGGCCTTTGGTACCTGACAACGGTCCTGTGAGCTGTGAGGTTGTCCAAGACCTCCCGTATCGTCCTGGCCTGCTAAACTGCAAAACTGCAGGAGTACTTTCCCTTGTGGCACAGTAACCAAACATCACTCTGCTCATTAGCAGCACCACTGCGCTGAGAAGGATTTGCTTCACCCAGCTCATGACTTGCACTCAACCTGGGGAGAGGTTTGCTGAAGGATCCAACCTGTGTCTCCGATCAGCTCCTGCACATCAGACAGAGGGACAGGCTGTGGGCTTATACTCTGCCAGGTTTGTGAGGCAGAGTGGCGATTCAGAAGCGCATGGAAAAAGCAAAAATAATGCTAACTTAATACAAATCACAAATCTAAAGCAGCATTTGATTGTGGAGCACGGTCTCAAGTTTTCCAGATGAGTCAAAGCCATGAAGAGAGTGAGCAGCTTGTGTAACACTTCTGCTGGGTGCTCGATACCATCCCAGTGTTTAGACTGTGACTCTTTACCCTGAAAAGCACTGCTTTTATATATCCCTGCTAATCTCTACTTTTCACAGTGCCAATTCCCCCACAGTGTGTCAGGATGCTCTGCCATTGCCTTTTTTGCTCATCGGATACAAAGAAGGGAACAGAAGGATGGGAGAAGTTTGCATCAAGCACACTCCTACCGCGCCGGCCTGACAGCAGGGTTACTAACTTACCCTTCCAGCCACAGTCAGTTAAATACAAAACCAGACTTGCATTCTTCCTTTACATACTCAGAAAAGGAAATCCACATGTTTATATTAAAAATCCACATTCAAATATACCACTGGTCAAATCTTACCATCCTAACGGCGTCTGAAAGGCCAAACGTGTGTTTGCAGAAAACCTGCCCCATTCCCTATCCCCTGCTGCCCCCAGACCAACCTCCCACCCCACCTCAAGGCTCTTCCAATGTGACGGCGTCGGTGCTAGGACACAACCGTTATGGTGTGCCGGTGCTTCCATTACACACACCTACATTTAACACTTTACAACTGGGCTTTGAAATTCCCTTTGTGCTGCAGCTTGGCAAGCAATGCCATTTCTGGGCAAACCGAAGAAAATGTATGAGTTTTTCAGTTGTAAGACATCAGCAACTGATTTATGCTGGTTGAGATTTAATTTTTGACCTTCAAAGCCATTCACTTCTAACATTTTACAGCGCTTTTTTTCACACACCCCCCATGGGTGTTTCTCACGGAGCTGAGTTCCAGCACGCTTCCCACCATACCTATGGGCACCTAAGCAGAGCCCGACTTTGCAAACGCTCCACTGCAAAAGTGGTCCTGGTGATTCCAACACCACTGGACAGGGACCTCCAAGGTTTGGTTTTTCGTTTTTCCCATGGAGCCTGTGTATGGAGGTCTATATGTAACAACGCCCAGTTTTCTCTGGTCTTGTCTCATGCAAGCAGATTGATCAACAGTGCTTTATATGTTTGTTGAACTGTTTTGCAATAAAGACTGATTCCTTAAAAATAAAACGGAAGAAATGCTGTGGTATTGTATTACAGTATTATAGCTCTCAAAAATGTTGCTGTGTTGTTTTAGGCTATAGCCTAATGTCACAGAAGTTCCCTTTCTTAAAACGGAGGGAAAGATCAGAGCACCATTACCCTTAACAGAGAATTACAGGCCTTTATTTTTTAAGAGAATGTAGAGTTTTATTCTTTGGTGGATAATGTTTTGCCATTTGATAAGGGGATCTGAGTTGGCATGCAGCATGCTTTCCTTTGTTAGTCAAAAAATCTACCTTTACATTAACTATTTTTATTACATCAAGTATTGGAAGAAGGAAGAATTCAATGGCTGGAATCCCCAGATCTGTTCTCTGATGTTTAAAATTTGCGGGCTTGTTTGTGTCTTTATATTATATACCGCTCGATATTATAGCATTCAAACAATTCATCAAAAGTCCAATGATAAAGACTCACAAAGAAGTTGAAATGCTTCAAATACACCATCAGTTTCACTTACCGTCAGTTCTAATGAGCTACTTGGCTCCATATAAGTAGAGAAAAACCCAGATACTCGGACTTAGCCTTGCATCACCAGCACAATTTATGTAGAAGAGAAGTAAATTAAACAGCAACAGAAACCCACACCATTTGTCACTGTCACTTGAAACTTAAGACTAAAATTTATTTTTTCCAGAATGCTGCATTTTAACAACAGTTGATTGTCTCTTTAGCGTGAAAGCACTGATGTTTCACTTACATCACATCATCACTCTGGATATTGGAGCTTTTACGCCTGGCCATCAAATACCACGTGTAGTAAAACGCAGCATATGGGGACTGAGCTCTTTCTCTCCTGGATAAAACTTCTTTCTACTCAGCAGCCACAAAGCAGAATGAGACAATGTACTTCAGGGTACTCACTGCACATCTCGGGGGAGCGAAATAATTCTGCCTTCACCCTCACACCTCCAGACAGCTCAGGACACAGAATAACCCAGGAACAACCCGCCCCAATCTCGCTGCTGAAGTGTGACTTTCCTCTCAACCCCAACGCCTCACCCTGCGCCGCCGTACCTGGGCAAGAAAACCAGCGAGAGCAAGCTGACTATGGCGCTAGGAAGAAATGTACAAGTTTTATTTTTAAACACCACTGGACTGAAAAATAAAAGAGTCATATGGCTTATTTATATTTCAGGAGATGGTAGTGAATAAGTTAAAGAATATTTCATCCCAAAACATACGTTGCTTTCATTTATAGCTAAGCTAATGTACACATATGTTTTCTTATTTTCATAAATGTCAAGCACCCACCTTTTTCCCCCCACAAAGATTTACAAGTACATGCATGGCACTTCCTACAAAGCTGTCGTGGGCTAAAGGCTTACAAACAATGATTATTTTTTTTTTTTTGGAATAAGAAATATTCATCAGACCAAAATAAAATCATTTAAATCAACTTCTTCCTGAGCAACTTAGAATTTGGAATGTGCTGAAAAGTTTCAATAAATAAGTCAAAGATTAACCAGCTTAAAAATGTACCTTTTAACAACTAAGTAAAATATATTTCATGACAGACAAATAGGCTGTACGGCCAGGAATCTTAGATGCTATGTGCCAGATAAATTTATGAAGTACCATTCAAGGAGGAGAGGCCAGGTTGATTGTTACGAAAAATACAACATTAAAACCTAGCGAGTAAATAATTAAACAGATTCTGTATTTAGGTTATAAGTAGTGATGGCTGAAGATACCATTAAAAAAACAGATAAAAATAGACTTTACGGTAAGCGGCAGTGAACTTGCAGGAAGGGTGAATGTGTTAAGTGACTGATTATTCTATTACAACGTTGGTAAAAAGGATTCAAACAGAATTTCAGAAAGGTGAGAACATTAGTTTTCTTTCCAAAATACAACAACTCCACAGTGTGTAAACTAATCATTACTCTTTCAATGTAATTTCATAGAAACCACTTAAAATATACAATGCAGCAGATTCATATTTTAGCTAATATGTTAGTTATTATCTGTGCCATTCTCAGCTTTCTTTAATGTGCTCCCCCACGGTAGTGCATTGCTACCACCAACCTGGGATGTTAATAATGAGAAGAGAATCTTCTACGTAATATTTTCTGTAAGTTAGCATCTTGTCTTAACACGATTACACTTCTTTATTTCCGTTCTCTGCGTGTAGGTACAGTGAAGACTGATGAAGATATAACGTTTATTGGCTCTCAGCAGGCTCATGGAAGAGGAAACCCTTGGAAAGCACATTCGAGCTGAGCCCGAGTTTATATGCCTCGTCCATCACAAAATAACTTTTGCTTGTTACTGCAAACCGAAGTATGACCTTGCAGATGGAGACACGCTGCTGAGGCAGCCGCAGTACAGGAAGCAAAATTTTCCAGGTAGACATTTGAGAAAGCACGTGAGCGAGAAGACAGAGGTGCATTGCCCCTGAAGCGTTACTGGGACTCATCCTGGCCCTGCTTCGTTCCTGCGCTCTGGGACAGGGATTTGTTGCTATTATCCTCTACCAGTCCAGCTTCTTCTGGCGACAATGGTGCACAAGAGGCTGAGGCCTCATCATGACCCTTAAATCCCCCCTATTCCGCTATGGAGCAGATGGCCAAACAGCTCTGCCCGCTGCTGCCTGCAGGTCTGTCACTCCTGCATCACCAGTCCTGGCAGGAATAGCACGTCACAGGGAATCCCAGGGGACACCTACCTTACAGACAGCAGCATGTCACATACTGGAGCCATTTCCCTTTCCCCTCCCAGCCTCCACCTGTACTCTTCCTAGTGTTTGCTGATAATACACGTAGTGATTAACAAGAGCAACCTTCACAGTGACTCTCTTAACAGTGTATCGCTGAATCCGCTTTGGTTTCCCAGAGCACGCCTTCTTCTGTTTGTTTTATTATTCTGAAATATTTCAGCTAGAAGTTGTGTATGGCCATATTGTTAATTTTACTTCTAGCCATGCTAAAAGCAGGCGCCTGGTGTTTGTGCTGGTGGGGCAGCTGCATTCACCTTCAGATGCGAGCAACTAAATTCTGCAATCACAGAAATACCATTCGTGCTTAATAGGAGTTCCAGATCATCTAAGTTTTTTAATGAGGGACTTTGTCTGTATCTCTTTGGATTTGGGACCCATTAGAATAATAAAACCTTACAAATACCCTTCCTGAACATAAAAACCGTATGTTGCACCTTTTTCTACAAAGTCTAATAGAAATGTTCTCAACTGCAGAAACAAAACTCCACCATTTAGGTAACCCTGCCTTACACTTTTCATCTGCTGCCATTCACTGACATAGTAACTTTTTCCACTCTGCAAACTAGAAGGGTTTACCAAAACCATCTGGTTCCTGTAGCTTGCCTTATGACCACTAATATTAATTCGCCAGAATAGCAGCCTTGCTCCTCCCGCACAGGGTAATTCAGAAGCCATTATATACCCCCTTCCTGTGCCCGTTATCCTTGGATGCGCACAGACACGGCAATGGCTCTGGCCGTACCACCGGGACACCAGTGTGCTCTGGGCAGAAAGAGGCACTCTTCCCAAACGGCTCACTGCCCGTAGTTCACATGGCCGGTAGTTAATGCCGCAGTGTTATGCAATGAAGACTCGTTTCTGGAGAAAGAGAGAGACAAGAGTCTGTAAAATTTACTTTTCAAGACCACCTAATCTATTCTTTTATATTTTGCAGGTTCCCAGAGGACTACTGTGTACTCCAAAAGTTATTTTGTGATAGACAGTAGATACTTCTCTCTTGAACTACGTTACAGCAAGGATGCTATAGAGCCAACACTGTATAATGAATCAAACCTGCAAAACCAGGTATCTCCCGATGGTCCCAGCGTGTGGGAATGGTCTCTTCCGTTCCGTTTCAAATGCTGCTGCGCATTAACTCAGTTCCTTAAGGAATTACTTTTAACAATAATTAAAAAAATCTTAAGAGAGCTGTAAGGGTCACCAGAAGAGAAAGGATAGCTCTTCCATCCATCACCTTTTATAGATATCCTCTAGCCACTTTTCATCATCTTCTTCCTCATCGTCTATCGGTTCCTCTGTTTCCAGGGGAGAAGGAATGAAGAACTCGGGTCTGGGACGTGGTTTCCTGATATGAGACTTCAGTCCAAACTTGCGCTTTAGCAGGTGGAACTGTTCTTTGACATAGTAATAAAACTCATATTCATATCTCATGCGTTGGTAGAGGATCTGTATTGCTTCTGGAGAGGGGACGGTCTTTTTCACTGTCACAGTCAGATTGCCAAGTTTCCTATGTTCTGTAAAAAAAAACCAAACATGCAATGTGGTGGGTGCTGATTAATGAGACCAGACCTAAAGTTGTTTTGTTTTTTTTTTTAAATTAAGGCATAGCCCTACTGCATTACTGATGCAAATAAGCTCAATCTGTCTCCTTAATAATGCATTTACTTTTAACAAGATATGAAAAAAATATAGATGTTTGAAGTTAGACTTGCATGTTTAAATATGGTTGGTTCATGCATGGCATTTGGCATTGTGTGTAGTCACCGAGGATCTTGGCTAGCAATAGTGATCTGAAAATGCAAATCACACCAATTATAAGCATAAACTACAACTAGAGAAACCCATAATCTTGCCTAGCTGTGGAAATTCTGCCTGATGCATGTGGAGTATATATCCAGCACACAGCTGAGCTGAACTAATCAATTATTTCCTATGTGGCATACTATGTTGTGTCTCAGATGTGCTTTATCAAATCTAAACAGATATTCAAACCTAAATGTGTTTTTATCAAGCTGAATCCATCTCAGGGTAGCACCGAAGCATTGTTGGTATCACTACATGACACCTCAAGACTGAATGTACCTCTTAACTTTTTCATCCTGTTGTACCTGTTAATTAAACTAGACTCATCTTCCTGTTGTGCCCTAGGACTGGAAGATTTCACTATGTCTTTCTTCACCTGACAACTTTTGCTTTGGTAAACTGAAATAAAGCACCTTTACTGTTGATAAAGAACTAGAATTACAAACACAAATATTGAATTGCCTCTTTGCCTCCTCTCTCAATAGATTATTCTACCACTGGAGATTAATGTATTTGAACAAGGTGTAAAGCAAACTCCCAAGGCAATCATTTTGCTGTTTTCTACCAGATGGCAACAGGCTACCAGAGTATCCTAAGTATTTTCTTCTTCTCCAAGACAGAAACATAATGGAAAGTCAACTGCGAAGAAGAGAACAGAAAAAGAGAACAGTACTGACCTGTAGCATCACCGTATCCCCTCTAACTACTGCAACCTGCTTTAGGAAAACTGGAGATTAACATTACACTGATGAAGTGCTAGCTCCTACAATTAGGTTTTCTGAAAGCTCAGTGCTCCAATGCAGTAAGCCTCAGGTGTTACTCTGAGAGAACATGATGCCCATGGAAATGACAGTAATAGCCTCAGAATACTCCTGGGTCCAGACACTGCAAGATGAATGGGCTTGCATGGAAGCACGGAGATGGCAGTGAGACATTAGTAAAAAGCCCTTTTCATGCCAATGACAGTTAGGCAGTACAGTAGAGCATACAAGTTGCAAAGGCTGTACCTCTGGAAGATTATAAGAGGAGATTAATTGATTCTCTCCTGAGGGAAGCCACTTGATTAGGGGACATCTTAAGGCCAGTTGTTACTCCACTTCCTTGCTTTTTGCTACAACAGCAACGTCTGCATGAGAACTCTTTTTTTTTTTTTTTATTCCAGGATAATGTCTTGGTTTCTGCTGCTCATTCTTTCCTTTATATTCTCTATTTGTGCTGCCTCAAATGCCAAACAGAAATCCTCATATTCTACATACCTACAGAGATAAACTGTTGCAGTGAGGAAGAGCTGGATTTTGATATGGAAATCTAATTCTTATTGTAACAGCAGTTCTGCAAGTTGGAGGAGTTCAAAAGGGTCAGGCTGTGAAGCATGCCGAGGAAAAAACTTACAAGGAGGAAGCAGACAACAAAGAACATTTGATGTTTCCAACCAGATCCCCAGTGGCAGTGACCACCCTTACTTCCAGAGGGAGTCCCTGGATCAAAATGGGATTTTATCATGAACAGAGTTTTGCTCATGTGAGCAGTCCAAAGTGAAGTCCTCTGAAGCACCTGCCAGCAAAGCTAAACACACGCTTAGCAGCTCTACGGAGAAACACGTTTTCACAACTGACAACAGGTAAGGGGATGGATCAATGGTTCCTGGTAGGAAAAGTGAGTTGTTCTTGGGATTCCACAAGCAGTATGTTCAGCCAAGAGAAATAGTCAAGAATAACTTTTTAGAGAAGAGAGGATTTTTAAGCAAAGGTAAACACAGTTACTTCAAGGGGTAATAAAAGATGAGTAGGTCCAGACAGCAAACTCAACAGCAATCATCTTTAGACAAAATACTGGTATTATGCAAGATTTTAAATCTTGAAAAGTACAACAGAAGGGTAGAGTACACCTATGTGAACATGAACTGCTTTCTTTACACTTAAAAAGATCAATGCTCATACAGCTCAGGGTACCCACACTTATAAACTAATGGACGCACATTTTCCTATTTCAAAGTAAAGGAATTAAAGAAAAACAACTGAGAACTGCTCATTTTAATACTACTACATGTGACAGAAAATGCTGCTGGGTTAGACATTCTCATATTACTTTGACTTCATTGCATCACACACATCTGGTGCAAAAGAAAAAAAATTGTATCTGAAAGGGGAGTTCTCCCTCCCAGTTTTGCTTACCAATTACAACAGAGTAATTAGAAATGTAGGAAGAATACAATACAAAGAGAGACTAGGTTGACTAGCTTACCCAACATAGGGCTGTTATAAATCACAAAAAAAAAAATATTTAAAGCATTCATTCTATTTTACATTTGTATTTTTAATTGCTTCTCTAAAGGAAGAATGGTTTTCATTAGTTGGTAACAATTAAAATATGCTCCGTAATTAAATGGAGCTTTTACACCAAACTTTCTAGTTCTTTACACTGAAATCTCTTTCTCTACTCATATATCTCAGAAATTAAACAAGTACAAATAGTTCTTTGTTCTTTAATTACAGTGATATACGCTCTATACTTACTGACTGTTCACAGTTTACCAATTTGTATAGTTTTATTTAGATAGGAGTAAAATGGTTAAAAATGTACAAAAACCGATTTAAAAATAAAGAAGCGATCTTTAACGTGCTGCCTAGATATGAAAACATGTAGAGAAAAGACCATGAAATGCTTGCATTCAAAATAGACATTAGCACAGAAAGCACTACCTGTAGCTAGTGAACGGTGTGAAATATTTTTGGTGAAAATATTTGGGTTCCCCAAGAGCTTATTCTCTTCTATGCCACCTCTACCCATAGACCAGAATAGACTAACAAACGTCTCAACTTTTTAAATTCTCAGACAGTTGTTCAAGCTGCTACCGATGGGCATTAGACGAATACACTCCACGCAGGACATTGTACTCAGCCTGTCCTTGGGCGGGAAGGCAACTGCTGCTTTTTCAAGACATTCCTCTTTCTGGTGCTTAGTTGGTAGCTCCCGCCAGCTTTGCAGTCTGGTTTTCTTTACAAACTCAGCAGCAAATATACACTACTAAATATTGCATTTATTAAGCCTAAGCCTTTACACGGCTTGCCAACTTCATTTTTATTTTACGTAGGTTATTTCTGTTACAGAAACCTCCATTTACCTCGCTGGAAAAAGCTCTTTACTTATACGGTCCCTCCAGGACTCTAAGGGGGAAAAGCCACTTCTTAGGGCTCCAGCTCCCTTTGGTGGCTGCCTCTGCCCGCAGAGAGGGGCGCTTCTGCTCGGCCCAGGAGCGCTGCCAACGATGACAAGGGGAAAAGCGCCCGGCCGTTTTCTTGGGGGGGGCGGTCAGCGTGGGGCAGGACCAGCCAAAGGGCAATTTGCGGGTGGAGTGCCAGGCAGGGAGCACCCAAAGCGGCCAGGTGCTGTGTGCCACCCTCGCAGCAAAATAAAAATACCCCCCTCCTCTGAATTTAGAGCAGTCACCGCGTAGGGCATTCACGGAATCACGGAATTGTTGGAGTTGGAAGGGACCTCTAGAGATCATCTAGTCCAACTCCCCTGCCAAAGCAGGATTGC
>JAOXJK010000023.1:53557038-53585566 GCA_025774025.1 Xenus cinereus | reverse complement strand
TGAGCCACTCTGCAAATACACAACTATCAGAGCATATAAAGACTTTCCACTTAAGTGACCATATTTTGACTACTCACACGTAACCTGAATTTTTATTTTTCCTTCACTTCACACACTGTATTACAGAGAAGTTCAAACTGTTAGCAGATGAAAATCATCATTTACTGTGAGAGTCTCATAAAAAACCTACAATTACCATCGATATTTAAAGCAAGCTACTAGAACTTTTACATTCTGTAGACATGAAGAATAATCATTGTGCCAGTTCAAGGATACATTCAGCTCTACTTAGTATCAGCTACAATGCAAACTGAACTACTAGATTTCTTCATGAAGCAACGTGTTCAAAAATATATTAGGTATGAAAAATTTCTTTAGCTGTGACAGAACCATGTAAATGAACATAAGTAGTTCAATGCTGCTATTTAAAAAAATAAACCAAACCCACTGAAGCAAACTCTAAGATCCAATGCTCTCATTACCTAGTCACAATATAAACCTTAAAAAAAAAATTCAAAAATATTTTAAAACTATCTAAAGTGGTAAACAATAAGTCTCTATAGAATAAACAGTTCCAATATGGCAGAGAGACAGCATACTCCTCACTAGGAACCGTCTTATATAAAGACATGGAACTATTTTCCCTAAAATCTTTCATGGAAGATGACCTATCTTCCAACTGTATGAGTAGTTAAAAAAAATCCATCTGATCAAGAAATACTTATTTTGCTACGAATGAAGCTCATTTCAAGTGCCATTTCTGCATTGCTCATAATAACGGCTCTTTTGAACAGAATATTTTGATAGAGCTTAACAAATTAAGCTGAGAGAAGTATGCATTTTTAAAAACAAACATCCAAACATCAGACTTAAAAAAAATTTTCAAGGAAAAGCTTTGTTACCTTAAATGATAATTTTAACCTTTACGATGATTTTTTTCAACAGCACAGAACTCCGCTCTTCAAGTACCTATGCTTAATGGTACAAGTAAATTTAAAAAGCAGAAGTGGTAATACAAGTTTCCTGTTGGTTGGTTTTTTTTTTTGTGTGCGCTTTTGGGTTTTGGCTTTTTTTTTTTTCCAAAAAAAAAAAGAGCAACTTGCAATCTAAAGTATGCAATCGTGACTTTAATTATTCTTAAGTTTCAATATTCCCTTTTGCATCGCTTCATCCACTTGCAACATCAATCATCTTGTTTCTATCCTGTCCTCGCAGAATTTCCAGTGCAATTGAAATCCACGGTATCGTCACTGCTCAGTGCTCTTCTCACCTGATTGTTTATCCCTAATACTGAAAAGTAATTTGTGGCTTAGTGCTGATACCAAGCTCACCTCTACAGCTCTCCAACCTGACCATACATATGTGCTTCCCCTGCAGTACCTAAGCACCTGCAGACCACCTTTCGATATGGTTAGCAGGCCCACGTCTGAGAAAATGACTTCAAGAACCAGGTGCTTGTATATAGATGCAATGAGAGACACAGAACCAGAAAAGTTGCTACCAGCCTTTCACCTCACTCCTCCCTCCCCTAATTTTCTTCTTTCCATTCCCTCAAATCATTTATGTCTGGCTGCCCCATCACCATGTGACACTTACCTTGAACCCACTTGGACAAAAGATGAGAGTAAGAAAAGACGCAGCTGAGATGGGATGCTACCACAGATTGTTGGGAATCTGTCTGTCTTTGCAGAAAGGGACAGTAGTAACAGGAAGGTGGCAATTAGGATAACAACGACTTTAATGCTCAAAACCAGACAAGGTACCTAAGGTAGCTCCTGATGAAAGCTTTGCATTCTTTTCCTTCCAGTGAGTGGAAAGAAGACAAGACCAACAGTACAGAGCATAGATAAGGGAGCTGAAGTCTAAGGTCTAGCTGTTTTAAGAGTGGCCCCAGTGCGAGAGTTAGCACATGGAGGATAGGATGGATGAAGGACCTGTTATGCAGAAGGGCCCATCTGACACTTGAGAACTGGTTTGGGAAAACTCCGTAGGAAAACACTCACACAACCTTATCTGCCACAGATTTATTCTAATTTCTTCTGTTTTGTTATATACCTTGGTAAGAATTGGTATTTTGCAGAACACTTTATTTTTTACCTTCTCAATAGAAAACATAAAGGGAAACTTAATTCCACAACCTGAAGTACCATGCTTTCTAATGGGAATATATAAACATCCCAAATAAAAGGAACTTACTACCCAAAAATTCACAAAGAAACACAACACAAAGAGAGGCACTCGCTGCTATGTAGGCTTTAGGTCTCAAGAGGATTAGATAAATGAAACAAGGAACTCACTACTCTGTTGTTGTGGTTCCTCATGCTTTTTTGCTGCCTACTCCATTTCACTTTTCCTGTTAACTTACTAGATTACTGCCCTAACACTGGCAAGAGCATCTTGTTCTGAATAAGCGTTATCACCCACATTTTCAGAAATGTGTGGGTTCAGTGACCTTGGATTTTGTGAAAGATATTGTCCCTGGACAATGCAGAACAAGTTGACCAGATTTTGTTTCACGCTATTAGCTTTAGTTGATTTGTCAAAGGAACTAGAAAGCACAGAGAAACACAGAAATCGATAGTGAAAAAGGTACCTTCTGAGTTGGAACAAAATCCCATAGGGGAATAGGATTGGAAACTAACAAGCGGGATTCCCCCTGAATTGCAACACTGAGTTCTGTAGAAATTAAAAAAACTCCATATTCTACCACAGTTCATAATGCAATTTCTCATTAGCACTGTGGGAAGACGCAAGACATACAAGCTTCCTGCTTTGGGACATTTCTAACAGTTTTACCCAACCGTAATATCAACGTGCCTGAAAAAAAAGAAGTTAATACTTTTATGAACAGTCATCCATGTCTATTTTCCAGAGCTTAAAGCTGTAACACTTGAGAAAAACAAACAACTCAAGTATTTAAATTAGACTGTTTTCAAAACTTGTAAGTTTGGCTTAATACATATTACCATGTTAAAAAAATATGTTAATTATTATAATTCAGACATTTACATGATAATACCCTTACTATGCCTCAAGTGTAGACAGGTATCTCAGTGCTTTACACTTTAAACAAGCTGCACTTTAACTGACTTTACCACTAGTGATTATATAAAATAAATATACAAGACATTCCTTCCATCATAATTTTTCAGGCAAGGTCATACAGTTCTTTCTAAAGGCTTGTTTATCAAAGCAGATAAACTTTCTCTTCCCTCTTTTAAGATGCCAGCAAACAAAGCTCATACTTCAAAGGCTATATTAAAAAACTAAGCTTTAGTCAGCTAATACTCTTTCAATTGCTCAAAAATACAATTCATCGGGAAAATAAGGAGCTAATCTCCACCAACCTAAGTCCATATGCACATGCATAAACTAAAAAACCCTTGCTAAGTAGTTAAAAAGGCCCTCAGACCTACTCATGCACACAACTAAAGGAATCTGCATTCCTGGCCAGCTGTATGTGCAAATGCAGTGTATCTAATGCCTATCTGATTTTGTGGTGATTTATTACTGGTGTTCTTTTCATCAAGAATTATAAAAAGCACAAACAGCTACAAATTCTGCTGCAATCAGACGCTTTGTTAATAACTGCTCTAGTATTTGAATGAGCGCAACAAAGTTTAAAAAAGAAAAAACCATGAAAGAACAGCGATAGGGGAAAAATACATCCTAGAAGATCAGCAGCAAGTTTGTTCCCTCCATCCACTGTAGTATCCTTTTCATAAAGCTGGAGAAATCCCAATAAGGGTCAAAAATCATAAGAGCAAAGACTGAATTGGTCCATTTTTCATATTTGACTCAGTACACTCACTAACGTCCTAGCAACTACACAGCCACTAGTAATATTAAAATTGCAAAAAGCTGACCCCTTCCTGTGTTCCCAAATATTTGTTTTGCTTGTGTGTTCTTTTCAGCATGCTATTTGTTAGTTCAGACTTCAACCAGAACTTTCCAAAAGTTGCAACGTCTCTTCAGATTGGAGAGACGATTCCAAGAAAGTGGGTTGGCCTCCTTTTTTTTTTTTTCTTCTTACTCATATTTCCGGTCTCTCATTCATCAAATATAATCAGTTTAAAAATAAAAATGCAAGTTGGCTGTGCCTGTAAATAGAGTAATTAAGTTTTAAGATTTTAAAAAAATAAATTGTCTGTATATAATCACAGATTCTCACTCTAAAGTGGACCCTGCCTATTACAATTCCCCACTAAAACAGCATTTACTGTTTTGTTAGTAAATGCTAGTAGTACAGTCCCCAAACAGCTTGTGCTGTGATATTACTAATTCTAATCAACAGCTTGGGACTCAGATAAGTAATAGCTACTTATACATGCTTTCAGGTACAGGCTAAACCAAATCACTCAGCATTTACCACAGACGTGACCATTCACACACTGGCAGCTACCGTTGCACCAAGTCACTTCTTAAGTCACTGAATCTTTTACCAGCTGTGAGAATGGTTAGTTCCTGCACAGTCCAGAAACAAACAGTTCAAATGAAAAAAATTCAAGGTTATTTTTGTCAAAAAAAAAAAAAATCAGATGCAAATGCCTCAATTCTGGAAGGTCAGTTTTTCCATTGCTTATTTTTTTTTAATATGCCATCAAGCAGATGTTCATAATACAATTTCTCAGGTTTTATCCCAGCTTAAAAAGGCAAAACTGACTCAGATCACTAGATTTTTGTTCTATAATTGCAAAGTAACTTGTAGTTTTAGCACTAATGGAGAATCCAGTTGCATCGTGTCTCAACAAACAGCTTTAATGATCATATCAGAAAAGGTATCCTTATTACTAAGAACAATGACCTCATTAAACAATTACCAGGCAAGAGCTCCCTTTTGGATGCAGATAATGGACCTCTCAATTTTGAAATCACTAAGAGATTACACAAATTACCAACTTTGAGCACTGTCAACAATTAAACAGCACTTTTATCTAGCATAACTTAGTCCCAAATTACAGCTACCTGATGAAAAAGAATATTTGGGACATCTCAGCACAAGTGCAGCATGGAAAACATGAAGCGATTACATTTTCCAAATGCTCACAAGTATAAGCAAGTACTCACTACTTCTTAAATCCTTCTATTGTCTGAAAACTTTCACTCTGGATAGGACAGAACAGATTCCACTCAGCTTTGCCCACCTGTATGAAAACTGTCTAAAGCAATATTTAAAGCAGAACTACATAATATACTTTCTAGACTTGAGGCACAACACCAGCAAGCAGATCCAGTCACTGAAATAATATTACAAGATTACAGGTACCCTAACTACCTCTTCATAAAAGGTTTTTAAAGGATACTACAAAACAATTATTTTTGTAAATCTCTTAGAAACAAAGCTGCAATTAAAATAAAGAAAGATGCATACAGCAAGTTTAAACTATAAAGCACATCAAAGAGAGGACAAGTTAGAGATCTCAAAAGAAAGACTAGTCATCAAGATCCTTTAATATTAGTTTATAAAACTTACGTCACCATATAAAATTCATCCAGCAACGCCTGTCCTGGGAAGGCTCAACATAAAGCTATGTGGGAAAGGGAAGGAGAAAACTGAGTACACTTTCATTTGATCAACCAGGGGAAACCAAAGAAACCCACCTATACCCCTATTTTGTATGTACATCTGCATACAAAACAGTTCGTCTGCAGGCACATTTGGACCAGGCTGTGAAGCAGGCAAAATCTCAGAATAGGATGACCTAAAGAGCCCACAGGAATGCAATCTGGATGTCCCAGAGCGGCTCAAAGAAGGCAGGACAACTGTGTTGGTGGAGTGTTTTGCCAAACTCATCCTTCCCAAGCTCATTGCTGGAACATGGGGTCAGAGCAAGTCAACTGCAGCTAAAATGTAGATCTGCATTAAAGTTATTAGGAGACAATATTGTGCAGTAGGATGCATGTATAACCCGTACTGATTTCAGTTGGGGAGCTAGCACGTGTGCACAGATTCCAAAACACAAAAAAATAGTTTTGAGAGAAAGTTGTCCATGTGTGTCGATGCAATGCATTCCTTCAAGTACAAAAACCACTAGAAACATTTTCCCTTCGGTTTACATGAAAGTTAAAAAGTTATCCAAACACAGCATGCATACTTTTAACTTTCTAATTAACAGTCAGATTCATAAATTTAGCTAAAAATGTGGTTAAAGTGCATTCAAATAGACAAAATATCCACATGCCGCTCTACGTTATAGGTAACACAGTACTAATATAATAGCAGTCTATCAGTTCTTCCCTTAATTACATAGGAAGGTCTCTGTCCATAAATCAAATAATAGGCTTACAGTCACAGACAATATTTATATGTGGGGAACGAGGAATTGTGGAGACGCGCTGCCGAGTGACAGCTCGCAGGTGTTCTTGCAGTGATGGGAAGGAGGCCTTGAGAACAGTAAACTATGTCCTTGTATGGTAATATCAAATAGAGAGCAAGCTAACAAATAGATAACAATATACCAAAACAAGTAACAATGACTAATTAGCTTAGGCAGAATAAACATTTAAATGTAGCCAATTGTATTGTTCCAAAGGTGTGTTGACGTTTGCCCACAACCTATCTGTGTAGAGAGCACGGCGCGTGATCAAAGAACAGAAACTATATATGCTGTAAAAGAAAAACAATAAACTTCTTTGTCCTGGTCTCACAACTTGGCGGAGTCCATGCCCATGTTGCCACATTTAGGGACATGGTTTAGTGGTGGTTTTGGCAGTGTTAGGTTAATGGTTGGAATTGATGATCTTAAAGGTCTTTCCTAACCTAAACAATTCTATGTCTATTTTAAACTTTTAAAAACTGATTGTCCCTAAGAAATCAAGACTAATCATTCTGCATTCAATCTCTTTGCACAGCTCATTTTTTGTTCCTAGCATATCCCACTATGTTTGTTTCTTTTCTAAACTTGACTTATTAAATTTCTTTTCCTATGAAAGCCACTTCATATCCCTCACCACCTCCCTTGCTCCTGCTTTGTACCTTTTCTAAATCTGTTAGATCCTTTTTGAGATGGTGTAATTAGAGCTACAAATAATTAATGGGAAACACTGCAATTTGTGGTTTAAAAGCCACAAAACATAACTAATTTTAACTTTTTAATATTTAAGAATCAGAAGTAAATTATAACCTATGTGCCTTTACCACAGATTTGAAGTGTTGCTTGTCACAAAGAACAGGTTGAGAATATTTCTTTTACTTTAACAAAAAAGGCAATTCAGGGCAAGAGACATCTTCAATTTCAAAGGCTAATTCTAAGAGCACATGGGGAACCTGTAAGTAAATTTAAATTGTAAGAGAAAAGTAACAGAAAATATCATTAGGAACCAAGAGTTAAAATTTCAGTGCCCGATTTCAACAGATATTCCTCAAAACAACAAATCTGATTCTGAATCTATGAAATCCTATTGAACTTGCTTAGCTTACTAGAAGAATAAATGCCTAAATTTCACTCCTGCCCAACAGTCCAAAGAAATCCCAAAACCATAAATGATCAGCTTTTTAAAATCTGCAAACAGAATGCACCACTGGATATATTATTTTTTTAAATAAATACTGGAATATTTTAACTAAGTTCTGTGAAAACATGACCAAGAAGTTTTCTGAGAGAATGGTACATTCAGGGTTTCCGTAGTAACAAAAACAATGAAAAAAAATTTTTAAATCAAGGAAGCTTTGTGAAGGCCTGTCCAAAAAGTCAAAAATTCATCTCTAAGAGGCTTGGGATGTTATCCATAGAAGGAATACCTACTGCGTTGGATCTGTAGATGCACTTACACATGGCAACAGGGCCCTAAGGCACGTGTTTTGTCCTGAGCTCAGGGCTCATTGGGACACCAATATGTGCAACCAGGTTTTGTCTTAGGGCTGAGTATACGGTCACAGAACCCAGTTCAGCGTCTAGATGGAGGCCAATTTCTCCCGTAATCCTATGGGTGCTGGGAATATGAAATTGTGACTCTGAGCTCTTTAAAAACACATTCCTCGCAGGCTGCTCTGGTGTGGCCAGTGACTATGGTCATCAGTTTCTAAACAAACACGGTAACCCCAGCACATCACGTTCAGCTGACACTTCATCCATCTGCTTGCCACACTGGTTGACAGCATTTCTGGCACATTCCCAGAGCATTTAATTTTCTTAAGTACATTTATTGAAGAAACGAAAGCCCCTAAACTGAGCAAATATAGAGTCCTCATAAATATAACTGCCTTTTTTTTTTTCTTTTGGTCTGAATAACAGTGGGAAATTAAAAACCACAAGGCTGAAGGAAGTGAAGGGACTATTTATGTAGCATGGGAAAAATTAAACTGAGATTCAACACTTTAAAGTGGGTGACATCTGTTTATCAAAACACTTTTGTTGTATCTCTTTTGCCTTTGATTATCCAGTCCGTCTGCTAAGATTTACAAACAGGGATGTGGTGCTAGATTTGTTCTTCGATTTTAGTGGCAATCTATGGAAGTTCTGCCACTACTTTGAAATCAAAATGTTGGTCTGGCATTGCCAATTGCTAATAAAATATACCAATGTATCACATGCCATTTCTTCACAAAATTACTCACACATGTGTATACAATATGAAAAGATGTGTGGGACTTGGAACTTTTCCCTTCCTGCGCATGAGATACAAAGTGTCTATGTACTAACTTTATTTCTGTTAAAATAAAACCTGTTGAACAAGTGGGATGTACACCAAGATGTGGTCTGGAAGGATAACAGAAGCAGCCTGTGAATTGAATAGCTGAATTAAGCAGGAACTCAAACCATTGATTTCTACAAGGAGCTTGCAAAAACATGCACCAAGGAAAACAATTTTCAGCAATTCAAAGCAGAACCTTCGGCTAAGTGGTAAGTCTGCTCTTAAAATAGGCTAAATAATGTGTTCTGCAACTGCACAAAGTACTGGTGCCTACCAGGGACCACATGCCATATTCCACCAGCAGCAGAAGACAGTGCCAAGTAAATGCTGAAATTCAATATATCGACAAATATGCTTTCCAACTTCACCACTGTTCTGTTAGTAAGAGATCTAGATGAACTGGACTGACATTTTTGGTAAGCTGTTTGCTAAAGTACAAGACAACAGACCGAGGTTTCTTGCTATCAGGCACCTGCATTGGCATAGCTGCACCAAACAGGCAAAGTTGTACAACCTACAATTCGTTCCTGTTATTTTCAGCTAATAAGAGCTGAAAACAGTTAATTATTAAAAGGGTTTGCAGCTATTCTTTTTATATCAGGACGTATATATGTGTATATTAGGATGTGTGTATATATGAGCGTACATATATATGCTTAGCAGGATAATGTCTTCCTCTCAAGGGCTTGGACACCAGCAGCATTCATCTCACCCCTTTTTCACCGTACTGACTGGAAGGAACAATTTGCCATTCGCAAACAAATCAAAATAATCTTAACGACTGTGAGAACCCAACAGAGACTGGGACCTAACAACAACAGAAATCTGTTCATTGTCCTTAAAAAGGGTATACATCCTTCACGCTAATCATCTCACCTGATCGTTAAAGAAATTCAATTGCTTTAACACACAAAATCATGGGCTAAACTAAGTACTCAAACTCAGGAAAACCTCTTCAAAGTGCTATTTGGCATTCAGGGTTCCCAGATTATACTCTGTCTCTAACGCCTTTTAATTGCCATCACAGGCACTCAACGTTTACCACTGAATTTACCACTTACTGAACTAAATTTAGAGTGGGAATGAATAGGATAAGCATCTAGAGGGGAACCCCTGCCCCCACACCTGAAAGATCCACAAATCCTGAAATAATAACCCTATGGAAGACACGGAAAGCATTATTATCCGATACCTTTATGGTGAAACTGGACAAACACTAGTCCCTGTGAACCAGGATTCAGTGCAGGAAAACAGGTTGAGGACTTCTCAAACAATGAAACATAAGCTGTGGACAATGCAAGACCAGAGACGCATCTCATATGTGCTGCATCCAAAAAACCTTGGAGAGAACATGGAGGAAGCAACTGGTGAAATTACCTCACTGCCAAGGTTGAGCAGGTTTGTTTGACCATCAGCCCTTACCCCAGCTGGTCCTGCCATGCTTCACCCTCTTCAAGATCCCTTCATAGTTTTACTATCCAAGCTCCTTCCCCAGGCTCCCTGTCTTGTGCAGTTCATTCACTCTGAGCACTCTTCTAGCAGCTGCTTTGGTCACCACACAGGAGTTTCTTGGGCGTTTACTAGAATAGACCTTCCTCTTCATTCATCTCCTTTGCTCTTGGCAAGGTAGCCCTGGGCTTCTGCCGTGTTTCTTTGCCCCACAGGGAACTAGGTCATAGTCATTGCTCCTGGAAACACTGCAGGAAAAGATACTACTGAGGGTGCTAAAAAACCCCAAACCAACGCCACAAAAACCCCCTCAAACGGTTCCACCAGAAGTTGAGTTCAAATAGCACTCGATGATGCACAGATCTACCTACTGGACAGAGGAGGAGAGCATTAAGAAGGCATGATGTAAATTTTGGTTTTATATGCATACTTCATCCTTGCTCCTACAAACACCATTGTGTGCCAACTCCTTGACAACATCCATCTCTACCCAACTGCATACCAGTAACACAGCACGAGGGCATCAAACAAAACCCTAGAGAGATAAACAGCCATTCACCTCTCTTCACTGATTATGCAGAGCGTTCAGTTGCCCTGGTATTTAATTCAAGCCCCTGACATTACTTAATGTCAATACCTAGTGAAGTAAATCAGGCTTGTCAGCTGCCTGAAGACCCTTCAAAGATCAGTCACGGCTACTGTGAAACTGGCAGAGCACGTACAAGGACAGTGGAGAGTGGAAGAAAACTTAAAAAATAAAAATAAGACTTCAATGCCCAGAAAAATATTTAGTGGTATTTAGGTTAAAACAGAGTTTTCTGTGAATATTTTCATTCAACATTTAAAATAAATTTGCTTTGGCTACGCTCTCATTCCTGTCATGTCCAATTTCCACTAGCTTTTAGGAGATGTATATTATATATCAGCCACACATTAATCCCACACTCTCATTTTATGTAACAGAAAAAGCACATGTTCTTGCCCAAGCAGTAAACCTCCAAACTTGCTAACATCCCGAGAGCGCAGACAAGCACCACACGCTGCAGCAGCGTCAGCAGCTCCATGGCTTCCCTCAACACTGACCCCACACAACCCGCCGCTGGGCTCTCCCAGTAACTTGTGCTGCACTTCTTTAGGACTAGAAACAAACAAACAACGAAATTCCCCCAACCCTTCTCTCCTGTTTGTTTTGCTAGGTCCAACAGTGCTCATCATCTGTCTCCTTTTGCCCCTTCCACTCCACAGTAAGCAAGAAATAAATAATGGAGCTAACTGTTTGGAAATGAATCAAAGCAGTCAAGCAGCAGAAGGAGCAAAGATGGAGACGAGCATACAGATTTGGTTCTAAGCCCTGTGTTTGCACGCTCTGTAATACCCAAAATGTAATACTCATAATGACTTACAGGTACGCGGGTACCCCAAGCACAGCAACACATCACACAGCAACACAACTTCACAGACCCTCCAAAACTCAACTGAAAGAAACACTGTGAGAGAAGACAGACCACTACAATTACTTTGTTTAAGATTTTCACTACAGAAAAAGTATTAGATGGAATCATACTGCAAAAGGCACAGGAATAGGGCATACTGTTTTACAGCTGATCCGGCAGAACAGAAGAAATAAGCTTTCTCCCTGTGGTAGAAGCATAGAGTTGATTAATCCCAGAGTTACAGGGAAGCCAGACCAGAGGAGTCGAAGAAAGCCACAGGGAAAGCAAAGGGATTGTGGGGAGAGAGTATTTCAGGGCCTGAGAACAGAGCGGGAGCGCTTGCGTGGGCAGGCAGCAGATGCTGCTCCAGATTTCCAGCAAGCAGCAAAGCAGGGAGGGATGGGTAAAAGCTTGTTGTTTTAAGTTGAGAAATCGGAGGAAGATGACAATTTAAGGCACTTCCCCCTGGATAGCTCTTCTGTTTCTCCTGAGTCTCCAATTATTTTTTTCTTTCCCTTCAATACCCTCATTTCCCCTGAGTATGCACTCATCAGCAGCTTGCATTCCCCAGAAGTCCTCCAACTAGCTATCTGGGGAGACATTCATGCTAGAGGGCATAACACTCTTCTAACATGAAGATGCCTTTAAAACCACAAGTCGTCTTCAGAAACCAAATTGCATGGAGGTGCATGAAGAATTCCTCCAAGACCTATTTTGGAGGCAAGTGAATTCAGCCAACTCACAAACATCAGCAGTAATTTCAATCCACTAAGCATGTTTGGTATTCTCAAAACCAACCCCCAAACCACACACCTCTTTGCACGTGCACTTCTTTTAAAAATATTTTTTTCTTGCTCTGTTTTTATGCTCACTTTTTGCCCTCAGCCTGTACGATAAAAATGTTTTCTGGGTAAGCCCTGGAGAACCAAGCAGACCAAACACTAATGCTCATATGGAATTTATTTAAAGGGGGGTGCGGGAAAAATCCCTTACGTTGAGTAGTTATGTTATTTTGAACTGGTTTTATATTTTATGCGTACATAGTGGAGCTGGAATTTCAGGGCTGGCTTTTGTTTGCATTCATCATGAAACATTTGTTATATGAGCTGCTGCTACTGCTACCAAAACAGCTGCTGCTCACTGCTACAAAACCAAAGACCAACTCAACAGCTTCTTTCTTCCTCTGATAAGTCTAGCTGGCAAACGAGGCCTGGTGTTTCTACAGAAAAACTACCCTTGTTTGGCTTCACTATCATCCTTGCCACCGTGGGCTACCCGGAACACGGACTTGAAAGAGAAAGGATAAATCAGAGCAAGAGCAGGTACGTACTGATGCTCCCGAATTACCTACAACCTAAATGTAGACCAGAACTACAGCTGTACGAACTCCCTGCTTTGCAGCTAGGGCAGCACCTCGAATGTCTTTCCTTCAGCTGCTCTTGAGATTTAGCCAGGATTTAGCCTTTCTGTCCTGCGTCATCATTTTCTGCCATCTGGAAAAACTGAGCCATGGCTTCATCGAGTGTCACATAAAAATGTCTTTGCCATAGAAATGCTGCTGCCCAGTGGCTAGGGTGATCTGCTTTCCTGTGCATAAAAAATACTCACCCATCTGACAATCTGTGCACTTTCCTACCAACCTGGACACAGACCAGGACCCAGAGCATCAGCAGACTGCAGTCCTGAGTGCACAGAAGCTGAATTTTAATGCATTTCTTTGTTGCAATTACTAAAACACTTCAGCGTTGTTCTTGTTGCTTCCTGGCAATTTCATATTGGCAGAGACCTCTCTCACCTCAGCCGCATCTTTTTAAGAGAACAATTATCCCAGGCTGGAGCACAGTAGGGGAGACTACCAAACAATTAATGCGTAGCTCTTTAACCCATTTCATCCTACATTCTCTCTCATATTCTGACAACTTTCTTTAAGAGCTTTTGGACAGAGATCCTGCTGAAAATCACACCTGTATCATCTCATATCCCTGTGCTTGCTGACTCCGTCAAGGAACTAGCTGATTTGTGAGGCTCTACAAACGCCTTACTGACTTTTCCCAAGTGCCTATTAATCCCATTCTTTATTAAAGTCCCTACCAGTACATAAATTGGATTCTTTCATCTATTGCTGTCCAGGTGACCATTGCAGCCCTTTAGAAGCTTGGGGTCATGTTAACTACCATCCACTCTTCCAAAATAGCTGCTGATTGAAGGACAGGACACGCCGCAGGGCTGACAATTCAGTTTCAAAAAGATCCTTGGTGAATACTAGCTCTGGCAGCAGCACTCCTGACACTGCCAAGGAGGAAAGACAGCTGAGGAGAAAAAAACACCACACCCTAACACCAAATCTGTTATCTGTATTACAGATGGCATCTGCAAGTAACTGAAAAGTTATTCAAATTGAGTCCAAACAGTACAACGCAAAAGATGAGGCTTATAAAGTGCAGTAACAATAGTGCAAATGTTGGAGATAGAAAAAGCAGCCGAACTGTAAAGATACTAATTAAAGAACACAATGGGAATGCAATTTGGAAGAAAGGGAGGAGACAGGGAAGATGAGCCTAGAGAGCAGCAGAGGGGAGGACGCTCTTTCTTACTACGTTTGTAAATTTGTGATTCCATTCCAAGAACAGAAAAAAAGAAGAAAAAAGGCATCTTCCTAGCCATATTTAGTAAAAACCTCTTCCCTTGCTATAGCTTGTTGGAGAGCAAGTTTTCATGAGGGACAGATAAAAAGGCTGGGAAATTCCAACTGGGAAAAGAAGTAGGGAGCATAAACTCCAAGAAAGACTCACTCTTGGACGAGCACCTCCGGCACCACAAACTGCCTCCAGGGCAGGTAGAGCAAAGGGGCTCTGCAGAGGGAGCACAGGCAGAGTGTGAAGCTGTGCTCATGGGAGCAGGTCATCCCCTCGGGAATGACGGCTGGAAGACGTACCGAAAGGACTCCTGCGTAGCAGCTGAGAGCTACACTGCTGATATATTGCCTTCTTTTTAATTCCTGTAACTTTGTAATCAAGGAGCAACTCTTGCACTTTGCTGAAATTTATTCTACTAATTCTTCCCTTCTTTTCTAATAATAATATCAGTGGTCTTAAGATGACTTAGAACACAATACACTGTGTCCTCTGAGAGTAACCGGTCTATTTACAGGTGTACACTGGGGATGTCTCTTCCCTGAGAGTGCCTCCGTGCCACCTCTCCCAGCTCCCCACCACCGTCTCCTTCTCCCCAGCTCCCTGGTGGGCTACCTAGTTCTGATGTGGTTGAAAAAAACCCAACAAACAAACCTTTTGGTATTAGCTTTAATGCCTTTAGCAAGCTGCGTGCCAGGAAGTGCCTTGCTATAAGTTCACACCTAACTTGTTGGAATTTATGCTCTTTCATGTGTTCCTCATTTTAATTATTACAGCAGCTCATTTGTATCACTGTAAAAACTAGATTTAAAATTGCAATGTTTATGTGAAAACCCAAGTAATTCCTTAGGAATGGCTGCTTGTCTCTACTGTACAAAAACTACAGGTAAAAGTTTTTTTAATTAATTTATTTTCTGTAGTTATTTTACCTTTAAATTTTTTCAAAACATTTCTGAGCCATCAAAGATACCGTCTCATGGTACTTACATTGCTCTTGCAAGATGTCTCAGGGATAAAAAGAATTAGTTTAACCTGTAGCCTATTCTATCACTGATATAATGGGCAGGGCTTTGAAATTCGTCCGAGGGAAAAATACAGTAACCTTCTTTGAAGACAAAATATTACTGTGCTCCTAAAAGCAAAGTGAATATTCAGCTCTGAGATCTGCTCCATAGTGTTCCTGTGTCTTCAGTGCCAGATAGGATCAGTTAAAAGATGATACTCCCAAAACATTGACCCGGAAAACGTACCATAGGACACAATGTTAATTGAGCTAAATTCTTAGTTGTTTCGGTCCTATTATTAACAAAAGTTTTTCAAATTCCAGCCTCAGCTACCTCGTGCAACTTGTTTGTTTCCATGTAGGTGAAATGAAGACTGGTGCAAATGTACTGGAGCTGCAGCTGGGAACAGAAGTAGCCTATTAACTGGGCTTTAATGGCTGTCCGCCTCCTCTACGCCTCCTATTGCCTGAATCAGAGGTCAAAGTTGTCAAAGAAGCAATTTGCATAACCTGTTACTGCTATACTTCTTATTCAAAGGCAGAAGCAGTAACAGAGCTTTAGCTGGAATGTTACTGATTAAAATAGCATTATGATTTTATTTAGGAAGTTAGTCAAGAAGGAATGAACTGTTGTTGCAAGCTTTAATTGTCAGTCATTAAAAAGTTTGTGGTGTTTTGTCACCAGTGACCCTGGATTATTTATGAGATATAGCTAATGCTGTATCCAAATGCAGCTTTTCCTCTGAGCCAGAGCTTTAACGAAGCTGCTTGTCCATGGGTTTTTCATTCTGTTATAGTCGGAACAGGAAACCTTCAAAAGATGCACCAGGGAATCAAACTCAGATCAACGGCAGGAGCGCAGTTATAAAACCGTAACATCCTTAGTGACTGATATGCTCATTAGATAAACATGACAGTTGCTTGAAAGATACCAGCATCAGCCCTTCAAAATGATCTCCTGACACACACAAAAAATACACAAGAATACTTGACATGTGGGATGCAAGGGTTTGGCTGACTGGCCCCTTGGGATTTAAACCACAAATAAATTTTGTTTTTACTGCAACAAAGTATGAAATTACATCTGCGTGGGTTTAGTCCAAAACCAGACAGCCCATCAACAGATCTGATGAAAGGAAATTGAAACAATGCAAGCATCATGAAGATGTGGGATGAAATGCAAAATCTGGAGGCTGAAGTCTTTTGGAACCGCACTAAAAGATGGAGATGATGCTGTAGGTGGTCTCTACAGGTACGTAACGGATTGTATGGAAAGTTTAGAGACAAGAAACTCTGCTCATGACAGAGAAGCTCAGACAAGAGCATGCAAAAAAATAAAGTGTGTTTGGCTTCAGGTAAAGACCTTGCCAGTTGATGGGAAAGAGCAATATGAAAAAAGCGGTGGAGACGAATAGGAAAAAGCAGACTGCAGAGCACAAGCTCTGTATATATGTGCAGTATAGCACAAAGAAAGGAAAGATACAGTAATTCTATGAAAAAATATTTAGCCTATCTCTACAATGCATTGTAGGTTGTCAGAGCCAGTCTATCAGCTGAAAAGAAACTTTAGTAGAAGAGAAACATTTCATTTAGGCTTTTCACAGGATGATTTAAGGGAACATAGACTTCCTTCCACTACAACTCATTCTGAGCGGAGCCTTTACAAATTCAACTCCCATGAAAGTCCAAGCCTAAAATAAGGATTTAAAGATCTGCATTGTGACTGGCAGGCAGAGAAAGCATATCCTTCTTTGCCATATTCAGTGGTGAGACCTGGAAGGCGGCCAACCTCCTCGAATGCCAGAAGTGCCGAGCAGGGGCTCTGTGGATCAACACTGTCCCTCCTCATTCCTCCAGTTCATGAACCATGCTCACCATCCCAACTTGCCGATATGAAATACATCAATTTCTCACCTGAGCTAGTGATTATGGTTGGTGCTGCTGTACTTAAGAAGTCAGCTACTCATCTTGACTCTAGGAGAAAGCTGAACCATAGTAGCACGTTTGGCAGATGGACCTGTAAATCGCATTTCATTGCACCGTAAGCTCAGGGAGCAGATTCACCTGGAGTGAGTACCATTGCCACGTCAGGCTCTCAGCTACCTCACTTTGTGTCTCAAAACGTGCCATTAATTTTGAGCTGCAAGATACACTTACAGGCAAACGCTCTGCTGTGTAACCATGCACATACGTGCTAACTCCCATCTAACAAGTACACACTAGCAGGGAACAGTAAATACAGCAGACTTGAGCCTGGGTACCTGCAAGCTCCATGTGGGCTTGGAAAGCCACACCAAACTCTCATGCTGCACCTTCACTGTTGCTTGAATTTTACTTATAAGACTGACACTATCTTGGATAAGTCTTTTGGTACCCCTTTTATGTCTCTCATGCAACACACACGTAGTCTGGGGTGGCTTCACCTTCCTCAGCAGAACAAGATCCGCAGCTGGTATGAGCTGTCAACCTTTGCTGCAGAACTTGCCACAGAGAAGTTCAGCTTCTGAGACAAATCTTCCAAAGACCGAGTGGATCTTTTGAAAAACAGAGTCATGAGAAAGCCCAAAAAGTGCTCAAATCCTTTCAATAGCTCCCATTCTTAAAACTGCTTAGTTTAGTCACAATGGGATTTGAAAACTCTGAAAGACAGAAAACAACATATTTTCTTTTTACACAATTGGAAAAAGAAAGAATATTTCCACCGATTGTGCTTATCACTGATTGCTGCATGCACTAACTTATAGGCATCCCAGGTCAGGCAGTCTGGTTTTGTCCCTGCTCTCCAAACCTTGTATTTGCATGGCTGAAGAGCTAAATAATATATCTACAGCTTTTGACACTACCTTCAGCTTTATAAAACAAACCAAGGAGCACATTAGTTGTGCAGAATGTCCTAGATCCTTTCAACCTAATTGGGAACAAATGTCCTCAGAGATATGTGCTGTGACTCTTCCTCATTCCCTGCCTTTCTTGCACACAAAGAACTGGGAATTTGTTTTACAAGAAACAAAAACACAAACAAACACTCTTCCTAGAGCTCAAACTGCCTATTTTAGCGTACACATTGTTTCAGTGCATTCTTCTGTGTAATTTTGGAACTTCAGAGGGAGAAGAAAGGCATGGTTTGTTCACATTTCCTATTTTTATTTTCTATTTTCAGAACAGGATGTTGGGTGATAAAGAAGAAAACGCCACCCAGGCAGAATGTAAATTCACATATGCTATTACCACTGGCACGATGTTCAAGTCCTCTGGAAGTCCTGAAAAAGTAGGGAGATTACACCACCTTCTGGACAAATTTTTAAGTCGCACATACCGCTCGCTTCACATACTGGATGGGAACGTGCCATGGAAAGCGTTATGCAGTTATTTACTTCCCAAGCCCAACCTCATGTTTTACCTCCACAAGAAATGTAGAATTTTCCTCTTCTGTAGAAAACTTTGATACACAGTGATTCCTCTTGAGAGTATTATTTAGGGAAAGCACAAAGCTGTTTTAGAGTGTGAGGCAAAGGAAAAGTCAGCATGTTTGGAGTCTCCAAAGTTTTTTTAACATTTGAATGTGTTCAAAGTTTTCCCAAATTCTGTTTTAAGAAAGTAGCAGATGTAAAGAAGTGATGCAAAAAAACCTTCAGCATTTAAATTGAATCTAATCCAAGCTGCTTTTTTTCTCACATCAAGAGTGCAGATGCTTGTAGGAGAGAGAAAGGTTGTACATTTGTGCACAAGAGACGAGCCAATATATTCCCTTTCCACAAACGAGTCACAGCCCCCTCCAGCAAGTACAGCTTATGAGAAGCAGGCAGACTATTAGAAGCTGCAGATTACTTGTCCTAATTTTTTCCTTTCCTTTCCTTTTGCACTGAACAAAGGCAGAATACAAGATGATCACTATTTAAGGACACTGCACAAAAAGCACTGTCTCCTTCCATCAACATTCTGTCTTGTACAACTTCTTTCAACATTTCTTACCCAGAGTGTTTGCTCTTGGAGGTTGTGCCTGCAAAGATATCCACTCTAGTTTCTCAGAGGGGAAAAAAGAACAGTGGGATCTTCCCACCTTCCCTTTGCTTTCTTCATATCACAACAACTTTTCCAGCAATGACTCTCAGTTACTGAACATTTCCCATCACACAGCATCCACATCTTGCCAGAGCAGCCCCAAAAATGGGTGGGGGAAAGGCTGCCACAAGAATTTGGTACTAAAGGTATCAGTCAGACAATGGGGAGCACTTCTAAAAAAGTGATGGCCTGGACGGAGGGTAAGAAAAGAAAGAAAAGCCTCTCTCAGATTTCTCCACTTGCAAAGAGCTTTATATTGCCAAGGAGTGGGAAAATGCTCTTTTCCACTTCCAGTAGAGGAATCACCTGAAGGCACGCTCCACCTTCAGTGCTGCCCTTGCACAGGAGCAATCTTCAGCACAGTGCAAAGCTTTCCTACCCTCTTCCCACCTCCATCAAAGACGGTTTCACCATCTGCCTAACAAAACCTCAGCCTTGCAATAATGACAAATGGCAGCATCTCGCTTCTTACTGGGTTTAAAGAGAAGGGGAAGCTCATAAATAGAAAGCGTCAGGACTGTGTCACCAGTATTCATGAACAGGATGGATTTAGAAAATCAGCAAGTTCACATCACCCTGGATAATATTACTACTACAGTTAAAAACATTCCCTGAAAATGTGATTCTTAAGGAGACTCACATTTGTATTGCATTTTCAAAAAAACCCACATTTTGCAGTTTACCTGAACAATGTATTTTCTTCCAGCTGACAGCGTGAGTGATTTCATCGCACTCAATAAAATTCACTGTTTGAAAAGCTTAAGTCATTCTTCTTGCTTTAGAGTAAGATCTACACATTCTCCATGCAAAATGTAACTTTCAAGAAACAAAGATTTTTTTTTCTGGTATTGGGAAGAAGTGTTTTTATAGGGCTTCTGGTGCCAAAGAAAATTTATGAACTCCTGCAGAAAGGTGAGAGGATATGGGCTATTTCTGAGGTGATAAAAAACATTTATTGCTTATTCTTTTAAATTAGATGCTGTTAACTTTTACCCCATGCCACAGAAGTTGACAAGGCAGAAGAAAAGTCTGTTTTGCTGTGTAGAGTGTGTATTTTCTGCCTCTTAAAAACAACAAAGATATGAAACCCACACGTGCCCAATTCAAAAGAAACTCTAAGTATTTTCTGCTTTCTGGCTACCAGCCAGGCTACGGAAGCGAGTCACAGCCAGCAAAAATGAACTGCAACGACCAATTATTTTTCCTTCAGCTGTGCTCCTGAGAGTGAGGAGAGATTTTACATGTGAATTTATGCAGTAACTATTTCAGGCCTTTCAAAGAGTTAAGGAACGCTTTTAAAATTTGAAGTAAATATAATCCAGGGCTTTGTAATTGGACCCTATCTGCTTCAATGTTGGGGAAAAAAGAGACATAATTTACTGTGTTAGCAAAGAAATCTAGTAAACACAGTATTTATTTATTTATTTATTCCACCCATCTACTGATCCATTTATCTATTCAACAATCTGTCCTGCCCCAGAGTCTGTCATTTTGGACAAGACAGGCAGCAAAAAAGAGAGTCCTTTCATAATTCTTGACTTGGTATCAACATTAAGAAAACACTTAATTTCAAGGAGAGAGTGGAAAAGGAGAATAACAGGAAGCCCACAGCTCTAAAGTATTCTACAAGATAAAACCAGATTGTTCCAATGAAAACTTTAGCACCACAACAAGCTTTCACATTTTGCTGCCCGTTATTATAAAACACACAAATCAAAAAAATATCTGGCATATGGATTAGCTGAAGGCAACATTTTTAATAAGGCAATGAAGAGAATTATCCTCCTAGTGTCCTCTGACACTAGAATTTCCTGTAATGCAGAATTGCCAACTTTTTTAAACTCAAAAAATTTGAGAAAAATTGGTGTGCACCTCAATGTACCACCATCAAAAAGAAAATAAAAAGCCAGCACAGAAAAAACACACAGCAGCTGGCAAGCAAAATATATTAAAAATCTCAATAACCAACTGTTAGTGATGATGTCTGAAAAATCAACTGCATTTCATTCTTTTAATTTTTTTATATTTTACCTTTCTTCACAGTTACCTTCTGCCAGCTTATGTAAAACAAACTATTAGGATCACCAACAAAAGCACTCAAGTCATATTGCTGTTATCTGTGTCATTACATATATAAACAGACACCTGCACTCACACGATGTGCTCTCTGATGTAAATGTGTTTTTTCATCTCAATATGCTCAACTGATACAAGGTAAATTCTGGATAAGCTTTACTTTCTTTATACAAAAAGAGGAAAAACTGCCATAAGGGTATCTCAGGTGGAGCAGCAGGTCAGCAGACAAAATTAGAAATCGTATAGATTTAATCTGCAAGTTGCAACAGGAGGTCAGTTTTGACCCAAAGTATCTGCTGCTTTGTGGGATCACCACACAGCTGGGCAGAATAATTCTTCTTCCCAGCACTTTGTGATGCAACAGCAGAGGGAGTTGCAGATCAGGTCTAAGGTGCCCAGAGGAGAACGATGTAGGATTTCTTATGCAGCGCTTGAATATATATTTTTTTTTCTAGCTGATTCTTAAGTTTTTTGTAAGTATTAGCACCAACTCAGAAATAACCTGGAAATAATTATGATTGGAAAAAAACCCCAAACATATACATGTATGGAAAGAGGAAGAAGAGAGTTAACACAAGGAAACTGTTCCCTTTCTATTCTTCCTTGTTAATAAGAGAACGGGAAAAATAAACCAGAAGTTTAATCTGCATAGGGAATACTGAAGGAAAGAGATGAATCTTCAGACATAACACAACACCAGTCTGAAGGATGAAATCCCAAAGGAAATCGCTGTCCTGAAATAGGGGATTAAATCTCCCCCAGATACTGGAACATACACAGAAAAGAGAAAGATTATCCAGCACTTAACAAATCTGAGATATTGCTTATTTCACACCTCAGGATTTCTAGGGCACCCTGATGAAAACTGAGACCCTACGTGCTGTTTGTTAGCTTCCCCCATTGTAAGAGAAGTGAAAATCTGTGACGCACCGAACAGCTAAGGAAATCTTATAGATTCCCAAATAAAAGTCTGCTTATTGCAAAGAGAGCATCCTTCTATTGATCCTCTGCCTACCTCTTGTCTAACATTCCCGTTGGAATACCTCAGAGACCGAGTTGTGCAAACCTTTAAGAAGATTTCCATGTAGTACAAACATAGGTCTTTTTTAATTTACAAAGAAAAGAGAAATAACTGATCCAAGACTAGGCACTGACCTCATGTCAATATCATACCATGCTCTCTTTATGTCTGCTATTGAGCAAAATAGCTCTATGGCTGGAAATAGCACCACAACAAAGTAACACACACATCTTCTAAATAGCTGCCATAACTGCCTTATTGCAAGCAGATAATGACCCACTGAAATAATGTTCAGAGGGGGAATGCCACACTTTCCCTGTAATATCTGTATCATTGCTAAATACAAGATTTTCAAAGATGCATCCTGGAAGCAGGGATTGGTGGACAGTCACCTGTAATTCCTGGTTATGGACAGAAACCCATAATTTCTCCAGAGTGACCGATTGCTGTGATAGCTGCTCCCAGTCAAAAGCCAGCCATCAGCTGCACGCATTACAAACAAAATTCAATCTTCGATCCATGTGTTTTTAATATACAACTTGGTACAAAACACGCATTTCAGTGGCTGCGGGCATTTCACACTGACATGAATGCAACCGAGTCACCAAGCAAGAAAAGTTTTACCCCTCCCTGCTTCCTTCAATGTTGATGGCCCAGCCAAATGTAAGCAGGCAATCTGTTCTGCTGGAATGACGTGCACAGCCCCCACAGCAGCGTCGTATCTCTTGGTTTAGGCATAAGACACAAGACTGTCTTCTAAAGAAGTTAGCAATAAATAAGCATTGGGAGGGATGGACTGACAGAGAGAAGAGACAACGCTTTCACAGTGACTGGGGGCCGCAAATTATGGCCTACATTAAGTGCTCTCTCTGTTTTAACTTCTCTACTCAAGTCGACCAAAGTATTTTTCCTGAGTATGCTTTGTACTTGAAGTGCTAGAAATATGTGTTCTTTTTTGTACTTCACCTAAACTCAGGTTCATTTCATCATAATTGGTTAACATCACAGCAACAGTCAAGATTGAGGGAAAATAAATATCCTGGTACTGGAGAATCCCTAAAGTGTACAGCTCCCCAAACCATTTTTCTCAAAGGTTTACTTAGGTAGATATTGCTGACACCATTTTGAGAGCATTTTGATAATATTATCTGAGATCTGAGTATGACAGAACTAAAAGAAGAAAAAGCCACCCCAGTGGCAAACAGGAAGCTTTCTGACATGTGGCAAGATCACTGGAGCACAAAGTGCTTGCCTAGGAATGAAACCACACAGGAACTTTAAGAATAAAAGCAGAATATGTACCCCTACCCATCAATCAAATCTGCTCCCTAAAAGGGAGATAAATCTCTTCATTGACTCAATGAGACATAAACACTTACCTTGCAGCAGCCATGCAGGTTTTGCCAAAGCTTCTATAAGCATAGCTTTTTAATGGAAAAAGTTACCTGGGTTTTTGTAGATGCTAAGCACATCCTTGAAATAATGAGGTAAGAATCTTTCTAATAAAAGCAGCACATCCTCCAACTCCTCCAGAATGCCCACAAGCAGAAAATTTTCATTAACGTTCAGCTTTGCTCTTTCAAGGGCCCATTCACCAGGCTCCCTGTATGAAATAAAGAGGGAGAGAGAGGAGAGAAAAAAAAAAAAAGCATTTACTTCAGAAATTCAAGCCAAGAACACAACTGAATCAAAAAATATTCAGTGCTGTACTTCCAACATAACCTTTAAAAAAACCCAAACAACAAGCAACATCAAACCTGAGCAGTTCACTGAGCTTTCCTGCACAACATCTAGACTTGATTTGGCATGTTAAAACACGATCACATTAAAAGAAGGTTAATCACTGCGTGGAAGTGTTCAGTTCCGTAAACATCTTTTGCTGAATTGTTTAAAAGCTCACACTTCTGAATATTTCATTATTTTGACTCGGAATCATGGCCCATCTCCTGGAAGGAACAACTTCCCTGGGTGATGAAGGGTGCTAACGGGTGGTAGGGTCCCTGAATCACATCAGGAGAACTGCCACAAAGAACCACAGGAGGCTACCAGCCTGTTTCCCACTCTGTCCTTCATTTTAATTTCTGCCAAAGTCTCCAGGAGCTTCTCCTTCCCTGACATTAACCCCTGACTGCCCTGCAGCTCTGCCACAGGATTTGCATTCATTTGCTCTGACTGCTATTGGTTTTGAAGATCCTTTAGGGTTATTCTATCTTTTTCCCCACTGGGACAAGCTGGCAGGGCACCAGTACATCTTGACACTTCTCTCATAGTTTCATAGAAGCACAATTAGGTTTGGCAAGCATAGGAATCCTAAGTCCCTCAGATGATCTCATATTAATTTATGTCCTGGGAACAGCAGTCAGCATTCATATTGATAAGGGATATAATAATGCCAGTGCCCCAAACTAAAGGAAATTAGCTTTTTCCAAGGGTCCGGATGGTGTGATGAACATCTGAGTCACCTGAGAGGGGCTGGAGATCATACCTCTTCTCTGCGTGTATTAGGCTATTGCAATTTCTATGCAACAGTGAACTTCCAGTATTTGTCAGAAGGTCTTCTGATGACACATGGAAAAGCTCATTGCTTTACACTCCCACTAGAGCAGAACTGGAGCAGGTTTTTTTATTCCCTACCACCTTCTTTGCATTGGTTCGTTTTCTGGAAGAGCAGGGTGTCCTGATACATACTACGTTCCTCCTTCTTGCAGCTCCTTATGAGATTAGGAAGCAGCTGAAGGAAGTGCAAGAGCATGAGAGGAGACAGATCTATAATAAGCTGCAAAGCAGTACTTGAATATACTGCTTGGGAAATCTCATAGAGATATGTTGTGAAAGTATTCAGGCATGTCACTGTTGTTAATGGGATTACTTATAAATACAAGTTAAGTGTGCAAACATAAGCATTTGCAAATGAAGCCAAAATAAACAAATAAATAAAAGCCTAATGAGAATCAAGTCATGAATCTGTTTGGTATCTTAATCATACCATCGCTTATGCCAAAAAACTAAAGCAATATTTTACAGCAAAGATACTTAGAAACCAGGATATAAAAACAAACACATTTTCACTTGTTATTACTGTTACAAAGAAGTATGGCTTTTGACGGAAGTTTTTGAGGACACATGCAGTTGTTCAACTATGGAGAAACGGTAACAATACATGAACGGAATACCTTAAAGCTGGAAAAACCTAATAAAGAACATGCTGTGACCAACAATACAAAAATACTATTTGAAAACAAGAAGGTATTTACCATTGCTCACATATTATTACATAGAAGTTTACTAAGCAGTATCAATAATACAGCAATATAAGAATGGCACAAATGGACACATTAAAAATGAGCCAGCTCAATTATAGCAGCAGAAGGCTGTAGTTCACATCATTTTAAGCATCATAACTATTTCTTACGTGGACATTTCTCTCACGAGGAAAGGCTGAGGGACTTGGGTCTTTTCAGTCTGGAGAAGAGAAGGCTGAGGGGGGATCTGGTAAATGCCTATAAATACTTAAAGGGTGGGTGTCAAGAGGACGGGGACAGTCTTTTTTCAGTGCTGCCCAGGGACAGGACAAGAGGAAACGGGCACAAACTTGAGTATAAGAAGTTCCATCTAAACAAGCGGAGGAACATCTTTGAGGGTGGCAGACCACTGGAACAGGCTGCCCAGAGAGGTGGTGGAGTCTCCGTCTCTGGAGACGTTCAAAACCCACCTGGACACGTTCCTATGCAACCTGTTCTAAGTGGACCTGCTTTGGCAGGGGGGTTGGACTAGATGATCTCCAGAGGTCCCTTCCAACCCCATGTGATTCTGTCACATAGAAACCTGGAACTCCTCAGATATAGACCTGATACAAGCATTTGAGCAGAGCTAAAACACATATTACAGAATTACAATGCAGATAAAAAGAGTAATGAGCACATATGGTCACTGCCATTGTCACTTTGCCAACCCAGAAAATAAAAATCCACATCCAGATTTGATTAATTATTCAAGTATTAAATCACAAAAGTAGTACTCCATTTGCATTACCCTGCTTACTCCAAAAGATACTCATGGTGTTACCACCAACAGCACTACATTGTACTTATGCTTTTCTCTTGTACTTCAAGTAGCCATTGACTCTCTATTAGCACTTTCTGACGAAATGTTGGCAACAGCTATGGCTGAACAAATTGGGATACCTTGTGTATATTTACCTGCATCTTGGATGTTGTCCACAGAAATATGGTATGATGTAAAATAACCTGGGATTGGAACATTCAGGGTAGTTTTCAAGGATACATACATTAATGTCCTGTGAGGGAGGAAAGAAAAGAAAGAGGTTGAATAGTTCATTTTCCTTTCTCTATTAACAAGAGTTGTTGTTTTTTTTTTTTTATCTCATACTTTACATAGTCATCTCAGAGTCAAAGAATTGTGCTGAAGCTATACCAAATACCTTACAAGTCATCTACTAGTCAATTTATCTAATTCCAAATATCATGAGAAAGATTGCCGGGGAGGGGCGGTGGGGAGTGATTTTGTTCTGGAAAGCAAAAATCACTTTTTTTTTTTAAGCAAATAACACCATTGTTATATTGAGATTACTGATGATTCAAAGTGGGACACATGGATCAACTTTTATATCGAGTTATATTTAAAATATTCAGGAGATTATTTTCAGACTCTTCTTTCTTCTAAATACACCCTGGGGGAAACCTGAAGTAGCCAGAATAAATCGAGACAACAATTATTTTCTTTTTTTTTTTTTTTTCTGCTTCATTCAATGACTGGAATGAACAAATGCAAGCTGTAATTTGCATGGCTTCCTCTTGATATAAAAACATACATCATTTTTTATTATAACTGTGTACATTCCTCACATGTTCAGAACTGATCCTCTTGTATAAACTTCCACTGAGTAAAGGGCTTACTGGGAAGTATTTATCATTTTCCTGATTTATCGTTCATCTAATTAGGAGCTATTTATCATTTTTTAAAGACTAGGCATAGCTACTGAACCCTGAGGAACTGTATTCCATTTCTAGCTTTACTCTAGTGCGATAACAAACACACCTGCAAGTGGGATTGAATTCCACTATCCTTATCTAGTCTAATGGACCCTTACTCTGCAAGCAGACCCACTGACTCCAAAGAGATGTACATGGCAAAAAAAATAAGTGCAAGACAACACAAGCCAAGATTCTCATCTTTGCAAAGCCAACCTTCATTTTTATTTAAAGACGTGTCCTTTTATGATGCAGTAGGCTTGATACACATCAACATAAAACCAATGACTTATCAAATCCATACTTCATCAAGTAAATAAAATATGACAGAGAACACTTGAGTAGGCAACATGTCCTCTGCAAGACGGAAGTGCTTGGCATCATGGGAGACATGGAGACCATCCCCTGCTCTCTTGGGGCAGTGCGGGGTACAGGCCACCAGCCTCAGCATCCACTTCTGAGACCTCAGGGCACAAAAGCTCTTCCCAGAACTTCAGCCGTCATATCTAATTTCATTAGTGTCGCACTTGGGTCCGTAAGCTTTTTAAAGTACATTCCTGTTTTCTCCTTTGTCTTACACTCATGCAAATCCAATTTTATACGCACATCAGTAGGTCCTGGGCTGGGAAGTAAATCACATTGTGAGGAACCATCAAAGAAAACAACATAAAATTTGCCAATTGGGATACAAACAACTCATCTCCCCCGCTCCCTGCAGTGTATTCAAACATACTGAGAAGAGCTTGCCTTAAATACGTACCAGAAGATTTATGGTCAAAACCTGCATTTTGACACTCAAAGCTCTGAGCTGAAGCTAACCAGCCCCCTATCCTCAATGCTATGAATATTGCAGAGAAATCTACTGGTGGCACAGTAAGGTGGCACAGGCAGTGTGTCCCTTATATCATCAGTTGGTTTCTTTCTAACACGAATTAAAAATTGCAGTTCTTAAAATGCTTATTGTTCTCTTACTATAGACACCATCAGAAATGTTTTTAGGGATATGTATTTTCAGTTTTCATAAGAACCTGCAGAGATCTGCAATTAATTCATTAATTGCTTGGAGAAAAGAAAAGAAAAGGAAAAGAAAAGGAAAAGAAAAGGAAAAGAAAAGGAAAAGAAAAGGAAAAGAAAAGGAAAAGAAAAGGAAAAGAAAAAACCCCAAAATAATAAAAAAAAAAAACTGAAAAAGAAAAGAAAAGAAAAGAGACCGGAAAAAAGAAAGG
>JAOXJK010000023.1:53519627-53552869 GCA_025774025.1 Xenus cinereus | reverse complement strand
CCACCCAATAATTCATCACTTATTATTATTTGGAAACAAACTCCCCTCCCTTCTCTTTTTTTCCCAGCTCTTCAGATGCTTCCTACAGCCAACACTTCTGTCAGCACATCATTAGTCAACCACTTGCTTTGACACGTGGCCGTGTTTACCTACGAGCTACAATAAAGTCTCTCTCTTGCGGGTAACTGGCTTTCCAACGGGCGAACAGGAGTCCCGGGGACCAAGGGGTGGTGGCAGCACGTCATCAGTAGCCAGGGGCTACCAAGGCCAACCCAGCGTCTTGCAGAAAGTCCCCAGGGAGCCCCCAGGAAACAATGAGGACAACTGGGAGGATTGGACCCTGCTGCGTTTTCCTGATCATTCACCGGGGTGTTTCTGAAAGGACTCTTACGAAAAGTTACCACATACATGGTTGTTTTGGGGAAACAACAGACAGCTACGGACAGAGGCAATCTTCAAGTGCCCACACTTCAGCTCTTCCCTGTATCAGTAGTCTAAGCCAGGCTACTGCAAGCCAAAGGGCTCCAAAGACATTTTGTTCCCTTTCTGAGAGCAAGCTCCCTCTCTGGCATTACTGGTCTGGGTAGCAAGTCACAACAACATGTTGGCTTGAAGCCAGTCAACCATGTGTACAAAAAAATCCCCCAAAATTAAAAAAGTGGGGAACATAAATGTCTCTGCTTTGCAAAACCTTTCTTTACAGAACAATGCACTTTAGAAACTTGAAAAAAACCCTAGTTCTCCAATGTTTAACCTAAATAAAAATAAAGGAAAAGAAGCATCTTTTGTTCATTCCCTCTCTCATAAGCAGACCTGCTACACTTTCCTCTTTTGAGTCTCCAGCTCAGGATGGAGAAGACAAGCCAGACAGTTCTCCTTCCCTCCAGGCAGGAGGAAGTCCACCAGCGTCTCGAGAAAGGGTGGAGAGAGCTGTCTGCAAGTGCTTAGTTGACTTGAGAAAATAAAATTCAAAAGTATTTCTGGTATTTGCGATAAAACCTTGGAAAACCTGGGAATAGGGCTCTCCTCTCCTTTCCCCCCACCCCAGCCTCCAGAGAGTGAGTTTTCACCAATTAACATATATAGATCAAAACTAAACTTACTTCTGTACCCAAAACAGCATCCAAACCTAAAGGTTTGAGTAGCTATGTCTGCTGTTACTGATGTGTAGTATGACTGCTGTTCTCACAGACCAAAATGGCTCTTCCAGAGCTTTCTGCTAAGTCTTCTTCACCTATGGTTACAAGGACAGCTTACAGACTTATACTAAATATTTCTATTTCTAATGTGCTCCAGGGTAGCACATTAATGCTGAATTTGAGAGAGGGGATGGGAAGCTTAGAGACCGCTTGGTGACTTGAGATCAAACCTAAATATCAGCAGAGATAGTATAGGAAGGAGTATACACATCTTCTGTTCCTCTCCTCAAAGCTTGATACTTTTCCTGAGTAACTGCATTGGTAGGCTAGACATTTGTCCTTGCAAGTTAATGAAACTTCATTTTGTTTCATAGCATGAGATATTTTTTAATTAAAAAAGCCTGTACTGTAAGGGCACAATTATTCAAGAGAAAATTCTATTATGAAAATCTGGAGAAAAGGATAAAAGTATTTTCAAATGTTAGGATATGAAGGCTGATTCAGTTAAGTCTGCTTTTAATTGTGCTCTAATGAAGAAACTTGACTTTTTAAAGCTAGCCCAGGGTAACCTATGGTTTGATTAGATTCAGTTTGTGCTGTCATTACATCAGCATAGATTTCCTTGATTTTTTTTCTATTTTGTAGAGAATGACTCTGGATTTTCTTTGAACTGATTTTCCACTTTTTTCTGGCAAAATACATGTTTTTCATTTTCTCCCCCAGACCACATAAGCAAATAGGCTGCCAAGTTTAATTCACACTTTTTTCTTTTCGATGGACTCTTTTGGCGGGGCTAGTTTGCGTGGCTTTTCTGCCAACAATGTATTCAGCTCTTCTTCCTGGCATCTTAGCAAGTGAAGCAGCAGCTAACAAAGCAGTGTCTTCTGCTAGCTGTGTATATTTCAATTTGTGCAGGCAGAAATTATTCATTCATATACAAACTTTTGCTGGGATTAACATAGCAGAGGTGAGGAACGCTACTACACAACGATACTATTTAGATGTAACAAACGCTAAACACATTTGCAGATCCCAATTTTCTACCTCGTAATGATGTACAATGTTGAGAAAATATATAGGTGGATATATTTCTTCTTTTTCCTGTTACCAAAAATCATATTAGCACTTTGTCAAAGACCAGTTTTACCAATTATAATGGAATCACTTCCTAGTTGTAAGCAGGCACCTTCTCATATTTTCTTTTCCATCGCTTTTTTTATTTTTCACCTCAAACTGTCTTAGTACGGGAAATACATGAAAAAAATAGAAAAAAAAAAAGAGAAAGAGATTATGCCAAAAAATGAGAGAGTGCCTGCCAGCTGGAAGAAGTGTAAGCATTAAATAACCATCCTGTTACAGAGGGAACAGATCCAGGGAAGACCAAAAATACAGACCATTATACTGCAATCAAGAATGAATCCCAGTGGCAACTAACGGCAGGGAGACAGTAAACAGAATTAACAGATGTACTAACACCTCCTCGTAAAAGAACCTGGAAAATTAGTCTGCTCAGATGATGACTCTTAATAAAGTCAATTAGGGATGGCATATATTCAAGCCTGCAAATGCTGAGCAGGAAATACCCCCCAACCTCAAGGCTTTCTCAGCCCTCCCTAACGCAGCGCTGCTGGACCCTCGCCGACAGATGCCTGTGAGAAAAGCAGCGAGTCAACAGATACCTCCAGCAACTTACGCTCACAAAAGGTAGTTCTGGAGCACAGATGAAGTTATTTTATGACAGATCACAGCCTCAGCCTGGAGCTGACCACAAGGCTGAAGTCAGAGGCTGGAAGTGGACAGAGATGCCGCTGGTGGGTGAGGGTCCTCCTGGCAGGGTCTCACCATACCTGGCGATGCAGCACAGCCCTGGCTGCTGCCCGTCCCAGCAAGAAAGGCTGCTACAGAAGACCCAAGGCATTGAGAAACATTTTACTCCCTCCTTTGCTAAGGGAGAACCAAGTTTATCTAAACTAGGGTTGTCATTTGTCCAGTCTGTTCGTAAAAATGTTCACATCCACTCTAACTTGTATCAGTGCTTTACTGCTCCTGCTGTCAGAAAACCTTTACCAGCATCTGATACGCAAACACCTTCATGTAATTTAGGGAAACGCCTTTTTGTCTTGATCTTGATGAACACAAGGAGTAACAGCAGGACATCTGCTTCACAGCACATTTTATTCATCTGAAGATTTACATTTCCCTACAGTATTTCCTTTTTTAGACTGTCTTCTGGATTCTCTTCAATTTCTTAGAAGTCCTAAAAACAACACTTTTAACTTAGGCTTTTTCAGCTCCAAGTAAAGCAGAAAAGACCCTGCCGGTACCTTACGTAAAAGTTCTCATCTGAACAAGAGAGCGCCATAGAGGGAATTAAGGAATAATTTCATGTCTCTGGCTCCTGGAACCCAGTGTCTTCTGTTTGACTTGAAACGCTGGACCCCAGAAACCATTTGTGCTACATATTTTTTTTAAAAAACAAATTGGAGAAGATGCAGAGGAAATCATTGTATAACACTGCAGATCATCACCTCTCTAACACACCACCCTGTTAATGTTAAAAGCCCTGCTGTCCAGCCAAGCACATTATAATGGTAAAACTCAGCGTGTCCTGGATTGGGAGCAAGCCCTGCTCACCACTGAGCCGTGATATGCGTTACGGATTGCTCAGAATGAAAAATCGTGTCACGAAAGATACATTAGGAGATCTGGGATGCTTTCACATATGGAAAAGGGCCCTCTAGAGACAGAGCAAGCCAGGAAAAAAAAACCCCAAAAGTCTCAAACTGAAATGAGAGTCAAAGATGCTTTAGAAAAAATAGATAAAATGAACAGAAGATTGCCAGAACCAGCCAGTATTAGAGAACACCATAATGAAGAACACAACCGGTGAGGGGAAGGATCAACATCAGCAGAGAAAGCTGTGACTCTCCAATTTGCAACAGGTCTTTGATTCAGTCACTAAAGATGCGATAAAAGCAGTCCTCCGTTCCTCAGTTCTCATGGGGAATAAAAACAGTAGAGAAGGGGCTGATAAAGGATAGGAAGCTAAGGACAGGAATAAAATGACTAGTTTTCTTAGCGAAACAAGACACCGAGTAGGGTTGCACAGCATCTGTGCTGAGACATCTCAGGGTTAACAGTGAAGTAGCACATTTTCCAGGAAATATTAACGTGAGCAGGTAAGAAATCTGACCTTGAGGAGACTTTATAATGCTGACTAGGCAACAAAATGCTAAAAGAAATTCCGTGCTGGTAAACACATAGGTCCTTGCAACAGGATTCTCTGAATGACAAAGGTGCAACTGAGTTTAAAAAAAAACACCAAACAAAACCAACAAAGGAATAATAATAATAATAATAATAATAAAGAATAAAGATATATTCATAGAAGAAAGGTCTAACAAGGGCTATTAAACGCAGATATGGAAGGAACGTCTGGCTCAGGAAATTGGTAAGCTGAAGAATGTCAGAATCTGGGAAGACACTGGAGGCGAAACAATCCTTTAGAGCCTCTCCCCAGCTTGTACTGTCTTCCCTGGCTGGACTGGATGGTGCTCACGTCTCAAGAAAGGCTTAATACAGAAAGTTCACACCTTTACCTACAACACAATGTCATTTGCACAGATATCACATGATTTAAATGTTTCAAAATATTGCTTTGTTGCTACAATACAGGAAAACCTATTTTAATAAAGAGACATTTCTGTAGTTTCACATTTTTCTCACATCTTCTTTCCCAGATCAAACGTTCTCATTCCTTTAAAGCTTGACTGCATGCACAGAAATTATGCTCAGCAGATTTTAGCCCAAATCGCAAAAATGCATATACTAACAGAAACACATTTAAGTTCTATGAATGCCGCAACATCTTGAAGCTAGCTTTATACTGGTTTTAGTTGAGGTCCACAAAAAAATAGTTTTAACAATACAAAAGTTTAAAAGAGTCTTATTTAAGCAAATATCAAAGTTCCAAATGTTAAAGATGTTATTACAGAGAAACAATCCATGAGCCAAAAGGAAAATAATTTCACTGCTAATGAGCATTAAATATTATTGCTCTCTTACATCCCATCAAGACAGAGGCAAAACAAAGAAGAGTGATCATTCCATCACCACATATTTTTTACAGAACTTCATGTGACAAGAATTAGGGAGGAAAATGTTTACCTTCTTCAATATAAATCTTCAAAATAAAAGAGTGTATAAATGGAGAAGGAACGATATGCCACAATAAATTTAAGAAAATTATTGCAGGCTTCAGGAAGGCAGTATTTCTTTTAATTATCAAGCTTCTCCCATCTGCAGATATAGCAAAATTTTCACTGAACACTGGCTAGCTGTTGCACCTTAAAAGCTTTATTTCAACATACTACTCAGTTACAGCTTAGACTATCTGCTGTCGTGAACTCCAGTGATATAATTCCCCTTTCACTGATGCTAAAGGGAGAGGGACTGTATTCAACAGCTCATGATGGGTACCTGAACTAATCCAGTCACATCAAGTACACTGCCTAGCAAAAAAGAAAATAAGACCTGCTACTGACATCTCCATTAAAGAAGAGAAAATATATGATGATCATCATACAGTACAGGTTATAAATTTCTTTGCTCATTTTTTAAAGTTAGCTGATAAATCGTAACAGCACGGCACTGACTTCTAAGAAAAAATAACTCGCTTCCTCCTAGCACCAAGGTCTAAATGTCTTTAATGTCCCCTGGACCTACCACACTCGTGGTGGCACTCTCCCACAAGCCTCCCGAATGTGAGAAAAGCGCTAGAAGTGCGAGTTGTGTGCTAATTCTGCTTTCTTATCAGCCTTCTGCCCAGCGTTGAATGACTTTGAAACTCTCCCTTCATCTCTCAGGGCTGAAATGCAAAAGGAGCCGCAGAGCAGGGACAAATAACACACCGCTGCTGTGTGTGGCTTCCCTGCTGCTGCAACTGGGGATGCTTTATGCTCTGCTGCCCCTATCTTAATTTCCCTATTTATAATCTTCCCCCTGCTGAACAGCTCTAATGCTTTTCTGGGAAATTAGTAATAACTTCACATTATTCGTAGCACTGCCATTCTGAATGGCAGCCACAAAATGGAACAAACATATTGATTCCGCCTTTTAGTTTGACAAGACTATCACTGCATTGGTAACTCCAAGTATTTAAAAACTCCTAAAAGTACAGAATTTGGAGGTAAAAGTCCTATTTGCCTCCTTTTTATTTTTGAACCTTGAGTCATCTGCTGAAGTTCTTTACTAGAACTATGAAAAACAAAACCATGCTTCCCTGCCCACAAGGAAACCCAGAATCTCTCAATCGCCTCATTTCAGGTGCTATGATTTTAAAATGTATGGCAAGTAACAAGATCAAATATAAAATCACAGAGGTTAAGATGTCTGTTAGAAGGAAGGAAAAAATGTAAAATTTGCTTTTTTTTTTCTTCCCATTTATCAAAGGCATAATCTCTTTGGATTACACCCCAAAGAAACTTTTCTAAAAAAAAAATATAAAAAAAATTTATCTCATTTAGCAACCCATATTCACCATGAAAAGTTTCCTATTTGCCACCAGTTAGTAGATTTTTCCCCAAGAAAAAGGAAATTACTTTTGACAAGCTCAGTTATGAATAGTGGCTGGCTTTGCTTGGATCAGAGTTCATAGGAAAAAACTGTGTTCAAGGTAACCTGACTAGACTGCATTTCAGTAATTCACTGTGCAGCAGACAGCTTTGCTGAAACAACGGCAGTCCATTTTCCAGAGTCTGGAACAACAAATAATCAGCTAAACACCATTTGTTGGGGTTTTTTGGGGGTTTGGTTTTGATTTTACGTAAAGCAGCTATAGTTACAAGGGATAGAGGACCTTTGAAAATACTAGTCAACAAGAAAAAAAAACACCACCTAGAATAAAGATCAGGAAAAGTGAACACTGCTTTTATTTCAAAGGAGAACTTCCCTACCTTGTTCATGGGCAACATATTTTCTCAACTAACATGGAGGGCCTACTGCTTATTCTGAAAGATGGAATTACCTTTTCATTCCAGACAGGGCCCCACCGCCCCCAGGATAGCTCACAATCAAGCAACATCATCAGCCAAATGGTGAGGGATGTGAATTTCTGAATAAGGTTATTTGGCTTTACATAGTCACCTCAAGAAAAAAAAAAAAAAAAAAAAAGTGGCAGCTCATTTGAAACAGCAAAAAAGCTAAGACCGATTTCTTATTTAAAGAAAGAAATGAGAGAAAACAAGGTGGAATTATAAGACAGACAAAGAAAAAAAAGCAGATTTCTGGGATTTCATACCCTTCCTTACTTGACTGACTACAAGGAAACGATGGCCAAATGCCCCAAACCCCAACTCAATGTCAACAAATGCTGGTTTGCAATTTTTCACAGTCTGTTCCCTCACATTTTCTTCTGGCAACATCATCTCACCAAGTTATGAACAACTTTTATTCTTTCTTCTGAATTCAGGCAAAACCCACCACAAAAAGGCTGAAGGAATCAGGGTGTGCACAGCATTCTGAAGGACTCAAGACCATCAGTACCCCTCAGACACCTGGGTTTATTTCCATTGGGTTTCCATTTCATTAAGGTGCCAAGATGCCTTAGAGCATGTGGTTCGAAAGTGTCCTCATATCAGGGCACAGAAGCCATTAGTCTTCCCAAAGTTACTGCATTAAACAGCAAAGCTTGCCGACTGTTCTTCTGATTGTACTTCCTTATCGGTCCGGCAAAGAAGCCGGTCTGTCTCCTCACTGTCTGAAACCTCTGATCCTTTCATATCCCTTTTGGAAAAATGAGAAGGGAGGACATCTAATAAGAATCTGCAGCCTCCATACTAAAAGTTCATTTAACTGAAGCTATTAGTGTGCCGATAATGTCGTAACACAGCTTACGCTCTTGGGAAAAAAAAAATCTCTAAGAAAAAAAACAAACCCCAAAGCATCTGCAGCAATATCCTTTATGCCAAGATGGAAAATCTAATTTTTGGAATATGTGACACCTGAAGAGCAATCCTGTGGGAAAGCACACCAGCCGCTTGCCAGGCAGGGCCAAGAACCAGAGAGAACATCCCAACCCAGCTGCCAACAAAAACTTAGGGCATTTGGTTGTCGTTTTGTAGACACACAAATGCATATTTCTACTTCATAGGAGCATACTGAAGCAAACAGAGCAAGACTAGGCAGCCAACATCTATTTTTTTGGGAAAAATATTCCCCAGTTTGGATCAGTTCATTCTGTGATAAGACAGAAATAAAATCTACATTTGCACCTCTGTGCTTCATTTTCATCGTGGTGAAATAAAGGAAAGGTTCTTTACTTTATTTGTGTTCGTTTAGTGGGTCAGGAATTAAAGTAATTTTCATTTTTAAGTGAAAAGAAAAAAAGACGCACGACTCAGCATGCAATGCGTCACGTTCACAATGTTGTGAATGCAAGACCCTTACAATTTGAGTATCTTGAGCTACATTTACTTGCTACTAACACTACACAGTCTTCATTCAACAAAGAAGGATGCTGATGCTTGACACGGCAGAGAAACTGATGCCTTTTCCACCCATGAGAGAGACAGAGAGGGTTGATGATGGTGGTGCACAGGGAGGTGCACGGGGAAGCACCCCCTGTCCCGAGAGCTTCCAGTGAGATACTCAGGGTAAAGACCACGTGCTCTACGACAGGAAGCGTTGCTCTGAGAGGACAAGTGAGTCTGAACAGTGGCCACAGATGCCCTCAGATCTCACGTGATAAGATTTTTACTGTTAAATCAGACTTTCTTGCTGTGATTGTTGACATTAGTCCTTTTAATTCAAGTAGCCTTTCTTTTTTTTGTTTTGGTGTTTGTTTTTTTTTTTTACTTTCCTCCATTTAACTAGATAGACCTGAACAAATAGCAACACCATCCCCGTAAAGATTGTGATCCCAGCACTGAGGATGTGGATTTGAGACTTCTCCTCTCAATCCCTCCAGCAGCTCTCTCTCTTCTCTCCTCCAACCACTCCTCCTGTTCTTCTTGGTCCTAAGTTCACGTGATATCCTGCTTGGAAACAGTACACCATCAAAATAAGCAGGACTGGCATCTTTTCCATGGTGCTTCAGGCTGTTCTTTTATGGAGAAGCCAAACCTTAAAGCCATGGTCTAAACAGACGCTACTGGATAGGTGTTGCCCCAGCAAAACTGCTACTGCCTGTAAAGTTCTATCTATAGTATGGCCAGACAACAATATATTAGCTTTAGCGTCTGAATGCACCCCATCTATGTCCCAGGAGATATTTAGGCACACCACGTGTGACCCAGCTCCAGGGATGTGAGCCTGGGTGCTGACCAGAAAGGAGCACCCTGTGCTTCAACAGGTCCCAGGGACCACAAGAGCAGGCACAGGATTTTAGTCTGTAGCCTAGAATGAACCCTAGAGACTTCAGAAGAACTAGGATAAACTAAGTCTTGAGTATGCCTGGGCACTGAATTTCCCTTTTTTTCCTGCAACATAAACTGCTTCAGAGGCTTAAAAATACAGAACTCACAAGTGTGACCCAGTCTTTCTGCAGTCAACAGAAGAGTCCACACCACCACCAAAAAATTACACGATAGGAAAGTATTTTGTTGACGACACACGCCTAAGCCCAGAAGAGTCTTGGATCCTTTTATAAAAGCACGGCTATCCCTCACCACCTCAGTCAAGCACTGCAGTCAGGCAGTTCCCCTAAACCCACCACCCTGAATTCTCCCTGCCATCCACCACCTCAGAGCTTCAGCTTTGCTTTAGCTAATAAGTTTTAGAGATTCGGATTTCAGTTTATTTCATTTCGCTGGCAGTGCTGACAGCCAGAAAACTTATGTATGAACCACAAAAAGGAAAGAGGAAGGAGAATGACAGACAAGAAATAAAATGGGCTAATAAATTCAGTTTTATTCTCACAGGTTGTCAGTTCACGCAGATTTTGACACCTACAGAGTGGAGTGAATATCTGACTGCTTGAAATTACATTATCACGCCAGAGCCTGAACACGTTCAATATATTGGCAGCAAAGGGAGGGCTGCCTCTCTCTGCCCTTCCTCTGTCAAGAGAACTAAAAGATTCTGCAGTCTCCTTCCCCACCACATTGCCAATAAAACAGTTTTCATTTAAGGTGGTTGGAGTAGGAAGCAACCAGGAAAAGCAAACAGGTCTGCTCCTAAGGAGTGTACTTAGGAGGGTATTGAGTAGGGTTTTCTAGGAAAGGCTACCCCCATTCCATTAGACAAGACTTCAAAACATTTTTTTATTAACATGAAAACAATACCAAACATTTCAAAAAGTCAGACTTCTAAATACACACAAACATATATGACTACATCATATTTTAAACACCAGACTATTTGGTGGTCAATGCCCCATCTCTGTTACTTACGCCACGTATAAAAATTTAACTTTAAAAGTTAAATTTAATTTTAAAATTTATACTAACAAAAATGGCAACTGGAGACGCTTTTTTCTTCTGGATGATAAAACACTGCAGTTCTAAAAATCATTCTGTTCCAACTTTAGACAGACAAAGTATCAATCAGTAATTAGTTTTAGTTGTCTTTCGACAACTTTTGAAGACTACTCTCCAACTTAAGGATGCACAAAAAGTGCATTCTGAAGATAACATTGCACTGAAGATGATATTCACATCACACAGATTCTCTTGTTTTCCATTCACCCTCAGTGGTTACTTGCCAGCTAATTATTGTTAAGTCATCACTTACTGGGAACCATTTCAGTATTGTCTCCTTAGATGGGTCTTCCTGCTGCTTTCACATTAACAAAACACATGAGAACTGAAAATGTGAATACTCAAATCGAGACTTACAAAAATTATCAAAACACTCAAAACTCCTCCATACTGAAACTACTGTACATCAAAACCAAGAGACTTCTACTTTCTGGAAAGCATGTACTGAAAAAAATGTTTAAACCCACTGTCTTCAGGATTTTCACATATCCCATTTCAGTATCCTTACTAGTAGCAGTGCATAATGTGAAGTTGTGGATACATTTCATACTTTAATGTATTTTTATCTTAGCTTTTTAAGATAAATTTGAGAATAGTCATGACAGTGATAACAATTAAGAGCTTCAGTGCCAGTTTGGAAATTGCAAAAATTCTTTTGACTGGCAGAGCTGTAAACCAACAAAACCTTAGCCACTATGGCGTAAACCCAAGAACACTCAACTGCTTTAAAGTCAAGATACAATATATTCAACTGGAGATGTCTATAATGGTAACTATCTTACATAAATAACCTGGTAGTAGAATTCATTTGCAAGCATGTAATGACAAAGATTGCTTTTGAGTTACCCAGAGTAGACACTAATTTCAAAAAATCAGTATGGGCCATGAGGAACATCTCCTGTATTCACAGGACTCTTTTCTGTCTTTGGCTATGTATTTATCAAAGATTTTCTGATTAAAAGATCTTGCCTTAGTAATTAATAGCCCTTGAGGGCTACATATTTACACTTCTTAACCTGAATAGAATAGAATAGAGTAAGGTAGAACAGACTGTTGCAGTTGGAAGGGTCCTACAACAATCATCTAGTCCAACTGCTTGACCAGGTCAGGGCTGACCAAAAGTTAAAGCATGTTATTAAGGGCACTGTCCCAATGCCTTAAATACTGACAGGCTTCGGCCAATGACCACTTCTCTAGGAAGCCTGTTCCAGTGTTTGAGCACCCTGTCTGTAAAGTAATCTTTCCTAAAATGTTTCTTCTTTGAATATATATCAATATCCACAACAACGTCCAGCCAAGGACCATGTCTTAATTACATGTTGTCCAAACCATCACATCTTTCTGCTCTTTCCTGGATCTGGCAACTGCCCATTCCAGCTGGGATCTCCTAGGTCTCACACTGAAACAGCCCACAAGCAATCGTCCTTGACACAACTTTTCCATGCCTCCTGCAAATTTGCCTTCTCATCTCCTTCCCCTTGTTTACTTCTTCCTCATCTGAAGAGTCCTAATCTTTGTCATTCCTCATCTGGAAATTATTCCACCCTTTCATCATTGCTCCTACCCATTTCTGAGTATTTCCCAGTTCTTTCAAACCCATTTTGGGAATGGGTGTTCACAAATGTCAAATGAAGTCAAACGCAGCCACACTACAGATTTATACACAATGAGGTTCTCTGTTTTATTCTCTATTGCTTTTGATTTGCCTTTTTTTGACTGCTACCAAGAACTGAGCTGAGGCTATAGTAGAACCATCCACCACACACACGCGGTCTCATTCCTGACTGGTAACAGTCTGCTGAGAACCAATTGTTTTTTCTGTGAAATAAGGATTATCCGCAGCAAACCACTTTCCCGCCTTCGCTGAAGGCAAGGTTGGCTTTTATCCCTGGACTACACAAGAACGATCCTTTCTGTTCTCATTTCAATCTCCAAAAATACAATCTCCTGAAAATATAACAGGGACATAGTCTCTTCTCTTATACAGTTTATATGGCCTTAGAAGACCAGCATCAATACATTAGACTCATTGTTGTGCATTTGGGAATTTCCACTCTATAAACAATAGCTTCCTATAGAGAAGCTGGAGAAAACTAGTTCCCCAGGCTACCACAAGACATAAAACCCAAAAAAGAACACAAAAGAGAACATCAAGAGCTATCCTGTATTCGTGCTCAAAGGCATAAATAACAAACTTGGCAAAATTGCCACAAAAATGAAAATTCATAATTCTCAACTCAATACAGCTAGGTCCTTAAATAAAAGAGCATAAATTACTATATATACAAATGTCTTAAATACCATATACTGCTTACTGGTGATGTTTAGATCCTGTAATAATGTTAAGTTTATTAAATAAGATTGTGGGTACTTAGCTCTTGGGACTCTTCTGCTACTTGGCTTCTGGTTTCTTGTGTAGAAACATGGGCAACAGCCAGAAATTTTCAGACTAGTACAACATTGCATGAAAAAATATTTCACGATTTTACATTCTGAAGCAAAATATTGTGGTTATCCTGCATCCTGCCTCCGCAAAAAGGAATGCAATACAGAATGGTATCATTAAAATAAAAGCATGTTATTAATAAAATTCAGATCTTTTTACTTTTGCTATTAATATAAGTATATATTATGAATTATGTAAAAGATTTTAGTGCTGCAATCTTAATCAATAGTAAACTGCTTATTTACTAATTGCAATTGACTCAGACTAGTAAATTAAAACAGATTAGGAAGGCACACTTTCTTGCTCTCGTATAATTGCATAATGCTGCAATGTTTGGAATGCAAACTCCACAGGGGAACATTAAAAAATATTGGTTTGTAAATTAAAGTCACTGAAAAGTAAATGCCAGCTGTGAAAACATTTCCTTTAATATTCCATTTTATAAGTTGGTTCATCAGTTCATCATCCAGCTGAGGCCTGAATTATCATTAACTTCATGGTTCAATAAATTATTAATACAAAACGGGAGAATCTAAGGGAAAGACGGTGCTTTGGAGCATACACAGCAGATTAAGAGTTACAAAAACGGGCCAGAAATTTTGCTGTGAAGAGTTAATGCAGTAAAAGGGAACAGCTGGAGACTATTAAGAGCACTCATTAGAGGGAAGAAGCAGCAAACTGTTCTAATTGGGTCAGCTGACAGGTGGCTGCGCTTCAGCAGTGCCCTCCCGGCAGCCCCGTCCCAGCCGCAGAGATTGATGCTACTGTGTGATCCTGGAACCAGACCTACAGCTGCAAAGCTCCCGAGCTCCTGCAGCTCAGGACGTCCAATGACCAATTCAAACCATCTCAGCACCGATACATAACACAGGGAGCAAAAGAACTACTTTATGTATGGGGGTAAGTCAGGAAAAACACTGAGGCTTGCGTAAAATGTTTAGTCTCTTAACTACAGCTCAGAACCCAGTAAATGAAAAATGTACTTCTTTATTTATATATTTAACTCCCTAATATCTGGTGTGCACTGCACAGACTTAGGCAAATCATTTTAACCTCTGCATGCCTCAGATTTCCAATCTAAACAACGTTAACCAAGTTCACCAGAACTTCCCCAAAAGTTCCAAGTTTCAATCAAGGGGCAGGTGTAGCCCCCTGTGAGGTCCTCAGCAGAAAAATTCCATATAGAAATTAACCCCCCTCCACCAAACCTGCAGACAGGCAACTCTCCCACTGTCTCTCTTATACAGAAACACACTCATGAGAGTTACAGTCAGGAGGTGGAGGCATGGGCTCCATACCATGGTCTCTTCTGGAGGCCGTGTCCCTGGCAGACTGAAAAGCTTCAAGAAACATCTAAAGCCATGAAGGAGAAAGTTCAATGTGGTACAATTCACAACACAATTAGCCATGGTTAAATACTTCTATTATCCAGATAAAGGCAGGAACTAAGACAGCTAGCTACTGTCAGAAAACCAATGCAATTGGCAAAAGAATATTCTTCATTGTAGATAGAAATTTGGGGATATAAATAATAAAATTGGTCAAATGTATTTAGCATGTATTCTTACGTTAATGAAAAACACTACAGTCATAAAAGGAAATTCTCAAAATTCAGGAATACAAAAAGTTATTCTATGGAGTTTAACCGTTCAGCTTTTTCTATAATTTTGTTTGGACCTTATGAAATAACCTAAACAACATTGCTTTAAATATTTAGCAAGAAAAGTCAATCTTTGTCACAGGAGAGGTCCTTATTTTAAGAAATTTGACTTGAAAGTTTTCTGACGTCCTTTAAATTTTATTTCCCTCCTTTGCAGTAATCCTAACACACTTTTTTACAAATATTTTAACATTTAATTTAAAAGACAAAAAGACAGATGCTCCTTTATGGGATTACTTGCATGAGTAATCTTCAGCATAACTGAGGCTGAATATTGTTAGAATATTTTTACTTTTAGCTGAGAAAAGCATATTTATTTTCAGAGATGAAGTTGAAAGACTATGCTGAGCCTGACAAAGATGTGGTGCAAACTTAACCTCCAATTATAACGAAAATCTGAAACATCCTACAGAAGGTGACAAGTTGTTAATTTACCGAACCATCTTTTTTACACAAAACCTTTCTCTTCTGAGAAATTGGCTCAAAGATGTTTAGATCTTGTACTTGAGGGAGTTAGGAGCCATGCTATTCCTCAGCCTAACAGAATCGCATATAACCAGATTTCCTGCAATTCAGGCAACAATACACAGCCCACGCTGCTTCACACACTCTGCCAGCCTCAGCTGTCAGCCCAGAGTTTTAGCAAGTACTAAGGAAAGATGAAAAACCCATACATACCTTTTATATTTGATGTCTCACACTGTAGTTGTAATAAATACTAGGTAATTACTAACAAACCTTCTGGAAAGGACACTTTTAACACAAAGCTTTCCAATATTTAGGATAGTCCCCTCTCTTCATCAGGCATGCTTCCTACCTTAAGCACACTCAGGCCTTAAACTAAATCATCTGGTGTATATTCTTTTTTTTGCTTGGTACCAGCAGCACTCACAGCTGCTCTGATAAGGGGTTACTTGCTAGATTGAAGTGTATTTACTCTAGGAACTCTAATTCAACCTGAAACGCATTCACCATGACGGATTCAAATGCACTTTTGTGAATTTATCTCATCTGACAGGACCATAGGGTAGGGTGACTCTCACATGAGTGTTCACTTGAGACTCAACCCGAGGCGCTCGCCACCATTTCGGACCATTACATCTCTGCCATATCCCACGCTAACGTGTTGCTGCTATTTATTTTGGGGAAGCTTGGTACCAATCTCTGCAGGTCACTAACAGGAACCCACGCCAGCAGAGACAGCGCCAGGCCAGGGCATGGAGGTGGTTCATCTGGGTGGAAAGCCTCACGTCACAGCAGCTGCCTCTGCCATATCTGACTCGTGAATAAAGGGCTTGTTTTCCATCCCGGCTTTCAAACAAATTTTGGTAAACACAGACATTTACCGAAACACTTTAAACCATTTATCTGACTCCTGAATGAATGGTTGTTTTCTCTGGAACAGAGTCAAAGCCTGAAGCTCTCTTCACCGTTTGCTGATCATCTGAAATTTTTCTCTGAAAATTTCTGCCTCCGTTTCTGATCTTTGCAATGTCAGCAGTTCAGATTTTCAAAGTCAAAAAATCAGCTCCCGAAGTACAACAAGACTTCAAGGTGTTTTCTTCACCTCCCTTTTATTCTTACACACCAGAACTGAGGGGAGGGAATGCCTCCATTAAGGATAGCACAACCCAATGGCCAAGCATGAGTTCATTGGATACAAAAACTGATCTTATAATGCTCCCTTCAGAGCCTGCTTCATAGAGGTGCTGAGCTCTCACTCTTTCACACTGCAGTTTTTGAGAGAAAATGCACACTGCCCTTCAGCTTTTCAAGGGAGGAGACCAGTGTTGGCAGCTATTGACCAAGATGCCAGGATGGCCTGGAAAGGTTTCCAGTTGGCCCCAACACCTTCCAAGATATAGAAGGCCAGGAACATCATGGTTGACAAAAGCACAATTAGCCCTTAATACTCCCATTTCAAAAGATGTACATCTTTCCTCAGGCAAACTTGTCTCTCCTGGTAAAACAGAGGAGTTATATTTACTGCTTTTCCAGTCCGTTTTGTAAGTCTATAACTCCTGTTAACACAAGGCTTCTCAGGCTCTTCAGCAATGAGCCCAACCTTGTGGAGCATTCAGCAGTTTGTATTTTCCTAGCTGATGATCTGAGGCGTGATGGAAGAAGAAAAGTAAAAGCTTCTTGCATCCTCCCCCCCACATTCATGTAGCCGATCACAGTCAGGCACCCCTCATCCCAAACAACTTGGGTTTAATACCGTGATCAATACAGAAACTATTTAATTTGCTAAATCTAAGCTTATTCTTCAAATAGTCCCTTGTAAAAAAACCCAATGTTTTATGAAGAGTTTTCAATTAAAATAAAAAGAAAAATAAATACGAGGGAAGAAGTGCAAAAGGTGAGGCCAGCAGTCAGGCCAGCCATCAGCCGTGTGCTAAAGGGCCACGCTGGCTCACGTTCAGAGCTAAAACCAGCTGCTTAACTTCTCCACAGCTAGATCAGGCAAGTGATTTAGCAGACTTCTGAAGCTACCATTCCACAAAATCCATTACCTGAGTTTTAAAACATATGCCAGCAGATTTCCTTGCACCACTGAGGAAAAGATTAAAATGCAGTCATGCAATATATTATGTGGTTGGATAGCACAAGTCTTAAAAATGCTTAACATTCAGAATGAGTGTCTTTTGTTAAAATGAATTTCTCTGGCAGGTGGCCTATACGTTAACTGTGACAGGAGCAACCACCCTCTTTGGGCAGTGCAAGTGACAGCCAAAGTCTGCCAAAGAGAGAGAGAGGACAGATTCCAAAAATGTTTCCAGGTTTCTAACACTGAATTACTGACAGAAAAGATCAAAACAAAAAAGCAAAACCAGTTTTTATAAAGGATGCTGATGGTGCCTCAGACTGACAAACTGCCTTTTGAACAAAATGACTACTAACCTCAGATGGCCATTTTTCATTTCATTACAGCTTTTGTACCGATCTGTGTATGTGCACATATGTGCATGTGCACATAAATAATTGATTTCTTAAAGAACACCCCAACGCAAATGAAAACACAAGGTGACTTCTTTCTATTAGCTCTTAAACCGACACAAACAACAGGATTTAGATCTATTCATTTCAGTTCTGCTTGAAGTAAAATTTCACCGCTTGTACGTATCACATCTTAAACTGCACAGGCAGTACTGAATTAATGCCAGCTTTTCCAGAGTCAGTGAGTTGTGAGAGGTGCCAATCACTGCATGCTCCACTTCAAACGAGAAGCAGAGGCACTCAGAGTGAAGTACAGCCTGTACCGCTCGTTTTTAACATTTTCAAAAAAGAAAACACGACATCGCTAAGAAAAGAATAATGTAGTAAAAAGCCCACCCTGCATTCATTTCTGCGAACGTCCCATTCACAGATGAGGACACAGGAAAACTCCATGCACACAGCGTGCAAAGCTGTTGGGACTGCCTGCTGACTCTGCACACCAAGTGGTCAAAACCTGCTCAGATGACACAGGGACCTCTTTGGTATCTCTAGCCATATAGCAAATAAGAAACCCTTTGCAATATTAGTGAAATGAGTTTACATCTGTACAGCAGATGTCATTAAAGTTTAAGGCTATACACTGATACTACCCCCCTTCATTCATTCATAATTTATAAGCTTATCTGTTCACAGGGCTTTACATGACAACAGTAGTAAAGTACAAAAGAAATCAACACAGCCCTGTCATCCATAAAAAAACACAGCCCTTCTTGGATCCACCTGACCTCAGCTAGGACTGAAACATGTTGCGTGGCAGTCCTTCAGAGCTCTGTTCTCTACAGCTCATCCACACCACCTCCTGTACTCCACTGCCCCTCCAAAACACTCTCAAAACATCCTCTCTGCTCTCCAGAAGCCACAGCCCTCTCTTGCTTAGACGTTAGGTCTGGCCTGCAACATCTCATAGAAGACCATCAAGCTGTCCTGTCACCGCTGTATCACTACCCTCTGCAAGTTCAAATGTGGCGAAAGCCTGAGTCCAATAAAACTCCTTTACAGAGAAAGAATTAATTTGACCTCTTTGCCTTCTTATGGAGGTGTCGGTGTGCATGTGAAGAGATCAGTATCAAGCAAACTGACCATCTCCCTAGCTTCTGTGTTTCTCGTTCAGCATTTGTAGAACACCATCTGCCACAGGACCTTTGTCTGTGACAAAGGCTGACAGCCGTTATGACAGTTCAGCAGTTGGGCAAAATTAAAAATTATTACAAACAGCTTATCCAGCATTACTACCACCTTCTTAATCCAAAAAAGGCAGCAAAGCCAAACCAAGAACTGAGATCAGAGCCGTGGTGTAAAGAACACTCTGCACAACTTACCAGCAAGAACAATAGAGGCTTAGGCTCACTAAATTGCTCTGTTCCCCAATTTTCCCCTGAGGCTGCACAGTTACAGACATAGTTTCAACCTACAAATCTGTCTGAATATTCACAGTGATAAATATAGGCAAAATTATTATGCCTAACCACTACACAGTGCAAATCTGACACAGTGAAAGGACCTTGATTCAACAACGGCAATCTGGGACTTTCTGTCAGCTTATAGAAAATCCATCCGGATCACTGAATTCACCAGCAACAGTCTACATACTAAAGCTGAACAAACTAAGGACCAGGCAAGACAGACGGAGGAAAAAACGCAAGATGGAAGATGCCTCAGTCTCACACTTTTCAAACATCCAGTTTGAACATCAGCATTATGTAATGATGCCGGGAAATCGGTAATTAGAACCTTTTATTTAAACGTACCAGGTATCTTTCCTCCTGCCTCATGCTGGGGGTGCGGATCATGTGATTCTGTTCTCCTCTCCAGTCTCCGAAACGTCGAAAAAAATAATTGGATAAAAATCGATTGACAGGATCTCTAATAATGTTGATGTACACTGGCTGGTCTCCTCCAAACCTGGTGGGAAGAAAAATGGGTGAATCTCAGCAGAAGGTTCCACACAGGCGCATCTTTTGTCTGAATGTTTTCAAATTACTCTCTACAGTAGTTCAGAGATTCTTACAAGGTTAGAAGTGAAACTGAGAAACTTACAAGTATCTCCCAAAATTTGGTAAAAGCATGTAAGATCTTTTTAAGACAAATGGTAAATACGACTTCTTGTTAAAAGCTACATTTGTACTACAAACATTTTAGTTTAAGACCATTTTTTCGACTGTGTCAGTCGTTTTGCTTCTTGAGTTTTCTCCTTGCTGTTTGCAGCTGAAGAACTTTCTGCAGCTGAATCCAAGGATGAACATTTCTCCTTCTCAACACACGTTTCCCATCTGGGAAGTCATGTCAGAGCAGGCACTGCCTAACACTAACCACAGCCTTGCACCACCTTCACCTGTACACTAAGTGTAGTAACGTGCAAAGGATTTTGTAACATTCAAGCTTGTTTCAGAAGGCTTCCTTTGGATAAACTGATAGATATGAATGGTATTTCCATCTTTATATTTGCTGGAACTTGTGCAGATCTTCCTCCACTCACCCCCAGCCTGCACTGCCGGGTAGACCTGAGGTTATTCCATGGTTAGGCAACACCTTATCTTTTACTGCGCTTCATGAAGATCTTTTTTCAAAAAGTCAATATGAGAAAAGGGAGCTTGAGAGGTTTGTGATTATTTTCACAACATTGCATATTTTACAGCAACGGGAGAACAGGCCTCACTGGAATTAAAAATACAAAGCAGCTTACACTCTTCCACAGTCAAAATTGAAGAATGGACATTTATGCCCTGGAACAGACTTATGGACTACAAATGCTGTGAGATAAAGAACAAAATAAAATCTTTTTGGATGAAGAAGTTCATAGGATAAATTCAATTTGGATTTTACCTGGTCTAAGAGCATGAATTATGTTTCTTCCTTCTGTTTCCTTAATTTAAGAGAACAATTCTTACCTAAGCACTAGCTTATGCTTTATTGTTGGGAGCTTGATGATATAGCCATATTCAAGTATTTAAATGCTGTTCTGATGATTTTATGAGTCACAATTTATCTATCTTCTTTTAAAATGTAAAATATTAGATTAGAAGAGAGAAATCTGAAGACACCCTTTTGGTTAAAAAAATCTTCTCAGCTTTTTTTCATCTTTTGAGTCAGATGAATAATTGAATATGTATAATAAAAGATCAGGGCTCCTCATAAATATTGAAGAGCCCGCAAAATGGTTTAAAAATATGAATTCTAGTAAAAGACAAGAAAAAAAATCCCATACAATTTCAAGTTGATTTTTATTCTGTATGATTCCCCAGACCACTAAATATGGTCTGCAAAGGCTTGTCTCATGAATAACTATGCATATTAGTAATCTCATTGACCTCAGTGTCGCAGGATCACTGCCATAATTTGATATTGCACAGACAGCATAAAACTTTAAAACAATCCAATTAAATGGCAGATGCTCCTTGCTTCCTGATTAGCGCACAGCCCAGTTTGAACATGGGTGTGTAAGGGAAGTATCCTGAATCTAGTATCCTGAATTCTTCTCTGAGCTTGTCTTTGCTGTTTTTTGTCTCTATGCAGAAATAAAACCTACATTAAAAAAAGGCACTCTTGCAAATACCACACTACAATGAGGGCATTAAGCTTTGACACTATTTATTCAAATAGAAAGCTTTTGGTGAATGCCATGGCTGGTAGCTATGAAACCTAAGTTTTTCAAGTGAAATTGCTGGCAAGAACAGATTGCATCTAAATTACTGAACACATTATCTTCCTTCTGCTTGATTCAGATCAGCAACAATCTAAAGACAGAAGGGAACGGAGAAGAGCAAAGAAAAGGAGAAGCAATGAAGACAGCAAGAAACGATGAGAGCAGCAGCAAGTTGTCTTTAAGATAGAGACAGAAAGATTACAAGATTCAGAGAAGCAAGAGAACAGGGATAGCCTGCTGGGTTTTGTTGAGAACACTAAGCTGAAATACTCCTCAGAAGAGAGAAAAATCAAAAGCAGGCAGCTATTAGTTGGCTAGATGGAAATACTCAACACATATTGTCTTTTCTGAAGTAAAAGAATGGTCGAATTGCATAACCAACCCACCAAAGTGTCAGAGCCCATCCTTTTGTTGGTAAGGTCATCTCCCTGAACGCAGGAACTGTAAATTCAGTGCCAAGAGCTCTGAGAGAAGAGGCACATGCAAGCTTGTCTGTCCCAGCTGAGATGGGAGGTCACTCCTTCACATAGAGCTACAGAGGAACTTCTCATTTCTAAAATGGAGACTGTGCCCCCCCAAACACAGAGAAGCTTGAATTTCTGATTTCCTACACACAGTAACCAGCCTGGTCTACACCCAGCTGCACTTGCTCCACCAGGCAACAAGCAGGGAATTTTTAGAAAAATTAAGTCTGTTCTGGCTCTTATTCAAATCTGCATTTTTTTTAAAAACATAGTTTATAATACTTCAAATTCCAACCATTTGTTTTGATGAACTGTTCTGAGACTCTTTTATGGAAGCTAAGCAGTACTCACATGGCATAAAAAACCCTACTGGTTAAAAATCAATAACCTTAAGCTATTTGGAAGAAAACAGGGAAATCAATGCTCCATTTGTTCAAGTATGCTCTGCATATTTTTAGGTACCCATCAATCACTACATATTAAATGTTACTTAGCTCTTCAGAGTGAAACTTTTCAAATTAACAACACCCACATGAAAATGCTCCTGCAAACAATAACATATTGTGCTCTCATTATACATCATCTCACCATACTTATACTCAAATATCTATTGTGAAAGATGCAGAAAGGGACACAATCGTATTTTTCTAGGCCTGAGCAGAAGGCTTGCCTTCTCTGAGCGCCATCAAAATTGGATCCTGCATGGTAAAGGTACCTGATCTTTCTCATGCCCAGCAGCACATCGCTGCAACTGGGTACAGTGGGCTGCAACACCACCACTCCAGCAGAGCACTGAAAACGTATACACTAGTCTTCTGCAGTGCTCTTCCTGACGTATTTAATATCTATTATGAAATCCCATTAGTTTTAACTGCTCTGTTGTGACAAGTATATATTTTGGAATCCTCATCAAAATAACTAGCATATTTGCAGGCTTCAATCAATGATACTTAGGTTCATTAATAATATATTCCCCCATCCCTTTTTTTAATAAAAGGGAGAAAAAGGCCTGAGAGGTATGCCAGATGTTGCAAGTCTGCCCCTTAGAAGAACGTCTCTGATGAATTCCAATTTTACGATTTATTTGAGCAAAATCTTTGACCAAAACCATTTACAAACCCTTTATAAGATGATTAAAAAAAAAAACCCAAACAATAAAAGAAAGAAAAAAATTCAACCAAAGTGATTTGCTTGGCTGTAAAATGGAGGATCTCTCAGCACCTACTATTTTAAACTTATGTTTAAGAAAGGTTAAATATAAAGGCAGTCCTGTCACTTTACTTCAGGTGGCTGCTGCATTTCCGTTCAGCACAAAACTCTTCACACAAGCAGAAGCAGCAGCTTCATCCCTGCAGGCAAACCACATTCCTTGAGGAAAAGAAGGCTCCCAACCTATTCTCTGTAAGGACTTTGGCTGCCTCTTACTCTTCTAACATAAAATGCCTCCCCTTAAACAAATGAGCTGGTTGCTGGAAGTCCAATATAACTGACACAATCAAAAACTGACAGTCACCTAATGTTAATAGGGAAAGGCACATTGTGTCCTTATTAGAAAGGAAGCAGAGTTTCTTTTTACAGCCTCATACATCTGAGAATCACATGCTGAGAGCCCAACTGCCCAGCAAGATTTACACATCAATTCTTACGGCTTCATTACCTGCTCTGCGGTACAACTTCACAGGGAGATCACGTAAAAACACTAACGTACAACTTCCACTTTTTAGGACTTCAAATACGATGAAGTTACATCAAAATCTATCTTCTGAAAAAGGTATCTTGAAATGAAAAGTTACTATAATGTCCCGTATTAGCATGCACTTGTGGCAGAGCATCCCTGTTCTGCACTCAAGGTGGCATGAACCTCTGAGATGTTCCAAGGACCATCCTCAAGGATAAGCTGCTATGTTTTCTGCAAAGATTCACAGAGGAGCGGGCTGAGCTTCTGCCTGCCTGGGACTGCATGGTATTGCCAGCCTCCAAAATATAAGGAATTTATCTCCTTGCTTTTGTCTGTAGTGCCTCGCTTCCAGCTTTTGTGCCTTCACCCTATGCTGTGGCCATGTTTTCAAGCTTTTCTTTGGAATTAGGAGGGGAAAAAAGGAAGTGAGTTGAGACAAATCTTTTCGTTTCCAAACTGCACCCTTGGCTGGCCTGGCCATGTGTGTAGGGATCCAAAATCCCCAGTAGTTCAAGGTTAACAGTAAAATAGTGCAAACTGGCAACACCCCACTCATTAATTACCCTTTCTGAAACTGTGATTAGAATAGTAGAAGTTTCAGCTTCTGCAGTGTTGTGTCTGGGTAATGCCATTATAAAAATCACAACTGAGTCCTTTGGGAATTGCTTAGTAAACTGCCTCAGACCAGTGAATGGCTAAAAGATTACACTATAAAGCCTTCTATTTCTCTATTTCACTATCCTATAAATCTTCCAGAATATTTTATGTTGTATTTCTGTCAGTTTTATTACATTCATGCATGCTTAACAATGGATTTTTTTTTCCTATGCCTTTCATTATGCTGAGGATATCAAAGTAGTCTAATATATAAACTTATAATGAACGGCACCAACGCTGATACAAATCCTGCCTGGGTCTGTATAGCATCCCCAACTCAAGTAAAGGCAACACTCCAGAAGAAAATACTAATTGTGTTTTCATTTATGTAATGCAAATATACAACTGCAAACAAGAAAGAAAGAAAACACTAATTCTCCACAAAACAGCAGCTATAGTCAAACTCTGCATTATTTAAAATCACTGAATTTCAGATACCTTGTATCCAAGACTTACCAAAGGTCTGGCTCAGGATCTCTCTGGACCTCTAATTAACATTTCATTATAACTCAGAGATGCAAATGTTGCACAGTATACAGAGGAACAGAAAAACTAATTACGAATTATTACGATAAATTCCCAGCAAATAGTAGAACAGCTGATGCAGCTCTTTGGAAAGTATTAAATCAACAAACATGGTAAGTAGAAAAGATACATCTTCACAATTGGATGAGACCACAGATTTGGCTGAAATAGTTATGTTCACATAAAATCTCAGGACCTGACTTCTTAGGAAGGTTATAATGCAAACAATGTTGCAATGTACTCAGCACTGCATATTCAACTTCTCGTCTGAATACGTTTATCAAGAGCATCATGAATGATTCCAGCTGTCCTATGCAAATGGCCGTCACAGAGAGCTACTCAAGATAATGCTAGGAATGTCCATATGGAAACTGAGATACAGTAAATTGGGTATAATAAAAAAAAATTAAAAAATCACTGTAACTTGGTGGTATATAACTGGTATAAAATGTATAGAATACAACAATCTATGTAACTGAAATTGAAAACATGGCTGCCCTGTCCCAGACGTGAAATTCTACATAATCACCAGCAAACAGAGGGAGCTGTGGATATCATTGTGCTTGAGGCTTTGAACCTACACAATAATGTGTGATTCAGAAGATAAGCGCAAAACTACTCATAACATTTTCAGATAGCAAAAGTTGCAAAAGGAGAGACTAACGAAGGGAATGGGTTGCTGACAGAGCCGCTTGAGCCGCAGGGCAAGCGCGACACAAGCAAACGTCACGCACCGTAGCACGGCAAATAAACCCCAAAGTATCTAGAACCGGATGCAGATGATGGCCGTATGCCTCCACAGATCACCAGCAGCATGCGTGACCTTACAGACCACAACAGTTCTAGTTTCCTTTTTTCTGAGAAGCAGAAGCAGAGAGGAGCAAAGACCTGGTAGAGCACCGATGTGACCATGAACAGAGTTCATTTTAAGCAAAGGATGCACAAAAGTCACTGCAGAGTCACACGGATGAAAAAAAAAAAATGCTTTGCAGCGGAAGTGTCAAGAAACCTCATCTTGAAAAGAAAATGAGAAGTAAAAGTATCAAGAAGGCTGGGAAGTGACTGCACCATGGTGTGTAAGAAACTACACATGAAAGCTTACATAGGGGAAAAAAATGGTAGGAGTCAGCTTTACATAGTGGGTAAATGCACTCTTGAGAGTCAAGGAAAAAGAGTAAATTGGAATTCTCAGAAAAATTCAGAGGAAAAATAACTCACAATTTACAATCTGAGCGAACAATTCTGTATTATAAGAATTTACCACGGGCAGCAAATTCTCCACTACTGGAGATTTTGAATCAAGACTTAAATTTCCTTTCTGAAAGATAAATGGTTTAGATTCAAACCTAAATAGTCTGTATCGTGCATTACACAAGGGCAAGAAAGACAAGAAATGACTTGGGACTGCTACAATCCATCTTTTTGCCTGAAGGCAGGGTCAGCTGTGTAACTGCCACTAACGGCTCCAAAATCCTCAAGTACAATCTATTCTGTTGCTTCACTGCTCTTGTTCAAGCCTTTGCCTAAATATCTGATCTAGAACTCTGTCGATACAACTTAGGACCACCATTTCTGTTACCATTACCCATAAAGAACTGTATAGTCCCTTTACCTCTGCACAACCTTTCAAAAAGAAAATTCTAAAGTGATATCACAGTCCCCTCTTTCTCAGCCTTCTCAATTTTTCTTTCTCTGCCCTTTCAATCTTTCCTCTCACAGGTCAATTTTTTATATCTCTGATCATTCTCTTTATTCTCTTTCGGACTCTCTTGGAGTAATCAACATCTTAACTTATTTCTGAACTGGTAATACACCCTACAGTGTGAATGTGAGCACAGAAACCAAACAACAGTAAAAATAGGATAATTTAGGTGTTATGCCTGATCTCATCTTCAGTAATTAAATTTCAAGCAACCATCTCCATTCTGAGAATATCATATAACCAGCTGAATGAAAGTTAAAAAGTCTATTAAGCAAAGAACACGGGAAATATCGGGAAATAATTTTTAAATCAGATAATCTTAAGAACTGTGGAAAAACTCCCCCTAGAGCAATGTTTTTCAAGAAAATAAACCAAAAAGCCCTCCTTAGACCATACAAAGGTCAAGCTGCACATTAGATTTGTGCCTAGCCTTCCATCAAGTCACAGTTAAAAAACATCATTACACATTCACATCATTAAAAAAATGTCGTATAAAAAAGGAAAAAAGATGTAGGAGGGATTACAGCACCATGTGGCCATTCATGAAATGTGTACTTTACAAGGCAGACCTCACATGATGGTAGAAAGTGTTTCATGATGTGTTAGCAAAAAATATAGATTATAATGAACACACATAAAGACACAGTGTTAAGGCCATGCACATAAGTTCAGCTGACATTTCCCTACTTTTAAGAGCTTACCCAGAGGGTAATAATTTTTAGTTACCATACTTTTAATGACATTTCCTAGGTGTGTATCGTGCTTTTTTTTTTTTTAAAGGAGAAAAAAAATCCACAAAATGAAACTACTTTAGTAGATAATCTCAGGCTGTGATCATTGTTTCAAGACGTTGATTCAAGAAGGCATTCGAAGAGCCTGATCCCTCCCACAGCTGAGCTGTCCAGAATCAGTGCCAGCTGACTGAACCACTGCTGTTCGTACAAAGTACACTCGAGTCTGCATTCAAAGGGTCATGGACGTTCAGTATCTTGGTATCCCAGCTCCACGCACTTGCCCAGCACACTATTTTCAAAAGCTAGTGGAGCTTGGTTAAAACACACATAATAGGCATGTTCTGCAAAACATCTATGCTCTGTGTGGTATTACTTGTTCCACAGTAATGGGAGAAACAAGAATGCTCAAGTTATTAATAAATCCGAGTGTCATGACAAACACCCCATGACAGTGTTTTAAGTCAACGAAAACAGCATCACAGAATCACCCTGGTTTTACCGACCTCTTACCACTCCATAAAAAAATTTAAAAGTGAACTTCTGTTTCCAAATCAATGGACCAAAGACACATACATAGGTTAAGTCATGGCAAAGCAAGATACTTATTTGCCATAAAAAAATGCAAATGTATCATTCAACCCTTACAAACGATCAACAAGCTAACATGCAAGGCTTTCAAACACCATACTGTCTGTCAGCACAGAATGTGCTTCTGCTTTCAAATACACAGCTTATTCACATGACATACAGTCAAGTTAATTCTTAAAGATTTACCTCCTTTTTATTTGTTGGACACATTTTATAATAAAGAGTCTAAGAACAGGGAATGCTGTAATGTCAAAGTGCTGTGTTAAACCATAATTTTTAGAGCTGCTTCTGCATCAGAAAAACTACAAAACTGATGAATAACAAAAAAACCTGAATAATATTCAGAAACCAAGTTTAGCTTTGGGCTTATTCAGACTGAATCTCTGTCTGTCTCTGCCTTCATACAGCATGTGATTTACTGCTACCCGTAAATCAGAATTCAGGTCAGAGTTGAAGGAAAGTGTCCAAACTGATCAGCATGTGACACTGTCTGCTGCTATAGAAGCCTAATTTACTCATTTTTATTAGTGTTGGCCATTGTGTCTGTTTAAAAAAGTAATATAAAATAATAGTAATCAGTAATGCTAATACAGACTGCCTACCAAAAACGAAGTCTCCATGAAAAACAAGAACTTTACACATTAACTCTGCTAATGAATAACAGAAAACCAGAAATGTCTCTTACGTTGTTCCCAGGAGTTAAAGGCAAGTACCTTTCCAAGCAGAAGACCCAACAGACTTTTCTCTCCTCCCTAAAACCCGTCCCCCCAGGTTTGGGAACCTGGCAGAGCCGGGACTGGCACCCAAGCAGGGCACAGGGAGGTGGCTGCTGGCTGTGGCCCAGCAGAAGGTCCAGCAGCTCTGGTTTGCTTGGCTTTCCCTTCAGCAGATGTACCTGCAGCGGCGTGGTTGCCTCCGAGTCTTCTACCAGCCTTCCAAATTTGGTTTGAAGCTGGCCAAACTGGGTTGACAAATTATTTAGGAATTAGGCGTGGGAGGAAACTGGGAAAGACACACGAACAGCTGGAACTGCTGCATGTGTCTTATTTCCTTAGAAAATTATGCTAAAAGGAAAGTGTTGACCCCTCCCCTGAGCGCATTCACACAGACATTAAATACACGCTGCAGATATTAAACTGCAGCTGAAAGGAAGAAGAGGGCAGCAGCCCGACAGCCCAGAAAGGATGACTCCTCACATACTAATGCTGGGTGATAATTCATCCTGGCTTCGAACAAATAAGATATAATGAACTGAATTATAATGGCTAATTAAAATGTAAGATTAAATTGAGTCCATGCCTTATCTCAGCATCTCGTTACCACATCAGAGGAAATTTTAAAGGAGATCATTCCCCAGTGGCCTATAACTGCTGCAGAAAGTAAAGAATTCAATGGCTCCAGTGAGACACGAAAGAGCCTGTTTCTCTCTCTGGGTGGTCTTTTTAATGCTCCTACCTCCTATGACTTTACCCTGACCTAATCAGCCAGCCATTAAACAAGCAGAAGTCACTTACCAGTCACTGACAGAGGCACATCTTTAGGCTTTTACACATTCCCCTGTAATGTTCATCTACCCCAAGACAGGAGGGAACAGCCAAGCTTCCCGCTCTGCCCAAAGCAGGGTCCCTGAGTGCATGCTCCAAAGAGAACAGCTTTGTGTTGGAGGGGGGAAAGCTGCCTTCCTGTGTCCAAAACAGGAGTTGCACAATTCTCCCCATCCCTGAGACATCCTGACCCAAACCCGTGGCCTCACTGCCCCCAGTGCATTCCTGCTTCTCTGAAACCTATGACTCTTGGGGCACACACTGAGCATCTTGAGTAGCTGCCCAAAGACTCTTTTAGTCACTTAATTCAGCAGAAGATTACTAAGAGGTCAAGTGGGGCTTTTCCACGAACTTGAAACTTCTTCCTGCTTCATTTTTCCGTAGGCTAAATAAATAGATGACAAGTGCCATATACGATAAAGTACAGCAAAAGACCTGCAGCTATCCTGAAATAGTGTTTTGTCTCTCTGTAGGTTATTCACTGTGCTGCTTGGATCTACCAATAACACCTGCAATCTCAGCAAATGTATCAGCATAAAGATCTTTACCTGTTTAGAGACATTCTTTAATATTCGGTTCTTATTAACATTTTGGATGCTTTTCCTAGCAACATTAGTATATAAACTTCAGTTTAGAAAGAGACAAAAAATTATTAGTATTTTCACTAATTTAGTGGCTCCTACTTTTTAAAAAAAATATATATACAGCATTGACTTTGAAAAGAAAATGCAGTATGACAGAGATAAATGATAGCTGTCATCCTGGTCCTGCAACGTGCCCTTTCCGGGCACACATCCCTGCGTGGAGGCAGATCTCCTGAATTCCTGAGTTCTGCACAAGTGGAGGTGGGTGCCTCTGCCCTGTGCACCGCAGGTAACAGCACAGATTATGACCGACAACTTCTGGAGCTTCCTAAGTGCGTGAGAAAAAAAGTTCTTTGTTTTTCCTTGGGATTTTTGGTGGTTTTTAAACACTGGCCAACAGATCTCAGCATTCTGAGAGTTCCCATAAACATCAAGGGACATTTTTTTTTAATTCAAAGAACTTTCTGCTTCACAACATCCACCGCAGTAGGACAGCAGATAGTAATTTTGTACCCTTCATGTCACTCATTTTTTTCCCCTTGGTTAAAACATTTAAGAATAAGGAATGAAGGCCATTTCTACAGAATAGGAAATAGCAGCCTGGTGAACAGTGACTAGGAAAGGATCTAGGAAACACACTGGAAAAACAACTCACCCTGAAAGCCCAGATTGTTCTGGTGCAACCATAGCTTTAGAAGCTATAAGCATGGCTACTGCAAAGAGGGTCTTTCCCTACCATATACAGCATTAGTGAAACCGACCCAGGTCCAGAGTATAGTTTTGACACTTACACTTAATAAGGACTATGAAACTACTGCAGAAATTTCAGAAAAGAGTCACAGAGATATTAAATGGATGAGGAAAACACCACTGAAAGAGTGAAAGGTATTTGGAGATGGCAGCAACAGACAGATGCACGGGGAGAAACACCAGGGAATAAAGAAAGCATTTAATTCAATAAGGAGCAAAAGCCAGTGAAGTTCACATCAGAAAATAGCCACAATAATTTGACAGTAAAGCTGACAGACAGCTGGAACCAAGTGCCCAGGGAAGCAGCAGAGGTGGTAAAACTCTATGTCTTCAAACGCAGCCTGGATGTTTTCACGGAAGACTTCTCTTCTGAGAAATACACTCTTTCCAATCAAGAGCAAGAAAATCCAATACTGGGCTAACCTCAGCAACAACTGCCAGTAAGAAATGAAAAAGGACCTAAACATTTACCTCTGCATATAAGAACATTTCCAAGTAGGATTATTAGAATGAAGCCAGGTATGAAGAGGTCAGTCCAGCATCTAGGCTGAAACCAGCAAGACAATGACCACAGAGTCATAATGAAAATCCCCACCCACAAGTAAAGGAGAATTCAATAAACAGCACCATCTTCCAAAAAAGAAAAGGTCCCGAAATGGACTGAATGGAGTAGCCACCCTCCCAAGGCACTGGGTCACCTCCTAAAGCCAGCCCTAGCTGCACTGGAGAGACTGGGATTAGAAGCTGCAAACCACTGTGAATAAAAGCTTTTCCTTTGACAAGCATTATGTAGAAATTCACTCACGTCAAAGAAGAGCAAGAAACTTAGTTTTTTCTCTTCTGTTTGAAGCTGCAATTAATTAGATTTATGTCTGTAAAAACTGACATAAGATTTAATGCATCCTTTTAAGATTTGCCTTTTTCTCTGCCTCTTTGCACTACTTTGGATTGAGAAAAGATGGTACTGAACTAAGAGGAAGACGTAGGAGAATAAATGAGGATTCATTTACTCAGCTGCACCAGCAGGCAATCTTAAAACACCGTTCAAAAATGAGGGGAAAATGTCCCTGGCAAGCATTCACGTCAAGATGAGATTTTCAAGTCTTCAGAACTTTGTTCAGCAAAACTAATGGTGCCTCAGAAACATGCATGTGCTCAAACTCACCACTGAATTCTTTTTTTTTTTTTTCAGTTGGAAATGATCGTAAGTAAATGCCATGAGGCTTTTCTGAATAATCAGAGAGCTCGAAATGCTGACAGGTTTATAAGCAGGTGCAAGGCGCAAAGGGGAAAAATCCAAGTGATTTGTCATTGCAGCTATTCACATCAGTGATGTTAAACAAAAATCAAGTTTATTTTTCTTACTACTGTTTGAGAAGCTGAGAAGCACCAACAAGCGTAAGCAAAGCAGACTCCCTTTTTGCACGACTCCTGCTTACATTTTCTCTGTTTCTCTAGTACCTTGGTGATATGCTCTAAACAGCTTCATGCAATCCCTACAGTTCTCGAAAGCACTCAAGCAGACAAGTGCCAGGCAAGTGTAAGAGACTCCTTTTGTCCCAACGGTGACCTTCAAGCTTACCAAAGAGTAGCAAAGATAACATGCCTTCTATATCCTACCTGTCTGCCAGCTCGATACATGCAGGAGGAAGGAGCACAAAGCTTTCCTTATCCCTTCCTGCAAAAAAAAAGCTTGGTTTCAAAGTTATAAAATGCTGTACAAGAGAAACGAGTTTGGTTGCTGGACTAATGCCCAGGATGGCTACCCCTGCAAAAATTCCTGATTTCCAGTAATGGCTCTGCTACAACAGCATCTAGAAAACCCCATCCCTTTCCTTGTGAAGAAGCAAGGGGCTTCACCAAAGTAGGGTTCTTCAATCTTCAAGCTGATCTTTGAGCCTTTCATGGATCTGAAGCTACCCTAAGCCTGCGGCTAGGAGTCAGTTGTCCCCTACCCATCACTGAGCATCAATCCTGCTCCCAACTGTGCTGGCTGCTCATGGTAAACTGCCATCTAAGGTCTTCAGCTGTCAGCCAGAAAACACTACATCAACACTTTGACCCTCAATTCTTTTAGTTTCTAGGGTATTGCATGGTTTTCCTGTTGCGCTGGCAGAAATGCTGGAGCAAACGGGAAGAACCACATTCCAGGCAATCTGAGTTCAGCTATCCACTAGAGATGGTCTACAAACAAATAGCTGCAATAAAATCAAGCAAAACTGAAATGCTTTCACAATACTGTAATATTTATAATGTGTATTTGAATCACATTCTTGAAACTTCCGCAGAATCAATTCAGTTGAGAAAATTCATTTTTCAGTTGAGAAAAATCAATTTTGAAGAAATTCAGTTTGAAAAAAAATCTCCCTAGAATTAAGGAACAGAAAAAATATTCCACATGCTACTTCACTGTTAGGTCTAACACCCACCAATAGATTTTGAAACTAAAGACTAAAACTCTCAAAAATGTTTAATTTATCAGAAAACACTAGGAAATGCTAAATCGGTAGTAATGTTGATGCACTTCAACAATGTCTCACTTAAAGATTCATCAGCCTTTCCACTACTCTACAGCTACTAGTTAAACTAAGTGTCCTCTCAATAAAATGAGAAATAAATTTTTCAGGTTTGCAAGGAACAGCCAAAAAGGAAGCT
>JAOXJK010000023.1:53452200-53519603 GCA_025774025.1 Xenus cinereus | reverse complement strand
TTTATATATTTTCCCAAATTGGTATTGGAAGAAAAACGTAGAGAGCTTTCATCTCATGGATACACTACAGAAGAAACATGTTACCTATGAGGCAAGGCTGTACCATATGTACAGAAAATGGGATCTTGGGATGAGGAAGAAATAACGATGTTCATCTTTTTCTCATGTACCTTATATTGTGTACCGTCTCTGAAAAATCAATTTAATCCCTTTGACTGTCAGGCGTGGCTACTTGTTTTATCTTGCATTTCAGCAGAGAGATCATTTATCAAATACGTGAAGTCCTAGTCTAATGAGTTTTATTCTTTAAAAATAATATGTTAGAAATAGAAGTCTCATGGAATCAGAACAGAAAACACAGAAGATTGAAATTTTGTTTAACTCTTCTTGTTTTCATGTAACAAAATCATGCCCATAGTTTACGTATATATATCCAGTAAATTTCCAATTGCTCAAAATATTTTATTTTCTAAAAAAACAAACCAATCCCATCCCCTCCCCCTAATTTCATAATTTCTGACTACACTTTCTACCCATGCCCAAAGCCATACATTCAAAGGGCACGCACTGACATTACTATTTAAACAAAATGCTGGGAAGTTAGGCAAGCTCTTGCAAAGATCTGTAGAGAATTCACACTTCTACAAAAAAATTTTTATCTGAGTGCAAGGAGTCCAAGCTAGTGGCACAGATGGCATGATTCCTGAATATAATTTCCAAATTAAATTTACAGCCTGGGCAATAACCATCTGCAGTCAGCTTTAACCTCTGTGTCCTGGCTAAATGCTAACTGGCATCACTCATTCGCATCCTTCCAAAAATTCCTCAGAAGTTTAATCCAAATTCAATTTTCTTCACATTCCATGCTATAAATGTCTCTAAAGTCTTGCAGCATACTTTTAAATAGCTGGCAGAAGGGACTGCACTCCCATGATACAGAGCATAATCCGTCTGCATGGTTCATAAATACTTCCGTATCTTGTGGAATGGGAACTATTTTGTCAGAACAAAATTAAATTGGTTGAATCGGTGAAGAGTCATTCCAGGTACAAAAGACATGAACTCAGTGGAGTTTTCAGTCTCATATTAGTATCTGGGTATACAGAGACGAAACATTCACAGCAGCGTGCTGCCACTTTTAAAACACGAGTGCACAGTTTAAAGACCCAAGTTACCATCTCCTGCATGTTGGCTGGAAATGCTGTAAATGAAGAGCATCTCGGAGGCAAAGGCATGGAATAGCATCCTGGCTTCTCACAAACATACTCTACATAACTATTCTGTAGCAAAGACAGCGCAAGAAAAAAACCTCTCAACTTCTGAATGTGACTTCTAGTGCCAGAAAGGAAGGGAAAAACAGGACATTGTATTGTTTCTATGTAAAAAGGAGGGAAAATGTTCTATGTATTACAATTAATAGAAATCAATGAAAAAGACTTTTGACTGAAAAAATGCCTTACCTTGAGAAGTTGAGGAAATGAACATGTCTAGTGAATAAATAGGGCTGCTCCGCAGTGCTTATGTTTTTAATCAATTCCATCTAAAAAGAATTAACAAATCAAATTTTCCATGTTATGTCAATACACATTTTGAGACAAATCTAACTCTCAAACAACGTATGATGATGTAATTTTCAAGTGTGAATTACTCAGGAACTCCTTCCCCACTGTCCCTCCCAAACACTGTCATCAAGAAAGCACAGCTACTATTTCATGTCTAAGCAAGACAGGTTAAGCCACAGGCACCATTGTGCTGTCCTGGAGCTTATGTACTTCCAGAAGTGGGTATGAGTTTAGGGAAAAGTGTAAACTAAAGGAAAAATCTAAACCCTGCCTAAATCTGCACCAGAGCTTTGCAAGTGGCAGCTGCCCTCTATTCACCAGAATGCCAAAATATAAAATGCCTGAAACTGTAACAGAATGTGGGAGCTGAGCCAATGACCATTTTCATATAACAATAAAAATTGCCAACATTGCCAAAACACTGACTGATTCACCCATTTAAATATAGAGATCAGCACTTGCCATTCCTTTTATTATTACAGCAAATGAAGAGTAAAAATTAAATGGGCACTTTTTGAAAGATGATGCTAAGTTCTAGTTCAGGCACCTTCAAACCATTTAAATTTTTTTTAAAAAATACATTTTCAGATCATTAAAATGGAACAATGTAACCAGCATAGACGGAAGACTGTGCACCACGGATATGAGTATCTATGTTGTATAAGTTGAGTTACAGCTACGAACTAGAGGAAACTGAAAGTGTCTAGAGGAGCATCATGCTAGAGAATTGAGATGTCCTCGATAATTTTGCTTCCTTACTATTAATTTCCTAAGATTGATTTTCAGATTTTCTGTTGTGTGCTCAAATGCGGGCTATATTATGGACACTGAATACAAATGCATTTGAAGCGATAGGTATGAGTTACTACACTAAAAGTGTACCATGAAGAGCATGGTAGAAAACGACGCCCATGCCATAACAAATATTAAACTACATTTAAGAGACACAGGTTGTCAATTTTTTTCCTTCTATTTCCCAGTTTTGATATACGGATATTTTGTCATGGTTTTTTACACTCTGTCACATTTTACTGCTTCTCATCCATCTTTCATTCTGCATTTTTTCCTGCCTTCTTTCAGACAACACAAGCTATTGCCATTTAACCTCTAGCATCAAATAAAAAAGTGCACACACTAATATGCTTTTCCCAACATTTGCTCTGCATTCAACAATTTTATACACGTGCATGTCTGATGAGCACTGAAGCAGACAGCTCATTTTGTTTGTTGTCTCAGGATGGGCCTTTTCCTGTCAAATTAGTTTGAGTAAATCAAGGCACGTTAGGTATAGACCTTGTATATCAAGACATAGTAGGTCTGAGAAAACATATCAAAGTATATTTGTATATCAAGGTATATTAGGTCTGAGAAAGGCTGCAAACCCAAGGGAGTGGAACATAAAGAAGAGGAAAGACAATATAAAAGGAAAAGAGAAACAAGAGAAAACAGAGAGATGATGTATGGAGAAGTCAAAAAAAAAAAAGTGGCATGAAGGCAATAGGCCCCCTGCTTTAGTTAGTCGTATCTGGACTCTGGACTGTTTGATTCGGGTACAAACAGGTCTTTATACAGCTCCTTCAGTACAAGATAAATGCTATGAGCAAGAAATTAATAAATCTGAAGAGCACAGCTTGCCCAGACCAGAATTAGAAAGCCCAGGAAACTTTGAAATAATTGGCATAAAAGTGATTAAGTATTGTTTAAATCTCTGAAGAGACAGAAAGCTTTCCAAGCAAACCAAGTAAGTTGACATTTCTTTAGGATTGGTAACTCTGCCAAAAAATTATACTTGTTCACTTTGCAGAATGAAACAAGAGGAAACTCTAGAGGCTGGGTATCTGATGTGTGAGTTGGCTTCTTTTTTTGTTACAAGTTACAGGACAAGTGAAATTCTCAGAACTGTATGAAACTTTATGTAATAATGGCATTTTACCTGTGTTACTCTATCTGCACGAATGATGGAAGGAAGATGGCAGAAGGAAGTTACTGATACGTGATAGAAACTCTAATTCATGCCACTATGGTCATCACTTTTAATTCCATCTTGGAATAAATGAAATACCATCATTAGAGTATAAATATGGAGATGTGAAGATAATATAGCCACACAAACTAATCCCACTGAGTTTAAAAAGACAGGCAGCTTCAATACAATACCGCTAGATAAACGTGGCAGGGGAGTATATGCAAGTGTTAAAAAGTACGACGCAAGCCTCCCTGGCCCCTCAGCTCACCCTGGGGCTGGTACCAATTTGGTAGCACCAGGCGTGTTCACACACCACCACCCCCGTGTTTCCCATCGCACTTCACCCGATGTCGGTGTCGGGCTCGTGTCGACCTGCTGCCGGGCTGGCGGAGACACTTCTGCCTCGGGAGCAAAGGGAGGCTGGAAAGATGCACAGAGAGTAGGACAGCATCTGCCTCCTGGCTTTTTTTTTTTTCTTTAAATCTCTTGCTACCAAACTCAATCTCTCGAGCTATGATAATAGCTTACTCCAAAGCATACACGGAATTTTGTTTTTGACTTGAAATACCTTCATATTTAGACACTTAATGATCAACTGGACTTGTAAGCAGATGTGGATAAAGCTACAATGTGCATATGAACAAACAAGCGAAAACCATTCTTTTCAGAACGCAGCCAAAAGGGTAAGTAAGGCTCAACAGAAACAACACGCAGATGTCAGGAGGGAAAAATAAATAACTGTAATGGCTCACGGCCACATGCAAATTGTGGCCATATTTCCCTTGGGCCTCCCTCTCTCTGATCCCACTGTGCTGCACTGATTTCAGTCTAACAAGCCAAATGTATTGCTCAGGAATACCTAGCCATCTGCCCCTCCTTTTAAGATGATGTTAACGAAAAAAAGAAAAGAAAACAAAAATCTTTCAATGTCTCCCAGAAGAGTAAGGTCTCTAGCGTGGGGGTTTTTTGGGGGGTGGTGGTGGTGTGAGTTGGGTTTTGTTTGTTTGGGGTTTTGTTTTGGTTTTTTTTTTTTCTTACAAGATAATTAGTGTAAAGGACCTGCAGAGAGTAAGAGCGAGCAGAGGATGGAAGCTGTGGAAAGCAAGTAACTTGGGATGGAATGAGTGATGAAGGAGAGAGATACATACAAGCACAGGTGATCTAGGACATGGCCTTAAACCAACCAAAGTCTGAAAAGAGATGAAAAGGCACAAGCAGGAGAAGATAAAGCACCCTGGCAAACACTGTTAGGGAAGAGATGACCCAGAGTACATCCATGTTTGGAGGGAGAAGCTGTAAAAATATCTGGAGGAAGCCTGAAAGAAGCGCATGTCCACTAGGATAAGGCCATTCCTTGCTGCTGCCCTGAGCTCTCCTGTGGGAAACAGTGCTGAAAAGGGTAGTAATTTGCTTTTGAAATTAAGTAAATTACACCAGAGAGTTACTGCTGCTAAACAAGGACCAAGGGAGAGGTAAATGCCATGACATGGCCCAGCTGCATCAGCTCAGCTCGACGGCTGGGCAAAAGTGACCCAAAAGCTCTGGGTTCCCCCAGCAAAGGGGAGCACGCACACTGCATGGCAGGAGCCTGCAGAGATGCTAACCCACAGCAAGCGGTTGCAAAGATCTCCGTGGTGTGCTCTACACACATTTGCTGTCATTCCACCCCTCCGCCTCAAACACCAATTAATTGTAAGGAACAGAATCTTTAGCCTAAATGCTGATTTGCTCCCTAGTATAACATCTTTCTACCACTTTGACTCCTTGCTTAAGCTTTTACTCTAAGTTTTTCTCCAAAATTAATTTTCTGCATTGACTTTTCCACAGGACCTTTAAAGGAGACCAGATCCACAAACAGAGGCAATCCTGTAAATCACAAGATATATTTTTGAATCTTAAAGCCCACCTGAGCAAGAGCACCAAGAGGCAATAGTCCAAGGGGGAAGTTTTTTCCTTGTTTACTGTCCTATGCTACCACCGTAGGATCTCAGTTGGCCATACTGAAGAAATCAAACCATAATGGCTCAGCATCATCTGTGTATTTGTACTCAGCTGTTGCTGCATTGTAAATAACAATCCAGCAGATGGCACAGTGAAATGACGCTGAGAGAGACTGGATGGGGCCCTCCCCGAAAGGGGAGAAATGTGGAGGATGGCTCTGCTCCAGCCGCAGCATTGTTCCTGCACAAAAACTCCACTCAGGCTCGTGAGAGGGGACACCTTCTTTCCCTCTTCTGGAAATGGTCAGCCCCCTGCACTGGCTGCTCAGAGCAGTCCCGTTTGGTTCAAAATTTGCAATAGGTAAATTCTACTGGGAATAAAAAGAAATAATCAGATAATAACCTTGCCCAGGGAACAGCCAAAATGTTACTAGATTTTTTTAAGCCGCTCTGTTTCACTGGGAGAACATGAGGTCAAAATGTATGGTGAGACAACTGGGATTTTCCAAGCGAGGTCATCTGGATGACACCATGGTCTGTGCTAACACTGATACAAATAGGAAAATAAAAATAAAAATCTCTGCATCTGTCTGTCTTGTGAGTTCTTTACCACCTTCTACTGTTTTCAGTGTCTACTGAAGGCACGTAGGGTCCAGGAAGCACAAGTATCTACAGGTATTTGGTGTATCGCTTTCATCTCGGTATTCATTTCCATAAACAACTCACAGGAATGAGACTAGATCTTCATTTTCAGCTCTCAAAAATTTGGAATGGTTTCAAGAATTTCTTCAGCTCCCCAAGCAGCTATGACCAATTTTCTCTCTTTAAAAGCATTTAAGAAAAGCTAGTGATGGATTTTTAGTGTGTTAAATGGGAATTATATATAAAGCTGGCTGCACGGCCAAAAGGATAGGTAGTAGAAGGAAACATTATGAGGATAAACTATCAATTAGTCTTGTATGTGATTGGTATTTGTATGTCTACAAGCATACTCATTCTTACTTCTCCAAATGCAAAAAAATGGGGGTGGGGGAAGAAGTCAGGGAGGAGGAAGAATTCATTTTGCAACAGTTCATGTGTCATTTTGAAGCCACATCAATTAGATTGACTTTGTATACATGAATACTACATGTTATTTTCTGTATTTAATTTACTTGGAAATATTATAGCAAATGGTAAGGCACAGATTAACTCATCTGTTTCCAGAACTCACTCCCTTATGCCCACAGATGTTCAAAGGCTGCACTTCTAATTGCTGGCAGGCGCACATAATTTGGGAAAATTTCTTAGTAGGAAGGAGTCTGAAAAAAGCAATGAGAATATGGATCCCAGTTATGTGCAATCTCCACAGTCATTAAGAACACCTACGTGCTTAAATTAATTTAACAACAGCAGATACTGCATAAACTAAATAATTACAGAAAAGTCTTAGCTGGATCAGGGCTTTAACCAAACGCAGGACAGACAAATGACAGAAGGAAGAGAGATGTATCATCTCCAGCGAGAAGCCCACACTCACGCTGGGAGCCTACAGCCGTCTTTTCTCTTGTTCCAACGCCTAGAGCCTGAGACCATCCATTCTCTTAACTTCCTCTTGTGTGCACCACATTAGAGATGGAAGAAATAATTTATTTTTTCATATTCTGCTCATAAAAACTGAGAAGACAACTAAAAATACCCTAAACAACAGAACAGTTACTGTCTCCAGGCATGTTTCCTTGCGATCAAAGGTACTTTTCAGCAAAAGTACTCATTAAATGATGAACCCATTGTAACTATGTAAATAAGCCATAAATTAAAATGAAGAGACTCAAGTTATAGTAAAGCAATCTATAGAGTAAATCTTCAGCTCTGTAGCAATACTTCCAGCACCACCTGTGTTCCAGCACATTTGCTGTCTAGTAACCTAACAGCTTCTGGAGTGCAAAAAGTAATGCAGGTATCTATCCTCCGGCAGTGTATTGGTTGCATCAAAAATAAGTCTGGGCCTCTCCGGAATCTCCACATGCTGGACTAAAGCACAGAAGACTGTTGAGATTTGATCTTGTATTGTGTTTAACAGAGGATAATCTGCCTACTAGAGAAAGGCAGAACAGAACTGGAACGAAGTAGCCGATGAGGGTGAAAGCTCATTATTATTAATACCTGAAAGGTTTTTAGGTTTTATCATGCATCTCCCAATCAGCAACGAAACTCGGTGAAGGACATGGTCAAAACAAAACCAAGACAATCCAAAACACAAAAGCAGTCATACCCGCAGAAATTCCATATCCTACAGTTAAGCAGAAAAACTACGCAGGCAGGCTCTGTAGCAGAGGATAGTTTGACTGCAACCTCATGGGACCATTTTGTGAACTCCCAAGGCTCCATAGTGCTGCTGGTGGGATAGAGAGGAATGCTGTAGCCCAGGCTTTGCCCCTTCCCTTGGCCACAGGTGAGGGCATTTGGGGGGACACTGGCCTCACCCCACAGCTTTTCACTGGGGGTTCGCACCCAGCCATGCACAGAAGCCTTTGGGCTAGCTTGGCAGCCCTGGCAAGCTGGTCCCCACCTTGGGCTGGTCTTGAGTGCTGCGTGGGGTTAGGTGAGCCAGCTGCTGGTGGGACTCCAACGGCCGCCTTGGAAGGGAGGAGGATGGGACCTGCAGGAGCAACATCTGCTCCCAAATTCCCATTATGAATGAACTGCTGTATCTAAAACAACAAACTTATGCTCATCAAGAGGCTACAAATAAATCATCCCCTATTACAGCACAATGTCACTGGCAGGCCCGCATCCATATTTTGATCATCACACACATCCTTCTGTGGTTTGCAGGCTGCCTAAGACTTGATGCAGGCAGTTACTGCAGCATTTACCTGATCAGCAGATCAAAACAGCAGCTGTGGGCAGTGTGTGCAACAGCCGTGTGTACGGCATCTGGCTACATCTGTACACTTGGGAGCCTCAGTTTTTTTTTTTATTACTTGCATCGATATCTAGTGATGGCAGGGACACTCTCAGAGGGCAGATGGTTACCCTAAATACAAAGGAATTTAAATAACTGGATCTTTTGTGGAGTCAAAAAAAGCTGCAAAATAATGCCCTCTATAACTTTAAGGGAACACGAAAAGGGGTGTCTGGGTAAAGAAGTTTCATGCGGTGTTTCCACTTGCCTTAGTGAGGGTTGTGCGATAACATGAAAAAGACGTATGAGCAAGAGGCCGAGATAGGATCGAGGGCACGTCAGATTATAGCAACACGGCTTAGCATGGCCCTGGGATACAACTTTTTGAAGCAACCGATCACTGGAAGCGAATTAAGAAAGTGAGCAAAACGCCCCTGTTGGCTATTCTTTACTCCTGCTCTGCTTAAGGAGACCCGAGATAGGTGTGAATAAGCCGGCCCGCTTACATGATAAATGTCTGTGCCCCGCAGATACATTAATCCAGGTCCCAGAAGCTGTTAGCACCTAACTTCACTTGTACTAACCCTTCTTGCCGCACTGCTGGACTAGCTGCTACGCTGACTAAATTCAAGAGTTGGCTCGCTGGAAGTTAGTTTGTCTGGTTAGCTGCCACACCGTGTTGCTCTTGGCTCTACCATCCATTTCTCCCATTAACTGAAGTATTTAGAGGGTGCTGAATTCTGGCTGATTACTGAGGTCAAAGTAGGAGTACACCTTTTCAATACTATTTTTGCTAGCATGTGCCTTTGTCTGTCAGTTTCACAAACATAATAAGAAAAGAGGATCTAAGACCAGCAAGAGTAACTTACCTGTTCATTTTTGGTCAGTCTCGTTTTGTTATGGATGTCAGATGTAACCAGATTGAATCCGTGTTTCTCTGATAAAATTCTCAAAAGCAAAACCACAGTTCGGCTCCCACACTTTCCAACTCTGTTGTAGACCACCTGGCTGGGGAAAGGAAGTACCTAAATAAAGATTGAAAAAACCATGGAGTCAGTATTTTTGTTTCTGTGTACCTATGAATCACAGTATATCTTGACTTTAAGCCAAAAGATACATACAGGAGAATTTCTAGGGCCCTGCCCAGGTCAGAAGCATTCATTTCCCTCAGCAAGCTAGAAGCTCTTTAGAATAGAAACACATGGCTCAGGAGATGGCAAGCCGAGATTCTCCCCTCATGATCCAGTTTAATATAAACGTGCAGATTGGTAGCTAGTCCAGAAACACTTAGCCACTGCTGGTGTCTTCCAGTGAAGATGATGATGAGCTTAAGTTTGCTGCTTGTAACCTCACTGCAAATAGTCAGCTTAAGTTGACTGCCTCCCATACAAAGAATGAGGAGAAGTGAATTTGCACAACAGTTTGGCAACTCAAAGTGAAGTTGACATAACACAAGAGGAATGCTGGAATTGCAAAACTTCAGCTTAAAAATTAAAAAAACCCCAACCAACCCCCAGTTGTATAGAGCTAAAATTAACCAACTGCTTCAATTTCAAATATAAACATGAATCTTCCAAAGAGACCCAGAGGACAAATCCTGCCACTGGCTAGGTATGTACTTGTGGAACAAACCACACCGGGGCCATAGCTGGCCTGAAGGCCAACTGGCACAGTCTGATCACCTCTGTACAGGTAATGTTCACTAAACTTCAAAACAGCACAGCCACATCCAATCTGTCAACTGGGACCAGTTTCCAGCCCACGCTAACTCTTGCACCATGCTCTCTTTCTCAGGAAACCAGAACAAGCGAGTATTACTCCAGGACAGTGAATTCCATTGGAGACATGCTTGTTTTGTTCCTGGACGATGTCCACGGGCAATTCCTTCAGTAAAAGGCATTCTGAAGTCACATTATTGCACTAGACAGTATTTGGTGTATAGGACGTAGCAGCAGCATCTGGTAATATTACAGACCAAGAGGCATCTGTTTTCAAGCCTTTTAAACTGGCTAACGTAGGGGCTCACAGTTTCATCCACACAGCGCGTATATGGCAGTCGCTTATGAAAAGCTCATTTTTCTATTAAGATGATGGCACAAAATGTTTCCCAACATAGGGCCTGCACCCTGGTTCCAGGTGACGTGTTCAGCACAAGGAACAGCTTGTGTGCCAAAGTGACGGTGTATCTCAGCCTATAGCTACTCATGCTGTTGATGCCATCACATTCTCCCAGCAGAAGGGATTCTAACATAAAAGCAGTCAAATGAGGCGTATGGGCTTCTGGCACTTCTCACAGTATTTGAACAGCTAATAGATCTTCATCAGGGAAGCAAAATGACTCCTCAGGCAACCCTTAAGATTACTTTCAGAGAGGACTGCAAACTAGAATAAAAAAAAAAATAAAAGAAAAAAATCTGGATTCCCTTATATATAATGGGAACATACTGGCACTTTGCTATCAACATCACACTTCACAACCAAAAGAACATAACTATTGCTACTGGTTGCAATGTCTAAGATATCCTTCACTGCAACATAAACATGGAAGCTGCCATTCTCCAAATTACCTGGGGAAGGGGTAGGTATTCGGTAATCATGGCCTCGGTTAAGCTTTCCAAGTTCCAGGACGTCACATCTGCTAACTCAGCAAGTAAATACGGGTCTCCCAAGGCTTGTATAAAACCCACATAACACACCAAACCGTACTATTTTGTAATATTTTTATAAAGTTTTCTATGAGAAACCTAGCCCCTTTATCCCTTGGAAGCCTTGCTTCCTGTGAAATGCAAAATCCCAGCCTCAATGACTAGGGAACTCCAAAGGTGATGAATTTAACATCTCTATGTCACAGCTGTAGCTAAACTTTTCCAAAACAACCGCTAATGATGCCTGAAAGGTTAACATTTGAACACATTTTATTATGTTGATTATAATACCAGGGACACCACAAGGGAAGCTTTTCTTAGGCAAGAAGACGAGCCATATTATGGATTGTCCCCTTTTTGATTTCATTTCTTCGAGTAACAAGAACCAGCATCAGTATGTGCCACCACCATCCGCACACCACCACTGCAACTTGTGGAGTGGGACTTTCTCTGCTCAGACATACACTTATGGCACACTTTGCTGTGCAAGTAGGTGAAAGTCTTCAAGAGAAATGTTAAATAGAGGCTGACAAGCGCCAGTGAGGGAACGAGAGCAAAATAGCATGTGTTTGCACAGCATCCTGGAAACGGGATAAATGATGAGAGTTTGTAGGGGTATCGTAACGTTTAAAAACGCTTCATAATTATTAACTGCTTTGATTTTCATAGCAGAGTCGCACTTTGCAACACAGAGAGCAAAATTTTTTCTTCATTAGTACTTTACTCATTTCAAGGGAAATTTTGCTGCACCCAGATTGCATTCAATTTCTAATTAAATCCCTGACTTGATTAGCCAGTAACTTGATTATTAATATCAGTCTTTAAAAATGAAATAAAATTAAAGCAGGCCTTTGTAAAATCTCTATCCTAAGTGCAAACAACTTTACCAACTAAAAAAATGGCAGTTGCTACCAAGTTTGGCCAGTTCTCACCTTTGTTTCTGAAACTCACCTTCTTATGCAGCACAATTCTGTTCTGAGCACAGACGATAACCATGGCAACCCCCAAAAAGAAAGCATAAGTAAACACTCACTGCAGATAGAGAAAACTGAAATAAAGGGCTATTATTTTCAGACAACTGTTTGGTTTAAAGGAGGCCAATATATCAATGCTTTGATTCAGTAAAAAACTGAATGCACTTAGGTAAAATCTGACAACATTTAAGAGAAACTCTACAGCTCAAAGCTCACTTCAGAAGAACACAGTCATTAAGGGTAATCAAAACTTGACTTGCAGCACTGCTGACTGTGGCCAGCTTTAGGGATTCACTGCTGAAGCTTTGCTCATGTTTCCTCTGTTTACGTCACCATCCCACTTACACACCTAAATGCACCAGTGGGTGCGCCCACTACACAAAGCCATCAGGCTTCTCGTATATAAGCAAGTATTTGTTTAATGTGACCAGTTCCCTTAGGACACTGAAAATCTGCTTTCTGCATTTTAGAAAACGTCTAAGTAACTTATTAGAGGAAGAAATACTTCTTCCAGAAAACTGAGTTTGTATTAGGCAGATCTAGAAATGCAAGAAATTGAAAACTTTTTCAGGGAGGAAAACAGCAGCTGGAGGTTTACAAAACGCTAATTGGATTACATTTTATTTTACAATGAGAGTTTGTATCATGTAGACTGACTAACTGCTGAGGTGATGCTCTGGCAACATGATATTCATGTAACAATATACTCAACTTAAAAATAATTACAGAGTGACTTTATTGAGCACTGCATCAAAGCCCAGAGGTAATATAAACAATTCAAACATGTAATTCACTTTGGATTTATATTAATTACTACTTACAGCTACAACAAGTAAAACCCACAGTATAATTAAAACAACTCTCTCCAAGGGTTTGGAAAGTTTTATAACAATTTACTTGTCAGTTCAAACTGAGGGGTTTTTTTCTTTTCTTTTGTTCCACAGTTAAATAAGATGTCAAGAACCACTGTGAATGAAATCAAGGAGAAAAAAAAAAAGCAAGTTTAACCCAAAATTAATTTGCATTACCGACGATGACCTAGCAGTTCTGTCTGGTAGGTCTGCCAGTCTCAAGAGGGAAGCCATTTCTCAGATATTCTGACAAAAGCCCAGGCTCCCATCTTCAGTGTCCAGGTAAACTTTTGCACCATTAAAAAAAATTAGGCTGGATAACTACTTGCAGTGTCAACAATTTAGGGATCCACCCAAAGGCCTAAATCATTCCACTTTTAACTGAGCCAAATCCTGTGTAATTTTGCCCACCTGCCAAAAATTTCTCAGCCCAGGTACAATTTGCCCAGACAAATAACTCATGTCAGAGACACATGTTCCCAGAAAGCAATCCATTAACTTCACAGCTCTGCAAGTGACCCCTGTCCTTACTCATGAAAGGGGCCAGAAGTGGGTGCCAGTACTGGCTTCTCCTTTCTGAGTAGACACTAACATGTGGTCAGACAGTGTTCCATGTTTATCACATGAATGAGGCCAACCAACACAGAGAAAACTGGTAAGATTGCAAAAGCAACGAAACATTTGCTGATGTCACACACCTTTATACAGCATCGCATCTTCTGAGTGCAACCTTTCCATTTTTTTTTTCCTATCCAACTGAGGCAGAATTATAAGAATTTTAAAAATGGCCTACTGGGTCAAAGCAATGGCTGATTTGGTTCATGAGCACTGTAAAATGCTCGTTAGGCACCTAAAAAACCCCCGCACTGTCAGCAGTCCGTTTCGCTCCAGTCTCTCCCCTCCTCCTCCAACGCTCCCAAAGATTGCACAGGGGATGTTAGAAGGCACATCCTTGCCTGTTGCCTGAAGAATTTCTCACACCACTTGCTATACCAATAAATTCCAGAATTTTGTTACCTATCGTGCACTGCATTTTTAGCTTATCTTCTACCATTTCCAGAGAATACCTATTCTCACATTGTGGATTTCATGAAGACAGATGAGATAATTTAGTCATCAGCTTTGAGATCTTCTTTGGTACACTGGATGCCTCTTTTTAATTGATGTTTATTCCAAGCCTGCCACAGCCTATTTAAAGACAAACTCTAAGAGATAACATGTTCTAAACCTAACTTCATCAATCACTCACAAAATTTCATTCCACACAAATATCACCTTATTCTTACTCACTTTTAAAGCAGTTACAACAAAAAATTGTTAACACAAAAAAGAATTGCTAACACAAAGATATGTCAGCAGAAAACATGACTGAAAGATGAAAAAGAGAGCAAACAAAACAAATTACTAGTCAGCCTCCTTCTTCCCCAGCTAAACTTCACAGATCCAGTTATGTCAAGATCCACCTGTAGAGACTAGTGACACTGGACAGAGTTAAGCTTTTGGAACTAACCAACTCCAAAGCAAAGCAGACAGCAATATCCCCTCTACAGGTCACTGAAAATATACTAGAAACCACAAGAAAGGTAAGGGTGAACTTTGTTTTCAGAGTTTGAAAGTCATATAGCTGTAGTGGAGCACTGAAAACAGGGCAGAAGAAGAAACGGAAGATTCTTCTGTTGCATTTTCATTAAGCAACTAATTTAATTGAAAAAGGATGACTTCCCCACCACCACCCTGCCCCAAACAACACATTTCATCTGTTTTGCAGCTGACATATTTGGAAGAATAAGTTAAAATGTGTTTTCTAATGATTCAACATCCCTAAGTACCAAAATAAATCGAAGACATCAGCATGGAGCACAAGTAGCAAAAGGAGACTAGTTGTAGACCTAGTCCTCAAACGTATAAAGACTTAAGAAGAGCACTACTATTAAATGTCTGCCACAGCTCATGGTTCCTGATGTGTCCCCAAGACAGATTGGCCAATTTCAAAACTTCCAATAATTTTTCAGTGAAGTACTGCACCCTTACAAATCTAAGAAGAGCTCAGTACAAAGCATAGTAAAGTCTCTCTGTTAAGTCTCGGATCACATCCTATTACAAGATACTATGGCTATACATATGGCAAATTGAAAGTATGATAACATCAATAGCAACCTGGGAAAATTACCAAGAAAAGGTCAATGATCAAGTTTTCAAAGTTTTGACTGCATCCTGTCAACGCATTTCATTTTGCTCTTTTTATATGGTACACCTGATTTACCTCCCTACAACAGCAGCTCGCAGGAGATCAAAGCCTCGAGTTCTGCAATCTGCTGCACAGGATTCCCTGCCAAAGAGCAGGTTTATTTCAAGTATTTGAAATTAAAGCAATGTTCAAATTCAGCCCATGCATACAAAGAGTCAGAGAGGCTGGTAAAGATCAGACGCTCTCTTCACCAAGCAGTTTTAGGTGGTCACTGATGTTAGGCAGCCTCTGGAGGTGTAAGCAGAACTCCTGGTTCTAATAATTCAGCAACGTTTGCTGCACACATGCAAAGGCAGCTCCGCTTCCTCTCAGGGATGAAGCAGGTGAGGGAATCACCCTACCAAACAGATAATTGGCTAGAGAGGGAGTACAACCAACACCTGCTAGATGAAACAAATCTTTTCCCCTCACCCCTTCTTAGCATGCTTTTCAACCTCCTCTTCATTCTTTCCTCTGCAGCTTGCAATTTGTTCACCTCTTCTGGGACCAAAATTAGATATAGTGCTGCATCATCACCCTACTGCCAAAGAGAACTGAACAGTTATCCTCTGTATCTTGCAGACAGCTCTTTTTAAAACATCGCAGGATGGCATTTAGAAGAACCAAAGCATATGGGACTGTTGCTGGTATAGAGAGGGTTGTAGAACATAAAGCCATCACTTTTTTTCTTCCTTACCCTACATGCAGATTACAACAGGAAAAGAACAGGAAGTCATTAGTTTTCTTGCACAAAGCAGTATTTTCATCTCTTACTTCTGAAGTTCATCACATTGTGGAAGTAATTTTACTGGTGTGCACCTATCTCATAACAAGATAAAGGAGATAAATGATGTAAGGACGTGGTTCACTGACGCTGGTATTTGTTGAGGGAATTCAGGTAGATTAAGAATTTTGGTGTCACTTTAATTACCCAGTTTCCCAGAGGAAGGTTTTCTGTGTAATATCAAAAACCCCTTAAGCTGCAGGATTTGTGCAAGCCAGATTTTAACTCCAGAGCAGTTTCACATTATATGTATATGTATCTTGGAACTGTAAAGTTTAAAACTGCTGTTTTTCCTCCTGAGCCCAGGGTTTTGTACACTGCGATGTGCTCAGAACACACTGGCACAGTTATTCTCTGTTTAAGTAACAAATCCTATCACATCCAACCCACATGTTTGTATTGGATACTTACAAAATGAGAGATACTAAGTAGCTAAGCCTGGTTTTAAAACTTTTTATAACACATCACGGCACTGGTGTTCCCTTAAGTAACCTAACTACCTTACAGTGGTTCCTATCCTTCCAATGCAATATTCACAAATTCACCCCGGGAGCCAATAATATTGGATTTGAATGTGGTGAGTGGTAGACTAAATAATTTATTCCTCTGTATGTACTTGTCTTTCTTCACATTGAGATTTAACCCTTTTGTACCTATTGTGGTTGACTATCTATTAGGCTGCAGATAGGGTTTCACCGTTGCCAAGGATCTGTCACACTGTGTTTCAGTTTGCCCTCCTGCACTTTACGCTCCCTTCAGTAGTTTCACATTTTAGTTTAATGTCTTCAGCATGCTTGTCTTTTCCACTGCACTTTGCGCAGGCACTTTATAAGTCAATTGCAGTATGAAATAAAGGTTGTTTATAGCCGTCACTGGATTTTCATTTGTAAAAAAGGCCAGTTCTGTTGGACCGTAACCCACACGCTCGTTACTGATGGAGCTGGCTCTGAGGTGCTCTTGCTCTGCATGCTCAGAGGAGCTCAAAGGGAATGGATTTCCAGCACAGCTTCTGTAGGTAACAGATTCAAATCTAGTTTATGACAACGTGTCGCCACCTGGAAGGTGCCACACAACACCAAGAAGCACCTACAGGAAGGACAACATGCTGCTGGCCAACCCTTCCAGCAGAGCCAGAACATAGCAGAAATCCCAGTGTCACCTAAAATTATTCAAAGGCCCAGAATAACTCCCTTGACTGACCACAGTCCATGTCTGAGTCACAAGTGGATCCTGTGGTCTTGGAGATGCCACATGTAGGAAGCAATAATGGACAAGGCCCAGCAACAAGTGCTCCCATTTCACCATTCTGCAATCCGAAATGATTAATCTGGCTTGCTCAGGCAAACCAAATGTCATTCCTGCTGACCAAGGCAGGACTCCTTCCATTTCAATGGAGGGAGCTCCTCCCTGCATCTACTCAAAATCCACAATGGTGCCAGCAGCAAAGGCCTCCACACTCCCCAAGGACGCTGGAATTCCATGGGTGCTGTCCTGAGAACTACCTGTTCATACCCACACTGCTTTGTCCTTAAATTATTTGCCCAACCTCTTCCTTCCCCTGAATTACCATGATACCACCACTCTCACACAGAGCCCTTTAGCGCAGTCAAGACACCTTCTCCTCTTTGCCTGATGTCTTGACTCTACTGTTGACCACTCATAGGCGACTTCACAATCTCATTTTTGATTAAAGCTCAGGGCCCTGATTACAGCACTTCACCGCTGTTTAATGTTTCCTGAACTATACCTCAAAGTTTTGTAAAGCCTGAGTAGAAGACTGCCAGGACCTATCAGCTCGTGTTCAAAATCATGAGGCTTTCAAAATAATACTAGAATTATTATTTGGGTTTTTGTCAGTTTTGCGAGCCTCCACAGCATTCTAAGTTCCAAGCTTTCAAAGTTTTTTTTCTTCAAACATCATAGCTAGAAAAAAAAGTGGGTTTTTTTCAGGCCAATTGAGATTCTTTCAGAACTGTTTAATGGTAACACTCTAGGATTTAAGAACAAAGTCAACAAATATAACACTCGTGGTAAAATCACGAGTGGTCCTCAACTGAGTCACAAGACTCAGCAATATCAACCAAATCAGTTTGTCACTTGAAAAGATACCCTGTCATGCTACCTCTATCCAGAATGGCAGATTTTTCATTTTCCACTGAAGATTTAGGTCATCAAGACCCAGTGATTAGACTTCAGTATTATAATTCAGTACTTCCTAATAAAATGATAGTGAAGTTGGCCAGGATTGAGTGGATATGAATGAGTAGTTATGACCCTCCCCTATGCTGTGTTAGTTTATTAATACCTTCCTAACATGGAAAGAAGGTGAAGAAGAGGGGAATGTATTGCACAGATGGAAATTTACAACTGTAATCTGTAAAAAATATTTATATGCTCTGAAATAATCTGCATAGATGCTTTGCAGGTGAACAAAAATCAACTCAGAATGGATTACGCAGTAAATTGCAGGGACAACACAGAGCTATGTTAGCTTCAGAAGTGGGGATGCTAATGGCTTGGGTAGTTTTTTAGCTCTGGTATGTGGTGTAGAAAAAAAAGCTACAGGTTGCAAAATTGGTGATACCAGAATTTTTCTGGTTTGTGTAACAGCAAGTAGGCTGCTGCATTAATGCCAGAGGCAAGCAAAATTCACCTTTAACTAGGCACACAGCCTTGACAATTAAAGCAGAAACCAAAAGATGAAATACTTCCCAAGCATCTTTGAAATCAGATGGATGAAAACTACAGGCCACTGTCATTCACAAAACCTGCATCCCTGTTGTCTCTCAAAGTCTTTCAAAATTGAGAGGCTGAAAATGTCAGGTTTAGTAAAAAGCCAATTCATTGCTGTTGAAACTTCTGCAGGATGTCAGCACGCACAGTATCCCTCATGGATTTCTCTTCCTGCGACAGGCAATCTGGCTTTCATTTCCCAAATCTCTTTGTACTGTCCATTTACCATCAGTCAGCCTCCCCATATCAACACCTTTCTGATACGTTATAAACGGAAATATTAAAAAGAAGTAATCGTCTTCTCTGTTTTGGTAAATAACAGAATAAAATAATTCCTTGTCCTGAAGCCTCTTGATCAACAAATTAATATGAACAAACCAAACAGAAATTAGTATTCCAGTAGTATTCAAAAATTTTTATCACCTAAATCACATTTGTGATCCTAGTTTTTGTCATACCTCCATAATACTAGCATGCTATCATTCACCACCTATAACTTCAGCAGGATTCCAACCAATTATAAGTAACAGACAATGGGGAAATCTGGAAAAATCAGATTTTTCTTTCCTTGAGATATTGTCATTTATAAGGGAGGAGAACACAATTTAAAAGAGCATAAAATAATTATTTCTGATATTTCTACAATTATTTTACACTGCTTTAATAAACTGAAGGCAGTGAAGAAATATTTTATGTTTTTGAAAATCACAGTATTCTATTGGCTATACTGGGCTCAACAGGACAGCTACACAGATCTTTGTGGTTAAGGCACTTACTGAATTCTCTTATAATACTTTGATTTTATCAGCCAGGTATTGAGTCTGGTAACCACAGGAAGTTAATTACTCTATTTTAATAATTTTCTAAATTCTGACAATTTTTGCTAGCTGAAAACTTTCACACTACACGATCATCTCGTAAACAACTCTTCATTTTACAAACAGGATAGGGCTTTTTTAATCACTGAAATCTCCTCCCACCCTGCCCTGGATGGATTGCTTCAAAGATTACCCACCGTTTAAGAACAGCTAAACAGAGAAATTCAACTGTATCAAAACCACACACGCTACTATTCATGCTCTTAAAACCCCTGATAAGCATGTAAGTAAAAGGAAACAAATCTTGCTTGATTATTGTTTTTTGCTTTGTTTTTTTTTTTTTTAAATCAAATACTTCATCCCTAACAAATCAATCACTTAAGACTGTGGAGTGCTGAAGGAGTATAACCATGTTCTCAAAAAAGATGGCTAGAACTAAAGCACAAGTTCAAATGAAACAGGAATTATCCACTACAAACAAAAATCAAAATGAAAAGAAAAATGCACAGCTCTTGGCTGTTATCTTAGTACTGCTATCACAAGAATTGGAAAAAATAAATCTAATGAACATAAAAACTCAATGTAATGGGGGAAATGCTGACATCAAATTTTAGTAAAATTTAAAGTCAAATAAAAAACCAAAAAGATCTACTTGACAATGGAGGGTGGCAAGTACTGGATACAGTACGTACATACCAAAGGCCACTCAAGGTTTCTGCTGCCTTTTCCCATAGTCTTGATCCATAAGGAAAACATGAACAATTATCCCATAAGTACTAAGAAAGAACTGAAAGAATGGTGAAAAGGGTATTTATGCACTTTACAGCTTCAAACCAATACAATCAGACAAAACATATGTTGTGTATGCATTTTATTTCTTTTCATTTTGACCTCGTCCTGCCCACATCCATTTTTCTATTCACTTAAAGCTTTGAAGCACTGTCACACGTGTTCTAAGCACAGGGCTTTGCTGACACCTAAACAGCTGCCAAAAGACATTGGGTCCATGACAGGCATCCCATGGGAAATCCATGAAGAAAAGGAGAATAGCGCATTTGAATGGAATTTACCTGCCATCTATATGCACAGCTCCTTTACACATATATATCAGCTGCACCAAAAGAGGGACATATCCTGATGCTCCTGCCAAACTCTCAGGGGAAAAGCTTTCAATCAATAACAGTAGACTTGATAAAGATCACATATTTGTCCTCAAAGGTCAGCTTCACCACCTTGGATGAAGGAAAAAGCCTCAGGAAGTTTTGCTAAGGAAATAACTAACCCAAATACTGGAACATAATACACCTGGTTTCTTTGTTGAAATGCTTATACACGAAATGTATCAACTGAACACCATCAGTCACGACAAACATCAATTTCACAGGTGTTATTTAAAAACAGGCTAGCATCTATAAGCATTACTTAGACTCCAACCTACAGTGAAAGAATAAAAAAAAGATCATTTTGCAAAAATCTAAAAGTTGATATTTTCAGATGCATACAAAAAATCCCAGGAGGCAGTCAGAGATTTGAACTAGAAAATTCAAGTGCTTTAACTTGAAGAGTAAATTTTCATTGACAGGGCAGGAGGCTATGTTTGGCTTAACTATATTACCTTTTTATTTGTCACCTACTAACACCAGCAAGACCAGAGGAATTGTAGGGTTACTGGAGGAAGCACACAGAGATCTGTCTTAGAACTCGTGAAAATCTAGAATTAGTCAATCTCTGCTCAAGTCTTTGGTATCTAAAGACCAAAGAAGAGTGGCCTATGCCATACCTTCGTACCACTGACATGGTAACCTTCATACCACTGGCAAAGATAACCATTGCTAATCTTTAACAGTCAAGTAAACCCTTTACTGGGGGAAGACTTGAAAAGCTGGCTGAACTACCCTAAAATGGAGAACCAGAACCACACCAGCAATGTTCATGTACAGCAGTGAGCAAAGCTTTCCTTCTCTGCTTGCACTGAGAAAATTGCTGCCGCCACCTTTATTTGAAAAAACAGCCCAGTACCCTGATCTCCTGAAACATGATGATTTTATTTGTTATTCAAAAAATGGGTGCTATTTTCAGTTCTTCCACTGGGGAAAAAAAACCCCACATAGTATTTTAAAAGGACAAAGTTTTGGCACCTAGCCATGACAAAAAGCCAAAACTAATACAGTTTCCAACAAAACACTGGAATGTACTCTGCAAAACAGCTACAGTCCAGTGCATATCAACTGTTGGTGGCCTTCCACTACAGCTAACAGCATACCACCGGTATTAGCTATAGAATCATAGAATTGCCTAGGTTGGAAGGGACCTTTAAGATCATCTAGTCCAACCATCAACCTAACACTGATAAAAACCATCACTAAACCATTTCTCTAAGCACTATGTCTACCCATCTTTTAAATACCTCCAGGGATGGTGACTCAGCCACCTCCCCAGGCAGCCTGTTCCAATAGCCCTTTCAGTGTAAAAAATTTTTCAAATATCCAATCTGAACTTCCCCTGGCGCAACTTGAGGCCGTTTCCTTTCATCCTATCACCTGTTACTTGGGAAAGGAGACCAACCACTGCCTCTCTACAACCTCCTGTCAGGTAGTTGTAGTGAGTAATAGGGTCTCCCCTCAGCCTCCTTTTTTCCAGGCTGAACACCCCCAGCTCCCTCAGCCTCTCCTCATAAGACTTGTTCTCCAGACCCCTCAACAGCTTCATTGCCATTCTCTGGACACGCTCCAGCACCTCAATGTTTTTTTTGTAGTGAGGAGCCCAAAACTGGACGCAGCACTCGAGGTGGGGCCTCACCAGTGCCCCTGGGCCGTGTACTGTTGTTCATTATCTTAATTTTTAGTTTTTAAGGAAACACATTAAATTAGAATCCTTTTGACTCTAAAACTTACTTCCTAAACTACTAAACCCTCCTCTCATGTTTTCATTTCATTCAGGGCACGCTGTAATTCCCTCTGATGAATACAGCGGGCATTAGGAAAACGCTTCATATAATAGTGCCATGAAGGAGTGAGCACACGTTGAATGCAGCAGGGCACAGGAATGCTTTCCAGCGGAAGTGACTGCCAGGATTGAAAGAAACAAATTTTTCATCTGTGCATTATATGTGCTACTAAAGTAAGGTGCATTATGTCATCTGTGCTTTGTGAGGACCACAACTGAAAATACTATTCGTAATGAAATATTTTCAATGTTGGATTCAGGACTAATTTCTTCTGACACCTTTTTAAATGTCAACTTAAAGCATTCATTGACCTTAACTATCTATTAACTTAAGTGTAGACAGTTATCTAGTCATATGAATAGAAGTGACCTGAAAGATAATGACAATTACAGTGAGTTTAGTTTCACTCACACAGGCAGAGTTCACAGTTCAGAGCTGAAGCTGTAGGACAGTGAATAATCGCACTAAGCCAATAATGCAATGCATGAGACATACAAAGCAAGAGCATCTTCATGCAAAACATGACCCTAAGCAAATACTGAATTATCTGCCCTTTTACTAATCCCCACCCATGTTTTGATTAGAAGAATGAAAAACAAAACAAACAAATGCGCTCAACAACAAGACGACTTGCCCACATGTTGTCCTAGGGATGACCAAAATGTGTCCATCCATCAACATTTCTAAACACAGGCAAGTACTTAAAAAAGCAAAATACCTTTAACTTATACAAGGCTATAGCCTGTTACTCCACTGAGCTATTCACCAAGCTTTAAGGAGTGAGCGTGATTACAGAGGAAGCCCAAAAACTTTACCAACTGTAAGTAGCTAATCAAAGAGTATCTACATGACCAATCAATCCATTGTGTAGGTATCTAATCAGCTGGCCTTTCTACAGACAGAGGAGCTGTAGCTGGATGAAGCTGTATGAACACAGCCCAAAATTACATGTTTAGATAGGCAAAAGTAATTTTCATAATGTAAACAGGAAAGTGTCTGGGTTGGATAAATCTGTCCAACTGCTACTGCCTGTTGGACTATAGTTCCCACCCACAGCACCATTAATTGGTAATGCAAAGTTCCTAAAGTAAAAACCCCAAAATCTGAATAAAGTTTCTGAGGTTAAAAACTCTTATCTAGATTACAGCCTTTTCCTTACTGGCACAGCTAGGCATTTCTGAATGCTAATGCACGCATGAAAAATGCAGGTCCAGAATAAGCATTGCTTTACCCTTCTGAGCTGAGGTCTCACTGTGGAGACCTGACAAACATAACGCTTTACCCCCTGCAAGCTGCTGTACTTCTGGGCAAGAGAAGCACATGGTACCCAAATAACAAAAAAAAAAATCTTTCAGGAGCATAAGAGGGTACTAAATAAATCTTAAGTGTGAAACATTTGTTTAGTCTTAGATTCCCCTAGCCCATCTCAGTTAGTAATGATGAACTTAACAGGTTGATTTTGTCATTCTGTCTACATCCATTTGTTTTTGTAACTGTGCATGCAGAAAGAGAGTGTAATTTGTATTGAGAGGAAGAAAATCGATGTACATCATCCCTCTAAGTGAGCTGTCTCAACTGTAAGAGTGTAACAAATTTCCACATTATAAGCTGAAAACTGCAGATCGTGTGTCCACAGTTTGCAGCAAAAAGGTGAAGAAATCCAGATTACTGTGGTTTGCTTTCACTGATAACTAAGTCAAATGGCTTTCCGCGTTACCCTCCTTCCGCTGACCAAAAGCCAAATGTTTCACCACACTGACGCACTCACGTGGCTGAGCATTGAAACTCAAAGCCTGGTGGCTCAGGATGGCATTTCATGGTCCGTTTGAACAGAGGTGAGTGAGAATGACCATCAGAGATAGGGGCTCTTCACCTCCACCCCATCTTTAACTACTCACTCTTACCTGCTGCATTAGCATTCGTGATGGGCCACAGCAGTGAAATATTCTGTCTGAAAACTAAACTAGTAGATAGACATGTTTTAGCTCACCCACATCTGCTGGGAATCCTGCGCTGCTGATAGAACGACCCTTTCATCATCAAACTCCACTTTTCGGCTGGAAGTGACCACAGAATCTCACCCTTCATGGGGAGTTCTTAAAACAGGTATAATTTCTACTTAAATACCAATAGGGTTTACAAAAGCATTCAGGCAGCTAAGTTCCATTAAAACAATAGTACTTGAAAAGTTTTATATTAAAGGAAGCCATAGGCTATATTATATAAATTAGCCTATGGCTAATTATTATTATATACGTAATTACAGTATCTCTGCCCCCCCTTTCTGCTTTGGTGTTTTACAAGTAACAGTGAGAATTCTGCATAATTTCGAAAGGAAACTTTCAGAAAAGCTACACCTTTGGGTCTTGCAACTGCACATTGTAAAGACCTCAAAACCACAGTCAGTTCTACCCAAATACCTCAATAAGATACTACACCTACAGAAATAAAGCGAGTCTGGAGAAATCAGAACTTGGCAAAAGAACTGCTGTCTTTTTTTCTTTTTTTTTCCCCCCTGTTTAAACAGCTACTATAGAAAAGGAGTTACAATAGCCTTCTGGAAAGACAGACACAAGATAGTACCAAAACGTGTTTTAGAGAACAAACCAACAGAAGATAAACCAAAAGAAAACAAATCAAGAGACCCTAACTGCCTGCTTTCACTTTTTCCTCTTGAAGAAACCATCACAGTGCTGGTCCTCACCTGAAATGTCATGAGGTGCCATGATGGTGAGGGAAAAGTCAATGCTGCACAGTCATAAGTGATGGGCACAGTGTACCCTATCCCTATAAAAGGGCTCATTACACACACTCATTAAACATATCCTAATGCTCTGCTCGAAAGCATTGCACCTGCAGCAGACTGTTCTAGGAACTGCTGCCAGCAAAAAGGCCATCTCCACTTCCCTTATTAGCTCCAACTTCAGTGTCTTGTTTTTGCACGAATGTGCTGACAGACAAAACATCACTAAAATCCTACCTCTCCCTTGAGTCTATGACAAAAAATCCATTAGTTTAATCACAGAGATTTAACCCAAGTTACTTACAAATGCTTGAAAACACTGGGGGGGAAAAAAGTCAGAAGGGCCAAGTGCTGTTGATGTAAACACAGCAGAGTTGCTTTGCACACAAGTAAACATACAATTATTAAAAAAAAAGAACAACAAAAAACAAAGCACCAAAAAAAACCCCAACAACAAACAAACCACCAAAAAAAAGCAAGAAGAAAGCAAATGAAAAGTAACAGCAGCTCACCTTTTGAGGGGGTGGTCCGTGGTCATCCAAATAAGTGGAATTTCCTACAAAAAGAAGAAGGAGGGAGATAAACAAAAGTCATCCAATGCAACTTCAAAACTTGCTAATTCATGGAACCAATGTACCTCTATCCCACTGGCCCTATGGTGTGAAATTATGCAAGGAAAATAAATACGCGCTGCTTTAATTTCTGATTAACAAGAAAATAACAAAACTAATTTATTTTGGCTACATTTGTGATAAAAGATTAGATGCACATTGTCACTTCAGAAAAAAACTAAATGGGCCAAGGCAGCTTTAATTAAATAATCACTGCATTCAATTATTTGCATGACAAAACCTGTCAGATGCATCCTTCCACATTTTAAGCAAGTGAGCACAGTTAACCTCAAAGAGATTTCTTAAACCGTAAAGTATCAAAGGCCCTCATCAGACTTTGGTCTGATGGAGTTGACAAGCATTCACTTACCTCTCTTCTAACCGGGATTTTCCCCAAACCTCCAAGCTACTTTTTTTGATCTGTATTGATTGAATGCGAGCTGTATTCTGATGTAATTACACCTGCCCTTTCAAGATGCTCTTTTAAATCAGATGAAAAGCCTCAGAAAACAAAAACCCCAACTTCTAAGATTTTTAAGTGGTCCCTTCTTAGTTAACTGCAATAAAGAAGGCAGCAATTTCAGACTTTTTACCTGTTACTTATAAGCACACACTGATATATATAACACACCCTCCCACACACACCCATTGGCGGGAAGGAGAAGTTTGTGTGTGAGTGTGATGAATTTCCATGTACAATAAAAAGTCAGAATTACTTTGCAGAAGTATTTTCCTTTCTGTTTTTAATATGCTTTTCTAGGTTATGAAGTGATGAAAACTTTAGTCAAAAGGCTCCCAACTCATCTAAAAGTAAGTCCCAATACCCCAAACTCTTTCTTTTACAGATGTATGTACCTTGATCTTGCAACAGTTCACACAACTACAAAGGCCTGAACAGTAACTTTTTGATGGTCATGTGAAATCATGAATCATCTTCTGAAGCATACCAAAACTTCATCTTTCTATACACATGACACAAATACTCATCCTTCAAACAACCCAGTTGATTATTTCAATGCCATAGATAGTATAGCTGATTCCCCATATTCGGCTAATTTCTATTATCCATTCCTCTCATATGATTCTAATTGCCAGGGAAGTAATTTAGTTCCCAGACTGCCAACAGTGAGATGGACTTGAGGAGAAACATTTCAGGAAAACCCAGAGTTACACCTGGAAAAGGAGCAGACAAAGCTCTGTCAGTACCTCTCCTTTGACATTTATTCGGGATTTAACTTTCCTGTAGGATCAGGCTGTTACTATGTAGTTCATAGCAATTTACTCGTCTTTGCAATTTATTACCCTGAAAGATTGCCGGTGCTGTTGATAAAAATAACTCTTACTGTTTTCTCACTATGTCAGGACAATAATTTCATTTTGATCCATGTTAAACAAGTGATGTTTGCTAAAAACCATTTTTGTTGCCTAAACAAGGCAACATATTAGAAACGCCATGAACGTTGTATGAAAACTACTAATTTGCTAAAAAGAGTAACGAAACTTTGAGTTTTATAATTGATAGTAAGAAGGGCACATCAATAGACATATATATTTATTGTCTCCCCAAAATATAGGAAGGTTATGCTTACTCAAATAAAAATGAATATTAACTACATATACGTTAACTGTATCTTTAGTAATCACCTACTACGGTCCATTTTGCTGTAGAAAAGGATTTCAATTACCACCTTCTCTTGAGAAAACAGATCATTACAGTCATAGTTTATACAGTATTTTGTAGAGCAACGCCAAGAGTGTCTGAAATATATTACAGAAATCTTTTTGATATATTCTTTAAAATTACAGAGCCAGTAACAATGAATTTCACCTTTCTGTGTAATTAATCTATGTTCTTAGTGTGCATGCTGCATTCTCCTCCCTTTGTAATTTTTTAATGATTAAAATAAAAATATCCCTGGTTTTGAACATGCATCCTGTAAGTTTGATTTGTGCTCTCAAAATGGTTTTGGTATGTTGGGTGGGGTTTTTTTGTTTGTTTGATTGATTGTTGGGTTTGTTTGTGTTTTGGGGTTTTTTGTGTGTGTGTTTGTTTTTCTTTTTTAACAGCACAGTCTAGTTACTACTATATCCACTTAAAAGACAACAATACAATTTTGGCCCATTTTATAAAGGTCTTTTTCATGGCAGTTGCTTGCTCAAATCCAGAAGCAACTAATGATGATAGAAACTAATTGCCAGACAGACACAAGTGATCAAGAAAATAAAGAGTACTGATTTGAAACCTAGTCAGAGTAGCTCACAACTGAAGAGCGGAGGCAGGAAAGCTGCAGACATTCCCCACTCCCTTATCCTGCCCAAAATGCCATGTGCTGAGCCAGTTCCCTGCCCCTGCCCCATCTCCTGCTTCTACTCCTCAGGCACATGGACCAGAGCCAACCTCAGCATGCCACATCAATTCAATAGTCTGAATTCTTTTGGGTTCGAGTTTAAAACGAGCATTTGTTTTCAGTAATAAAAGCGAAACCTTTTGCTGTATGATTCATGCCATACCCTATGTAAAAAACACTAAAATAACGCCACAAATCCAGCTGCAATGGAGTGGGGCGGGCAGGCTCTGGGGTTACACCAGCCAGTTCATTAACCCCGCAAAGCCCTGCACGGGGTCTCATTGATCATCGTATCATAGAATTGGCCTTGCTTCCATTCTGCTTCCCAAACAGGGGCCACACGAGAGATGCCTTTATGCAGGCAGAAATATCCTGAAAAACATGCCCCTAGGTCAGAATATTCCTGTGGAAGATTTGCAGGAAAGATGATGACTTTCTAACACAAGAAGAGGCCATGAAAAGCATATTCAGCATGGCTCCAGAGCTGGATATTTACAGATTTTATGAACTTAAGACATTATGCTGCTTTCATGCATAGGGACACTTTTCAGAGAATACGTATCAGACTAGCGTATCTTAAAAACAAAAGAAAAACTCAGCATTATAAATATTGCAACTATAGAGAAATACCAAGTAAAACCAGTCTATGAACTGTCTTCTACTAAGAGATGACAAAATAGTACAAAAAGGAGCTGCACAGCAAAAATCAGGGTCTGAGGAATGAATGTCATAAACGCTGAAATCACTGTTCATAATCTCAAGTGTTTACTGTTAACTACATCAACACAACAAGCTTATCTAAGATGGAGAACATTATGATGCATCTTTTATATACTCTGGCATAGCCAGCATGTGTTCAACATCACTAAGTGCAACAAGAAGAGAAAAGGGTTTCTGTGGTGGAAGTGACAGAGTGATAGAAGAGGAGGTCATCCCTTCTTCATTAAGAATCTAGTCCATTACCTCAAAGCAACCCATGTCATTAAATTATTAGGATGACTTCTCTGAAGTCCTTTAATAAAGCCATACTAAAGACATCATTGCTTTTGTCTGTTGTACAACCAGACACTTCCAGATTTTTTTTCTGCGGAGAAGAGCATTTATTCTTTAAAAACAAATTTTTCTGCCCGTATATTCTGCCTTCCTGAAATAGCGTGAAAGTATAAGGCATTAGAAACAAGTCAGACAGAATAATCAAGTCTCAAAACAGTGGGATTACGCATTCCACAAACATGCTTAACAGCACACTTAAGCTGACGGAACACAGTCTCCTCTATCCTCTGCCAGAAAAAAAAAAAAAATTAAAAAAATTCATCTTTATTACAGAACACGGTGAATATGGGGAAGTAGTCCAATTTTTTCCATAATTTATTATCTTTGAGGTTAAGTGAATCAGCTGTATGCAAAATCTTTGGGGAAACCTTGTGGTTATGTTCCTTTTTTCTTGGAATCACTGAAGTGTGGGGGTTTTGCTTGAAGCAAGCCAAGTTACCACAGAGAAAGATGGTAAGTGACCAAAATAAAGGACAAATATTACTGTGTCCAGTGCAGAACAGCAGAAAACAAGAGTAACTGCAATTCTAGAAAAAACCTTTCCAAAAAATAAATGGGAAGTACGGGAAGAGGTGGTAGATGAGCTTATGTATGAACTGAAAACCCTTTGATAGCAACCAAACCAGGATCACTCCATTTGAATAATTCAGATATCACACGGAAAGAACTGAGTAGAGATGGAGAGAAAGCCAACATGGAAAATGTGAAGTTTTCACTATTTTCCTGGAGCAGGGTTTTCCCTTGGTGGGAATCACAAGCAGCAGTCTAAGGGAGCTGGGATCCAGCTACTGACAAATTGAATGTGTCCTGTGAAAATCCTGCTTTGTTCTTTTCACTTGGTCAATTCCAGGAGCCAATACAACCTTTACTGGCATACCATCCCTTAGATCATCTGACATATAAACTAAAGGAACTGTTTAATAGTTGTCTGATGAGTCTTCTGGTCTGGAAATCAAGGCCTTAAAGAACAACTCCCCCACCACGTACTCCTCCTCATCATTGAGAACCGCACCTTCAAAATAAACGAAAGTGCCAGTAACTCCCCAGTGCCAGTTATCATTCTATTCTATGCCATTTCCTTTCCACCATGAAAAAAATTCCCTCTACAGAATGCTCTACTGATAGAAGCATTAACACGAACAGGACACCCGTGGCTGGCACCACGTACCCAGGCCAGACACGTCCACCAGAAACAATGGACTGAGGGTGATTACTGTAGTTTATTCTCAGCCTCCTGCATTTTATAGGGGTCTTTTTCACTTTTTTTCCCCTTTACTTTTTTTCCTCCCAGTAGAGCAGTGGACATCCTTAGAAATTTCATAGATTTTTTTACACCTCTGACATAGTAAGATGTTCTTAGTCATCAGGTCATGGAGCCTCTGAAGGAAGGGAGCTGGGACTACATCTTGACAACCAGCAGCTTAGTAGAACGATGTCGCCCAGGTCAAATCCAACCTAAAAAGAAAACTCCGCTATTGCTGAAGTCAGCAGAGCCATACCAGCTTTAACAGAAGGAACTTTTTCAGAGGTGTGCAGAGAAGATTAACATAGCAAAGCACAGCAAAACCCCACTGACCAGTCTGTACTGGAATACAAAATGACTTATTGGAGTTTCTTCCATCATACATAAAAGACTCTGTACCTACAATTGCTTTCCTCTACGCAAGACTAACATCCTGTGAAAATTTTCATTTTGACCATGAAAAAAAAAAAAGTAGAGTAAGCATTATTTTTTTAAAAAACATTCTGGAATGGATTTTTCTGCTTCCCTTCTTGCCTTTCAAAACATTTTGGTTATTCCTCATTTTTAAAATCTTAAATACCAAAAAACCCCAACCCCAAACCCATGCATTTAATTCAGTCTACATCACCGCATGCAGTGAAGCAAAGCAGATGGAACATGGTAAAAATACCTATTTGGGCTTTATTACCCAGTCAACCGAATCCTGGAAACTTCACTTAAAATGTAATTCAGATTTGTTTACTTACCCGTATTATACTTCTAACACAATTCAGAGAGAAACTGGCACACATAAGCACAGTTTTTGAAAACTTACTCATAATTGTGCATATGTAATATATGTATACAAGTGCCCCTGGAATACAGACACAGGTTTGGAAAACAGTAGGTTCTAAAGCAATGCATATATAGTGGAGAAAGATTCTAAATGAAGGAAAACATCTTTATGAAAACAAAGAATACTGACTTTTGTATACATATCAGTTTATCCAGATCTATTTGTGTTTATGTTAATATGCTTGACTTTTAACATACTCAAGACTAGAGCAGTAACTTGTTCCCTAGATCAATTTCTTAGGAAAAATGTCCACATCAACTGTATTTGTTACATTCAAACATACTAAAATGTATAATTATAAGTCATATATAAGAAATACAAAACTTTCTGTGGTTTACTTAAAATAAAACAATAGTAATCAAAGTTCTGATATGACACCATCTATTCAAATTATGTGACCTACAGCAAGCACCATGATGGAAATATCACAGACATTGGGTTTACTGGTGATATTCCTGATGCTTTTTGCTTCTACCCTCTAATGACAGACTTTCCAGCCTATAATTCTACAAGATGAAAGACCCATTTCAATGAACGTTTAGGAACATTGGCAAGATGAAACTGAATCTGAATATTCGATAATGAAAACTCTTGGCTAAAACTGCTCTCTAATAAGGAGAAAAATCCATCCAACTTACAAGCTCACAAAGACAGACCTAGGTGGTCTGACATCAGAAAGTTCATAATTTTCATACTACAAGCATCCACTTTGCGTATTTATCCTATATATACATATACGAAACAGTTGAATATTTTGCTCCGAGACTCTTGCTGGGAGGTTTCTCCTAACCCCAAACTCCTTACCCCAAATTATTAGACACTTGCATCCAATCTTCACTCTAGAAATTTTCCATGACCAGGTCACACCAACATTTTTCTTGTACTGGCCTTTAGCACCCAGAAGACTTCATAGCTGAGTATATACTGGACCCAGCTCAGAGTACCTACAAACAACACTCTTATCCTCTGCTTTGCTAGTTCTCAGGCCCTTTCTACTCTGAGATGCTTCTGAGACCATGCCATTCTGATACCTCTGCAGGTTCAATCATCCTTTCTGCACCTGATGGTGGCACATCACCTGCCCAGTTACCCCTAGTGAGAGGCTGACTGACGTGCTCCTGGCTTTGGCACATGAAGCAGAGAGGTGTGGGCAGGACAGGGGAAGGCACACTCTAGGCCTCGTCCTCCTTCTGCAAAGAGAGGAGACTCCAGAAGGCAAAGCTACTCCGAAATCACAGATCCTCTCCAAATTGCATAGTTAAGCCTTGCTTCAACACACCTTCTACAGAAAGGTAACAAGCACTTCAAGATGTACAGGCATATGATCATTTTATTGTTTGTTTTGTCAATAAACTGCTTTATTACTACTAGTGGCAGGGAGAGGGGAAAAAATAAAAATAAAATCAGGTAATAAAACCAGACGCAGTAGGTATTTTCCTGCACTCAAAGAAAAAGCAGATATGTAGCTTTCTATCAAGACAGTGCAAAGAAAAGCTAATGACCAAAAAATAAGGTGCAATTTAGCCAAACAATTTCAATTTTATTTGAATGCATTTTATTATGAGAACAGAGACTGAGACCTACCTCTGCAGCCAGATAATTCTTTACTAAAAGCACTTCAAAGCCCCATTAATCTGTTCATCTTCACTCTACTTTTCAGCTGGTTCTCAAATTCTGCTTTCTGGTATCACACAGCAAGTGGACACTGATTAAATACGGAGTTTTGTTTTTTTTTTCCCCAAAGATTTTTATCCTACCTTCTGTCACACAGCGTGTCAGATATTTTGTAATGACTTGTATTCTTTTCTTAATTTCCTTAATAAAAACACAGAGTCAGTTCTATAAATACACACAGTACTATGTTTCTTGGTGCCTTTTGGGGAATTCCTGGGAAAAATTCTCCTCCCAAAAGGTGTGGTCAAGCAATACTTAAAGCTAGGCAACTACAAACAAAACTGTTTAAAATTTAAGGGGCAAGTTGGGAAAAAGTCAGAGTTCAACAGTTAAACTGCCACCCACTGAAATCACACAAAGACTGGTCTCCTACTTCATTTCCTAACTGGCTAACATAAGAAGAATAGTGGAAACTGTCAAATTACTATGGCTGAATATAAAAAGGACCAGTGCAGCACAGAAGCCAGCAAGTTAGAGAGTAGTTAGAAGCATCTGACATTTGGAAATGAGCTAGACTTAATGAAGTTCAGGTAGCATACTTCAGAAATTGCCTGTGTCAGGCTGCGTTACCAACTATCTGAGAATTAACAACAGAGAATGAATGAGTTAAAATCTGTCTGAAAGGCCATATTCTGAAAGTAGTTATCAAAACCCAACAATCTTAGACTGAAAATAGAAAAATGCTGCAGTAAGTCAGGGGGATGCAGGCTAGCCACCCCTGGAGGTCTCCAAGAGCAGATTAGGCAGGAACATCTGCCAGGAACAACCCAGGTGTAGCCACAATTCTTTGGAACCAAAAGGCAAATTACACCAGCTCCTATTTCAGACCTATTTCTTTTTAATGGTTGGTTGGGTTTTTTTTATTAATCAAGCAAACTTCCCCTGGGTGTTGCTCTGGGTCCTATTACTCAATATGCTCATTCATGACTCGAAAAAATGCATTAAAGAGCACTGGTATTAAATTTGGCAACAATACCAAATAAATGGATTGGACCTCTGCTGAAACTCCAGGGTGAACACAGAAAGATGCTGATCAGTTGAAGAAGTGGTCTGAAGACACAAGGTGAAATTCAGTAAAAACAAGCATAAAAATTTCAACTTGGATAAGAGAAACATCGTCACAAAAGCAGAATGGAAATAAAGGGGAAATTGCAGAGAAGAGCATGGGGAGAGATGATAGGAAGTGAATATCAATTCCCCTCCTTTGGATCTCTTCGAGCACTCCCTGAAAACTTTTCAGGAAGATCTTTCTGTTCCAGATGAACGCACAGCAATAGTTTCACTAGCTTGGCAAGAAGTCTGTTTTAATTGACTGTCATATGAAGAAACTTTTTAAGTCTTAGGGTTACTCCTTTTCCTCTTCTTCCTCCCGAGTGATAGACAGATGCAAGAATATTTGCAGGCCATCTGCCTTCATCAGAGAAAGCTTTTTTACCTCTACCCTGGAGAAGGCATGATGCTCAGGAAGAAACCCTGTGGGACGAAAGATGGTGGCAGTGCCCTGGCACTCCCCCTTCTCAAGGCGCAAGCTCTCCCCTGCCTGGAGAGCAGCCCACCAAACGCAGGAGACTTCCCTCTGCACATCCCCAGTACAAGACTGCAACGCCTCAGATAAACCTTCTCTCTACAAGGCTCTCCTTACCAAAGTGACGACAATTTAAAGGTGGGGTTGAGGGCTGGACAAAGGACATAGTGAGGAGGCTTCAATGAAGACCCTGTCACGTGCGAGGCCTCTTCGTCTCGCTTCACTCTGCCATTCAGGCTACAAGCTCCAGGGACTCTGTATCTGGCCAGACACCTTCTCAGATGATACCAGTCTCAAGAGTTTCCTATTACATCAATACCAGACATCAGCTCTGCTCTTTTACGTGACGTTTTTCCAGAGACAAGGATTTTATTATTTAAACTCAAGCCACCTTGCAAGCTTTATTTCTGTCCATTACATTTATGCAGATATTTTCAGATATACCTCCTTTTTCCCTGCATAGGCAACCTTGGAAAATACCAAGTCAATAAATTTTGGGAAACACCCAGCTGGCAAGTCACCAGTTTTTCAAGGAAGACTTTTATTACTATTAATAGTATTATTAAGTACTACACTGCAAATGCTGTCCAGAATGGGTTGTTTGTTGGGCGTTTGGTTTGAAGTTCGTGTCCCTGGAGGCACACTTCCGAGAAGCTGCATAGGTCTGTGGTCTGACCTCAGCGGCACCTTCCTAGCAGAGAAGAAGCGAACACGCTTTCCAGACAATTGGTCACATAAAGCTCTAAAGAATTATTCATATTTTTATCGTGCTAAAGCCAAATGAGTTTTCCTTGCGTGTGCTTTTCGCAACAACTCTCGAGTCATACGGTTGCTATGATTTTGTCACACTTCTTTACAAAGGCAGCTGCATTTAGGATAAAAGACCCCCCATATGAGGCAGCCTGCAGGATCAAGCTGTAGATCTGTATGGTTTTCCACTTTCTTCACAGCTCAGGTTCTCTATCTGTCTCAAAAATTACGACTGAAAATAAGAAAAGGAGTCTTTTTAGAAGTCTGCCTCCTTTTCTTCCCCTCCACCATTTCTTGTACGAGTGAATCACTGTATAACTCTTCCCTATATGTATATACATCTTGAAAAGCAAGAGCACTATATGTAAGAAGTGGTTATCTTTGTATTGCTTTCTTCTCTGAAGACAAAATTTTTAAAACATTACAAATTGTTTAAACATTATTAGCTTCCCATCCTCAAAAGACTAAACAGTCACAAAATTGGAAGGAGCATTTCTTGCCAAGCTCTGTTAGAAGCCTGTAACTGCAAACCAGAATATATAAGTAGGTCAGATAAGGAGTAGGCTGTACCTAAATAAGCCATTTCTTCTTTAATATATATTAGCATAAAGTTTTATTAATATCTATTACAAAAAATACTAAAACTTGTGATCATTTTCTAGATTTCAATATGATTTAATACAAATATTTTCCATTACTATAAATGCTTTGGCCAAACTGCTCAATTTTCACACTACCCAGCTACTGGCTTCTGTTCATGAACTCCTTTTAACTCCTTTATGCCCCTCTCTTAAGCAGATGCATTTGAGTGATAAAAAGACTTCTCAAGGCAAGTGGTTTGGAATTCAGGAACTTCTACATAGAAATTGCATGTTTAAAAGTAAGAGGGAAGATTTAGCAACTATAGAGCATTGGACTTGTCTTAGAACTGCCTTTCCATTTCACCACCCTTTTATCTCCTGCAACTGTAAAAGGATGGGATTAACCCCATTCCTGTCATTCCAACCCCTTGCAATATGTACTTTCTACTTCAGATTTCAGCCTTTCCTGAGAAAAGAGTCATTTTAGTATATGGAACAGGTAACTTAAAACTCAATGTGTCTAAAAGAATTTTCCTCTTCTACAAAGCACTGCAAATGCCCAGCACAAACATAATGATTTCTAGAAAGATGACTTTCCTGCCTTCTGCCTCATTTCTCATGATCTTAAACAAGATTCATATCCATTTTTGTATGGGCACATGATTAGGTAGATTGATTCGTAAACATAGGATGCTCTAAGGAAAAATAATTGAATATATTGTTAAAAAAATTTTGCTCTTCAAAACCTAATGCTGTCCTTCTTACTGAAGCCTAAGACCCACAACTCATACACAAGGCTTCCCTGTGTGAAAAAGACAAGACAACCCTCATGATTTTCACGTACCCAGCAGTAAATATAAATATGTATTGACACTTTTTCCCAGATTGTAAACAGCAAAGATCTGGCTATCAATTATCAAACACCTAGTATGCTCTCAATTTGCAACAGTTTGAGCAAAAACACTTGGAAGGCAATGGACACACGAAGAGTTTTCAGATGCACTGATTACTTCTTGCTGCCTTAAGCCCTCCAATGACTAAAAGAGTGTCTCAAAAATGTCACCAATGACAGGTTCTGCATTAACATCTTTATGTTAAAAAGCTAACTACAGCAGTGTCATACAACCACACAAGCAGTCCAGGTTTCATCAGCCTCAGTAGAAGTCTTCAAATTGGCTTTTTCTCTTGTGCTCTCTACCTGTCCCAGAAAGGTTTGCACTTTTTATATATACTACTAATCTAACTGGTGAGGAGTTTAACTCAATGAAGGTACGAAGAAGGTCTAAAATGCATTTTGACTCACTCGGGTAACTGTTTATTTAGGACCGCTTTTGGGTACTTTGACCGCACTTATGAACTCTGAGATGCAAACATTCGCTACTGGTAACAATTACCTAGGCGTGCTCTTTCTTTTTATATCATTTTCCTGTGTTTTATTTAGCTTGGAGAACCACATCAGGATGTCACCACTAAGATGCGGTAGTTTAATAGGTCTCCAACTACCACTCACCAGCCCTCCTGCAGACCATGCTTCTTACAAGAGATGTCTTAAAATATATGAAAAACATCTGTGCCATGTAGACTATCACAATATAGTAGCCATTATCTAAATTCAGCTTCTCAGTGTACTCTGTCTACACATAACTATATAAATATATATCAGCAACAATCTCTGCTTTGCCCAAATGATTGGGAGACTCCTAACCAGTGCTCCTATTGGCACATACTACAGGACAGTATAACTTAGACCTATTATTGCATTATATTACTAGGTGGTGGTGTAGTATTATTTTTAGGACATGCCTGTCAGCCTTCTTTGTAAGGGTAATAATGCTTTTTTAATGCCAGAGCTTTATGGCAATACTTTTAAACTTTTGCTGAAAGGTGAGAATAGGCTTTTTGTTCTAATCATATAGCAGTGGTGTAATTCTATGACATTTCACAGGGTCATTTCAGCAACAGTATTTCATTTCCACAAATTTCCCTTGGCTGAGATACAGAGAACAGGAATTGCAGCATACTGAAATTAACATTCAAACACATGAAAAATGCAATTCTTCATCCTTTATTCTGTACTAGATTCTACATTTGTCAGAACAATGACATTTGGTCACCAATCATGATAGAGAAATTTACCTAGAGAAATCTAATCTAGAGAATTATTTATTGTTTTAAATAAAAGAAAGCTTGAAGACTCCTAGACCTAAGCCACACTACTGTTTCATGTTATCTATCTGTCACCAGCAGCACTTGTTAACAGCATTTTATGAAAAATTCATGATTAACTACTAAATGTGGGTTCTTCTCATTTTCTTATACCTGAGAAAGCAAGAAGAATTAAAAAAAAATAATCATGTTATACAAAAGTAATACATAAGAAGTATCTTCTCCTCTATTAAAAATTGTACAGAGTTGCGGTTTTCTGTGTACTAGAAGCTTAAATACTAACATACATACAATTATAGCTCAGTTTACTCTTACGCGCTATATGTTTCTTTAAGTGAAAACATTCTTATAAGGCAACATCAGCCAAATGTCACTCATTTAATTTTCTTACGGCTTTGTCTTTCTTCACGTCGGATTTCTGTCCACTCACAGCAGAGGTTCTCTAAGTACAGTAATTCTGAAGTTAAATTATTGAGTCCCCCAGTCAGCAACATAATGCAAAACACACTTGTCCTAAGCGAGCCCCATTTAGCATGACTGGCAGTCTTTACTCGGGAGGTGTGTAATGGAGATGTGTTCATACAAGCACCATAGAAGCAAAATCAGATCTCATTCCACATATTGACGTGTTTGCTGCTCACAGGTTTTGGTTTGGGTTTGGTGTTGGGCTTTGTTGTTTTTTGGGGTGTTTTTTTAATGCTTATGTTTTCAAGCCATCTAATAGATTAGATACCTCGTGTCTTGAAAGAATACATTTTCAGAGGGTAAGTGCTCAGATTTTTCTGAAGCCAGCTACCTAAAAGCTAAGGAACCTAACATTTCCAGACATAGAAACAATGGTCTGCAGTGTAAAAATCATCAGGACAGAGAGATAACTATGTGGATGGTGTAGTACCGATATTAGTTACCCACTGAGAATTTAACAGTTCTGTGGGTTGTCAGGACCCCTGATGCAAAGACAGAGGGGTACTTTCTGATGACTACTGAACTCTCCTTCGAATGGACTCCTGTGGGAAAGGGATTCTCTTTCAAACAACACCCAAAAATCAGTATAATGCCAACACCTATTTTGTTTCAATCTGAATGCAGCCTTCACGCCATAAAGGAGTGCATTCGACTGAACGGCTCTGCCACAGGAGCTGGAGCGCTCCATTTGCTACCCTGCCATGAAGGTGAAATAACCTTTTGGCAATCCTTGCAGCAGATTGCTCAGAGCTTCGGGGTCTTTGCCCTGAGAACGCTCCAGGCTTTGGCATACGTGTCAGGACTTTCGTGGCATTATTTCCCTCTCTAGCCCTCAAAAATTCATCTCAGACTTCCTACCACAAAGTCATTTTGTTCCAGGCCTTGACATCCTTACAGAGCCACTATCGGCAGCTCTCATGCTATGGTCAGCCAGAGTGTCAGCTCCTCAGCTCCCCTAACTCCAAACAAAATACAGCTGTGAAAATACCTCCTCTCTGCTGCCGCTGCAACTTCACACAAGCTGTTTAAGAGGTCTCCACTGTTTTCTTCTCCTTTCCCACAGCAGTTTCCACCGTATTACATTATTTACCAATCAAGACCCCTCCAGATCTTATTTTTCTGTCAAACACTAAGAAACAATGTAATTCCCCTAGCTGCCTTCTCAAAAATAGTACTTTTATTTTCCACACAAACCAAATAGTTAAGAAAAAGCAAAGAAAATTAAATAAAATCAGCTTGAGACAGACTTTTGGCACTGAAAATGTACCAGCCCAACCTGCTGAAAATTAGGAAGCTGAAAATGGGACCTTAAGGAGGTAAAACCCGGGTAGAAACCTTGACAAAATGCCATGGCATTGGGATTACCAACACTCGTATTTCAAAAGACACCAGTGTATTTACTCAGGCTGAAATGTGAGGTCGCAGCCAAGGCACAAGCAATAAAGTGCTCCAAATGACTCAACTGGGCCCAGAGCTCCTCATCCTATGCCAGGCAGTTCTCCTCCCTTCTTTACAATTCCTTCTTAAAGTGAGACAGAACAGTGTCACCTCAAACATCACCAACATTTTTTCCTCAGAGTCATCTTAACATCCAAATCACTGTTTAACTTATTTTGTAAGAGCCATTACAGAAGGTTTACTTCAGTACAGTAGTTATTGGAAAGCTGTGAGAGCAGCCATAAGTTTTACACCAGTAACGCTTGCAGGATTGAGCCTTCAGATTAGCACCTCTTTGGAAAGAGGATGCAGCTTCCTGACAAACTCATATAGGGCCCAGCATGCACTGACTTAACAATTAATCCAGTTTCCAACATCCCTAAGAGCTTATTATTAATATACTTAAGTCCAGGACTTTACATACTCTTACATTTTGTGCTCTTTCCTCAGGATGCAAGCAAGCATTGCACTTAGCTCCTAAGAAACCCTGATATATGCTGGTATTTTAGTCCATGGCAAGTTAAAGAAGAGGCATAAATACAGTGCCGTCAGCTGGATCAAGTGGCCAGGGAGCACAAACAGGATTTTGCACAGGTAGCTATACGAGGCTCATGTAAAACTGCAACATTTTACGGCAAGACGGAGGCTCCCACATACCACCCTGAGTGGAAACCAGGGTAGGCGCATTGCTTTTATTTTATTTTTAAAACAAATGGCCTACTGCGTGAATCACAGCAGGAAACCAGCGTATCCCATCCCCCTACCCCTCAAAATAAAACCAAGAAGCCTAAAGCTTGACAGCAGAAACAGGAAGGCCAGCTCTGCCCTCATATCTTTTTTTAGTTTTGATTTGTTCACTGCTTCTCTCCTTCCCCCTCACCCAATACTTTAGAAGTGTGTCTTTATTGTAATGGAATCATAGATTATTCTACATATAATCTCCATGGGAAGAAAAGCAACTTCGCACTTGATTTATCATGTCATGTTAAGCTACTATATTTCTGCTTGGGCTGGGAAGGATGCCAGCAGGCTCAGCATACCCTCTTCCACCACCTTCCGTCAAGGAAAAGATTTCAGGGCCTGCTGCTTCTTTCTAGCACTCAACAAACCACAGCTCCGATGATATTCTCCATTTTTATAATGCAGCTGAATGACAGAATACATTTTCACCATGTATTCTCATGGCACTTGCTGAATGTTTAGTCAGATTTTAAGTACCACGACTGAAAGCTATTAACTAAGAAAAGTCATCCCTTATGAATTCCCCAGGAGAAGAAAAAGCAAATAAACAGAGACATGGATATCAGCACCTCGTCACTGACATTGCTGAGTCTCAGCCCTACGCTGCAGCCTCCTGGGCTACTCTGGCAGCTGGGCTGCTGCAGGTACACAGACCCAAAGAAAAGCCCAGATCCCCTGCCAAGTTCCAGCCTTGCTTCAACGGGTTGGGCCACGTCCTCAACACTTTGCACCATCTCTACTGAATCTGGGAGCGCTACCAGTGGCAGCAGGACCACTTCTTTTAAGTTAAATTTCTACAGAGTCTGAGAGACAGCGTTCACAACTGCCAACGTCCACAGCTCCCAGGAATCTTAAGTCTTGGTTTAGACTGCAGAATTACAGCATCGTTTAGGATGGAAAAGACCTTTAAGGTCATCGAGTCCAACTGTAAACCTAACACTGACAAGTCTACCACTAAGCGATGTCCCTAAGTGCCACATCTATACATCTTTTAAAAATGACTTTTAAAATGATCTTTTAAAAATTTAAAGACGACTCAATCACTTCCCTGGGCAGCCTGTTCCAGCCCTTGACAACCCTTTCAGTGAATAAGGTTTTCCTAATATCCAATCTAAACCTCTGAGGCCATTTCCTCTTGTCCTATCACTTCTTACTTGGGAGAAGAGACTGACCCCCACATCTCTACAACATCCTTTAATAGAGAGCGATAAGGTTTCCCCTCAGCCTCCTTTTCTCCAGGCTGAACAACCCCAGTTGCCTCATAAGGCTTAAGCTCCTCATAAGGCTTAAGCTCCAAGACACCTCACCAGCTTCGTTGTTCTTCTTTGGACACATTATTTGGACACATTTGAATGTAAACACATTAAAAGTTACTGTGGCAGCTAAAACAGAAAAAGGGAGTGTGGATGAGTCCCAAGAAATGTGGACCAAAACATTACAGCATCAGGTGGAACCCTCTCCTCTTTTACCAAAAATTAACTGGAAAACAAATAGCTGAACCATTGTTAAGGAGTTTTTGGACTTCTGTAGTTGTTTCTACAACTTGTGGATCCAACAGAGCTAACCCAATACATTGACCGACATCAGTACCATTGCTGGGGCTATGGCAGATGATGCATGAGATGTATCAACGCATTAGTTAATGGTGCTGTAGCCACAACTGACAAGAAAAAAGCCAAAAAGACCGAACAAACCAAAACCACCCTTTACCTAGGGACTCCCGATGTACATTCCTCAACCATTCTGCAGAACAGGTACTTGGGTCATCAGAACCCAAATGAACTTTTAAAATAATTTCTGCTGGAAGCCAGTGCTAAAGTCAGTTGAAACTTCCAGCTACTTAAGTTTTGGTTACACAAAACAGTTTCTCCTCTGAAGGAAAGAGGGATTTCCTGCACAGATCTGAGCTGTTACAAGGTGGATATTTCTGAAACTTCACTTTCCGTGCAATATTCTGACATTAACACAAAAATACCAGACTGCCAAGGCACCGTTTCCAAAGCATGCACGCATCCGTAAGTGCACAACACACAAATAAAATGTGACTCCAAAGCTTCAAAAATTTTAACGTGTTTATATTCCTCTATATGACATTGCTAGTCAGCAATGACTTCGCCCAGGCAGAACAGGACAGCAATGTATATCAGAAATAGTCAGGGTAGGTTGGGAAATGTGATTTCATAGTATAACTAAGATCTAGGAATAATTTACTCACTCAAATATCACAAAGGGGAGAGCAATTTTACTTCTCCCAGCCACTGACCAATATCCTGGAGGAGCTACAGTTTCTGTTAAAACGATCACGGAGAAACAGGCATTTTACAGTTTCAAAATTTGTTTTCAGTACAGAAATAAGTGAAGGCAGTTCACACTTTTCAGGAAACTCATAAAGGCAGCACAGAAATGTCAGAAACCCAGTTACGATCTCTTCAGTGATTAGAAAGTTTGTGCCATTACACATGGAAGAATATTTTCACATCTAACCTAACACTGTTTTCACACAGCTGAAATTATAGTATTTTTTTATTTCTTCGCAATCTGGCATGCAACCTGTTTTTGACTTGACTTCCACTGTTAGTATGCTATTTAGTCCTTCGAACATTATGCCATTTTGGCATTTTAACTGTTTTTCTGCAATTATGCCAGTTCCATATTTTTCCACAACTCACCTGTTATTTACTGTCAACATTATTTTTCTAGATTGTTCCAAAGTGTATCTCTGCCCTTGCTGGCTTTTACAATATCTTTATTTCAGAATCATCTGCAAATATAATCAAAATGTTAACTCTCTGCTTTCTAAGCATTACAGCAGACGTTGCACAAAACCAGAGTACTGATCCTTGGTAGACACCTTCCTTGAACATGTACATGCGCCATTATAGCTTAGCACCATGGTATATGAAACATATTGTACTCATTACTATTATTGTCATCAATAAAGAATATGTGCTAATATAGTGCAGGTTAAATGAAGTAAAGAAAATTTGCTTCTCTAAAATATTCTCAGCTTTCTGATTATATTTGCAGCGTTGCACACTAGCATGCCCTAAATGACACACAACCACACCCAGCAACCAGACCTTAATCCAAACCAGTAGCACCCTCAGCACCACGAGAGACCATGGTGAGCAGCACGTGGTCATCCCTCTGCCTCCTGCAAACCCACCCTGAGCTGTACCTGGGGCGCAAACGTGGTACCTGCATCACTAAACCCTCGGGTGCCACCCCGCAGCAGCCTCCACCTCGCCCAGCCGTGGTGGCCAGACCCAAGCTGCACCTCCGTGGTGCCACCTTCCCTTCCAAGCAGGACTGGGAAGCGTCGCATCACCTGCTCCGCAAGCACTGAACCACTACAGCAAGACTGTTGTTCCCAGGATGCAGCAGTCGCCCTCTGGCTTCTCCAAACATCATGTAAAGCGCTTTAACAGTAAAGTTTTTATGGCTGATAGCAAACTGTGAGACGCTACACATGATGGCGTTTTTAAACTTGAATTAGTTTATGACTGAATCAGCAAACGCAGCTTTGCATGCTCCAAAACTACAGTGTGGCATATATGAAATTATTAACCGAGTTAAAGTTCTTTACTCTATTTTCATTTCTAGCAGCCCTGAATTGAAACCATGGATTTTGGAAGTAGGACCCCCAATACACTGGTTACTTCGGAGACTTCTAGTTAAGTGTTAAAGCAACAAAGGACACACAGGAATTACAAGCTGTTTTGAGATATTCTTTTTTCTCACTTTGTTTCTATGGAAACTGAAACCTGTTTGCTTTCTCTTCCTACTGCTGCTTTCAGAAAAAACTCAAGTACATTAGCACTTTCATTTAATCTCTTGATTTTACTGTAGCAGAAATACTCATTCTGCAAAACACTTAAAAAACCCAAGAAAACAACAAAAAAACCCCCTTTTGGTACGACGAGAGCATCCCGTACCGAACAGTGGGAGAGCTTTGCTTTGCTACTGCTGCTGATCTGCTTCTTCCTAAACTCCTCGTTTCGGTTATTCATCTGATCAGCAACAACAGGGGGAAAAAGTACAGAGAGAGAGAAAACATTCAAAGCAACAGTTGAATAACCCACTACCACTCAACGATATTTGAAATTTTGCCAAATGAAACAGAAGTCTGGTTAAATTGCTCTTCCAGTGTACTCCATCATATGCTTACATTTCCTGTAAACACTTTAACTATGATGATCCTGCACCTTCTTCAATGGAATGACGTTTTGATGCAACAGCAACAAGGAAAAGCCCCGATCACAACCCCAAGCATACAATATTTAAGAATGACAGCTTTCGCTCAAGCGCTACAGATACACTCCACTTGCGATGCAAACCAAACTAAACCTCCTGACAGCCTCTTGCCACAAGTCATGCCAAGGATACAAGGCAAGCCAGGTGGGCATCGATTCGGCTTTACAGTCCCACCAGGACTTCAGTTGCCACCCTGCTCAACACAAACTGTGCTGGGTCCCTGGCTGAGTCAAGGGGAGTCCCCAGCTGAGCCGAGCCATCGTGATCTCCTCCAAAGGGCCTGCTCCAGCTTCCCCACTGGGTCCTGTGACAGACAATCCTCGCAGGGCCCCGGCTGGCAGCCCCACAGCAGCGTTTTGCAAGCCTGACCTCGAAGGACCCTTGTGCAAGGCCACCATGAAAAACCTCATGTTCCCCACGCCCACAGGCAGCCGGCAGGAATTTCTGCCTCACACGGAGGCACCACGGTCCTTCGGTGACTCTCAGACCCATGGCCACAGTGAGTTTGCCATGGCCACACAGGCAGCCACAGGAGTAATTAAGCTGAGTAAGGCTCTTCAGGGCAACAAACCCTCTTGCTAGCAGACAGACCGAGGTACACATGGCACTGAAGGGCATTCGCAAGCATGTAATGCTTGTAGACATGTACACAGCAGCTGCTGGAGCATGGAGCAACCCATGAAACAACCTCCTCTCACACAGGGCAGACAAGCATCCTGCCCGAACCACAGCTGGTGCCATTTGCACACCTAAAGCTTCCAGAAATCTGACCAAAACATGTTCCTTCTGGTATCTGGAAGACAAGGAATACTCAGTTTGCCATCACCTGCAACCATGCTGACCTAACCGAGCTGCCCACTGGAGCCACGAATGCCAGCCTCCAGCGGGAGGTTTTCCTCTCCCACCCTACCACTTTCTGCCTCATCTGGGACCAGTCTTACACTGCCACCCGATGAAGCCAAGGGCAGCCTCCCTGTATCACCAAGCCCTGCCCCTATTCTCCAGCTTCTCTACTTATGCTCCTTGGCATCTATCACTGACGCTTTCAATATATTCTGCCGCTCAATTTTCCTTCCTTGGTCCTCAGCAGTGGTCCTGACTTTGCCCAGTGACTGACTGGCAGGCACAGGAGATCTCCTGCTCTCATTGACTTTCCCAGGTTGACCACAGAACAACTAATTAAGATGATTGACTACTTTTCATGAAAGTGGTGAGGGAAACATCACTAACATTTTAACTATTGATGTCGGCAGCTTCACATGGCCCAATTTCAACTAAACAACACTCACTTTTACTCACCTCTTTCCCCCAGCCAAACCATTATTTTCATAATGCAATATAATTTCTGGCATGAAGTCACATTAAAAACAAGGTTAATGTGAATTTATACAAAATGACATCTTTTTCTGCAATCAAAAAACTGCAGAACATGCGAACAACTTTGAGCATTTTCCTTCTACAGCCTTATAATTTACAAGGACTTGTAAAAACAGCTATCATCTATCTTGAAACAGATTCTCAAAGCTAGACGTAGAAATTATAGCTGGAAGCATCACCCCTATTTTCACTGAGCAGAAAAAAAAAAGCAAAGCAAGACAAAAGCTTGATACCGCAATATCCAGAGAGTTTTCAGTACACATAAGAAACAAAATTATACAGCAAGAAACAAAGAAATTAAAAATAAAAAACCTTTTGCTGAACTAAAAAGTATCCTATTTTTGTGTTTAATTGAACGTTCTCCAGACAAGACATCTGAATTCAATTAACAGAAGTTTTGTTTTGGGGGTTGCATTTTTTTTTTTTAGTGGTTTTGTTTTGTTATTTTAAGTACTGAAAATTTAACTATGTGAACTCATCATTGCTGAATGTCAGGATCACGGGATGGTAAAAGCATAATCCAAGTTTTGAATAGCTCCTTAGGAAAATTTGTGTGCAAAACAAATGTGGAATGTGATCATATTGAAATATCGCAGTGAGATGTGCAACAGTCACGCCGTTACTAATTCATACATTCTGAATTTCGGTAGTTGTTTATCCTCAGAGTCTTGAGCACACAGATGATGTGCTAATTTGTTCCCAACTGTCTCATTTTAATGACTTTTCCTCAGAAGACAGATTAAGGTTCTTTTTATTCCTGGTAATATAAAGGCTACTCAAATAAATCAATAAACTTGAAAAATGCATGCAATTAAGAATTCTTTTTTGCCTAATATTCCCAGATACTGTTTCACACCTGACAGGCAGAGACTGATACACAGAAAGTTCTGATGCAACAACACAGAAATAGGCAGTAGCTTCTTTCTGCTCTCACTGATAGCAATTTGGGTTTCTCTGGAAGCACAGCCCTGCTGTCAACTTTTCAATTTTTATTTGAAGTATTTCTCAGAGGGATCCTATAGGCTAGACTTGACCTACAGGAGGTTTCCTTTGCCTTCCCTTAAACAACTCCACCTTCAAAATCTGAGGGATCCCAATCCTGATTACACCTGGGACAGAGCGTTGCTGTTACAAGACGCTGAGGAGCAGAATGGTCTATTAGGTGTGCAAGATCATGCACTGAAAACCACGAAATCCTGAATACCAACAAAACCTCACAACAATATTAGACACAGCACATGGGAGGAGGATGGAACAGTCCTGCTAAAAGATACTAAAATGGAGGCAAGCTGCTGCTACCAATGAGAGAGGGAAGCAGTTTAGGGAGGAGGCATGGATTTTAGCTGCTGACATAGTCAAGCCATTCAATACAGATAAAATAGTAATTTCAGACATTTTGAGGCACTGATTAGTTTGTTAACACATCACAACAGACTCTTTTCTCACTCTGTTTACGGGTGCTACCCTGGCTGACTTGCTATATAATATTCTGCATCATGAGATCTTTTCTCTTTCAGAGGCTGTACACAGAGAGATGTCTCAGGCTGTTGTGCCTTGCACAGGAGTGTTTGTTCAAAAACAAGAGCTGAGACTAAAGTACAGATCTCAGCAAGCAGAGGGTGAGAGCAAGAAGCCTTCCAGCACTGTCCACGTGAATACTTTCCTTTGCACAGCTTGAGCCCATTAGCTTCTTTTGTTGTCTCTACAGAGTCCAATAAAAGTAACTAAATCCAGCCTCGTTTGTATTGCCCATTATTTAAATGCAGTCCTTTATGCTTCTCTTTCCTCCAGTTTTAACATGGCAAGTTTTCTTGGATTAATAAACTGGTTGTCCTATTAGATCTCCAGTTTTATGGGAATAAAAGTCTGGGTTATTACAAGGGTGGGGATGTGCATCTTGTGACCTGTGAGTCCTCTGTGAAATTGTAAATGCATCACAAAGCCTACAACAAAATACTCAAACCACACAACAATGTCACAATACCCACCAGCCATGGTAAACCCAGCCCTAATTTTAAGGCACATTATTTTTTTTTTCTCCAAAGTAGCAAATGTCCGTTTCAAAATAAGCAGATTCAAAGTTTGATAAACTAGTTCATGCTCTGGAACCAAAGCACGCACATACCAATGAGAAGATCAAACGCCACAGAGCATCATCATCCTCCATGTAAAGCTGGGAAGAGGCCCTATACCATGTCTTTTGGGGTGTTTGTGTGAGAAGCAATTGTCATCTACAAGTTCAGAAAAATCATTCCTGTGCCTCAGGCCACACCATTTCAAATGACAAAACATTTTTCCAAATTGTTACCTATGACACCTGACTTAACAGCACATTCACAAGAACAAGTGTGTTTGTTTTTCTAAAGCTATTCTATATATAAAATTAGCTTGTTTAGTGACACTCTGGTGGTGATCCCAAGCGAAAGCACTCTCCTACTCTATTCTGGAGCAAGTTACCAGTTCACAGCTAACACTGGTAATGCTGGGCATATGCTTGGTATTTCTGATGCGTGAAAGCCTAGGATTAACTGCAATACTGAGGAAGAGCAGCTGGGATTATTCAGACAGAGAGCTAGTCTCTTACTTTTCCTGCTATGTTACACTAAGGAATATAGGTGGAAAGACTCATCACTCAGCATTTTTAGTCCCGTTGTTCAAAACATTAAGAACAGCAGTATAAAAGGGTCAGCTACTGTTAGGAGAAAGGACTGACTGCCACCCATTCGAAGAGAGCACAAGTATTGCAAGGCCAATGCAGATACAGGGCACTAACACTGATGTTGATAGCTGGCACTGGTTTAGAAGTGTCTGGAAATACGCAATGTCTTGGGGAGGTATATAATATTAAACTGGACATCTGCTCTTAAACCACAGGAATTCACATGCTTTGCTTTTTGATTTCCAACTTCACTTTGTCAGGAGGTCAACCTCCAAATTCAATCTGATGCTAACCCTCTCGCTGTTTTCTACGAAAAGCTCAAGAAAGAGATCCAAGAAAAGCACAAGCAAAGCTTTCTCCTGGCACGTAGGAAAATTTCCCAGGAGCAGCTACGATTGTTTCGCTGGTCGCTTGGCTCCGCTTCTGGGACAGTCCTGCTCCATTGCCGCTGTCAGCTGCGAGACCTGGCTGGCTAGCGTGGCCGAAGGCAGCCCTCGCTTGCTGGCCATGCTCTGCAGCACCTCTGCCAGCCTCCCCGGCTCTCGCTGCCGCCTCCCCAGTTTGCTTCCCTCCTCAGCCTGTATCTGCAAAACACAACCTGGCTCCATCAGGTTGGAGCTCAGTGAAGCATCCTCCCAAGTCATGTTGCGCCCTTTCTTCCTCCCTTGCAGTCAAAAGGGATGATGACCCTGAAGGGGGATCGTGTGGGACAAGAGACAGACAGAAAACTAATCCTGTTGAAAAACTTGCTCAGTGAAAACTTACACTGCTTGTTCTGAGCACTCACGGAGAACTCCTTTCCACCATAGATTTGTAGGTCTGCTGGTGACCCAGGAGCTCTCCTCTCTCTGGCTCCCACACAAGCTACTTGTTCAAGGCCATGTCACGAGTAAACTATTATCCGCAGTTGTTTATAATACCAAGCCTCGCAGCGCCTGTATTTTGTAAAGGGAAAAGTATCCAGCTCAGGCACACAGAGTTTAACCCTTGGGCAAAGTATGTAGAGTGAACAAACACAGCCAAAAATGCCACATAGAGTTCAGATTCTTTCCTGAAATCAGAAAGCATCTCCCTTCTCTCCCCTCCCAAAGGCCAGAAGAGGTTCTTCTCATATCACGGTCCTGTACAACAGGTTAGGAAGCTGTACCCCTCAATTACTGCCCAGCTCTTCCACTCGTAGAGTATTTACAAAGTATTTACAGAGTCCACCTGCTTTCAGTGAGAGCTGTGACTTCTGAAGGCAGAAGCAAAGCAGTTGATACTGCTCAAAACAGCTCAAGTCCATTTTGACAAAGACTGTTGCAGCCAGTTTTATTTCAAAACTGAAGTGCCACGACGAGGTTGTAAAAAATTGATTTATTTTTGGAGTGCTGAGAATTACAACTCTAGCATTCACCAAAGAAATCAGCAGAATCTTTTATTTTCTTTTTCCAGAAGAGACATATCTTTGAGTCCTTGCCACAAGAAAAAATGTGGGACAAAAACATTTATAACCTCCCAGAACATTTTTCTCCTCCCTTAATTAAAAAATGTGGGGTTTTTTCCATAGCTTCTACACAAACAGCATCAGAAAGCCAAAATGTTTCTCATAAAATAACTTTTAATGAAGAACTTGCTACTGATACTGACCTTGTTACAGACAGATTCTCCACAACAGATTTTTCTCTTCACATATCTTATGGTTGTCCCAGTTCTCCACATAATCTCATTATCGTTGCTATTTCCAGTTCAAATTTATCTGACTGCAGCTTCCAGCTATTACTTCCTGTTATGACTTTCTCACGTACTGTAATTTCCTTGGTATTTTCTCCCTGCAAAGGTACTTGACCGCTGTGATCAAGTTATGTCACAGTCTTCTTTATGCTAAACCAATACCAAGTTTCATATAGCAAGGTATGTTTTCCAGCCCTCAATTTCCGTGGGTTGTGTTTTTTTCTGGTATGCTCTCCAATTTGTTTTTTCCCTCCAAAAAAATGTGGCCGTTCAAAACTATACTATGCGCAGACATAAATGTCATCTCACTGCTCTTCTGTTCACATGTACAGGAGCAATTAATTCCTTTATTACCAGAGCATCAGTCTGAAGGGCATGTTGATACATGGGAAACAGAAAATTATATATAACACAAACTTAAACTTGAATATTGACCTATGCAATTGAGTAATTATATGTATTTAAATATTTGCAAGGATTCTAAACCTGGATGGCACAAACATTATACTGGTGATGTACTGACTGGTGCTTAGGCCAAAATTAACAGATATTTAAATATACGAAGTACCAGTCTATCTCTGCAAGACTGAGAGGATTTTTCACATTTTCACAACCAAAACAAGTTTTACTCCTTAAATTACTATACTTGATACCAGCACACTAATAGCCAAGAAAAGCTGACAAGGACAATGCTGTTTATTAGAGTTTACAAGTCTTACTTGTCCAACTAATTTTCAGAATTAGTCTTGAAAAATTCTGCCTTTGACCTGTGGGTTGGGACTATTTTCCATTTGGTCACAGACGTATACATCAAATATTTTTACTCAAAAGGACAACAAGTACTGACTGATTCTAAATAGACACTAGCAACATATCTCTGTAGCAAGTTAATAATAGCTATAATTTAAAACTGCTATTTTGTCAATAGCCATTGAACCATACCTCATGTCCGTTACTGCCATTAAGTATTTCTGAAGTGAAATAGCACATCTTACATTCCAAAGATTAAGTCTACAGCAGCAGAAGTCAAAATGTGACTTTGTAACTAAATCTGTTAACCTCCCCCCACAGCCCTCTTTTTTCTTTAAGTAGAGGCAATTTCCTACACTGTCCTGATAATTTAGGCAGATGTACACAGAAGTGCACAGGCACTTCCTGCCTGGACTTAGCTCTTAAAACAAGGCAAGAAATACAAATACTTAGCATCTGCCCTTTCAACATGTTATCAACAAAGACGATGTCCAGAGAATATTTAGAAGGTTCTTAGGTCTTTCAGTTCCTTCTTTGCATTTAAGTATCACAGATTTTATATTTCAGATTATTCTTAAATACAGATCAAGTGAATCTGAACCAGCAATTTCACATCTAAATCCCTCCAAGTGTTAGCATATGCCTCTGCAATTCCTTGCTGATCTGCTGGCAGATCTTTGTATCTCGAAGCTCTGCGAGTACTAGAAACAAGAAAAACATTTTTTCCAGAGGTCTCCAGTAGTTCTTTTTCACATTCCATTTCCATTAGAAGTTCTTTCTTCAGAACAGCATTTCTCTCCTGCATCTGTTGAACAGCTCTCATGTTGACAAGTTCCTCATAAATGATGAGCATCGTTAGGGCTGGCCATAAAGCTGGCGGAAAGCACGAATACATATTCATTTCTAGATTTTGCCAAAATACGCACTGATGACAATACAAAAGCAGGAAATTGTGGACACCTCCGTGACCCAAAGTGGGTGGTGCAGACAGCAAAGCCACACCTGGAAACAGAAAGAGCATATCACCTCAGTGGTGGGGAGCACTCAGGCTAAAATGCTATAGAACCAGAGGGCACCGGGGCCCTGCTGATGCGATGGCCTTGGTCGGTGACACACTTCTGCTGCTGTGGTTCCATGTGCAAGGAATGCCTGCCCTCGACCAGCCATGGACATCTCTGCATGGTCCATGGTGTTCCAGCACTGCAGGTGGGCCTTGTACCAGCGCTTGGGTCTGACCAGAGGCAGCTGCCACGTGGCCTTCAGCTGGTCTCCGTCAGCTGAAGGGGACAGGCAGTGAGCTGCGCCTACAACCAACAGCGGCACTCACCTCCTGTCCTCAGATCCCGTTTCCACTTGCTGAGAAACTTAAACAGCTTTGGCCACTGCGACTGGTATTTTCCACATCAAACCTTTGTCTTGTGCCAGAGGCTTTCAGGAAGTAACACCTGCTACGTGCAAAAAGGAAGTCTTCTCTTATCAAATAGGCAAGCAAAGGCAGTCAGTGAGTCCCCAAGAAAGTACTTGTTTAGCTCACTGTGAAGAATTGCCAGTGGTAGATGGCATAAATCTTACTGAGGCGCGCACAGGCTTCACGAGAGCAAGCCAGGAAATACCGTTCGGAGTAGTACCCTACTGACCCTGTGGATTAAGCAAGCGACAAGCTGCAGAGTAAAGAAAACAGGATCTTTGAGATTCTGGAGAAGGGAAATACTGAGCACATCTGCAGAGCTAATAAGAAATCCTGCTCTCACAAATGTCATCTCGGCTAGCAAACATTTTTTATAGATAAGTTAATTTGTTTTTTTTTCCCTCCAGTCGTAACTGTTACCTAATAAAAACAAAACTTAGCCCTCTTTCCACAAAGCTCAGCTTCATCAATCCTGTGGCAGAAATGCAACATTTTTTCACCACTTGAACCCAGAACAGTTCCAGTAATTCCACCTGACCGTGGCAGAAGTGCCACGGAGCACAGGCAGAAAACTCTCAGCATCCCTCAGACAAGGGACTTGAGCCTTTTGGTATTTTCACCACAGATATCTCAACTTGTTTTCACTTGCAAACCTACCAATCACTTTTCTAAGACTTGGGTTTTTTTTTTTTGTGAAGAAGGCAAAATAAGAAAGTTTAAAAAGTCATTTCGTTCTCTACTTCAACTCATCATTTCTCCTCTCTCATCTTTTGGCTTATACAAGAAAGGATGGGAAAGTGTAAAGGCTTCTCTTTCCTCTCTTTCCTTTCTGTTTCTCAGGTTATCAACTACCAGCTCCTTTTCCATCCCTCTTAAAAAAAAAAAAAGTGCCTGTTTTATAACAATTCCTAACCATTTCCAATGGCTGAAAACACTCCCATGCTTCTCCAGAGCCTGTACCTCTAGAAGAGTAGTGGCCATGAGATCACCACCACCACAACCCTCAAAGTAACTATGTCACTGCGAGTAAAATTACTTGTGTAAACAGAGTGTAGGCAGGAGGTGTGCGAAGGGAAGGAAGGTATTACACCTCTCAAGAGGACCTACCACAACTGCAAGTATCACTTGCATTGTCCGCTGCTTGGTCTCCTGGCATCTCCTACCACATCTGTGTGAGCTCTCTCCTGCAACAGCCAATTCAACCCCCTTTTCCCCCCACCTCACAAATACAAGAGTTTGACAGCATTATTACTGAGATACGTATTCCCTAACTAAAGGATTCAAATTATTCTTACTCCTAAGAAACATTAACTGAAGTAGTATCTTTCATTATTATACAATCTCTATGTTTTAGGCAAATTATTTGAATCTACAATAAGACCTTCAAGCACATGCATGAAATCCCACAGCCTGCGGATTCCAGCACGTGGCACAGTTTATTGCGTTTTTGTTGCTTTTGTAACTCTCTTACTCAACTGCCTAACTATGAAAAGCCCAACATATGTCTCCCATCTTTTCGTATATCTTCAAACCCCTTTGACCTACTTCACAAACAACTGCAACCAGCACACTAATAGCAGAAAAGTTTTCTGCCACTTCATACAGCAATAACTTCCAGAGAAACAGCAGTAAAGGTAATTGCACTCAAAGCCTTCCCATTTCTGGAATAAACATGTCACCTGAAGCAAGAAAAACTAATTACGAAGAAATAACAACTTTCAAAGAGAACAGATCTTGTTCCAAGAGAGGAGGCCTTTACCCAATTGACAGAGGCATCACCTCAGATGCAGATTCACTGCTGTTTAAATCCTTCTCCCTGCATGTAAGGAAGCAAGAATGCAAAAGCAGCAGTTGCATACGCCCAAGCACTTTAGAGATCATTACAATGAGGACTAAATCTCTACTGTGCTCTCTACCTACTGCAGTACCAATTTCTGCAAATATGAGTAACTCCACATACAACAATTTTTAAACATTAATTTGTATGTCTCACGAATACAGATATGGAAACCTTCCAAGTTTCTTTGCACAAGTGCTCTCTGGTCTAAGGGAGGACTATTTGATGGGCGGGAGAAGTATTTAAGACCACAGGCTCTTTCCAAGGACAAGCAGCGGATAAACGATAATAAAACTCAACTGCTTTCCATCATTCCCTTTATCGAGTGAGTCACTCAGAGAGACCCGAACAGCTACTCCATTAGCCATCGCGAATGCTGGATTTGCAGACTATGGCCATGATAAAGATATTGCTCATTCCAGCAAAATCAAACATACAGCCAAAGAAAGGCAGACTGTACATAGGACAAACTAAACACAACACTGTTTTTCTCTATGCAATGATTGCTGCGCTTACCAGAATGGAGACGTAGCCTGGCCATACAACCAGAAAGCTCTTAGGTCCCATTTGCACTGCCCAGTGAAGTCCTGGAGGAGACATCCAGCTAGTCCTGCAAATGAGCCACACTGATACTGCATCAGTCTCACTATCACAGTACTCTGCTCGAGCTCATTAGCCTGATTAGTATACAAATTACTAAATTAACTAAAGAAAACTTAAGGAGACTACAGATTATTCTCTGATCCTTCCCATCTTCAGTGGAATTGTAGGATTCTGCCACTCCAGTAAGTCTTTTACACAACAAACATACTTGCCCATAGCATAGCCATGTCTTTTCCCTTTCCTGAATGACAGCAGATCTCCATGGAGACCCTCAAAATCCAGTACCTTGCTATTACTTTCTCTCATTTTCACTGCATGCCTAAGTCTTCCTTCCAACATGGTATGAACCACACAGCTTTACAATATTTCTGTCTGAACTTGCAAGTTTAGACATCTACAGTGCCTGCAAATACCGGAACAAAGTTTTCCATCCAGCTTCATCAATCAAAACAAAATTATCCATTTCCCCATGAGCTAAAACTGCACAGTCAATCATCACTGCTTAAGGAAGGCTGTCTTGGCAATTCCTCAAAATCCATCCATCCATGTTGAGATTGAGATGTATCTAATGATCTGAGTCATATGGTACACACATAACAACATGAGATCTAAAGAACAGAAGATCCTATCCTGAAGTTCCTACTGTTTCAGTTATTTTTGTTAACCTTAAGCAATGAAGATCAACAGTTCAGATGCACCCTGGAAGATGCATAGAAAGGGTTGTATGCTCTCCAACTTTCTCCAGTTCAGCCTTCTTACTTCAGCATTGGGATATGAAACTAAATGCAATAAAACCCACTATTTTTTCTCTGTCTGTCCCACCAGTTCATTAGTAAAGCAGTGACTCTCCCTGGTTCTTATGGCTTAAGTCATCTCCTCTGTCTTATACTCCTGAAGTTCTGTTGTGTAACACAACCAGTTCATATCGCTCCCCATTAAACTCTCTAAGCAAAATTTAAATACAAGGGAAAATATAGGGCTCATCATCGTTTTCACTAACTTAGCTGAGAAAAAAATCTCTAGGCTATTTTTCCAGTTACCGTTTTCTATTAACCTTACCATGCCCTGAACAATCCTCCTTGTGACTCTCCCTGATTCCGTTTTATTTCTTGATAACCTACTGAATCATTTACCCAGGAGTGTCAGAAAAATCCCCCAGTGCTAAGGAAGCTCACTGTAGGGCAGGATCACTCTTCTAATTTCTATTCCACCTTGAGTCTTGATCTACCACCCATTTTGTTCAAGACAGGCATTTGATGGCTATCCATGCATAGCAACAGTTGAGAAGATGACCAGAGAAAATAAAAAGGTCATGGTATTAATGCACACTATCACAGAATCATAGATTCTCCCTTTACTTTGTGGACCTGCTTTATTCTGCTCAGCCTCTTAGAGGGAGTTCTGGCACTGAGCTCTACCGCACTGCAGCAGCAGAACACAAAGGCAATAGAAATCAACACCCGGGGCATCAGCCTTAAAGCAAATCCAAATACCCTCCAGCCCTCATCAGTGAGGGGGAACAGTCCAGAACTGAAGCTGGAACGCACTTAGTGGAACTCCTGGCAAAGAGGACTGGATTTCCAGGGGCTAAATACATCCGGTACAATGGGTGGCACGTGGTGTATGTACAGATTCCATTGCAATTAGATTCTCACAAAGAAGTTGCCTCTTGAATTCTGTATCTTCCAGAAAACATTTGTCTGACATTCACTTTCCTACACATTCATGATAATGTTAGGAATGCCAATTGTTCGTGTAAGCTACTACTTCTTCCAAAATGACCTAAAATGACTTGATAACAGAATTCCCTGCATCGGGTAAGATACTACTGGCTGGTTTAACTGCAAGTTCAAGACTGAAAGCAGAAGCACCTCATCAGACAAACCTGCAGCTCAGCTTCAGCAGGACTGAGCAGATAGCTTGAGTACTTCAACACCCCTAGTGCCCTTCTCAGCATCTAGACAACCTTTTCATCATGTAACAGGTATAAACAAGTGCTGTAAGAAAGCAAACGCAATATACTTAAGGCATTTTAGAAAGTTTTCAAACAGCAGAAGTTACTTTCCAAGTAGCCCATTGCCAGGTTATCAATTGTTTAATTCAATAGGAGGAACAAGAGCAGATACAGCCACTCCAGCGCTACATCCTGGATTAGGGCAATTTACGCCAATCTTGCACAAAACCTATTTGTAAGTCTTTTTAGCAGGGCCTTCTTGCCCCAGCATGGAACTCATCCGAGTTCCCCCTCTATCTCCAAATTCAGGGGCAAATGCTGCCTATTCCCAGCACTAGAAAACATCAGAAAACTTTCCTTTGCAAGAAAACACTCAGGTAATTTTGGCAACCTTTGAAAACTTCAAGGGTGAAAACAGACCACCCCATATGTTAAAGCTCTACACAAAGTTTCTCTTGCAGATGGGCAGTCCTTCTTTTGCTTACTAGATCACATCTCATGGGTTTTACGAGGTGGAAACATCTATCCTCATCGTGACAGTTCATTTGCTTTAGCAGACATACAAAAATATAAGAGGAGACAGAGGTCAACAGTCAGAAGTATATCACATTTTTAAATGATGGAAAGAAAGATACTTTGATATCTCACATAAATGACTCCATATGTTTTTCTGAAAATAAAGTCTTCCAAAGGCAGCCAATAATATCCACAGTCAGATGCATTATATCTGGCACATGGAAAGGGAAAGGTAAGCAGCTTACATCTAAGACTCTACTTGTGGTATTTATTCATAAAATAAAGCAACAAATGCACAGATCCTATAGTAACTGTTGAAACACCTCCATACTCCCAAGGAGACTTTTCAGCACACTACGGTACAAAAACTTTTCAATCCTATCTCTAAACCCAAACCACATACATAGAAACTGCCATGACAGAAAATAATTATTTACATTAAGTTAGTTCAGCAATCTTATTCTTTATCATGATCTTGTAAGATTGTGGACTACAAAACCAAGCTCCCTACAACAGAGATTTGTCAAAAGTATCACTTCAGTATTCTTTTTAATTAAATAAAATATTAAATACCTGTAGTTCAGTGATTTATTAGATTTTTCCAATAAAAAAATAAAAGTTGGGAATTTCCAAATATTTGATGTTACTACTCAAGAAATAAATAACTAATGACTTGACAAGTCTTTTAAGATCCAGTCAGAACAATGACCCACACACGAATCTCATCCTTTTATGTTGAATTTGGTCTCCCACAATCTCTGCCAGGGTTGTGGAAGAAATGTACTGGACCTTAGACATAAGCTGCCACAGAGCATCTTCAGGTACGGGGCAGAACACATACACAAAATAGAGGGGAACAGTAACAGTTATCCAGTTCTAATAATTAATCTTAGAGTGTTTCCTGCTACTATCCATCTCGGACTTACATGATTTCCAATTGTGTGTTCATATTTTACAAATACTTTTGAAGTTATAAGGAACTGAAATGGCAAACTCAGAGGAAAGGGCTTGTTTGATCTTAGTCTGGTACTTGAAGAAATGCAGAATTGTTAGTTTCACATAATGACTGTGTATCAACACCAAACCAAAACACAACAGAATTTGGCCCTCTGCTCTAAACTTAATCATTGCTACCCGAGAAAGACAGAAAATAAGTTTGTAACTGTATAATAAGAACCAAAAGTTGCACAAACCTCACTTGGGACATGCTGCAGTCTATAATCAAAATGGCATAATTTTGGTAATTACTCTAGGACAAAGGTTAGGACAGCTACAATGAAGCTTCCTGGCGACATGAAGCTGGAAGAAACTGTCAGCAGAGGAGGATTACACTTGGTTTATGGAGTGGTGATGCTGAGGATTAGAAAAACAGAAGTGAGGTGAAACTAAATAGTACAAATCAACACACTGAGGGACACTCCCTAACAGGGCAGGAGCTTTTCACCTGGAAACAACGTGCCCATATCTACAAGAAGATGACAATGAAGGTTAAGAAAGGCAAACAAGAGCCTAGTGTGCATCAGGGAAGTTATGCCCAATGGGGGAAAGGACGTACTAACACCAATGAACAAAGCCTTGCACAAGACTATATATAAAATACCGTGTACCATTCTTGTCCATTTTGTTCCAGAAAGAGTAATTCACCCTGTAACAGGTGCAAGAAGTGTTATTAGCACCATCAGAGGAAAGGAGGGAGTCCTGCCAGAAACTAAAAGTGCCGTTTTTCTTCATGTGAAAGGGCTACATTAGCTTTTACAGGCTCAGAGGAACTGGAGTTATTTAAACTACAAAAAGACTGTGGCACAAGAACAAAGATGAATAAAGATGCCAGAGTGAAGAGTTTCAGCTGGAAGTGAGAGGAATTTTCTAAACATCGAAGCAGCGTTGTTTGGTAACAAGCTTTCAGAAGGAATGCAAAAGTAAATAAACCTAACTAGTTTTAAAACATTTTTTAAATGGATTATAGGACACAGTTGCTTACAATAGCAGGGAATTGGATTGTAGAGTCCTCCCTGCCTGTATTGCTAGCTTTGATTTCTGTATTACATAGTTGACAACTCTCTAGCTCTGCTCAAGAGAAAGAAAAGAGCACTTGACATTTCTTCAGGTAGCATTCTGCAATTTTCTCCTTGTAGTTTGGCAGCTTGACAACCCAGCTGATATTATCAGTTGTTTTTTTCCCCCCAGTACAGCTGGTGTTCATAAAAGTGTCCTTGAACACAGCCATTTATGAACAAACCTGTTATCTTTATCTGTTCATGGATTCATGCATATTCTTAGAAGAAAACACAAGGGCAGGGACTTCAGCTGCTGGGCAACACCTACCCCCTCCAGCTCCCTCCCTAATCTCATTTTATTGCCAAAGTATGCAAGTTGGAATCAGGAACACTCCAAAAGGAGGCAAGTTTTCAAAGCGACCGTGGAGGCAGAGAGAACATGAAGGAGAAAGTGCACTGAAGCAGGATATCCAAGAATGGTACCCAACCCTTCGCTCGAGTTCTTAGAGACAGATCATTAAGGATGCCTCAGTACGTTATCTTAAAAACATCCCTCTGCAGTTTCAAACCTATTTGCAAGCTCAGCCATCTAAAAAATTAGATTAGAAAAAAATACTTGCTAAGAAGGAGGGAAGTGTTCTCACCTCTGCTTACTCTAAGAGTTGAAAGACCTGCACCCAAAAGTTTCAATACTATTACTGTTACCACTTGTGTTCACAGCTTGCTGCTCCAGAGACATGTCTAAACAGACAGAGTGGGGATTTAGCACAGGATCATCCCCCACACAAATCCAGCCCTTCACCTTACAGCTCAATCAATGCACAGAGGCATCAATTGCCTTGAAATGCACTGAGGTGCCACAGGTACCTGAGAGCTAGAGACACTCATCTTTATTTCACTAAAACCTACCTCAGATACTTTCAGAACATTTACTACTGATTTTTTTCTCTCTTTAACTTGTACTTCCTCTTTATTCTTTTCATTTTGTGGCAAGTGATGTATGGTAATCTGCACTGAAAAAAATAATTGCTTGTAACAAGAAAACATTACAAGCTAGACCACTTCTAATAATTGGGCTTAACCCACAAACACTCAACAGGAGAACTGAATTTCTTCACTGTGGACTTCTGGCAAACAGCGGCTTCTGCACCCTGTTGCTGATGGCCAGCATCCCCATGAGAGGGGTGGAATGTCTCTTCAAACACCGTGCCTCATTTATGCTGCTGAAAATACAAATCAAATTTGGAAGTGGTTCAGCATCATTATTTTTTTTTTTTGGCTTATTTACAACTTTCCACTCTTGACAACGCAACAAGAGCTAACAAACAGAAAAAATCCACCCTCATGTTTTCAACAAATTATGCCACATCATCTTGAAGTTTCAGTTGAATTTTAAAATTCAAGTGTAAGAGATAAAGTCAACAACTCTGAAACAGACAGGTTTGCTGATATGTGCTATTAAAAGCTGCTTATTTTGGTCAGACAACGCCAAAAGAGTAGGTTTGATTATGTTCGGAGTCTTTCCAGTAATTACACATCCAGAACCACCCCGGTGTGGCTTACTATTCAAAAACAAACAGCCTAGCCCATCTGCTTATCGAAAGGGAAAATAAAGGTAAGCTATTTTCAACAACATTCCAAATATATCCAATAGTAGAGGCATATACAGAACGTGGGTTGTTTCCCCCATCCCAAGCCTCTAATCATGTTTTCCTCTCCTGAATTGTTGCCACAAGAATTCCTAAAATGTCAACAGTTTTAACATACAGGAAAAAATTGAAACAAAACATCTTAACCACAGTATTGTAAAGGTTCTCGGCATCTGGAGAAGACGCACATGACAGAGCAGTGTTTTCACTCTTAGCTTTACACTACAAATGTTTCCATAAAGCTACTGCTTGATACGCGTATTTTCAACGCTTCCATATAATGCGCTAAAGAAATGCCTGACATCTGCAAAGTTCAAGAGACAAAAACAGCACTCCTGGGGAACTTGGCAGTGCTCAAATCGAGAAGTTTGCTGCAATCAGTTTTCAACAGACCTAAAAATCATCTCCAAAATCTAATCCAGTTTATCATCTCCAGCTTTTGTAAATACCATTCTCAAGATCTGCAGACTGGGCTCAATCACTTAACGCAACTAACTTCTTGAATTTCAAATTCTTAGTTTTACTATCATCACACAAAGCAAACATTTACTTTCCCTATTCAAGTGTTAACACAATTTGAAGGAGCATGATGAAAACAGCTGGACAGCTGGTATCATAACCAAGGCCAGAGTGTCCCTTTTGACAGGCAGGAGATGAATTGTTTAGAAAATTCAGAAGTGCAGTCTCCCAACATTTACATATAAATCCAAAGTTAAGGATAAGCGTAAGTAAATACAGTTTAATTTAGCCAATGCACAGTTCCATATCTCACAAAGTAAGCCAGTGAATTTGTTCAGTTTATCAGTTCACCAGTGGTAACTCCATGACTTGGGATGGGAAGAGAGGACACACACCATGGGTGTGTTTCAGGACCAGTGCAGACATCCAGAGGCTGCACAAAACAGCACCCTCTTCAGCCTCCACACCCCCATGTCCACAGCTTCTAGATTGACTGCAATACAAGACAACTTATTCTAACATTACCCCCCCCCAAAAAAGCTAATGTAGAGCTACGGGGTACTGGTCCAACCGGAGTCAGTGCCATTGTGACAGGTAGTGGCTGGTCCTCGAGCCTCTCAGCCAGAGCCCAGAGCAGACTGGGAACCTTGGAGAGGGGGGTTCATGCTTTCTGGAGGAAGGGAAGGGTTTTGCATGCAGCTTAGGTCCCCTGTTGGTAAGACTGAATCAATACCTTCTGGTCAATAAGCCACAAAGCCCTTGTGTGTTTATTCCTAAAACCTTCAAGCTATTTTCAATGTTGATGGTAGCATACAACAGCATAAGAGCTACACACAGCCCACAATGGCATCTCTCCTGTCATCTGCAATGGTCAGCATGGATGATCCAACTAGTATTTCTCAGCTGATATAATTCAATATTTTAACAGGTAATACAGACTACACTATTCTTAAATCAGTCATTGGGACTACCAGAATATCACATCTCCAGTAGAGTGACCACCTCAGCCCAACACACACCACTGGCACACGCCGAGGGAAGCTGGCTTTCCTTCACACCCTTCACTCTACCTTCCAGCTCTACGGGAGACATTCACCAGCCAACACGACCAGGACATGGCCTGCAATTAAGAGAAGACATGGTTACGGCACGTCCAAAACAATATTCTTCTACATCTGCTCTGTTTATTTTGGTTTTTAAACATTCATAATTTTTTCCAGCTGTTCAGTATTAGTGGAAGCTTTAATACAAAAATCTGTATTACATTCTTGATATCGTTTCACAAAACTAAAAACCTTTCTAATTTGTCAAAGCTGTGTCTATCCCTGGATGCATTAAACTTCCAGAATGTCAGAAGAAAACAACTGAGTGCATGCTAAAACCCAAATACAGACAAAATGAGGGAATTACTATGGTTCCAGAACTCTGAAGCAACAGAAAAAAACCCCAGTGAACTAAAATACGAATCAAGCTAAAATGTTACAGTTTCTGAAAAACCTCCAAAGCTTTATCTTGCTACTACTGCCAACATTCTCCTCTTCTACAACCTTGCTTGTGTGCCCCCCCCCCACTTGCCATTACAACATTTCTAAATGCTTTTCACAGAAAACAAACTAAAAGTGGCCAGTAAGTGTAAGGCTTTTTTTCCTCCTCCCCTTGCAACTAGAATAAAAAAGAAAACAAGAAAAAAGTGTTCATCAGAGAAGCGTCTTCTGTATTTATGGAATAAATCTCACATAAGCTACAAAACTAAACCCAAATTAATAGTTTTGGCCTTCCATAATTGTTTTTTTTCCTCTCTTCCTAAACTGGAGATACTGCAAAAACAACGTTGTTGCAACCACCAAAGATGGTGTTAATTAAAAATAAGCTTACTTTGAGTATTCATTTTGTCCCAAAAAATACCTGATATGACCCCACAAGAATCACTTAGGACACTACCAAGGCAAAACACACTTTCAATTATGTGTATTAAATATGGTAATGTTCACAGAAGCCGATACTAAATTCAGATGCCTATTTTGCCATGTCCTTTAAAAGATTTGTTACCAAGGGCCATGTTAGCACTATTTCTCCATCTATTGGGAACATTTATGTTGGTACGTCAGACAAATTGTGCACAGAACTACCCCCAGTGATGGGTGCCCATGGCCAGGTGAGGTGACCCCTGAGCAGTGAGGCCGGGGACAGATTCTGCCAGCAAGAAAAGACTTTCCAGGACCAAGGCGTCAGTGAAGGAGCAGCCAGCCAGATCCTGGCTGCAAGTTAGTGTCCATGTCAAAACCAATGTAAAACATAACTTTGTACACGTGGCAACGGCGGCACCTGAGTTTCTAAAAACGGCAAACAAGTTGCAATTGTCTTGCCCTTGAAGATTACCAGATTTTAAAATGCAGAAAACAAAACACCATATGCTGCTGAGAGGAGTAAACCCTACTCCCCCAGTAAACCAAAACTTCGTAACATGAACACAGAAACAAATTTCTACTTCAGAAATTAAGGCAATCTACACAATTTTTTTCCTGTATGATAAATAATATTCACACTACCTAGAAAATGCCAGCGTTACACCCTGCCTAAAATAGAGCACATTGGCTAAAATGTAATAAACAGGACATAAATGCTCTTTTGGCTCGGAGCAAATAAAGTGTTAAGCTTGTTTTTGTGGAGTTCAAAAATAAGATACTGTATCCTGTGGCATCTGGAACAAAACACACAGTTGTGATGGAGACAAAATGCTGTCAGTTCTCAGTAATAACTAATGGACATAATAGTATATAAAACTTGGAATTGCTTAAAGAGGTCGTTGGAAGTCAGATTTTACAGATGTATTGAATTTATATTCACTAGAAGATGGTTAGTCAAGGGTTTCTAGTTTGTAAAAAAACTTCCTTCCATACAACAAGTTCTGCATACCCTTCAGTGAGATACAGAGCGGTAACTGGCACACCACAATGCACAAGAACCTCCGTGAATGCACACCTTCATACTTATCACTCTTTATATTCACTGCTTTCATTTTTTCTAATAGCATAGCTTCCCTAATTTTAGTCACAACTTACTCTCGTTTTAAAGCTGCCACGTGCAGATTCAGCTGCAGTCTTATTGGAAACGTGACACACACTATTTGTTCCTTTACGAAGGGGTCACGCTTCCTGCAACACAGAAGCCCATCAAGTAGAAATATTTTATTGGGCCACTGCCACCTGTTTCTCGACTATATTCTTCATAATCCGGGTGAACCAGACCTAAGGCCTTTTTGGCCAACACGTGCTCACCAAGTAGCTTCAGAGATGCTGATTGCAGAATACTGGACCTACAACCCCTATCCGACAAACGCTGGCCATCACAGAAATGTGTAAGAAATGCTAGAGGCACAAAGGTAAGAAAAAACAGAATTAAGTTATTCTTAAAACCAGTATGTCATCGTTCCTATCCCTGCCCCAAGTCAAGAAATCTTTAACCCTACAGATAACCTAGAAAAACCTACTGCCATGTGTAAAATTTGCCCAAAATATATCATTCTAGCCTGAAACCAAGCACCAGAGGAGCTGAGCCAGTCGCTGCTGCCTTAGAGCTCTGCTATTTTTCAGAGCGCAGCTGTTCCCTCTCTCGGTTCTGTTTGTACATTAGCTGGCAGCTACAGATGCCTGCATTTTTCTGAGAGAAGGGTTTTGATGCAGGTCCAACAGTGAGCAGTGGTTATTCGTTGTCTTTAGATCGTGGGGCTTTCTTGAATGTTAGTAGTAAACGTTAGCTATGTGATGACAATTACAACATATTTCAGTATATATATTTATAGTCACTTTCAGAAAGAGAGATTCAAATGCACATCCAAATTCTTTCTTTAAGAGAACAGCAAAAGACATATTCAGAAATTCCTGCAATTTCAAACATTCCTCCTTGAAGCTTAAAACACTGCTTTCTGGAATATCACCTGATTCCCAATCGTTCTAGATACTTGTTCACGTGGTGCAGAGGATGGCACAGTGACAGAAATAAGCTTAAAACTCAAGTAATTTCTCATTCCTCCCTATAGCTATAAAAGGTTCCTTCATTGTAAGTTCTTATCTATCTAAAACAAAGTCTGTGCTTCATGAAGTTTACTTTGGATTTAATAATAAAGAGCATGGTCTCCTGGACTGTTTCCTCTTTCTGGTCTCAAACATTCTAAAGATATCTACGCTGGGTTTTTAGTGTTGGTTTCTGATAGCCACTGTTTCTACAATCTTACTCTGATTATCTGTATTTTTAACTTCAAAACTTCTCCCTTCAGTTTATAAGGAAATTACAATGCAACTGGGGCACAACTTAAAAATAGATTAAAAAAAACCATGAAACTTCTACATGTAAGAACAAGAAATCACATAATAATTTTTCCAAACAGTAAAATTAAGTCCAAGTGTAGGGTACTATATGTATTTTAAGGAGATAAACTTTAATTTCCAGAGCAACTTCAGAAGAAATTCTGTGTGCTGTTGCTTACACTCCTGCCCCTCCAAGGACAGGGAGACTGGAAGAGCAAACACAGTGGATGAGGGAATGGGGGCTGCCAGTGTATCTTACAGTTGCCGTCTCACAACGGGCTAAGAAACCACTCTTGCCCAAAGGTTACTTGAGGGAAATTTCCTGTTCCTTGCAACAGCGTGTACAGTTCCACAGAGCAACAGAGTGTAGCTTCGTAAAAATGACACACAAGCCTACCATAATAAAGCAGGATTCACTCTTACAGTATCACTGCTTATCTGTATTCCCAATTCTCTTTATTGCCACTGCTCATTTCTCAGAGCAGAGAACCACCGGCTTTAGACGAGCGCTGGTCAGAGGTGCGGTACCGCAGCCCCCCTTCCCTCTCAAGATGACCCTCTCGCCTGGCTCTTGCTTGCAGTCCGGGTGCTCCTGCCCACCAAAAATGTCAATGAGTCCAGCTCACATCGAAGAGTTAGCTGAAGTGACAATGAAACTGCAGAAAAGCTGCTCATTTCTTTCTTAAACAAGCCACCCCACCACACTAAAATAAACCACTCTCTTGCACGGCCTGAGAACAGGGCACATCCCCGCTCCCACAGGGACAAAGCCTTTGCCAATTTTAAAGGACAATTACACAAGCCTGTTATCTGAGAATTGCTGCCCTCTTGTTTTATCTGCCAGAGTAATCAAAATTTTAACAGACAGGTACCTTTTCACAAAGGTCACAAGTATTTAAGTATTTAATCCTTTTTATTTTCCTTTGTTTCCTAGTTTTGGGGTGTTGGACTTTTTTGGCAGTGTCCTTCACCCCTCACCCAATGGCGATTCAGTAGCAGACTCCACATTAAAGGCCGAGAAGTCACCATGAGCTGGTTTGTCCTTTTCCTGCTACTCTAACTCAGATGTCCAGAGTTTTAGGCAATCAGTAGGCAACCCAGCAGGGACAGCTACAGAAACTAAAGAGAGAAAGCAAAGCCTTTTAAAAGAGGAAAGTACTTGGTATCTATTTAAACAGAGAACACCACAAGAATGACTTCTATGATCTAATAAGACATTTGAGGAAGAGAAAGTGGGGAAAAAAACGAAGAAAGAATCAGTGAAATGCAACTATACACCTCAATTCTATCACTTGAATAATTCAAATTAATTCTTTGTCAACTTGCAACATAGAATCACAGAATCATCACGGTTGGAAGGGACCTCTGAGATCATCGAGTCCAACCACATTAAAAACACACAGACACACACACC
>JAOXJK010000023.1:53440126-53452100 GCA_025774025.1 Xenus cinereus | reverse complement strand
CACTGGCCTTGGCCCATTGATCCAGCCTGTCCAGATCCCTCTGTAGAGCCTTCCGACCCTCAAGCAGATCAACACTCTTACCTAGTTTGGTGTCATCTGCAAACTTACTGAGGGTGCACTCAATCCCCTTATCTTGATCATCAATAAAGATATTTAATAAGTCTGGCCCCAAAACTGAGCCCTGAGGGACACCACTGGTGACCGGCCGCCAACTGGATTTCGCCCCGTTAATCACAACTCTCTGGGCAGGCCATCCAGCCAGTTTTTTATCCAGTGAAGAGTACGCTTGTCTATGCCATGATTCGCCAGTTTCTCCAGGAGAACACCAGGGGGGACAGTGTCAAAGGCCTTACCAAAGTTGAGGTAGACAACGTCCACATCACTGAGTTCGTTGAGTCTCTGCAAAGATATCAGAGCCTGCCCTGATGGAACAGCACAAATCCTTTCAGTCTTGACCCTTTAAAGGTTTCATTTAAAAACTTGCTCAAAATCTCTTAACCAGTTTACTAGATCTAGTTAATACACGGAATTACAGGGAGACTGTAGGAAAAGTGATACAAAAGTACTCAAGTAGCTCTTCCTTCACTCCAGGAAACAGAAAAAGCACTGCAAAAAAAAAAAAACACCCAAGAAAAATTCTTTCAGATAGGAATGCTTACCACTGCCAAATATGAATGTCATGTGTGTGAAGGAAAATCTCAGAATATTACTGCTCATCTCAGTAAATAGATTAACACAATAGCAATTCCACTCCCAATCCACATGTAATTTTAAGCTAAGCTCGCTATAATTTTTTTTAAATTAAACTGTAATTGAAAAAATTCTTTGTTTCCTTTTGTCTCCTTAAACTTTGAGACTCCCATCCTTGGCACAGCCATCTGAATTAGATCCAACTTGCCAGAGGTATCAATTTCATTGAAACAAATCTGCTTCAATATTTTTCACTTGAAAGAAATTTGACCATGCCTTTGCAAGACACTGGAGTCAGAGAAACAAAAACAAGCAGGATGGATTCTGCCTGACTTTAGTGAGGAGACTGAAGCATCATCTTTTGAAGTTAATATGTCCTGGAGGCACAATGGCTTTACTGTTCTATCTCCCTGGTGTAAGATATTGCTCTCCTACTGACCCAAGAGGAAAAACACCGAAATAAGAAGGAAAAAAAAAAAGTGATTGTACTAGACATGGTAAAAGATAACTGGAATCACTAAGGACCATTCCCTTCCCAACATGATTTTATACATATATCCTCTCTTGGATTTCCCATCCAATCTCTCTCTCAGATACACACGCTATCTAAGACCTTTTTTTTTGGAAAAAAATAGATTTTCTAAAATACATACAGAAGCTAATCAAACAATACTTCTAAAATTTTTTCAGCTACAGTAAATTGTAGGTCTAAATTATTTTATTTTGATTCCTAGGCTCAAGTCCAACTGGATATTTAACTGCACATGAAACATGAATGCGACTTTATTACCAAAGTCTCTACTTATTTTTCCTCTTTAATCACTAGCTATATCCTTTGAGAATGACCTGATGCAAGACAACAAATAGATTTCACACAACTACTAGATGAAACCCATGCAAGGAACACCATGACCAAGAAAAGTTTGCAGTAGCATATTCCATCTTCCAGCTTAGAAGAACAAGTAAGTAATATTCAGTGTCCAAAGTTGAGTACTTAGCAGTCAAGTAGTCTGTCCTTCCCTTTCAACACAGAAATTACATTCTTCAGTGTTCAATTAATCTATTCCTAGAAAATAGTTTTCCAGAGCCCTGAAAAAAAAATAATTCAAGCGATTCATGAATGTCACATGAAATTTTGACACATCAATCTCCTTTAGGCTGAGACTGATATTAGGACCCATGCTCTGTTCCCCGACCTATCACTAATCAGCAACATGTCTATCTTGTCCATCTTCCTTAATGCACACATACATTATAGTCTAAACAGCTCTACATAAAATACAGTACCATAAATAATGAAAACTGGCTACATGGACTGGACTCTCTTCTAACAATGTTCAAAGTCTTAATTTTACAAAATCTCACCTACAGAAAGAAATACAGAGTGGTATGCTGAACGCTTTTTCCGTGCCCTTTCATTTCCTAGCGCCAGAGAGGAAACATTTTGTCCATGCTTCACCCTAAAGTTGACTCTTCACTCCTACTCCCAACCAAGCAAGTTTCTTTCTGAAAGGACAGCACACACTGTTAGATTCCAGGAGCACAGCCTCACGGCACAGTGGGGCGGGAATGCACCTCAGCAGAGCTTCTCTCCTGCTCTGAGCCTCTGCTCAGGGGCAGGAGGTTGCTCAGGTGGAGCAGGGTGCTCAGGGATGGCATTTGAGTATCTCAGGGCAATTTGTGCCAGTGTTCAATCACCCTTACATTAAAAAAGTGTTTTCTTATGTTTAAATGGAATTTCCTGTATTTCAGTCTCTGCCTGCTGCCTCTTGCCTTGTCACTGGGTATTACTGAGAAGTCTGATTCCTTTTTCTATACTCACACCATGAGGTATTTGTACACATTGGTAAGACCTTCTCCAGGCTGAACAGTCCCAGCTCTCTCAGCCCCTGCTCACATAACACGTGCTCCAGTTCCATGATCATCTTAGAGACTCTACACTGGACTTGCTCCACTAAGCTTATACCTTTCCTGCACTTGCTGAAAGTGCACGCTTTCCCATCATCCAGGTCATCAATGAAGATGTTGAACAGTGCTGGCCCCAGTGGTGATCCCAAGGTACACCACTAGTGAATGCCTCTGTCTGAACTTCGTGCTTCTGATCACAACACTTTGAGCCTGGTAATTCAGCCAGCTGCCAATCTTACCATCCACACCTCCTCCATCTGTCTATCAGGATGCTAGGGGGGACAAGGGTCCAAAGCATTGCCAATGTTGAGATAAACAACATCAGCTGCTCTTCACTCATCCATTGGTAAAGTCATGTCACTGCAGAAAGCCATCAGGTTGGACAGGCATGATTTCCCCTTCATAAATCAATGCTGACTATTCCAAATCACCTTCTTGTCCTTCAGAAATGGTTTGCAGGATTATTGGCTCCATCACGGGGATCAAGGTGAAGCTGACTGACTGTTCTTCTTTTTCTTAAAGATAGGACTGACTTTTGGTTCTTCCAGCCCTCATAAACCTCCCCCAATCACCACAGCCTTTCAAAAAATAACCAAAAGATAAGCCTTGCAGTGAAACTGGCCAGCTCCCTCAGCGCTCATAGGTACATCTCATCAGGCCCCACGGACTCACATACGTCAAGTTTGTTTTAATGTTCCCTAACCTGATCTTCCACATCCAAGAGCAAGTCTTCCTTGCCTGGGATACCCGAAGGCAAGTCTCATCAGCAAAGGCTAAGGTGAAGACGATGTTAATTGAGTACCTCAGTCCCTATCAGAATCATAGAATACTTTGGGTTGGGAGGGTGACCTTTAAAGGTCATTTTGTCCAACCCCCCTTCTCAAAGTAGGGACATCTTCAACTAGATAAGGTTGTTCAGAGCCCCATCCCACCTGACCTTGAATGTTTCCAGGGCTGGAGCGTATACTACCTCTCGGCAACCTGTTCCAGTGTTTCACCACCTTCATTGCAAAAAGATTTCTTCCTTATGTCTAGTCTAACTCTACCTTCATTCAGCAGCAGACCCTCATTTTCTCTGCTCTTCCTTTTGCTGCTGATATGCCTGTAGGAGCCCTTCTTGTTCCACTTCACGTCCTTCACTAGATTCAACTGCAGGTGGGCTTTGGCTTTCCTAACTCCATCCCTGCATGCTGTTTCTCTATACGCCTAGGAAGAATTTGACACGGATCTTAGAGTCATCAGTGAGTTCACGTGCAGTAACTGATGAAAATATCTAAGAAGTTTGAAGTATAAAGCAATGTTTAAAAGAGCAAGACAGAGTCACTGCTGTCTAAGCTCCTGAATTCCAAGAGGAGAGCACCTAGACAAACCAAAGTTACTTTCAAGAGCACATCAGACCAATTTCTTCGTATGCACATTGGTATCTACATTTGCAGGCAGCCTGGCCATTTTCATCTCGAGAATTTGTATGAAACAGATAAATATACAGCATTTGGGATCAATATATTGGGTTACTGAACCCTTCTGTATACACCAAACTTATTAACTACTTCAATCCGTGCTTAAAACCAGCTATTGATTACCACAGATGTAGGAGACACATCATCAAATATTTTCACTCATGTATAAAGGAGATCCAATGGTAAGTGTTTTAATTCTTTATATCTATTCCTTATTCACTTTTAACTCAGAGGGACGACACAAATACTGGCAAGTAGCAAGGCAAAGAAGAAAGCACAGGTTTAAGCAATGTATTACACATGCTTCAGCTTTATATTGTGCATGAACAGCAGCATCCTTTTCATGTTAATTAAGCTATGTGTGATTTCTACTTTCAAACACACATCCACACATATATATTACTGATCTTGTTTTTTCCAGAAGCAGATTATGTCTTATTTCTATTATAGAAAGTCCTGTAACCCAGCATCTAAGATTTGCCCCACTTCTACACTCAAACACACACAGGAAAAAGAAAAAAAAAACTATTGAGGAAACAAATCTAGCAGACCTTCCTCCTAAAAAAGAAAATATGGCACTACAGACTGAACTCCAAATAAAACAAACTGAAGATAGAGTTGCATAAATAAAATAATATTAAATAATGAAATGTAAATTCTAAGAAATTTCAATATATGCCAGCATAATAAACCTACTTTGGTCACACACTCTGTTATTTCTAGTTAAAGAAAATAAACATCAGGCTCTTCTGAACTGTAATTCTCAGCAGGAGCCTACCTTTTGTGTCACAGTCAGATTGAAGCTGGTAAAAGTTACAGAAGAACCACTAATGCAAGCTCTGACTTTTTAGTTCCCTAATGCAAACTTTGCCAATTCAAAACTCCTTTTCTTTCCAGGATTTTTAAGCTGGTAAAGCATTTTTTTCCCCAAGAAATTGCAATGCATTCAAAAGCACACAAAAGAACGTTTCGCAAGTTTATACTTTCTATAAACTGTTCTTTGTGGTTCACAAAGAAGTACAGCTGTAGGAGTCAGAACACATTAAGTCTCACATTAGTGCTAACATCACTTTGCTGTAAGTGTCCAAAAGCACAGTGAATGAAGGAAAGAGAAAGAATGCTTGAAATTTTCCTCTTCCTTGTCCTCTTCTCCAACCTTCTTTCACAGCTGAGCAGGACCATTTTCCAAATTACAAATGTGGCCAGCACAGTATTACAAGGCTCTGTGTGATATGACCAAATACTATATGTAGTCCACCTTGTCATGTGGCATCAGGAACTAAATGTCCCTGGTTCTGCAGTCCATGAACCATTCCCCGCACCAGCATGCCACTAAAGCAAATAAAACAGATTTATTGAAAATAAGAGATGCCTGGCCAGTGAGCAGGACCACTGCAGTCAGAGATCAGGAGTGCAAACAGTCTAAATCGAAGGCATGGGTGGAGAAAAAAAAAAACCCAACTGTAAACTATACTTCTGATCTTATTTATAGAGTATGAGTAAGGAAATATTTCTAACCAGGGCCACATTACGACTGAATAGCTAAACCTGTCATTTTTAACTTAAAGCTAACTATATATTGAATCACTGTGGGCTTCTTATTTTCTTTGATGTTGGCCATATTCACAAAGGAATAGCCTGAGACCACCACATTTATTTCTTACAGACATGAAATTTCAAGCTTGAATGAAGATTCAGATTACTCTGCCTGAAAAAAGAGAATTTTCATATTTTGTGAGCCAAATCATGCTGCAAGAGTGAAGAGCTAGAGCTGTTCAACTGATGTGCCTTAAAGTTTTATAATTATTTTGTGCTCATGACATGGTAATTATTCTGTTAGAATGAGAAAACAAGTTCTCTGGTCATTTCTCCTCATACAATGCAACTGATACCTCAGCATTAAGGAAATCTGTGGGTATAAAATTTTAGCCAAAAATAGCCAGAGGGCCTAACAGATGGATAAAATTTGCATGAGCCTCTCATCAACTCCCTCACATTATGAACTCCTTTGTATTAAAAACATTTCTGTCTTCAGAATAAATAAGTTAAGGAAACACTTATGAAGCTGACTATACAGCTTTTAAGCCGTGTTGGCTATATAAAGCAGCTGTTTTAACATCTACTCGTGCCACAAATACAACTTTTTCCACCCACAGAAGAGGCTTTGGTGAGTAAATTCCACAGAGGTGTTGAAGACAGCTGCAGAAAGCAGCAAGAAATACTTTTCAGTGGGAATAGGCTCCTTAACATGCCGTTTATCACTTAACTGCTCCCCCAGTGCTATTCCTGTCTCTCACAGACTCATTTTAACCAGAATACATTAAAAGGTATGCTGTTCTAGCTTAAATTGGGAAAGTTTTACCCAGCAACCTGTCCTTCCTTCACCCGACTTGTCCTCTCCCAGCTATCACTCCCTCCCACACCCTTCCCTGTCATTTTGAGAGTCCCGAACCCAACCTACAGCTCTGCAGTAGCAGTAGTTCCCTGCTGATGGGAACCGGGTGAGGAAAGACTCTAAAAAGTTGCCACTCGCAGACAGGAAAATGCGAATTTCCCATACCTATGCATGGAGGCTCTGCTGGGTAAGAGCTGCGCCACAGCTTGGTAGACCTGTTTTCACACTTCCCTGGACTATCTTGTGCTTCAGAAGCCCCATCAGAAAAATAACCTCGCTACTTCTCAGGTGTGCAGATACGAGCCCCACAGATTGTACAAACTCAAATCACCCCAGCCAGGAGAGGTGGGAAAGTGCTGAGACAAGGGCAAGCAGCAGAGTTTCTGTGTCGCTGAGCATCAGGGTTTTGTCGGACAGGCTGCAGGTGTTTCCAAGCAAAACCCTGCCCCTTTAAGGGTGCAGGGAATCATGGCCTTGATACTGCTAACGATCAGCCAAGTGACACCAAGAAGGGCACCTGGCCTCTCTGTGCCCTTTAAATTTAAAAAAAAAAAAAAGTGTTAATATTTAGCTTCCTCTTTGAACCTGCTAGACAGAAATCACTGTGTGAGGATAAAACCCAGGAAGTTGTACGCTCCGGTCAGTAGTGACAGAGAGAGAAGAGCAAGCGAGGAGGACACTTAGCAGCTTCTTTTGCAAAAGACAGAAAGATTTCTTTGTCAATGACACCTAAGCCTGGATTTTGTTGGTTTTTTTTTTTCTTTGATTGGTTGTTTGGGGGTTTTTTTTGGTAAGGAATAAATTTATCATTGACACAATAGCTCCAAACATACACCTCTAACTATGGAGGGTAGTAGAAAGAAATCCACTATAAAGGCACAGCTCCTACCTTGGGGACAGTTGGTTCCATGCCCCCCGTGAGCTTTATACCCCTCAGTAGCATCTTTCTGAATCTCATTTCCCTCTTGCACTAAGCACAGACAGCACACGCATCAACACCACAGGACACAGAAAGGGGGAGGGAAGTGCACCAGCCCATTGGGACCCCCAGCAGATCAAACCCATTGGATCCTCCACGGCTGCTATACGTTCCCGTGCCATACCCTTGGGCCAGCGGAGCGAAAAGGAGAGCGGCAGTGCCAGCCAAGGTATCACACACAACCGCTTACACAACGAACTTCCTGCACGCAAGTCACTGAACACCTCAGCACAGTAATAGGATCCAGTTACTGTCAACCTCAGCTGCGTTTGATCTGGGGTCAGAAGGTGAAAGGCACTACCATTCTATTTAAAAGTCTTTCAGTTTCTAACATTTATAGGCAAAATGTTCCAGGGGGGAGGAAATCGAAGCTGTCAGCTGTTTCCGTGCAGCACACTGCAAAAACCAGACAACTGCTTAGCTATAGAGAATCCCAGAGTTTTGCCAAAATTTGCCTCATTGATGAGACAAATATCAGAAGCAAAACTAGAGGGGGGAAAATGCAACAGGCTTAACAGAGTACGGCAAGTAATCAGAAGATTAAATAACTCACACTGAATTTGACTGACTCACCAGAACAATATTTTTGAATGGATGAAATTAAGTGATTGGCTTTGCTCATTTTTAGTGAGGCAATATAGAGAGCTCTCAGAGGAAGAAGTAGTTACTACTTCAGCTTTCATTTAATCACACTTCTGAGAATGGCTACTTTACATGCAAGACAGTGGTAATATCATGCAGTTCTTAACCTGAACTTCCATCAGCTCAAAAGTGATTTAAGAAACAAATCTGCAACAGAAAGGCAATAAGCAAGTATGTGGATTACTGGGATTCCTCTCTCTCTCATACATGTTCTGAGAAAGACCTCCAAAGAAGCTCCTACTTTGCAAAGGGGGTTCCCTCTCATATTCTCAAATCATGTTCCCTTGTCCGGAAAGTGAGGCTGCACCTAGAGTACTCTGTGTCCATTTCTGGGCTCCTCAGTACAAGAGACATGGACATACTGGAGAGAGTCCAGTGAAGGGCCTCCAAGATGATGAAGGGACTGGAGCACATCACATATGAGGAAAAGGCTGAGAGAGCTGGGGCTGTTCAGCCCAGAAGGACCTTATCAATGTATATAAATACCTGAAGGGAGAAGATGACAGAGCCAGGCTCTTTTCCGTGGTGCCTTCTGACAAGGTTAGAGGCAATGGGCACAAAGAGAAACACAAGAGGTTCCCCTCTGAACATCACGAAACACTTCTTTACTGTAAGAGTTACCAAGCACTGGCATGGGCTGCCCACAGAGGTTGTGGAATCTCCATCCCTGGAGATACTCAAAAGCCACCTGGACAATGGTCCTGGGCAACCATCCCTAGGTGGCCCTGCTTAAGCACAGGGGGTTGGGACCAGATGACCTCCAGAGGTCCCTTCCGAGCTCAGCCACTCTGTGATTCTGTGAGGGTCGCTGAAAATCATTTCATTTTGTCAGAAAATTAAATTGGTTGGGAAGTACCCAACAATCAGGGGATGTTTATCTACAGCTGCTTCTTGACTTTCATAAAAACATCAAACTTCTCCTTCCTCCCAAATTGCTTCTGGTTTCAACATTTCCTCAGCCAGTACGCGGCAACGCATCCTCAGATTGCGGCTAAATCTCAGTTTCTCATGCCTGTTCCAAATGGTAGCCAATGAATTTGCTACTATTCACTTATACATATAGCTACCTCTGTTTGCCTGTTGCACAGATGCAGTGATGACCGAAATGACACAAATGGAAAAAAAAAGAAAACAAATCAAACCAAAACACACACACCCCCGCCCAAACTCAAACAACCACAGGTGGTAGGGCTTAGGCCCTGCTATTTTGTTATTCATCCTAATTTACTTATTGTGGTATCTCCCAACAGCACAAAAGAAATCTGTACATTTGTATGGGGAGTTCTGCTAGGAAAGAACAATCAGCTGCAGATATGAAAGGAACTGAGAAGTCAGCAATTTTGCCTTTGCCTTACAATATCTACTGCAACATTTCAGATTATATCAAAGCTGCTGTTGCACACCCTTCTCATGTAACTGCAAAACTTAGGGAGAAACAAACATGGCATCAAATCCATTCATCAAGCAGTTTAGATACCTCTTGCAGTGGTATTTTTCCAGTGCTTTATGTAGTCTTTATTTTTAGGCATCCTAAGCACTCAGGTTTCAATGACCTACTGAGATGACGTGACCCATCCATCTAAGAATCTTGCCAGTGTAAGTTCCAGGCTCCTTTCCCCTCTCCTCCTCCATCTCTTTGGAAGCCTTCCACAGGTCATCAACCAATGTTCCCAAGAATAAATACCCTGATTACTCAGATTCTTCCCATCAAACTTCAAGCATGTCTCTGTTCACAAGTCGGGGGCTCAGCTGTCATAAAGACACAGGTAGCCTGAGTTGCTCTTTAGAGATACCTCTGTCTCTCTCTGATGACTTCAGAGGGAACCACAGTCTAGATCTCATGTAACTTTTTCTGACCATAAAGACACCTGTCCATCCCCTCTTTCCCCCACTAGTTCTCTCACTTAAAAAAATCTTGCTGGCACTGTACTACCCAAACTGAATGCAATTTCTACCTGTAATCTCAAACTTGTACAAACTTGGTCTACCAACATCCCAGCTCCAAGATCTTTCTGTGTATTTCAAATTAGCGTTTTTCCTTACCTTTTAAGAATGCAAAGGCATGGGCCACTCCTGGGACACTTCTCTTAAGATTCCACTTACTTTCTGATTTTCAATGCACAGATGCAGATGGCTCTTCCCTAGATGTAGGTCAGACAAAAGAGGCAAGAGTACCTGCTTTATAATGCAAGCCACTGAGGAAAGAGAACCTGGCTGAAGGAAGTAGGATCATCAGCAAGACATGACTTGGAAACCACAAGCTACTAAACAGGGTCTGGCGTTGTAAAGGAACAAATTAACAAGAGGACTGGGCAACTACCTGTAAATACAAAATCAGTGGAAGGAAACAGATGTGCTCACATCTTGGAAGGCAGTAAGAAAACAGATGAGAGAAAATGAGACTGAAGAAACACGGCATCAGTACTGTATTTAACTCCTTTCTGATAGAAAAAAAAAAAAAGAAAAAGGAAAAAGGTGGCCATACTTCATATTATCTCCTGCTAATTGCTATGAGATAAACAAAGTCATAATAAACTCAGCAATTACTGTAGGTATTCACAAACTCACTGTGTCATCTGAAACTGGTACACTGAGATACAAATTCTTAAATGCTTTCTGAAACATCGTAAGGATTGGTTTCTCCTTACATCCCCCCTCTGCCTCAGCCCCTTCAGGTCTTGTGTCTGCTTCCACACAAGTCACTGCCATGGAGCAAAAGCGTACAACTTCATCTTCTGAACAGACAATTTAAAAAAAAATTCAGAAAAACAACATAACTTCTAACCTGCACAAGAATTCCCAAACAAAGCTGAGGAGATCTTACAAGGTAAAGAGACATGGCTGGAATTTAGATTTAATGAGCAAGCTTTTAATTTTGGGCTGAAATATCACACAAAAATCTTTGAGACAACCACAGTTTCCTCTGAAGTAACTAGCCATGCTGATCAAATGCCGAGCACCAAGAGAGACTTCATGATAATCCCTAGTAGCAATGAGGCAAAAAACTATGAAACATTCACTTATTTGTTACAAACACCTAACATTAAACTACAAGACCAGTTGTAGGGAGCACCTTCTCCACTCAGATGTCCAGAACTTTCCAAATTGAAAAAAAAAAAAAGGGGACACGATGAATCAAATCCCCTTGACTAGCAGCTTTTAATCCAGCCACTGGCAGCTCATCTCACAGATTTGTCGCTTGCTAGCAGTTTGGTGACCCTGTATGGGTACAATGTTATGTTGGCATCCTCCCTCTGGGGCAGATACATTAAACTGAAGGAACCATCCACTCGACCAACAGAGGCTTTTAAATTAAACATTCTCTGGGGTGCTAAAAGACACTGTTTACATATGGCAGGAAATGCGCTGCTTCTTTACTGAAACTGCCATGGGCACCATGATCTCCATCCCAGTCTCCTAACGACTTCAGCCCTGAATCATGAAGTGTGATAAGAAGAAAGCCTTGGCAAGCATCCAAATGTCTGTTTCTAAAGCATTAGTACTCAGAAACCATAATACAAACCTAATCATTGTGCTTCCATGCTTACAAACAAAACCATAGATCTATTTTCCACACAAGAGGGTCTGCTTCCCTCTATGCAGCTCTAAAGAGCAAGAGAGTAAAACAAATTTCAGCCAAATAATTGCTCTCCCCTTCCTATCCACCCCTCCAGTCTCCAAACATCCTCTAACCCAGATTCTAAAACAAAGAAAAACAAATGCCTCATTATATAAACACAAGCTATGTTTGAAAATCTACTTGCCTGCTCACCAATAACGATGGGGAAACTTTCCTTGGTGAGAAGTCACGTGTCATCATTTTCCACAGCTTTCACTTGAAAGCTAAAAAAAACCCCAAAAGTAATAAAAAAACCAAAACAACCCAGAAGCTTTCAGTTT
>JAOXJK010000023.1:53405605-53428605 GCA_025774025.1 Xenus cinereus | reverse complement strand
GGTTGCAAAGAATGTCTTTGATCTCCAGGAAGAGATTTTTTTTAAAAAAGAAAAAGAAAAAAAAAAAAAAGAAAAGATGAAAAAACAGACCAATCAATGGAATAAAATTTAAGTGAGAAACCATTGAGAGAGTTCTTGCCGTATTTCTAAGCATCGACAGGTAAAAAATTATCTTGGGAAAAAGAAGAAATAGAAATTTTTGTTGCTGGAACATATACTTCACTGCATAAATTAGCTGTAAAATTAATTACTTTCACATATATGAACTATCACACCTACATCATGCTATCAATTAAAATGCCAAAAATAAAACTAGGAAAACAAGCAGGAAAATAGATGCTACTTACTTTGTGCTATAGCTTGATCCAGTGCAACTGTCTTCCTATTTTTAATTCCCCTGTTACTCATCTACTTTAATGAAAACAGTGTGATTTCTCATGCACAGCATAAAGCATTTCAAACATATACATCCTTAACTTATTACATTCCCATTCACATGAAAAAACCCCCAAAGAATACAAAATACAAATCCCACGTGAAAGAAATAATACGGTTGAAAAGCCAAGTGTTGACATTTTAGGGTAATCCAAAGGTAAGATTTTTTCAGAAAAACTTGTTTTGACTTGTAGAGGGTATGACTTACAATTTAGCCTTTAATTGTGTGATGATGCTGTTTTGCTGAGGGGACCTGCTGCTTTGTACAGTGCATGGAACAGACACTGTTCGCTGTATGTGCAGCTTTTCAGTTTATTTTTAATCTCTTTGTTCAACATATGTCCTCGGGCTTTGTTTAAAGCTATTTAAACCCTGCTTGTAATGTGGAATTATTAACGTCATAGCAGGCTTTTCTACAGCGTTCATTGTTACAGTACCTTGAGCATATGATGAATGCTTATGAGTTAGTTGCCTCAGATGTAGCTAATGTCACCATTTTACTGATTACGAAATGAGACACAGAGAGATTAAGGTTAAATGCGTCTATTAATTTTGGTTGCCAGCCTTGAGATGACTGGGGTTTGCCTTGGTGAAGGAGTTAGCATTATGCAGCACTTTGTATGTTCAAAGCATAGCTCCCTGCGGCTTCAGACGCAGTTGTGAATGCTAACTACTTCTACAAATCAGACCCCGGGCTCTCAAACCAAACACCAAGGATAGGGAGAGCACTCGGTGGCCACCTGTGGTTCAAGTAATCTGCTTGACATCATATAGGAGTGCCGTGGTGCTAGCACACACAGAATCACTTTCAGAGCCGTGTTTGCTGCGGCAATCCTCATCCTCTGCCTGCCTTGACCTTGTCCTAGTCTTTTTTCTTTTCCTTCCTCTCCTAGATCCAGTCTCAGCTCCGGGATCTTCGCACAAATCTGTTTCCTTCCATGACGATATCCAGTCTAGGTCCAGCTTTTGCTCAGTCTGAATCCCTCTCCTCTCTGCGATGGTTCCAGTAAGAAGGACATTGCGAGCACAGAGGTGCTTCCCCAGGGCTGGAAGAGGATGCTCCATACAATCAAAGGAGTGGAGAACGGAGCTGCCGAGAATCTCAAAGTGGGTCCGTAATGATGCTGCGGTAGGGATTCCTGAGCTGATTCGTAACTCCAAGTGAATGGATTCAGAAACAGGTTCAATGAGTGAGATAAAGAGCGCGTGGAGGTTGTGTGTCTGGCAGTTCTCATCAGAGATGCTCATTTGGCCACATCAGCGTGGGTTATCCCCTGGTTGGTTGGTTCTGCTGCTCAGGCAGCCTGGATGTAAGTCTTGCCAACGGGGCCGTGCACTCGTGATTCTGAGTCTACATCACTAGTATTTTGTTTGAGAATATCTGCTCCAAGCTGCTGGGGTGCTGCAGCTCTCTTTTACTGAGCCCACATAAACTGAGGTTATGCAGAGATCTCTAGTCTTCCATGGGAATACCAAAACCACGTGCCTAAAAAACAAAATGCCAATGCTCCAAGGAACAGATGCACTACGATTTCACATTTTTGCAGTGGTAGGATTTTGTTTCTAACACAGGGAAAACATCTTTCCCTTATTCCTAGAAAAATCTGAACATTATTTGATGAACTTTTCTGAATAAGTTCTCTAAATAAATTCTCATTAAGCAAAATTCCCTAGCTGGAGATATTTCCCAGTTTGCTCAGAAGGTATGAGCAACTAGAAAGGGATAAGATGCAGCCTGGGCCCTAATTGCCATAAGACAATGGACAGAGAAAATTTGGATGCAAGGCTTCACTGAGTAAAGGTTCACTTGTATAACAGAATAACATAATGTAATGTCATCTGAGAAGCACCCATGAAAAATTGCAGCTTTATGTTCCTCCAGCACTCTCTGATTCAGAAAGGGTTGAGAGCATAACAGAGTAATTGATGGCAACTGTGCAGGCTTTATTTTGCTTGATTCAGCAACAGTTGATAATCTGATGGAGATCAAATAAGAGTGCACCATACCCTTTCATTTCATGCATATATAATGCTTGCAAGTTTCATCTGCCTTGACTGAACCAGAATTGCAGCCCTGTGCTGGAGGGTTGTGTTCACTTCTGTCCTTTGTGAAAGGTTGAGAAACACATCCCTGGGAAAAATATGACAGTAAGTATCTGAAGACGGGGAAATGAGCTGGTGTGCCAGATGGATACAACTTAGTGACACTCTGATGGACCAGGTTCACTTCAGAAGAGGTATTTATAATTTGTATTTGAAATGGTATTTGGAATTACACGAGCATGTTCTATGTGTGACGTATTTCTCAAAGGGATTTATATTAATTGCTTGGCAGTGCTGACTATCTTCAGCAAAGTGCTACTCACAGGTCTATCCTAACTCCTGATACCACTCTTTCTGTTTGTTTGCTTAGTTTTCTCAGAAAATGAATAACAAGAGAATTCAACCAGGACACTTTCCTTTTTAATTAGAAAAAAAAAAAATCATTCAGAAGAGGCAAGAGGATGTTGTATAATGTATAGTCTTGATGATCAATCCTTTCCTCTCATAAATATCCACTCAGAACCCCCCAAGTGAGTTCCCTTTGACTTTATGTCCTCTTTGTATTGATTTTCCAATCGCAGTCTAATTCCTGCATTTGCCTGCAGAAGCTACTAATAGAAAGGCAGAAGCTGCAATGTGTAAACATGAGGTTTCAGACAGCAGACCCATTAAAAGCTACATTTGTTTAGACAGTTAACTGAGTAACACCATATGATGTGCCGGACAAATTTAGACATGTAAAGATGGAGACAGTCACATGGGGAAAATACAGTACTGGTGCTAATTAGGCATTAATTAAAGTAGATAGTTAGGCGCTTATGTCTAAACCCAGGAAATGCAAGAATGTGTTAGGAAGATGTAGCTACCTCCAAAATAGCTGGTGCGTGCATGTGACCCCATGCAGAGCTATGCCGCTGTAATACCAGGGAGCCGCAGAGCAGGGTTAGCACAGGGCTCTCAGCAGGATTAGCCAGGGTGGGCAGAGAGCCATCCTGGCACTGGTTTACCCCAGCCAGTCCCAGAGCTATTCTGCAGCTCCCCTTAGTGCACCACGTCCTGTAGCACAGGGAAAAACTTTGGGGAGAAGTAAGCCAACACACCAAGAGGTGCGTTGGTGTTGCAGGTGGGGCTTGCCACAGGAGGATGAAACAGACTTTGTCGTACAAAGCCACCTAGTCTAGCCTCAATCCACGTCTCTGAAACCACTCTTAAAATTAATTTCTAACTCCTAATATTCTACTAATAGTAGCACCAGCGCTGCTGTCTTACCAAATAAGGCAGACCTGCAACCGAGGTCTCTCTTTCCCTCAGGTGAAGGCTCCAACTAGTCAATCTCCAACTTGTTTAATTTTTGGTTTTAGGGTTTTTTTCAGTGGGGTGGTGAGAGAAGAGGAAGGTGAAAAGCCAAAGTGAAAAGAAGTTAAAAAAAGAGGCAGGAAGCAGATTCGTATGAGGACTGGAAAAGAGTGGTGCACCGAAGGTGAAGATAGAGAAGATCCTACACCTAGTGTGGCGTGCAAGGTGGAGGGGTGATTTGTACTTACAGGGGAGAAGAAGGATATTCCTTCCTAGTGGGGTGGGGAAAACAGCACCTGATGTGCTGGTGGATTTAATTCTTGGCAGTCTCAGACTCTAGGTGGGATTTTCAAAAGCAGCTGTCTGAACAACTGGGGGTCTAAATTCCCCAGTAAATTTGGCCCTATGTTTTTTCAGCTATTCTCAGACCTTATGTATGAAACAACTCACAAGCTGAAAGTTAATTTACTGAATTATTCATAGACAGATTGCATGTAATCAAAGTATTTCAGAAAAACTGTTTGTTCACATATCAAAAAGCCAGCAAATGTCAAGCTCTTTAGCATGGATCCCTCACTTTGTACAGTGGTATTAACCAAAAATAGAGTCATTGCTTTGGCTGCTTTTGTATAATCTGCCACAGGGATGTCTGTTAGGTCAAATTTTGGAAAATGCAATGTACAAAAAAGGGACTGACCCACAAGATAAAATTTACTGTAAAGTCTATAAATCAGCTCACTTAATCTCCTAATCTCCCACGAGTGGTGGCCCACAGTGCACCTACTGCATGAAACTGCCTTTGCTCTTCCTGCAGCTACCAATGCCCTGCTGCTTCCAACCCCAAAACAGACTAAACCCTATTTCCAATGGTACAAACTTTACTCATGAGCTACAGCAGGAGGAATGTCCTTTAGAACTGTTTGCCTTCACTCTGTAGGTAACTTGATCTTCTAGGGACTCAGTTTTATCAGCAAACATTTAAGTGTAGGGTGGTGACACACTGCTGAGGACTAAAATGGACAGTAAAAATTTAAAAACCTCAAGCCAAAAGAGTAATATTCAAATTACTAGAACAATATCCAATAATTCTCCCCTCATCTAAGGGATTGGAAAAGAGTGGTGCACTAAAGGTGAAGACTGTGCTGTATACAAGTATGCACACACACATATATGAGTAGCTATAGGTGTAAAATGCTGACTTACACTAGTTCAGGCAGCTTATTGCAACAGCCCAGAGAATTCTTTTTCTAGCTTAGTTTTGACTCATTTCCCAGACAGTTACATATATAACCTTGGCTTCCCATCATTTCCTTGACACATGCATATATAAACCTGAAAGTTTTTAAGTTGTATGTAAAGTTTCAGTTTGATTCTGTACAGTCAGATTAGAAGTTTTATTCAGTGTCAGATTGTAGAATAACTGTGGGAAATATGGAACCTTTTAATTTTTTAATTCAGAAAGAATATCTCTCATTAATTCATTCTTGTTACTCTTGCAGTTTCATGTTGCTATTAAAATGTTAAATACACAAAGCGGCAAGTAGAACTGCATATCATAAACTTTTTCTCCCCACTTTTAAATTAAATTCTTTGGCAACAGTACTTCTGGAATGCAGTAAGCATTTCTTTTAAACCTATATAAAATACATCTGGAAGATAAGGTGTATGAAAATGTCTGTTGAAAAAGTATACTATATAAATCAATTATTTAGGATTTCTGAAGTAGAGCAATAGAATCTATAGAATGAATATAAAAAGATGCAACACAATTAACGTAGTCATAAGTGTTTATTTGCGCTTGTACAGCCAAGCATTTGCAAGATGAGAAAGAATGTCATTCATTTATAATGAATTAAGGCAAATAAATCAAAGGCTCCTTGCTCAATTTATTGAGTTTTACCCAACATCAAGGCTTCCTCTCGACCAATTTGATTTTTCTGCGGTCTTTGTCCAGAGCCACGTGACTGGAGCAAAACTATGAATCGCTTTAAGCACTCCCAGATGCCGGGGTTGTCAGTCTTAGATCACACTATTTCCAATTCTTGTGGAAAAAGAAAGCATGTATTCTCATTATACTGGGCCTTCAACTGAGTGATCTGATTGAGAGACTTGCGTTTAAAAACCAGAGCAACAATTATGAACAACTGGTCTGATTTCTGTTGCTTGATGAAATAAAAATTGACTCTGTTACTGCTGCTGCTATTATTTTGTCTGCGCTACATTTTACTTCCCCGCAGCGGCCGTAGCTGTTGCCGTGGGTCTGCCCGAGTGCAGCCCATTGAGCTAAGCCAGACTTTAACATCACACCTTGTAAAGGCAGCTCCTATTGCCCTTATGGGAGGCTCCTTCAAAAGATGACACCTTTTTTTTTCCTCCCCTCTTTTCATCTCAGATTAACACAAGCAGACTCAACCATATGTCATTTGCATTTAAGAGAACGTTACACCCTGACTTTTGAAGATCTGCTTAAAGTGGTGTTGCCTTTTCATATTCAAACAGCACCAAGCAAAAAGGCTGTATGTTTGTAACTTTATGAAAAATGTTTGGTAACTTACTTTAAAAGAAAGGTCATATTGTCTTCTCCCCAGCCTTGCCTTTTTTTGTTTCACAACTGCATTTATGCGCGGACAGACGACTGTTGCAAGGATTGTGTGTGACAGTCCCTGCTTACACTCTCAGATGAGTTACAGACCTCTTACATTTGTAGAGTCTTATGTTGGCTGAAAGCTGGGAGATGACAGATGTGCATCTGGGTAGGAAATCTCACCCTGGATTGCGTAATGGAAAGCCCCAAATACATACGGAGGTCCCGTGGTGTGTAAGCCCCTCTTTCCTTGAGGACAGATAACAAGAGAAGGGTGGCAGGAAAAGGCTGTTGCTCCAAACTCGGCACGTTGCACCAGCTGCATCTCCACTCCTCTGGACCTCAGCCTAGGTTCCTCGAGCCAAGCATGGCGTGATGAAGAATTATTCCTCATCTGTGTCTGATCCCAGGTCAGGAAAAAACTACAGCACTGTACTGCAAATGTATGAAATGCAAGTGCTGTGGAAGAAATTATAATACAGGGTCAAAAGTGTGATTCTCCCGCTGAATTCAGAGATTTGATTGGCTTGTTGATCCCTGAAAGAGTTGAATTTCACCCCAAGAGGATATTTTACCAATTACTTTAATTGTTATTCGTTTCAGTGTTAACACCATCAGCATCCACATAGTTATGGATCTGAGCAGTTAGAGGATAAACTGCATCTTTTATCCTCAATCAAAATCCCCTTCCAAGTGACAGCCTTGTACCTCTAACTCTTCTCAACATGGAAAGCTAAAATTTTCCCACTCTTCGTTACTGCATGTATTGCTCACACAAGTGGCCAAAATGTCTCATTTATCTTCACAAATGTAGTATGTTCAAGCCAGGGGAGGTAGGTGCAAAAGTGAATGGTGATGTTTTGAAAATTCTTCTCCTTTTAACCAGAAACATAAATATTAGATGGAAATAAATCATTATTAGACCAAGCCCTCAGCCAAAACCAAAGGACAAAGTTTGTTGTAGTGATGAGATAATATTTTAGAAAAATAGGGACATCAAAAGTTTGTTGGTTTGGGGTTTTTTGTGTTGGTTCATTTTTTTTTTAGATTTCTGATGCTAAATCTGTCTAAGCATCAGAAATGTGGAAATGGCTTCATTTTTAGCCTTTAGAGTTACCCCAGACGTGATCCCCCACAAGGACAAGTGACTGTGTATTGTATATCTATACAATGGACTAACTGTTAGACTAATGGGGGGCTGCAGGAGGTTTCTGGGGCCCCTTCATTAAACTAATGACAAACATTCATCTCTTATTACAGAGGATACATTCTCTCGTGTATCCCTTTTGCAATTCACTGTATTTTCTCTTTTTAAAAAGGCTTTTTGCTTATGTTCTCTGAATTCTTAAGGGAATATAAGACGAGTAAAAGACTTATTACCTATTAATTATCAACTGAATTTTCTAATACTAATAGGCAGCTGATGTTCTTGTAACTGCAACTTGTCTTATGTTACAGCTGAGACATGTCAACTTCTCTGAGCTTGTGAGCATGAAATTCTAAATCCATTTTCCATGTAGTTTCGATGCACAAGAAATACAACCCCAGATATTTCCCATAGTGTTGAAACAGCAGGATGTAAGTTTTATTATTTATATATCACTTTTTATATGCCCAAGACCAGGAATACTGAGGATTCAGTGCATGAGTTTAGTGTGCCATCTACAGCATGAGTCAATTAAATAAGAGATTTGGCCTGATGGTCTCCATGCTCTTTAAAGGTCCTTTTTGGAATATCTCCAGCTTACAGTCTCCCTTCCTGCTCCTTTATCTTTTGCCTTCTGAAGCCCGGTTTTACTGCCCTGCATACTGAAAGTCAGGACTCCTGTTGTCCTCGGGCTGTAAGGAAGCAATGCCTTCCTCTCCTAGTAGTCACACCTGTCTCCTGATGATATACAGAAAGCCAAAGTCTTGAGTGGCACAATTAATTAATCTTCTCTTGTAAGTTTCTTCCAATTTCTTTCATTTCTGCAAAAATGAGCTACCAAATGCCCACGTAGTATGAGCCTTGGGTCTTTGCTTTAGTTGCAAGTATTTGAAAGGATATCCCTTTCCTACAAGTCTACAGGAAAGGGAAACATGGCTTACAAGCTTTATAGGCTGCTCTCCCGAGTCCTTCCCTTTCCTTGGGGAATCCATTTGTTGTTGGGGCAGAGCCACAACTCACCTGAAGACAGTCCCACATATTTCCTGTGTCTCGACAAAGTGGATGTTCCTTCCACCGAGTTTTGTTTGATAAATAAAAGCTGGCAAAATCAAAATCCTAATCATTCCCCACAGTACCTGCAGCCCCTAGGATGCCTCTACTAGAGCCATCCTTTGGCTCTGCTTTAAAGGTCTTTTCTGTCCAACCGATGGAATAGGTTTACTCTAGCAAACCTATAACTAAGCAAGAAAAACTAGAAGGGGATGAAGACAGTAGTTTTACTGGAGTTTTATGGCAGTGAAAATTCTGAGAAGCAAAAAAAATAAATATAATTTCAGAAGAGTTTGGATAACATTGTTTATTGGTGGGACTTTATGGGAAACGGTGAAGGCACATGAGTACCCCACGTGCTGTTTTTCTGCATAGCTCAAGACTCTTGTAAATTAAAGCAGGGCTGGAAGATCCCGAAGAAGTTTGGCAGAGAGACTGTGAAACATTTTATAACATTTACATCATTGTCTTATGTTTTTCAAGGGAAATTACTCATAGTGTGATTTCTACTGTGAGTAGAAATCTACTCCCTCCTGCGGCACTGCACGCTAACTTGCAGAGGCAAGGATTAGCTGATGACAGCAAGGTGAGAATTCCCAAAGTTTGTCCAGTGTCTCCTAATTTAAACTCTAACTGTCCTTTACTAGGTGGATATGGAAACATGTTAATGCTTTGGGGATGTGTGTGGTGAGAACCTGAGATGGGATGCTGAACATACCGTGTACAATTAAGTTCTTTGCTTTAGAGATGCTGCCAGATGTTTGCACTTTGAGAATGCTTAGTAACATAGGAATAATCACATACCTGCTTTGGTAGTGCATTCAGCTAGAAGGAATTGTTGAAGAAGTTGCTTCAGGGACAGCAATGCTCCAAAAAAAAAAAGTTTTTGAGGAAGTTAAGATGCAAAAAATATCAGAAGTCTTGAAGCGTGCAGAATACATCTGTAATAACAGCAAAATGGGACAAGTTGTATTCTTGCAAGCAGATATAGTTCTAGTTTCATGAAAGCAAACTATAAGAAGGAGACACTCAACAGGAAAACAATGCAAAAAAATAAAAAAAAAATGCAGTAGGGAAATTTCCACATTCAAAACCCCAAAAATTTTTCCATCGCCACTGTTTTCCAACAGTCTACATTTTGATAAATCTGAAATACACATAATGTCGCTTTCTCTTTTAAGGAAGACATTGCCTGTCAAATAAACCTAAACTGCGGCTGCAGAGTTCAGTTTTGAGCTGTGACTACTTTGTGATACAACACAACAATTGAAAATAGTAGTACTAGACTTCTCAGGAATGAAGGACCGCATCTTATATTGAAAGCAAGTCGTACACTAGGAGGTAAGGTAAAGCCTGTAGGAATTCTGCTGTGTTTTCTTTATGTTATGCTCTAGAAAGTGAGAAGAAACTGCTGTCATTGAAACTGTCAAGTCCTGTTGGAATTTGGCTGGCTGGGAAACGAAGAATGCAAATAACTGAGAATAGGAGGGTGTTTTAAGAAATTGCAAATGCATCATGTTCAGACTATGTGCAATTTTTGCAAAGGCAGGCACAGACAATCTGACACTGTCCCCAGACACGGCTGGCAGGGTGGTAAGTGTGCTGTGAAGGCAGCTGTAGAGTATGTTCCGATTAAAAAAAAAAATAGGCCACATATGGAGACCACCTTGCTGTACCTTAGTGCTGCTTATTAATTTTCAGTTGAAACCACTCTTTAAAATAATTTGAACTTTGTATTTGTTATTATGTGGGCTTTCCAAGCATGTATTTATTACGTTCTGTTATTACAGGGGTAGAATCTGCAGCAGTCCCTCATGATGACATTTTAATCACTAGTACTTATTATTGCAAAACTTCTCACAGGCAGAACTGATTTTTAAAATCAATTCTTACATCATTTACAGGGTTTGGAATCTTACATAAGTAACTAATTTGCTGCACACCATGGGTCATTGATTCTTTTCCATGGAAAAAAAAGAAGTTAGACTTAAACTTGCATCTATTGTTTTCTTCATATGGATCATTCTACCTGCTTTAAATGTTCCTTTTTTAAATCCATTGTCATTTCCATGAGATAAATTTAATTACTTAGATAAATGTGTCATGGTCTTGCAGTCTGGTTATCAAGATATATCTCTTTTTAGAAGCACCAGTTTTGTTAGTGAGTGTTGTTGAGGTAGGTAGCCCCCAAAACCTGACAAATGGATGCTTTATATCTTCTCATTTCAGCCTTTCCATAAAAATCAATATTCTCTTTCCATATGAATTATAACTAGCTTACTAAATAACTTACCTTGCGTAGCAAGCTTTTCTTAGTTCTTCCTATTATTAATAATAGAAGCAAAAAGCAAAGAGAAAAAGGCAATAGTCTTCTGTGTCATCTATTCATGGTATAATATTAATGTAGCTGAATGACTGGATGGATTTTTCTAACTCAAGTTGCAGAATTAGTGTTTTGGAAACAGTAGTTTTATACATGATGGACATATAAATATCATGCATTTCATTTTAATTCCCTTTACACTACAAAAAGGTAGCTTGTTTATCCCCTTTTAGCTTATAAATTCTCCCTTTCAGAAAATGCTGTTAGTTGAATATAATCTGGCTGATTAAAGATGTATCAGCTTACAGGAGTAAAATTCCTTTGGTGTTTTGATGTTACAGATACACCTCTCATGTAAAAGGTTTCTGCACATAGGAAGAATGAATAAATTAATAGGTGATAAGCAAAGCTTGTCTTGTACATTATTCAGGGATGCAGATTAAACTGTAATACTTAGCTTTGACATGGGGCCTTTCCTGTGGGGGTTAAAAGCAATTTAGAAACACAAACTCTTCCTTTAAAAGCTTAGATACCCTAGGTTCTTGCTTACAGAAAAGGCAGGCTGCTCTTGGCCGGGTTTCAGAGGCCCATTTCCTTAATCCAAAGCTGGGTGCAGAACTTCTCCCTCAGTGACCCGTCAGGTGCTGTGGGCACTGCTGGCTCTGCCTGAAGCCAGGTCCTCCCCAGCTTCCACAACCACCTGTGATTCCTTCCTCTCCCTCCTGCCCACTCCTTCGGAGGAGCCTTGCTGTCTCCCCCAGCTTTCCGTGGGCACTGTTGTGCTCTTCTCCCTCCACACCTTATTTCTGGGCACTATGAACTACGAACGTAGATGCAGTTATTGTCAGTTTGTTGTCAATATGATATGGACTAAGACTAAATGATTCACTTCAGATCCATCTTCTGTCCAAGCTAATGTTGCAGCCCGTCTCCCTTGCACTTCATGGATCTTTAGCTGTTAATATAGTGTAAAAAGATCTCTATCTTCCTCTATGTGTTCTCTTTGTATTTTCTTCTTCATGCATTTGGTCATCCTGCCAGCCTCTCAGCCCTGGCATCTAGGTGTTACCTCCGAGTTCAACAAACCAGGCTGTATCTAAACATTACCAATTCACTGTGACCTACTCTGCCTACCCATTCCTTCAGTTTAAACTGCTCTGGGCACTTCTTTTGCATCTCAGTTTTGGTAATATTTACTTCTCTGTCCTTCTGTCCTCACGGCTTAAGCAGAACATAGGATGAGGCATTAACTACTGAGTTAAGTCTATTTTTGTCTCTTTGGAAATATAAACTAATGGGAGACAAGGAAAGAAAGAACTTTTGGAAAGAAGACCGATCTGTTAAAGCAAAATAATAATTTTTAGACTTTTACTTTATAGTCACAGGGCAAGCAGGACTCTCCCCCAAGAGACTTTCCTTTGCGTGGGCCAGAGCTCAATGTGAAGACCCAGGGTCTCGTCAGCATTTGGCAGCCCTAAAGAAAAGCTCAGGTGGAGTTCAGTTGGCTCATCTCACAAGCTTCGTGGCTCAGTTACTGTTTTTAACCCTGGTCAGGACTCTTGTGCATAATGCTGTTGATCTTTCCTGGTCACACCTTCCAAGCATAGCACTTGGGAGATAGATGCCTTTTTGTAGCCAAGATCTGAGTCGGTACGTTTTCAAATGTCCTTTTGCCCTCAGTGTGAGGTTTTCTGATCCTACTGAAGCCTCCAATTTAAAACCTTGGAGAGTATAACAGTGAGATGGTGACTGAATCTGATATATTTTAATGAACAAATTGAACAACAAAGGCCCAAGTGAAAACCAGCAACAATAACAAAAGTAAAAAGGATGCTTATCTGTGCACTTCTTACAGAACAGACATTTCAAGGGACAGAAGCAAGCTGTAAGTATGGTATAGACTAAGATAGAGAGGGCATTTAAAAGCTCTGATCTTAATCAAAGATGATCTGAAACGAGAAGGAATCATGGAATCAAAGAGGACAATCAAGGACATCAAAATTAAACAGGGGACAGTATGGCAGAGGAGATGATGTGCTGAATGATGAAATGAAAGCCACCAGTGATTAATAGATCTTCAAAAGTAAATGACCGAGTCAGCTTGACCAGGCAGCCTGCAGTGAGCATAACAGGACTAGAAAGAGAAAAGAGCATAAATTACAGGTGTATAAGTACATTGGAAAAAAATAAAGCTGCTATTCTTTGTGCTGTCCATTTTCACACTTTTTTTTTTTCTACATTTTGGAGATATTCAAGTTTCGTGAGGGTGCACTAACGCTTCTCATCTCCATAGTTAGGAGCCAGCAAAGCCTAACAACATCGCAGTTGTGGTTCAGCAGGGCTCCATGCTTGAGTGTGTTCAGGCATCAAGAACTAAATGGATTCTGAAAAACATGTATACACATTTTGCTGAATAGATATCCATCTCATTACTTTAAAAAGTTCTCTCACATGTACTTTAACATAAAAGGCCAATAGGCTTTAATTATAGAGGTAGGAAAAGTTTTCATCCCTTTGGGTAAGCTTAAAGGTGGCATGGACTGACTCCAGGAACAATCCTAGCATATTATGGAATATGAAGGACAGAACAGAAAAAGGCTGTGCTGTAGTTGTGGTTTCTGCCATTACCTTCAGTGAAAAAAAAGCCTGTATGTACGGGGTACAGCTATATATAATTCACTTTTTGCTTCTGCAGCCAAGATCATAAACATGAAAAATACTTTCCCAAAAGGAAGGCATGTTTTTGCTCATGTAAAACACCTTTCTTTCCAAGTTACTGTGGTGAAGATTGAGCATCAAGAGATTCTTTTTTCCCCCCTTAAATGTAAAGCAATTTTCTAGGACTAAGTTCATTATTTATTTATTTATTTATTATTTTTACATATACAGTAGCTAAAGAGTGCTGTGATTTGTTTTAAGAGCAGTAGAATTACGGGAGCAGATCCACAAGAGACCTTGGTAGGTCATTTAACACATCCACTTCTCCCAAGGTAGAACTGGCTGTGCCTAGAATACCCTGACAGATGTTTGTATTAAATATCTGAAGAGATGGTCTTAAAACCTCCATCAACTAAGAGTCTACCACCTCACTGGATCCCAGTCCTTCACTATTCTGACTGGTGATATCTCAGCTACATCTCACTTGATGCAGTTTGAGGTCATTATTCTTTGTCCCATTCACAGAGGCCAGGGAGACCAGTTTTATTCTCTTTTTTTTTTTTTTTTTGGATCCCCTAGTGGTCTTTAGCATTTATGGGGATTGTTATTACTATTTTTCTAAGTCACCTTATCTACAAGATAAACAAATCAAATTCCTGTGAATTTTGTCACTGGTCACATATTTCCTCAAGCTCCATTCACTGCTGTTGCTGTCCATGACTCTTCAGGTGTTCAATGCCCTTCTTCTAAGTACCCTGTTCATACGCGGTGCTGAAAAGTAAGGGCAGTGCTACGGCTTGATCTCTGACCAGGGCAGGCAGTTCTACCTATCACCATTTAGGTCTGCTCTCTGGGACCCAAACTTCTTATTTTCACAGACAATGGGAATGGCAAAGTGATGAAGCAAGAGTCCTAATTAAGAAAATTATCTTTGGAAGTTGGATATCAACCAATAATCTTCCAACTAGCATTTTCCCTGAAATGTAACAAATGACTTCCAAATTCTTTTCTCTTACAGGTACAGGGTTATTAATCATAGTTCTCACTTCTTAGGGAACCTTTCTTATTCCCTACATCAAATGACAGACCATGCAAACCTTTAACTTAAGCTGTTATTTAACTAAGCTATCCTTTTCTAAAAATGTTAATTAGTTAATTCAAAAATGGGGGGGGGGGAGGGGGGATTACTTTCTGCAGCATCTGAGTGATTTAGGAGCTTAATTATCTATGAAGAAATTAGATTAGTTTTTTGAAATCTGCTTTTGAAAATGTGTCCGAGACCTAAATGACTACATAAAAGCAGAAATAAAATGTTTATTTTCAACATATGTTTACATATTTTATGTATATTTACCTCCTAATCCTCTTTGCATGTCCTACTCCAGTTTCAATTTGTTTTGTTTTTATTCATTGACTTTTTTTAGAGACAGATATTCCCCAGATGTATTTTATTCTCTTCACCGTTAAAACCATATTAAACGTACATATTTTTTAAAAGTTGCAAGAGTCGCCTCTTTCTCTTTTCCCAAGCCAGTAGCATCCTATGGCTCAAATAAACAGCCCTAACACAAGCTGGGAAGCAAAATTCCTCCTGCAAGCCTGTTTTCCCTCATTACAGCCTACCTCTGCAAGGGCAGAAATTGTAGCTCCTGGCCTCTGTGGAGATTCACTGAGCACACCCCTACTGCTAAATTAAAAAAAAAAAGGCCACACAGCAAGCCTGAGCACCACGGCTCAGATGACTTATATTGCTCAGTTGCTAGCGAGCTCCTCAGTTGGGGGCTACACCTGAAAACCTTCTCCAGGAGAAGAACTGGGTGCATTTTTGGGAATATTTCACTCCATGGATTGTTCTCAAAGGGCAATATGGACACAGCTACCCACCTTCCTCCACCTTGAACAGGTTTCCGACATTATTCTAGCAGGCTTTGTGTTGCAACATGTTTCCCACTTGGATCCCCTGGCACATGACAACACCCTCAGTTTCATACTGTAAAACCATCGATACTGTGGGCTGTAATGCACCCCAGACTGCTTCAGTTGCTCTGGAATGGAAAAAAAAAAAAAAACCCAAACCAAATCAAACGGTCTATTTAGCAGTACAGAGATACCCCATGAGGCTTGCTCAGAAGCAGCTAAGAGGAGTTATTTAATTGCAATTACAATTACACACAGATAATCCTCTCAGTACTTCTAGGGGAAAAGTATGTCACAGTCTGCACAGTTTGGGGGTGTAATTTAAACTGGATTGCAAAAAATATCCGTTTTCTTGCCACAGAAGTGGACTGACAATAACTTCCCCAGGGCTCTCAGGTGCCAGGTAGGCATGCAAAGAGGTTTTGTTTCCAGTGATTATCTCTTATCAACACACAGAGAAAATGGGACATGAGGGCTCGGCTCCCTCTCACCCATGGGTGAGTGTCCTACCTGGGGACCTTCGGGGCAGGGGCAGACAGTGCCATGCTGACCCTCTTTAAAGGTGCTCCACTTTGCATAAAGACTTGAAGATCCCTGGAGCAGAGACCAGCAGCCTCCAAAGGAGGGAGCTTTGCAGAAAAGCGGCAGCCCCGAGTTTAAAATGTTTGAGGCAAGTGGGAGACTCAATGCTTGTCTCCCACACCTTACATGGGAGGGCCATGCTCGCCTGTAAATCCAGTGTCGCAGTGTTAAGACCACTATGTCCTTTTGTAAATTTAACTACAAATGAGAAAGAGTTAGGCAGTAGATTCAGGGACAGGCAAACGGATTTTAAACAGGCAAACCTTCTGCCAGACGATTAGATTGTATCCATGTCTTGTTATGGATAAACATACAGAATTGTGAATCACATCAAGAGTAGAAAGATGCAAAAACACATCTATTACTGCAGGGAAATAAACTGCTCAGCTGGGTGAATGGTCCCAAAATTACACATTTTCTCCTCTTATGTAATGTAAGACACTTTCTATTCTACCAGGAATATAGACCTTTCCTTAGAAAACTTAGTTTTCAAGTCCCTTACCAACAGCTTTAATTCACACCTGAACAGTCCAAGCAGGAGCATGCCTGTAAGGCTTGTGCAAACACATTCTGCTACTTAATTCTGTTAAGATGTAAGCAAAACCCATACCCCTCAGGATATAAGAATGTAAGAAACAGCAATAAATACTTCACAGAGATGGAAATAATCAGGCAGGAGGAGCTGAGAGATGGTAGCTGGCGTTAGCTGACTGCGTGCTATGTAAACAAGTACCAATCTGAACTTAAGTGGAAGGTGGAAGGAAGGTGGGCACATTCGGTTGAATTCTTGTGCTTCTGAAATTTCTTGTGCTGCATTCACACAAGACTTTATGTCATTATTACATTTGTTATCAAGCTGGTGCTCTGCAGTCTCACATCCCATTTAAAATAAAGTTATGTTCCAGAGACTCACGGCTGTGGAGAAATCCTTGAAGACACGAATCAAACAGAACTGACACGGTCTTTATCTTCAAGAGACCAAAGACAATCAAGAGAATGATTTTCAGTTGGTCTGAACTGATCATCCCTATACAACACTGACTCTGAAGTCTGAAGATGACAGACTAAATGTTAACTTTGTTAACTCTTTCACTGCTGATTGTTTTAGTAGAAAGTTAGCTAATGCAGAAAATACACTTAAAGACAAGAATAGGTTTATGTTCCACTTAGAGCACTGAATCAGCCTGATTGTACAATCAAACTGATTGTACTTGCTATGTCTGAACAGGAGTAAATCTCAGAAAAATATGTTCATAAATTATTCTTTTCTGAATATTTGTGATGAGCTTAACAATTTTTCAAGGCCATCTAGAAAAAAAAAATATCTAGATTCAGGAGCTGAAAATTGATTCACCTACCCCAAAATGAAAGGCGATTTTTTTAAGAAAAGGTTTATTATTATTTAGTTAGTACTCTTGTGTGAATCATCTGGTCTATGGACTTCAATACAGTCAATATCAGTCAAAATAGCCTCTAACCCATTGCTCCCCCGTGGCTGGGCTGGACCTCTCCTTCCCAAACTATGGTGGTATGCAGAGAAGGCAACAAGAAAACTTAGACCATGAAAACAGTGGAAAAACCCCACAAAACCAAAACCCCACACCCAGAGTATTTCACCTGGGTGAAGTACTTCAGTCTTCACATCAACAGTCTAGGCAGATGAGTGCAAGCATCACATCTTGTTGTCATTGACCCAGAATTACAAATGTAGAATGCTAGCTAAATGTTTAGGTTTTATGTGAAAAAAAGGTTGATACAAGAGAGGGCCAGGTGGGAGATTAAGGAGAGAATGCAGAAGTGAAGTTTCCACCTGGAATTTTAAACCAAGAGCAACAGTGCAAGTGGTCAAGACCAATACCTGGAGACCCAGTAATGCAGCCCTAGAAGCTGTACTTAGAACCTTTACTTTTTAGGTAAGAAAGCTTTAGATGGCTGGAACTTTTGAGGACAGTGATCCCTCTTCCTTGACTGCCAGGATCCTAATGCACCATGTGGCAGCACCACATGCGATTTTCTCCAGAGGGTATCCAGAACATGAAAAAGTTGGAGCCAGGACTCCTGAGCTAGCTCTGTTTTCTTCTCCAATTTAGAGATTTCAGTGCTGACATTTACATCTATATTATTTTCAAAATTTCTAAGACATTTTGTCCTCCCGAAAATGTAAGGAAAACAAAGAGATATGATTAAAGAAAAGCAAAAAAAGCCTGGGGGGTAAATCACCACTCTTAATTATGCAAAAATAGCAATAACATCTCTTGAATTTCTGGTCAGCATCTCAGTTTCACCGTTTCACTCTGAAAATGGCATCTTTCGGCACTGAGACAGACCACGTGCTCTGTTCTGGGTGGGAAATGATATCTAGTGAGTCACTGGGAGAAACACGGTGCTTACATGTTTCTCTGATGCCTCCTGCCCAGCTACTGCTTGCATCTGCAGTTCTTTAGCTGATGAGACTTGACATCACCACTTAAAAAGGCTGGCGATCTCCACCTGCTGAAGACAGTTTTTCACTGTGTGATGTTTGACCATCTGGATACAGCATCCTTACTTTATTTCTTTTTTTAAAAATATCTCTTTTCATGAATTCCCAGGAAATGGGGTTTCACTCTTCTGCTTGATTCAAGCTGACAAAATCATGCCTCATTTTCTTCCAACTGGTTAAGCTTTTTCCTTCAAATTCTTTTGGCTTTGTGACAGATCGTTCATCCCAGATTTTACTGGATCTCTCCTCAATAATCTATAAGCTGCCTTTAAAATAAGTTTCCAAGACTTTCTCTGCAGGCTACCTCCTTCCTTCATAGAAGGTTGAATAAAAAAGAATGCAAAAGCATTTCTTGTTTACTTAACCTAAATTGTCACATACTTTCTGAACGGAATGCCCAGCCCTGTTGCTTACAATACCAAAAGTAACCATAAATGAGTTTGGCATTAGTACTTAAGCCTTAAAAACTGTTTTCATTGCTAAAAACACCACGAGGAACATTATTTCTCTTGGCAACAGATGTTTTAGTATATACTGTGGACTTTAGTGATGAAGAAAACATAAAGACATACCAAGAAGCAGTAAGTCATACAAAGGAGGTGGAGCTTAGATAAATTGCCTGGGTCACTAATGGAAAATTATCCAAACTTAAAGTGTCAAACTACATGTAGCAATGCATAGTATACATATAAAATATATGTATTCTGTACTGGATTATACCATCTCCTTCCAAAAGAAAAAAAATTGCTAGTTATACAAGTGTGCTCGACCCCTATGTCAGATTTTTGTTTGCATGTATCATTGATAATTTCTTATTTCTTTTTTAAGGTCTGCCTCGAGTTTTAAATGGGGATGGGAGAAACACTCAGCCAGAGTAAACCAGAAGATTCTTTTCAGAAAAAGATCTAAACGTGAACCAGGCTGACAAATAGCACTCACAGCAACTCTATTTGTCACCCTATGTTGTAGGTTTTCCTGCATTACTTTCTTTAAATCTAGCATGTTTCTAATTATCCCGAACCCTTATCTGCTTTTCAGCTGGGAGAAAAACAAACAAACAATCAAATTTTGTGTTGATTTTACTGAAGGTTTCCTGAACCTGGCTCTGAATCTGCCTTAACTCCTACAGAAGATACTAAACACTGGAGCCTCAGCGGTATTCACCTCAATTGATCCAAACGAGGTATACTCTGCAGACGTTTTGCCTTTTTACCAGGACATGTTTAATCAGCAATGTATCTGAGTAGGTACATTTTCCAATATTGGACATGGTAATCTGGATTTGCATTGCAATATTGCTCCATATTCTCTCATTATCTAGATACAGCAGTACTGGGGATGAAGGCCCTCTTCTCAGGGGACCTGAATATGAGGTTTTGCCTGAGCTGGGAGTCTGTTTCTGTACCTCTTCTTTCACAGCGTGTATAAAACATTTACTCAGGTAAGGGGAAGAGAAGACTGGCCTCCAGAGGCTGTTGGATCATGTGGGAAGCCCAAGGGAATTCTTGCAACATTTACAAGGTAGAACTGGTGGCCAAGAAAGGTGAAGGTGGACACTTGTAAACATCAGTCTGAAAATACCATGATTAGCGTTTCAGTCTCTACATTTAGACTGAGGTGCCCAGGTACAACACATGATAAAGACCACAGATTAAACCTCTTTTTCAATTTGCTCTACTGCATGGTATCTTGCATATGTCATTAATTTGTGAATATGGTTTGTCAAACTCTATGATATCCAGCACACAACTACAAGCATTACAGAAACTATGCATGAGATTTGCAAATCGAGTAATGTGCAGACATTTCATTGCTTGAGTTCAACCCTGTGAAATCTGGGCAACAGGTCATGAAAACACCATCTAGGGTATATATATGTTGATCTATATATTCAAAAATTCATGAATTCCCAGAGGGCTTGAGTCTGGTGCTGAGAGGAAAAATTTGTGTGATCATAACAGACAGTTCAGTACTTTTAGAAGAGCAGCAGTCAACACCCTAAAGACTGAATTCCTGTGGTTTTCCGTATTTAAATTACGTATGGAGTCATTCCCTCCAGTTGCCCCACAAACACAGCAGTGCTCTACTTCCGAAAGGCCCTGGGCAAGAGTCATGGGCAACTTCACCAGCCCAACACAGAGATTTGGGAGCGTGACACAGAGACAACCCAGTAGCCCAGGTCAGGGCTCAGCCAGGAGCTGTTAGACCCAGTGCAGAGCCAGACCAGAGCCAAAAAGCTTGCCCAGTGCTCTGGGACTGGACCCCTTTGCTTTGCTCAGCTCTCCAGCTCTGGGGAGGCTCCTGCTGTGCTGCAGAGCATGGCGTGACCCTCTGGGGTCCATCAGCGCAGGATGCTGAGCACCCCAGCAGGAGATCCCTCTGGGGACACGGGCAGCGTCACAGCAGAGAGTCACCCAAGCAGCTCCACGGCCCAACCATGGGGCCAGGCTAAGCTCAGGGTGCCCGCTTATAGGGCTCACCACCTGCAGTTCAGTGCCAGCCACCCTCCTGACAAAGCCTCCTGGATGCCTGCCTGCGTGAAACTCTCTCGCTGTCATCCACGCTTTTTCATCAGGCCAGTCTCTCTTAGTTGGGGTGCCGTAGAGGTAACTGTTCAGAAATCACTCAGATATAGTACACGTAACGTAATAGTGCACAAACACAGCACCTTGCGTTCTTCTGTCAGGCTCTGGTGGAAGAAGAGGACCATGAAGCACACTAGGAAACACCCAGTTATTCAAATGGGTACTGACTAGCTCATATACATTACAGGAGTCTGTCTGACCTGGTGTTATGCCCTTTGTTACTAACATGTGCACTTAAAAAACAAAAAAAACCCCAACCCCAAAACCCCACCAAGCACAAGTCCTATGATAAGGTTCAATAAAATCCAAGCCAAGACATGTACATTTCATATCTCTATACTAGAAGACTGTTATAGGTCTTCTGTATTCATAGGAAAGCATTTTTTTCCCAGTACAGGAAATTGATAAAATATTACTTCATAGAAATAATCAAATGAAATCTGTTGTGTGTTCTCTTATTGAGCGTGTGTGTCTGAAATATTCAGTGAGCAATACGGAAAACTCACTAGGTCTGTTCCTCATTCCATAAAAAGAGGTGCTTGAAATGTCAAAAAGTTCATGAAACTTGACGCTAAGTAACAGATGAGTGATCTTGGTGTTTGTCAATAGAGACTGTGCTTCCCTGAAGTGGGAAAGAAACCTTTGATACTCTTGGCTTTTTTTGATCAAATTATACTCTGAACAAGCCTGTTAGAGTTGACAGCAAGGCGAGAAGAGAGCATCATTTTTACATAGTTCTTTACTCAACATGCCCATATGGGAGAAGGGACTTTTTTTCTTTAAAAAAAAAAACAAACCAAACTGCTTTCCTTTCTATTTTTAAAACATGTTAAGTGGGTTCCCAGCACTGAGGCTGTTGGGCACGTCCTGAGGAGTGCTGGCAAGGCAGGACGGGGTGTGTGGTGCTGTATGAGAGGGGGGTGTCACTGGGGCAGCAGAAGCACTCTCTACCCAGGCAGCCGGCAGCACACGTGAGGTGTGACTGCTGGTGGGGATGGCATCTGCGGGTGCTGGCAGAAGTCAAATCTGGATGGAGCTCCAGCCCCAGAGGACTGTACCACCTCCAGAGAGCATAATGGCTCTACCAGACTGATCCTTTGATATCCTAGACCAGGTCTTGTCAAGCAGCACATTCTGGTTTTATTCAGACTTTCATAGATGCTCTTGTGAAAAGGTAAATGTAGACGGCATTGAAGGAGTGTATTTGCTGGAGAGTTTTGGAGATACCGTCGCTGTTGCAGAGGGGAATGGAGTGAGCGTATGGCACTGATACTTCTGCACAGAAGAGAGCTACCGTTCCCACCCCTTTTCATTCCCTTCTTATGTCCCAGCCTCTTGTTTCAGCAAACATGGTGTTTAGTCATGTCACCGAATGGGCAATGTAAACAGCACATGTTTACTATACTATCCCCAAAGCTGTCCCACCAAAAGTCAAGCTGCTGCAGGTCAGGAAGAGCAGGATGAAGATTAGTCTCTCTGGTCCCTCTGCTCTCACTGTATTCCTGCAGCTGTCTGCTACCAGGCAGATATTACCCTCCAACAGCACTATATGTAGGAGGAATAGTTCCCACAGGTAGTTCATCATCATCATCTGTTTACAAGTGCTGTCACTTCTGTGCAGTGACTTAGGAAGATTTACCAGAGCATCATTTCTCTAAAATAAGGGATGGCAGAAAGTCAACGGTCTTGTGCTCCCTGGAGCCACGACGGTCAAAAACAAAACCAAAGAGTAGCACGGTCTTCATCCATTTTGTGACATTCATTTCCCCCTCTTCTTTGGAAAAAAACCCTCCCTCTGATTTCCACAGCAAGGAGACAGCTGCTGGCAATTAGTGGGAACTGAACCTCTTCCCCACCTTGTGCCATTGGGGATGTTAAACAAGAGGCTGGTGTTCCCC
>JAOXJK010000023.1:53384659-53405505 GCA_025774025.1 Xenus cinereus | reverse complement strand
CGAGAGGCTGGTGTTCCCCCCCACCCCACAGCTGCATGCTATATCCTAATTAGAAGGCATTGTCTTTTCCTATCCTAATCTCCTTTGCCTTCTGCCATAGCTACCAAAATTATTTTTATTGTTGTAAGCATAACCCTGTTTACTGAGATTTAAGTGAACTGGAAAAAATATACGTATATCTGTATTCCTTAGACCCATGATAAATGTTCAATTGCCTCTTAGCCTCAAAATAAAAGTGAAATACCTCCCTACAGGTTCAGCATTGTGCAAAAAGTGTGCTTGCTTCACCACAGACCATCTTGAACCCTTACACCCCGAAGCTGTAGCGGTTGATAAATGATACCCCCCTTCCTACAGGAGAAGGGAAATGGTTTAGTTTTTATAGCTTAAAGATGATAATGCATTTATTAGTCACACAGCAATTCTTTACAGTGGCTTTGCCACTTAAAAACAATTTGTGACAACACTCTGATGGCTGATACTAGGCAAACTTTGCCCCCTCCAATAAAAGACTTCACCCATTTAAAAGCATAGCTGCACTGACATTGATTTAATAAAGGAAACGGCTGCCAACCTTTTTACTCTGAAGTGGACTGCTTAAAAATAGATGGGCAGTTACTCAGCAAAGTAGTTTCTTATCATTCTGCTAAGCGGGAGCACAGATCAAACCGGTTCAAAATAGGAACATTTATGCATGTTTGTAATGCAAAGAAAATTACCTTGTGTTGCGAAGCACTGAACCATATCATTAGTGTATGTGGAGTCACACATACACAGAAGAGAGAGGAAGAACTGCCACTGAAGGAGAAAAGCAGATCTGGAAGGTAGAAACTTAGGAAAGAGCATAGACAAGAGGAAGAGGTCAATCAAATTCAAATTCCACAAGAGAAATATAAACAATTTTCAAAGGGAGAGGAAAACACGCAAAGAGCTCTCCACCACTGCTTGGACAACCAGAAGAAGTTAAATTACGAAGAAAGCTTCTAGCTAAAGCTAAAAAACTTTAAAGCTGAATGATAATCCATTAGCCTAAGGAAGCAAGAAGGGAAACCTATAAAAACAAAAAAAAAAAGGGGGGAGAAAAAGGGAAGGAATGATCCTTCAGTAGACACAGGTTGAGGATTCACTCCCAGGGAGAAGGGCCAGCAATCAGTTACCCCTTGCAGCACACCTTACATCGAGCCCGTTAAGAAAACAACGGCCCACACACCCTCTCGGCTCACCCTTTGCTTCCTGACAAAACACAATTTCGTTTTTTTCAAGGGTAAAACTTTCTGCAAGAAATACAGCTGAGCACGTATAACCATTGCTCCCGTGGCCGCAGCAGTTGGTGAACACCTGGGGAACATTCTGTTTGGGGAAGAAGATTAAGCACGCCCCAGACCTGGCTGCTTTAAAGTCACATCATGTGCCTGCCCCCCCCCCCCTTAGGGTGCTCCCCCTGCCTCTGCAGAGACCCCCATGGCACTGGGCTCGGCTGCAGGTTGCAAGATCGGTGCAGAGCTTACCTTGGCAAAACCAGCTCAGGGCTCCCTCCCTACTTCTGACAGAACCTCCGAGTTCCCTGCCAGCAAGAGCTAATTAGTAATTATCAGATCAATCATCCCCTCCTTTTTTTCCTCCTTTTCTTCTCTCCTTTTTTTTTTTTTTCCTTTAAATTGAGCCCAGTTTAACTACAGGTGCAGCTGTGTGTGTGTTCCTCTGCTTGGCTCCTGGGGCTTGCTTCAGCCATCACCCTCCCTGCTCCACTTCAGCAGGGGTTTGGCATTCCCCATGGATGTTTTAGTGTCTCCCCAACCTCTCTAGTGGCAGACCCTGAGCGTTTCCTGCAGATATCCCCAGTGGTTGGTGGCGTTTGGTCTCAGCTGGGCTGGTGGCTCCCCTGATAGCACATCCTTCCTCCCTCCTCCCGGCCATGAACTCCACCAATCCCCTGGGGTTCACACTGCCCTGCAGGATCCTCATGTTTTCCTGGTCCTCTAGAAAGCTATGAGGAATTTGTTACTCTGACATGACTTCCAATTATAAGTTTATGAACACCCATTAAAAAATAAATAAGTACAGTCACTTAAATTACCCATGCAGACCATCTCTTCCCTCTAGTAGGATTTTGCAGTTTGTGTAACATAACTGTGCTGACCCTCCTGAGAGACGCATTGGAGAGAAAGCCGAAAATGTTGTAGGGAAGCCGTCCCACCCCATTAAAGGAAAAACAGTGACCTTTTCCATTAACTACATGATGAACGTGCACTACCACTCACCTCCGCTTTTGGGGTATTCGGCACAGCCTCAGGTGATTTCTGGAATGCTTCAGCTGACCAGCGGATTGAATGCATTCAGCTTATAAGTAAAAAAAGATGTTTTATGGGGCTGCCAGCCCCACACACCCTCTCAGGGCTGTGAAAGACAAGCTGTGTTCTTCCTGGCACCGACCGCCTCGTCCATAACCCCAGCCCAGCGAGATGCCTCCCAGGCGCAGTTAAGGTGCAGCTGAAGTCTGTGAGGGATGATTTGTGAGCCAGGTGCAGCTTAAGCACTGGCAGCAAGAAAAAACATCTTTTTTTATTTTTAAATGAGCAGATCTGAGGTTTGAGTGACTGAGAACCAATAAATACGGACGTGGTTTTTTTTACAGAGTATCTTTTCAGAGTAGAGCTGGAGTTGGAACTCTTAACCTCAGAAGCTGGGAGAGAGCCATACCATATATGTTTATGTGGCAGTACAGGAAGAAAGCTTATCATGTTTTAGTTAGCTAAAAAGAAGTTTAGTCTGAAATGTTAACCTTCTGCTAAAACCAAGCCTCAGCTCCCTCCCCTCCCCTTAGATTGTAAAGCAATTTCACACCATAAAAGTGAATTTTGAAAACACAGCTGCTTGCCCCGACTCCCTGGTCACAGTAAAACCGAGCAAAAATAAATCTGGAGGAATTTAAATGTTGTCTTTCTCCCTATTGAAATGTTCACTGGATAATCTACCAGAGTCCTAACTGACCTCCAGAGCCAGCGCCTGCCTGTGGCCATCCATGTGTCCCTCTCATGCCCTGTGTCACCGGAGGCATCGCTTTCACAGTCATCTCCTTTGGCTCATGGGGATCGCTGGTGATGCTGCTCTGTGAACTGCACACCTCTGGCAGCAAATCCATGAATGCCTTTTGTCTGGACACAGATGTCTTCCTCCTCAGCTATTTACAGAATCCCAAGAAGTGTCAATCAGGAAGTTTTAAACAGTAAAGTATTTCCAGCAAAAAGCAGCCTTGCCCTGAGGGGTAACTATTCCACTTCAGGAGCATCAGCCTGTGAGCTCAGTGTTGGAGTGCAAATAACCCATTATCTCACCATCATTGTCATCCTCAAAACTCGGTGGTTTGGGCCCTTTTAAAAAGAATATATTGTCAAAGTCTACCAAGATCTTGTGAGATAAAGATTATTCAAACAGAGATCTGATTCTTGTGGTAGCTTGTTATGTTTCAACTGTTTTGAGCGATCAAGTTTATGGTTCTGGAGGTCTTTGACGCTCCATAAGGTAGGGAGTTCCATAATATCAGGTATCATATAATTAATTTTATATATTTCATCCTTATTTCTGTATGACTTTTCTGTTAGTATCACAGTTTTACAGATTATTTGGTGCAAAATTCCTTCTGGCAGTTCTCTTCTTTCTGAGCCTGCCATGCAGAAGTAATCCAGCTAATGAGAGGAGTCGAAGGCAACTTTTGTTATGGTTCCTTATGTACAAATTCCCGTGTCAGCTCAGCTTTGACATGTGCTCTCCTGAAAGCTGAAGAGTGCAGGGCTCCAAGACACGAGTGTGTTGTTCAGAGAGCAATGAGTGAGATATCACTGCTACGGAACCAAGTTTGTCTGGCAACTGTCCTGACACTGGCAATTTGAGCAATAATTTCCTCCCCAGATGCTGTGGAGTGCGAGAAAGTTTGGCTCAAGAGGTTAAAAAAATAATAGTCTGGCAGTAAACAGCTTTTTAGAAATATTATTTTGAGAATTACTTAAAATTGTGCATTGCTTTGTCTACAGTAATAAGAACTGCAGCAAATCACAGTATTATGTACACAATATGTATCTTAAATGATCTACCTGAAAGAGAGAGCCCTGCTGGACTTTGAAAATTTTCTCTTAGGACATAACTCTTTCAGCTTCTTTCTATTTATCCTCCTTGAATCAGTGGATAACATTATTCGAACACCCACAAACTTTCATAAAACTTGAGTCTGGATCTAAATATCAGGTTTTGGTTCTGTTCTACAGATCTGTGAATTTACTTGCCTATAAAGAAATCTCACAGCTAATAAATAAAAGAAAGGTTTCATGAACTTCAGAGCAATAAACAGCAGCCGGCACCATTTCCTTCTTTCCCATCAAATTCAGTCACGATCTAAAAACTGGTTTGTTTAAAGTCAATTAGTAAGAGGCAGACTTTTCCCCCTGTGAAGATGAGCCACTACTCAGCCCGTGCATCCTGATATTTAGCCTAACGCTTGGCCCTCCCTGCTCTGCGTTTCAGAGGCGACAGCGGGGGGGGGGATGAAGCATTCTTCGGCCTCTCGAGGGGTCTGGACCACTGAAAAGGTCAAACAAACAAAGTTAAAATAACCCTGAGGCTTGCTGGCCAGCCAGCACTGGGTCCAAGATCAGCGGTGCTGCTGCTGGTGACTAACACAATGAAATCAGCTCTCGGTCCCGTCCCCCAGAAACAAATCTTATAGCGCTGTGCACTGCTGCCAGGCGGATTGCTCAAGCTTGGAAAGCTCCCTCGTGCACACATACTTAACCACGACAGGCCCTATTCTTGGAATAACGTGGCACCGACACAGGGGTTTGTAGCCGCTTTCCTGTAGAAAATCGACCTCGGCGCGGGTGGGGAACGTGGGCTCTGTGGGTCACAAAGAGCCATTTACTTGTTGGGAGCAGCAGTGAAGTGGAGCCCGGAGGAGCGTGTGTCGGGAGGACTTGCCGGAACACGGGCCAGCGAGCACCGGGGAGCGGTTGCCGGCACCAGGGATGCTCTGCCAGGCACCCCGCGGCCGTGGCAGCCCCCAGCCTCTCCCAGGGACCGGTGCGGGAGGACTGACGGCGGCCCCCACGGTTGTTTCTCTGGTTTGTGCCATTGCTTCAACCCTGAAAAATTAGTAATTGGAATAACAGTGAGAAAGTAGATGTCTGGAATTTGTCTGGACTAAATGGGATGGATAGCATCTCTGCTTCCCACTTTTTGAGGCGTTAATGGAAAGCTGGAAAGAAAGGACAAGAGGGCAACGATAGTGTCTGAGCCACATTTATGTCACCTACTGCACAGCTGCTTAATTCACCAAAGTCTCTCCATGGTGACCCTTGCAATGAAAACACTTCTGCTTCCTTTCCTTCTCATCAGGTACTCCTGGCTTTGCCACAGCCTTCATTATCACATGGAAGGAGAAAAGCAGCATCTGTTTGAGGCCACATATTAACATTAAGCTCCACAAATTGTGTACGAAAATGGAGTGTCAGCCAGGAGAGATCATTCCTCTGCCTCTGCTGTTGGCATCAGTTGAAGACTGAGGAGTCCTATGGAGTAACACAGTAGTGAGCTACTCAGTTTTTAATGGGAAAGCTGTTTCCTATTTCATTTGAATTCTCACAGGCTTCTGGGCAATTAAACTGGGGGTTGAGGTACTGCAGATTGCTCTCAGCCAAAAGAAAAGCAATCACATATTTGACCACTGTGGCTAAATCCACGTTGTTACCACTAGTCCAGACCATGGAAAAGATGAGATACAAGGAGAAAAGCACAAACTGCACCTTCCATTCTACCAGTAAGTCTTCCAAATGCATTAACATAGGAACAGCTGTGTTAGGTCAGACTAAGGGTTTATTCATCTTGGTATCTTTCCTTCAGGCTGCATCCTAAACTATGCTCGTGGAAAGAGTATGAGACTTTTTCTACTGTACACTCTCCCAGCTGCCTGTGGTTTAAGTGTGCCCCAATCTAAAGCCTGCATTCACACCATAATCTTTTTAGCAGCCATAAATGAAGCTATATTCCACAATCTCTCCAGTTCCTTAATTCTTGTGACCTCTAAAACAGCTTGCTGTAAGGAATGCCACAGTTTAACTACGTGGTCATGAACAATTATTTCCTCTTGCTGATTTAATACCAGTGGTTCACTGTGTTGTGGAGACCCTGAGCAAACTGTTCTCCATTCACATTTTCCTTGGCCATCATCATTTTACTGGCCTTCATCCTGTCCTGCCTCAGTCTCTCCCTTCAGATCTCAGAGCTATTTAGTCTCTCTTCATATGGAAGCTGTGCCATACTGAACATCCCTGTCCTCATCCCATACCACATCATTTTCTGAGCTAGCAGTGACCTTAACGACAGCCAGTAGGTAAGATATAGATAAAAGAAGAGGACTAACTCAAACAACTGCACCAAAAGAACTGAGTTCCCCCCCACTGCTCCACTGGGACCCACATTTGCCATGCAGCAAGTCCAGAAGCGTCCTCTTGGACTCTTTCGATTGTGCCAAGGCACATCTAGACTTGCCTGAGCCCAGAGCAAGTGTTTTTGTCTAAAACACATGCCACCCTAAAGAGGTGGCCCTCCAACAGCTCGGGGCAGGCAGGGGCATCTTGGTAGGACCAGGGCTACTGAGTGGGAAGAAGAGGGGCAGTTATCAGGGGCAGGAACTTTGGACGGGCAATTTTTAAGACAGCGGAGGCTAAAATAGGGTTAAAAATGTGAAGGGAAAGTGCTGAGTGAGGGGGTAATGATAGCAGCAGAAAAGAAAGTGGCTAGGGTCATTGGAGCCTCTGGAAGAATTAGATGAGGACAGCGTACAGGGAAGTACCATGTTTGTGGCTAAGGAAGGCTGAATATGCCTATTTTGGGAAGGAAAAGTCTGTCTTTTTGTCCTCCAGACGCACCACTGAAGGCAAAGGCTGCACAGAATAAATAAATAATTACACAAAACCATGTTTGGGTGATTATATGAAGCTATATGCTTGGTATTGATATCGATCGTTATGGCACCAGGGCCAGCAATAGGTTTGTTTATCATTTTGATGAATCAAGACGGGCAGCAGTAAGAACCTCTGTTCAGGGCCATCCATGGTAGTATATCATCACAGAATATCAGGGACTATTTTTTGTTGTAAAGCGAAAGCAACAGAACTTAAATAAATAACATGTAAGGTTGGCTACAGTCTCTGAATAAGATTATTAAAAGGTTTTGCAAAAGAATAGTTCACAGACTCTATTTTTCCACTGCCTCTCCAAAAGGCTTCAGCTTCTACAAGACATAGCTGGCTACCCAGGCTAAGGGCTTTACTCTCTGTACCACAGATGAAGGTGTGACCTGACTCAGGATGAGGCGAGGAGAACGTGAACACACATTTTCAAGCAAAATTAAAGTATCCACTGGCAGCAAGATGCGAAATCATGACAGTGATAATTTGCTGCTGAGCCCAGATTTCTAGATCCGAGGACAGGGAAGCATTCGAGCAAACGTGGGACTTTCCCCAGTTCTGTATCTGCACATCAAACCTGGCGCTGACTGGGCTCTGGCTGAGCAGGGGGAGAGCTGCCACCGTGGCCCATCGCTCGCCTGGACACCTGGGTGGGAGTGGGTCGTGGTGGCACCCAGAGGGCACAGGCGGAGGCAACACGGGGGGCAAAGCTATATAAAATGGGGTATCAGTTTTTGTAGGAGCTACAGGAAGCAAATAAAAAGGCCTGGCACAGAGCTACACGAAATGTTATTGAATGACAGTGAGCCACAGTGATTTTTTTTTCTTCTGATGGCATTCAGAAAATTTATTGCACGAAAGATACATAATATTATTTCTGAAGTTTCTTTCTCTTGCACGCTGTCTCTCAGAGCTCTGCTTGGAAATGTCCCCAGCTCCCCACCCTGGTTGGCTTCTGCTCTTTGTTTTCAGGAAATACAGTCTCATCAAAATGGAAATGTATCCAAACTGCTGAACAGAAAACTGAACCAATAGTCTGATCTCCTGACCTGGAGCCTAGAGGATAACTATACCAATAGCAAAGTGATTTTTTTTTTTCCCCCTCCCTGTGATACAACATTTAGCACTGAGAGTTGCCTCTGTCTTAAGGGTTCCTACAGAGTGGAATATGGGCAGAGTGAGATGGTGTGGTAGATTTTCTTCAGAGAGATACAGCCTGCCCTGTACGAGAGGCAAAGAAAACTGATGTGCTTTATTTTCAGAGTAAATGAGATTAGCAGAAATGTACTTTCTTCTGAAAAGGGGAACCTAATCTAAATTAATGTGATAAACATTGTTCTAATAAGTATTAGTGTCCAGCCCTGGGAGGCTGCTATGCTGCAGACTGATTTGCTTTCTCCTCTAAAAAAATAGTTCAACTATTTAAGAAAAGGAAAAAAAGGAAAAAAAGAAAATTAATAATAATAGTATAAAAACAACACCTCAAATGTACTTATTTATATTTTGCTATTGAGCCCTCGCTGCCTCATTGATTTACGGTCACGAATGCCAGCCAAGTCTTGGTCTCATATCACCTCTGTGATTTTTGTTTACTTGCTAAAACGTAGCAGTCAAATGATAGGATTTTTTTTTAACTTTGCACTGAAAATGGTTCAGTTTAAAGTGAGTCTTACTGCTGACTGCAGCCACTGTGCACCACACAAATCTGTTCAAGAGATTTGCCATAACGCTGCAGGGTCTGAACGGGATGTTCCCTGAAATGCCTTTCTCCTGCTGCACCAGCTGAGCCTCGGCAGCAACGAGTGAATAAGTTATCGTGCATGAAATACTGATGGCTGGGGCAGTCAGCAGCGAGGAATGGGCTGGAACAAGTGCCCCCACAGGTGATCTAATGACAAGGTAAGCAAGGAGACCTGATGAGGAGAAAAGGGGGAGTGAAAATATGTAACTGGTATGGGACAGATGTAAAGAAAGATGGGGAGGAGGCAGTGGGGCAAGTGGGCAGAAGGACTCAGAAGGGCTGTGGTGGCTGGAGCACGTTCTTCTTAACATACAGACAACCTTTCAATAATCTTCATCTGTCTTTTTAAACAAAGCATCTGTCTTTTTCATATTTTCTATGTTACGGGCGTGACTCAAACCAGCCTCAACTGACACAGCCACAAACCCAGTCTTACCATTACTGTAGATACCTGCCTTGTTTGATATCTGCCCCATACTTCCTCAGTAATGCAGTCCTACAGATCTATTTTTTCCCCCTTCTTTTAAATCTGCCACCTGGACAGTCTCTTAATGCAGAGTCAGGTTCTGCAGCAATTGAGAGGAGCATCCTGTGGGAAACATGTTCAGCTCCTCAAAGGCAGTTGTAGAGCTCTTGGCAGGGTGAGCTGATCCTCCAATTTTGATTCTTCTACTTCCTATCTTTGAAGAACGTTTGAATTAATGGTCTTTAAAAAAAAAAAATTGGAAGGCAGCAAGAGATTACTGTATATTAATAGGCTTAAATACACAGATTCATTACACAGGCAAAAGGAGATGGGCAGAGGGAGAAAGCTTCAGGTATTTCATTTTCATTTGCCTTTGGCATAAATTCTGCTAGTAATAACTTTATTACTCAGTAGTGATACTATTTAGCTATCCAGTAGCCATTGTTACAACTGTTAGACCACAAAGGTCACACAAATTCAGAAGTCCAGGACTAAGAAAGCTTTAATCCTTAGGAACATTTTTTTTCTGGCTGCTTATCTAGTAATTACAGCTCTAAATGGACCATATATGCTCATTTTGAAGAAACTTTGAAGACTAGAAGTTGTTTACCATAACAGAGAAACAATTTCATAGGCCATCACAGACTTGGATTGATTGTGTAGAAGCAGGAAAAGTCAAAAACAAAAAAGCAAAGGCAACATAATTCCCTTACTATGCAGTAGCTGCTTATTGGTTTTTATTTCTTTACTCTCCAGTAGATGGCAATCCAGTACTTGGCCAATAAAACAATCATGTGAAGAGCCTTCTCTATATACAAGTCCGTGGGGGCTTTAGTTATATATTCTAAGTGCAAATGCGGACTGCGAACATTATCCAAGTGAATCATTTGACTGGTGTTTTATTATAGCACTGGCCAGCATGAGGCAACGCCAGAACAAATAAGACTTGAGAAGTGTGTGTGGAAATGGCAGTGCCTTTCAGCAAAGGGGAAGATTTTTATGTCTTTAAAGGCTGCTGGTTGTTTAAGTGAAGACAGTCTCTTACACTGATGCCTTTAGAAGACTTGGGGAGTAAAAATGTAAGTTTTGGTGTCTACTCGTTTGGAACTTTACTTGCTCTTGAAGTGCTGCAAAACCATTTCTCATGTTTAAGAAAAAAATTGCATAGAACTTTCTGGATCCTCTCCCTTCTGTTTGACCTTCTCTCCAGACCGTGGCTGTGTGCCATACAAGTGTCTGTACCTCCTCTGCTTATTTACATTGAAATGTAATGGCTCCAGGGCCATTTCTGGGATCGTCGGTGTAAGATCAGACCCACAGAACACATCAGATTTGGCGTGGACCCTGCCTCAGTTGATAGCCCAGCTATTCACCTATCCCACCTTTTCCAGCTGCTCAGGTCACCAGAGCTTTCAGCAGAGTTTGGGGTGGGCAAGTGGTGCTAATTCCCTCCAGAGCAGGGAGCTGGGGGAGGTATGGATTTAGGGGTGCCAGAAGGGGGGTCAGAGGGTTTGGTACCAGCTCTGTGTTGCCTGATGCAGTGATGGCTGAAGTGCTCCTCATCATCCCACAGCTCTGTCTCACTGAAGGGATGCCCAGGCAGGAAAAGCTGTAGTCCAACTAGGTTCCTGGAGAGAGGTAGGGCATGTCCTTCTGTGAAAAAGGGTGACAAGTCAGTAAACAACAAAGTGAAGGGAAGTTGTGAATCAATAGAGATACAAGTATGTTTTGCTAATATGAAATAACCTTTCCCATCTCAAAGTCCTCATAGGTTTTCTTCATGGTTTTATTCATACATTTCTTTTGAAGCTGTGTGATTTCTAAAAGTATGGATTTATAGAGGTAAAAATGGCCTTTTGTCAAATATTTGACCCTGCCATAAGGGAGATGAAAGCAGCAGCGCTTTCAGAACAGTTTGCAATTTCAGAGCCTTGTAGCAACATCGGTTACTGTTTGTATTCCACTTCGGATCAAAGAGGAGCTGGAAGCGAGCTTCAGGTTTGCATGGGCTGCAGATAATGGGCACCAAGTGCAGGAGTTTCTTTGCAAACGTGGTTCATAGATGCTCACACTGTTTTTTGGCTAATTGGGTCATTAGGAACAAGCGTGGGGTTGCTGATTTGGTGTGCTCTCATTATTTGGATTCTGCTTGGTTGTTTTTTAAAAAGCCCTTGGATTTTAGAGGTAGTTAACGCAATGGTGATGACAAACCTCATCGCTGCTGTAACTTTATAAGGCAAGCCAGTGAGCAGAAACTATATGTCTGGGAAAACTAACAATCTATTTTATGTTCCCACTGCTCTGTGTGAGAAAGGATGAATCAGATGCTGTTGTGATTTGGAGTTAACAACAGCCTGCTCGCAACAACATGGAAACAGAGAACAGCGGTCAATGCTGAGCGCCTGATGTCTCGCCTTGATCAGTAGTAATTGTCCTGAGCCATTAGATGCCTGTTCTTGGAGAAAACAGCATGTAGTTCCCATAAGCATTTAGACATAAATGAGAACATTTTTCTTTTCCTTCAACGCTTTCTATATATTTAGGTAGTTCCTCTTTGAAAAACATCTTCTTGAACTAACCCATTAAATGCATGGCACAGCCTTGTCTAATACAGACCAAATATACATCTGAGAATGCGAGATCTCCGCGTTCCAACAAGGTAAAAATGCTGCTCTTATTTTTATTGACAGTCATCAGCTTTCCACTAGTTTCTTCATCCAGCCCTTCCTTCTTTCCCTCCTCTCTCTCCCAGATATCCTCTCTACCGCCCCAGCTGCTCTGTGAGCTGGTTGATCCGTTTCCTTCCTCCTGTGCCCCTAACGCAGCCAGAGCAAACACATGCCAGGAACGTTCCCGAGCCCTTTTTCTGCCTGGGCTGCTCAGGTGCACTGTGACAGGCAGCAAGGGAGAAGAGAGGTGCAGCCCGTAAATGTTATTCCCACAGCACAGGCAGGATGGAACAGAGGTAAGGAACACTATTGGGGATGGCATTGGAAATAACAGAAAACAAATAACAGGAATCAAACGTTTCCTACTCTGGCACGGTGCAAACCTTGCACAAGCCTCAGGGTGCAACCTGACAGACCTTTGCAGTTTGTTGTAAATAGGATTTATCTAGATTTACTTCACTTATATCATGAAGATGGCATCTGTGGGATCTTGCTGTTATCCACCGTGCCTTCCTGCTCTCCTGGGCCTCTCATTGCCTGTGCCTCAGGACCCAACGCTCCAGGTAAAAGCAACATTACTCAGAATTAAAGAGTGCATCTGGCCTGGATGCTTCTCTCAGTTTCCCTGTTGAGTTTCTCTCCTCTGGCTTCACAGAACTCTACACAAGTGCTCAGCAAAGAAGACCCACCCGGAAAAACGAGGAGAAATAGTTACCAGCTTGGAGGGCCTCTGGCAGGTTGGCTTGTTTTCGCACTTCTGTCTCCCATTTGATTGTGGGGTTTTTGTAAGACCCTGATGAGGTATTTGCCAAATGAGCATGGTGTTGGCTGCATTTTCCCCGTGACGCTTTCCACCTCTGGTGCTGCTTGCACAAGGGATCACAGAGCCACTTTTGTCCGTGCACACATCGAAGTGAGCACCCAACGATGAGCCGGAGACCAGAACCTGACAAACTCTTGGCTTTGGTCTTCTCACAGGCCAAACAACTAACATGACATAGGATGCAGTAGGATGCATAGGATGCAGCTTGCAAAGACGCAAGGAGTGAGGCTGAATCTCGGCCTACTATCTAGGCAGACAAGCACAGACAAAATGTGTTTCTTTTATGTCTTCCTGGGCACAAACCATCTATGGTTGGGAAGCTTTGCCTGCAAAGTTAAACGCTGGGTGTTGCAGACGCTTGTCTGCTCCAGGGGAGATGTATCTCCACACTGACAGGTATTGCACAGGAGCTTGGGCCATTGCTTTCAATTTCAACTTTAATGAGTACTCAGAGACAGGTAGAAGCCTCCCATATTCCCAAAGAAAGACACAACTGGACAAATTCCTAAAATACATACAAAAGAAAGAAAAAAAGTAAGTTTTTGAGCACCTTCCAGAGGTTTTGCTGTGTGCCAAAAGGCAACTTTCTGACTTGCACTCGCATGTATGTTAGAAAGCAGCCTGAAACCCCCTCCTGCTTTGTCATCGGGTTGCGGTGGAAAAAAATGAGGAGGCAGCAATCGGTCCCAAGGCATGTTCTAAATCCAGCCCTTGGGGGATAAATAAAGTCTCTCTCGAAGGGAAGTGGCTTAATGAATTGAGAGAGCCTCTCATCTCCCATCTAATTTCGTTAGATGACTTTATTAAGCGCCTAAGTGCTTATTTGTGTAATTGAATTAATCTAAGCCATTCTTCTGCTCCTCGGAAACTGCACTGCTCCAAATCCAAAGCAGCACCTTCTGCGATGCTCATTATTTCGATGCTCGGAAGCGAGCGCAGCCTGCGCCGCTCCGTAGCGGCAGCAGACCCGAAGGGGAGAGCGGGCGCCGCGGTGGGAGAGGAGCAGTTCTGCTCCTACTGGCAAACACGCTCTTCCTCACGCAGCAGCTCCTGGGGGTGGCAGGTAATTCAGTGCTGCTAAAAGAAAACAAAAAGGCGTACGGCGTTTGCCTGTTGTTTCAGCGTGCTCAGCAGCACCACTGGTTGGACTCCGGGCAGGTTATAGTAACACGGCTAGTCCCGCACGGGAACGGCTCACCATACGGCCGAGGTGGCATGGCGTCTCGTTCTTCTTCAGCATTTAGCTTGGGAGAGAGGCATTTCGGTTCCACCCTTCGAGGCAGAGGGCTGCCGGTGGGGGTTTTGTTTGGTTGACCGCAAATGAGCCACCTGAATCCGAACTTTGAAAGTCAATGGTAGTGTTAGGTAACAGCTTACCCATGCTTCAGTAAAACATAATGAAATTGTAACACATTTTGAGTAGCTGGTGAGTACACATTCAGTATCACAGGAGTCAGTGGAGCCAAAGAGCAAAAGAAATAGCAGCAGATCGATAATCTAATTCTCAAGTGTGTCCCCTTAAGGCAGGATTTGTGGACATAAACACAGGTCTTGTTTTTGTAAACTTGCACAGCTGTATATGCATTTTGTAGCTAAATGGAGAACTCAGGAGACTTTCAGAATACCACATGCCAATACCCTGAATGTAGAACTTGCCAGGGACGCGAAGCTCTCTGCCTACCTGGGATGGGATGTGATCCGCTTCGGAAGAGCCAAGCCTAGAACTTCCAAGCCTACACACGACTTGTCTCGGAGATGGTGAAGTTAAAAGGCTGGATTCAATAAACAACAAAGATCTTTGAAGTGCAAAATTGTGATCCCCACTCACCTTTCTCTCCTACTCAAACCTGTCTGGTCTTGGAAGCAACCAATCCCACCAGGCGTCTTTCTATTTGACTGTAGGCACCTAGAGTTTTTATGAACTCCAACCACAGCCGCCTCAGCAACAAGGTTGTCTTGTAATAAGACCTATAGCTTTGTTCTACTCAGACTCTTTTGGGAAGCATTCTATTTCCATAAATGTCCTGAAAAGTTTTTAAAGTGGTTTTGGTTTGGGTTTTTTTTTTTGGTGTAGAATATCGTAAGTTCATTTACATCTGTAAAAAATCTTCTCCTGCGTGGAGAGAGACGCAAACCCACTGGAAATGACAGAATCTCAGTAATACCAGAGCTCTGGGGTCAGGGCTTGAGCATCGCCAGGACACTTACATCTAAGCACAGCCACGCGGGCAGAAGGTCAGCATAAACACATTGTGTTGCAGAAACGGAGGAAAGAAATAATGATGTCCATTCACGCAATGATCGCGGTACCTGCAAAAGGGCAAGCTTAAGAGCTAATAAGACATTTGCTATATATTACTTCCTGAATGTTAAATGACTAACCTTTAGTAGTCTCATGAAGTAGCTCCGGTGGTATAGGCAATGTCGCATTCACAGCTTTTAGGTGAGATCCTTCTGCTCAGTCATAAGGCTTCTTTTTATAAGTATTGGTAGCAAGGATTTTAACACGTTTCTCCCAGGTCTCTTTTTCTGCTGCAAACACTTCACGGTGGAGAGAAAACTTTTAGACTAAGGACAGGTATGTATGTGGGGGGGTGGTGCCTGGTTTTGGCAGCAGCTGTGGTGGTTAGCACACGTTTGGACCAAACGCACCAGCAAAACGCCGAGAGCGATAGACAGGGGCTTTGTGTTTCAGCTGCTCCCAAAGCAATCCTGGACCACGGCAGCCTTGGAAGGGAAGCAATACTCCTTCCAGCTGCAGAAATGGCAAGCGCTCGGGCTTTTCATGTTGTGCAGTGTTTGTTTTGTTTTTATTTCTGTTTTGTTACTTGAGAGACTCTTGGAAACAGCCTGCATTTGGGCCAGCTGCGGTCCCCGGGGACGGGCTGAAGGCTCTCCTCCAGCCAGCAGAGCAGTGCCCTCTGCCGCACACGCACAGCAGCGGCCTGGTCCTCAGCTGAACTGGGAGATATTAATAGAAAAAAAAAAATTTAAAAGTTCACATCGGACACGCTACCTCATTCCCACGAACCATTTGCCACGTTGTACAGTTCTGATGGGAGCGTTGCCTGAGGGGAACCGGAGACTCAGCTGTCGGGACCCAACCCGACAGAATTTTTTGCTTTCTCTTTATGTCATTTCCAGAGTTAAGCTTCTGGTTAGAGACAACCAATGCAGGCACAGTCCACCCTCCTTACTGAGGGCTACATCCACAAAGGATTAACCTCCAGCTACGGTGCACTGTTGCCATGTGGACCTGCCAGCACTCTGTTAGGTAGACAAGCATACCCATTAATTACACAGCAAATTTGACTAAACCAACCAATGCAACGCTAAGCAAGAAGTCACTCAAGTGAACCAGAAGGAAGCACCAAGAGAGACATGTCCTAAGGCTCCTGTGCCCTAGAACCTGGACACTGTCATCTTATTACAGACTGCAGAGATTACCTGACGGCTCAGGAGTCACAGCCGCCCTCTCCAGAATGAGGGGAGAATCTCGCCAGCCCAACGAAGTGGAGCTGCATTTGAAAACCAGGTCTGAAATCCCTTTCTTGCAGGCAAGAGCTGTAACTACAACTCCAGAGCATTATGCTCATGTACTCTTTCTCTGCTTCCACCAATTTTTAATCATTCTATTGCAAAGAGGAAAAGCTCCAAGGGCAGACCTGGGAGACCTCTCGCACGCATCTCCCTGAGCCCAGCAGCTGGACGTTCATGGGATGTAAGAGACAAAGTTTGGACAGTGATGATTCATATCCCACGCAATCACATTCTGAGGGCTGCTTCTGGTCCTGCATTATCAGGGCTTTAAATCTCTTTGTTTTTTAACCTTTTTTCTCCTGCTGTAGGTATGTGTTGAGAGTGCTTACAAGGTGAACTACAGGCTGGGTAAGCTGGAGGGAGAGGGCCAGGGATACAAGCAAAGAAATTAAATAGCTGGGGACCGCCACCAGACCAGTAAAGAGAAGATATGTTAGCTACATTAAAAACAACCGAAAAAAGAGAGAGACCAAGGAAATTTATTTACTTTTTATCTATGAACAGTATGACATATAATTATAGACAAGTTTTGATACACAGGAAAACCCTTTTGTCAACCATTTTTTTTGCTAAATGAAACAGCACAATAATCTTTACACATTCATATTTTGTTTTTTCTTTTTTTTTCTTTACAATACACAGCTTTCTTGGGTTGAAGCAAACTGCGGGACATATTGAGTACTGGTATATTACAGCTACTTACATCATTTAAGAACAGCAAATGGAGAAAAATAAGTTATTTAAATATTGATTTCATATACAGAAAGTGCAACTTTGTTAGTTGTTACATAACTTGCTTGACAGTTTTGATTCCCCAGAGGGTGTCAATTAAAGATAAAAGTATCTTGGACCAAAAGTATTATTTATTCTAAAAATAATACAGTACAACTGCACAGCTGTGACTTGGTGAATCGACCACTATTGCTGCTCTTAGAGATGATGACCTGTTTGAATAATGCAATGTTTAATGCTTCGGATCACGCTCCCAGTCTGCATTCAAAGCCAGGCTCCTAAGGGAGCAGAGGGAACTCCGGGTGTCGCTGCCACCTGGGGAGTAACGGGGGGTTATCGATCGAAGCTTAGGGTTATGATGGCATTCAGTAATATTATGGGCTTGCTGCTTCTATTGCTAAATAGCTGTTTGAGTTACAACGGTACAACGGATAGATACTTAACATCGTTAGCCTGAGCAGAGCAGATTAGGATTCCAGCAGCAGGTTTCTTTCGTGCTTCCCAAGAGTTAACGAGCGAACTTTTGCTCAGAGCACCGAATGGTTGCAAGAAAATGTAAGAGGTTATGGCTCTCATACCGCACCGCCTCACCTGCTCGGGGAACGCCACAGGTCACTGAAACCACAGCAGGGAAGCTCAAACACTGGGAAGCTTAAGGCTTTTTCAGATTAAAATATAAACTAAAATTGTAATTCAAGTAAGACCACAGAGCACAGTCTTAAAAACAAAAACAAAGCAACTATTAAAACTCACAAATCTCAAACTGCTCACTCTAGTCCTGATGGGTGTGATTTGGTTTCCCTGGGCTACGTAAGCATTTAAAAATTATGGATTTACAAACAGTTTTTGGCACACAGGTTCAGCTTATTCCCATAATTCTCCTGTTAGGGAGGGGAAAGTAGTTAACACGGAAGAGCTTTATTATGTGACTTACCTTCCCTGCAACACAAGGAAATTTGTTTCCTTATTTTTATTGCATATAGCCAGCTTGGACTTTTTCCTCGCTCCAATGTAGCTGCTGTCTACTTACTTCTACTCAGTTCTGGCCCCTGCCAGCAATCCCAGGAAGTCTCGATACTCCTTCCATCTCCTGCTTACCGATAGTCGCCATGTAAGCCTCAGAGAGGAACAACATCAAATCACCATTATTAAGATGACACTTAGGTTTTTTTTTTCTCTTTTTAGCTATTCACCAGCTGCGCAAAACACCTATGCTGTATGTTTCCTGATGCTGTCATATTAGAACATGCTGATTATCCACACACCAAGGAGAACACTACAGAAACAGATCCAGAGGAGCTTTGCTTCAGAATAATTTCAAGTTCCATCAGTGACTTAGTTGCCTTCACATGACGGTACCTAACATCTATCAATTCTACCAGGAGCCAAATTAATTATCATCTGTAGGAAAATGCATAGCTCACCTGCCTTAAAACATGACCGTCAAAGGGCCATATATAGTAAAGAATCATGCACTAACCACAGTTTTTCATTCATCAATCTGAGAGCAATTTATCAGGAAAAGTGTCATTAGCTCGATATGAGGCTGGGATAACTGAGGCACCAAACAGCGAAGTGCCTTGTCTGGTTTTATACAGTAAGGTGATGTCAGAACTGATACTGGAAACAGCCACACATCCTGGCCTGTGCCCAGGTTTCTACGCTATCTCCCTTTACCTGCCAGAGAAAGCTTGCTCTGTCTTCCATGGAGCATTTGCGCTACAAGAAGCCGAAGGACACACCATATATAGATCCCAAACAAAAAGCTAGTTATGTGCTATTCAGAATAATCTGTATTTGGTATATAAAATGTGTACCCATATAGAAAAATAAAATCTGTCATTAGCCACATATGTGAATGGAACGTTTTACATGGATTTAGGCAGAAAAATATCATTACATCATGAAAAAATGGTTCACCGCATATGCCAGAACAATGTTCTCTTCCAGTGAGAGGTAACATTAACAGTCATGAGGGAGGGATATCAACTGTGGTAAAATCACAGTATAATTGATAAGACTATATAGGATTTTTTTTTTTACCCATGCAATGGAATTACTGGATCTGATGATGATGTCTGTGGGACACAATTTGCTTTTCTGATGCATTTTATCTCCCACAAGTTAATTTTCATTTGCAGAAACCCACCATTTGGAATCGATATGGTCAGGATACCAAGTCAAAGCTGCAGCATAATGATTGACAATATAACACAGTACACAGAATATGATTAAATGAAAAGCAGTTACATATATACAAGGCAGTATATCTTGGAACAGTTTAGTAACAACAGTAAATGCAGACTGTAGTGAACAAGAAGTTAGCCTGACAACCAAAACCTAGCATAACCCTGCATTTGTAAAAGCATCTCTACAACACAGAAGGTGTTACGATGAGGCATTTTATAGAAGCTACTTCAGCTGGAAATCACCCTAAGTGCAGCTTAAGGGTGACAGCTTGAAACAAGGCTCGGGAAACATGAATACGGGTAAGTGAACACTAGGTAACTGCTTAAAAGCTTATTTTAAGGCAAATAAAAAGCTGATTGCTAGAAAGCAGTTATAAAAATGACCTCAGCTCTGTACAAATAAAAAGAAGCTTTCTGACTCTCCGCGGGTTAGTTGCATTGGAGTGACAGAGATGGACCATACTGAAACCTAATTCCAGTCCATTAACTTTGGCCTAGCTAAAGGCTTTGTGGTGTATGGGGACCTGTACCAAGCAGCAGCGAGGATGACCGGGAGGTTTGTGTTCAGCTCCAAACTGCTAAAATAAACAAAAGGCATTTGCCAAACAGCTGCTACTGGAATTTGCACCCTGGCTTGTACCTGGTCTTTAGGACTGACTCCAGCTACCTGGAACCTAGATGCACAGAAGACCCCCAACCCAATGAACTCTCCACAGAAACAGGGCTTATTACTAGTATTTTCACAAATTTGCAGAAAATGTGCATGGGTCCCTTAATTCTGTGAAGCTGTCCGATTCTCAGGCCAACCCTGTGCACTTTATGAAATAAGAATACAGGGGAGTGAGGGGGGAGGGAAGTACCACATCTATGTTACCTGGTGGTTGCTTCTCTTCTCCTTCAGTTGCCAAAGACAGCAACAGAAACATTTCATATCCTTTGAAGAAGATATCTGCCTGTCCTTGGGAGCCAGTTCCTTGATCCCTTTAGCTATGTGAAGTAATTAGAGCAATATTGGTGCAGGAAGAAGCAGTGGATTCTCAACCAGGCAATGCCACACTATGGAGCATGTTAAATTGCCTCTGGATCAAGAGGTTTGAAGAGTCTTGCCGCTGCCAGGAGCTTGCTTATGTGCCTTTCCTCTGTGATGCCAGCTTCTTGAAGGCAAGTTTGTGACAGAGAAGGCACTTTGCTCAGTGTGCTGAATCCTGCTTCTGTGAGCAGGCTGGAGTACATAGGTAGACCAATGGAAATCAGCCAGTCAGATACAGAGGTGATAAGTCCTGGGGATACAGGTTTTCGGCAAATTTCGGTGAGCCCTCCACTTGGAATCTGTACAGAAAGGAAAGAAAAGAACCCTTAATGTTAAACATAACTGCTTGTTTTACAGCAAGTCGTCTTTTGTTTTTAATTCCAAACTGGTCGAATTTCATAGCAGCTGTTGCAACTTCTCTCATGTCACATTTGTCACTACGAGCACGGTGTGGGTTGAAAGGCAAAGATCTCTTGGCACAAGAGCAACAGCAACAATTTTGGCAATGCAGATGCAGTGGGCAGTATCCAGCTGCTTGGGTGACCATCATGTGTCATTCTAAATTAGTGTGAGATCAGTAAAAAATATCCCCTTACAAGGCTTTCCACGGTGATCCATTTAATTTCTCAGTAAGGCAAGAGAATACCAATTTTGCCTGTTGCCTCCTCAGACAGACCCAGTTCTCATTTAAAAAGCC
>JAOXJK010000023.1:53366027-53384579 GCA_025774025.1 Xenus cinereus | reverse complement strand
AGTAAACTATGTCCTTGTATGGTAATATGAAATAGATAGCAAGCTAACAAATAGATAACAATATACCAAAACAAATAGCAATGACTAATTATGCTAGGCGGGATAAACATTTAACTGTAGCCAATTGTATTGCTCCAACGGTGTGTTGACATTCGCCCACAACCTATCTGTGTAGAGAGCACGGCGCGTGATCAAAGAACAGAACGTTGTACCTGCTGGGTGAACACAGGGAGCGCTTCTGTACCAGGACTTTGCAGGTATCTCCCTTTGCCAGTACCCAGTCCTTTTAAAAAGCCTGCTCAAAAATAAGAAAATGCTGTTTATGGAAATACTCACTGCCATGCGATGCTGCTTCCTCAGCTGCTTTACGCGGATTTGGTCCATGTTTGTGGCAACATCCTTTTCAGGCTGGTCTAAGTCTTCAGAGTACCTCTGTACCAAAGCCTCAGGAATGCCACAGCGACCATGCTGAATGTTCCCAGCCAGGCACAAAGGAGAGAGGATAGAGGAAAGAAGCGTATCAATACAGCCCAGTCAATGCCAACATATAGAGCAGTGAAGGGTGACAGCAAGAAGGAGCTTTCCTTGAGATTCCACTGCATTCTCAAGGAAAACTGAAAAAGCAATCCCTAAAGGAAAGACTGGACTTTAGGACTCCTTCCTTCCCCAAAAGATGTCCTAGTGACTATTATTATCAATTTTAATTTTCTTGGAAGCATAAAATCTGATTATGACTTCCTTTTTCAGCTCTACCTCCCCACACTAGCAGAGAAAAGAGACATTTCCATGCCCAGTGCCACCAAGGTACTGGCGACCTGAAAAGATGAAGGTTCAGAACAAGTCTGGGATTTCTCAGTCCCCTCACAACATAAGAGTTACTTTAGGCATAAGGCCTAATAGTAAAGACAAACATAGTTACAGAGTGTCTAATGTCCCAATGATTTATGGTTTACCTAGGGTGGTTACTCACAAAAATAAAACAGATACGATAAATGAAAGACTGCCATTGGAAAGACTAGAATAAAAACGTTGAAGCGTGAAGCAGTGCTCCACTTACCTTGTCAGAGTATGGTTCTTCAGTAAGATCAATGTCTTCAGACTGCAACTTGTTTTCTATTACCATTTCCAGATCCATTCCCCTGCTACACGAGACCTTCCTCGCCGAGGCAGGACCTAGCTTTACCACATGCTGCTGAACGCTCGCAGTCTCTGGCAGCTCAGACAGCCAGGGTGGCAGGGGGCTAGGAGGGGTACTGGGCTCCTGTTCAGATGATGTCCTATGGACAGATACTCCGTGACAATCAACGGGAGTGGATGAGCTGGTCTTTTTCACTGGCAAACATGGTGCTTCTACACTTGAGTGGTTCCCACTTGCAGACATGGGAGGATGATATAATCCATTAGAAAGGCGTTCTCGGCATTTTTTGGCAGGGACAGGTGGCGGCTGAGAAGGATTTTTTGGTTGCATTCTTGCCTCATTTGTGCCTTTTTGCTCAGCTTCTAGACCTCCCTTGAGGACTGGAGCATAATCAGCCCGTGCGAGGTCATGAAAGCCTTTACTTTGTATTTCCAGAGGCGTCCTTGTTGCAAGATGCATCACTAAGGCAGGCTGAGCTTCACAGTTTTTCAGGGGGAACAGAGCAGGCTTTCCACCTGCATTCTCCATTACAGAGCAGTCTAATTCCTTAGCTCTTCCCTTCTGAGAACTAGCAGCTCCTTTACCCTGCTTAGCCATCAAGTCATCTGCCGTACAGCTGCCTCCATGAGACCGAGGCGGCAGGGCAGAGCCAGTCGCCTTTTTTGCTGTATCCAGTGAATCCTGAGGAAAAGAACCTACCTCCTTGCTAGTGTCCTGTAGGTTAGCATTGGATTCTCCCTGGAGATCATCCAGAGAGTGAGATCTTGGCCACGTATCTACACCCTGGGGGCCATCCAGAGTTTCATAGCTCCGACAGACGGCAACTGGTAGACTTCTACGGTTCTTATCCAGGCCCGTAGCAGCTGGAGGTTTGACAGAGCTCTTCAAAGCACGATGTGCACAACTCAACCGGCTTTCTTTTTCCCCTTGCTGTATAGTTTCTATCGACTTGGTCAGTGGAAGGGTAGGATAATTTGATAGCTGGTTTCTGCTGAAGTCCTTAAAGCTATGCTCACTTGCTGATTTTGAGGGCAGAAGACAGGTCCTTCGAGTTTTACCTAAAAGCAAATAAATCACAATCCACCATTAAAAAAAAATAATAAAAAAATCTGCAGTGTAAATAACTGATCACTCCTAAATGTCTTTGAAACAAAAGGATTTACTCTCTTTTGTACAAGAACTCAGTGCCATTTTAAGCATATGAATTTGTGTGCTTCAGCTTTATTAATGAAGAACTGGTAAGTGTGACAGGAAAATACATTTAAAATATTAATATCCTTCCTGCTCCCCAATTTGCAGAGATCTGAGGTTTAGCTCATTTAAGCCTTTTTCAATGTATAAATAGCCTACAATTAAAACTGGGACCCTATACCCATTATATAAACTGGTTTGACCCCACACAGGAATAACTCAAAAGCCCCATCTTTTTTTTTTTCTACTTTTCTAATTTGTTTAGGATATCAATAATTATGTTCATCTTCTAATGAAGTTTATTAGATTGCTCAGGAAAGATTTTTATTTTTTTTACAAAAAAGATCCTGTTTATTCATTTTAATTACGAAGTGTGCTAATAGCATTATTTCGCCTTTCAAATGAGCAACAAACTATTTGCAATGACAAAAACAGAGAGCAAAAAAGTATCAGAATGTCAGTTTTGCACCAGTCCCTTTGATAAAGTTACTTTTAGGGACAGCAGAGTTTTACAGAAAAAGGTCTTATACTATGAGATGGAGAAGTGTTTCAAAAGGGAGTTTAAGTGTGACTGATCTTAGTGTTTTCTCATGTCATAGTGTTTTATTGAAGTGGAAGGTCTTAGACATGTGGTGTTTTATTATAAACACTTAAGACAAGATGACATGAATCCATATGAACAGCATGTTCTTTGTAAGCTTTATTTTATATTTTTATGTGATACGCGCTACTGATTTTAAACAGTGAAGTCCATCAAATCTGCTTGACAGAAAATTTCTGATCAAAAGGACTGAGCTGATTAGACTATTCATTAGTATGAAATACACGGTCATTTCTCAAATACTGCATAGATTTTTTTTTTAATTTTCTTTTTAACAAGAGAGAAGTAAATTTGTCTCAAAGCAGACGACCTCTCAGAATGACAGCACATCCTGAAAAGGGTAACAGGGATACTTCCCCCCATGTATGGTAAGCTTTCTAAAATCATGATAGATAGATACAGCCTAAAATTTATTTTCCCAGTGTGGAAAAAAAAAACAAAACCAAAAAAAATCCAAAACCCCCAAACCAAAAGATTTGCCTATATGGTATCAAAAGTCTGTAATAATAGGCAATCAATAGCTGCCAATTAAAGGACCAGTTACTTTTAGAGATCTGAGTTGTTTTCCTAACTTCCTTGAACTAAATTGATCTGGTGTACTTTTAAGCAACAGATGCTTTCTTCTTATACAGCCTTCAAAGCTTTATCCTGAAAGCAGCTCAATGCTTGGCTTTTGAATAATATACACTGCTCGCTCTGAATATGAATGAACCTGGTTAGCCTAAAAGAGAAATAGCTCGTTTTCTCTCTTTCTCTGCTTAAAAAAGTTTAAAAAAGAAAGTATCCAGAAAAGTAGCAAAGAAAATGGAGGTTACATTAAGAGAGAAATAAGGAAAACATTCTCCTCAAAATAAGTTGGTTGCGTTTAGTGGTACGCCAGCAAGGTTACTCTATCTAAAACCAAGGTGTGCCTACAGGGATGAACGCAAGTATACGGGAACTCCTTTCTCAGAAGCTGTATGGTTCACAGGTCAACTCAAACTAAGTATTACCATTTCTCCAAAATGCTAATAAAGACACATCAGAGATTAAGTTGGCTCCCTTGCTACTACCTTGAGTTCAGGTAGCTTGGAGAAGTAGCAGAAAGATTTCTCTGCCTGCACCTTTCCATGGAGCTAAGCCCCCGGCTTCTGAAAATAACTTACAACCGCATTAAAAAGACATGTGTAAGAAATGTTACATCCATTTTTTAGTGCCTCCAGGCATTACTGTCAATATGTAATGAGTATGGAAAGGAGTGTTCTCTTTTCATTATTCATATTTGCTAGTATACATCTGACTTGGGCAGTAATTCACAACATGGTCTGGGGCTTGCTGTCGCAGCTTACCCAACAAAATCCATGTACCTTCCTTTCAATCTGAAATATTGATCAGGGGTTATACTGGTTTTAGGAAAGCACACTCAGGAACCTCAACACTGAAAGAAAATCCATGAGAAATGCTACTACTGTGCAGTACAAGCTCCTACTGAGGCCATAAGGGTATCTAGTAGACAACATTTCATTCTTTAGAAGTGGGATATGTTTGTGTAGAGCCAGTAGCCTGGAAATGGAAAAAAAGAAGAAATGGGGAATAGAGAAAGGAAGAAGAAAAAAGCAAGAAAAATGAGAAAAGAAAAATTTCGGGAAAGTAACATCAAATCTTGAGTTCACTCCAGCCTTGTTTTGCATAAAAATACAAATGTGGAGAGACTTGGAGGAAGTTCAAAATATTTTGTCTATAAAATATATAACCGAACATGCAATCTTTAAGCTCTCTGCTTCAAAATGGTTTGAAAAAAGTGCTGGGTTCAATGTTGTTGTTTTGTACAAAGGACAGGGGTTCAGAATGTAGTTTCTCTTACACAGATTTAAGTCAAGAGCAAAATCAGGAGGGCAGCTGCGCTTTCTCTTTTTCTAGCTATTCCTATTCCTTCCTTCTGCCTGACTGCCAGGTGTAACTTCATTATGATTCTTAGACATTATGAAAGAAAGGTAATATTTCCTGAAAGCAGACTTTTAAATATGTTTTAAAGTAGTTTTCATAAAGTGGAGTGCTATATAAACAATGTCCATATATGTAACATTCCCTCCCTATCTCAGGAAAAAAAAAAAACTCAAACAAACAAAAACCAACCAAACAAAACCCTATAAGGGTTAAGGTGCATACCTAATAAGGTTTAAAACACATTTTTTTATGTTAGCATTTTTGATAATTCATTCTTATGATTCCCTGGTACAGTTTAGCAGCCTAATGCCTTTCACGGTGCTGTCAACCACAGCAGCATCTCTGATTTAAATGTGTGCAGAAGGACACAGGTATCTGGGTGATAACCAAGATAACAAAGCTGGTCCTTACACAAAACAAATGGAAAGTTCATAGTTTCCAGGTTCAGTTCAAGCTACAGGCATACTTTAACTCTTTTGTTTAAAGCTATAGTGCAGCTTTTGCTAGAAAAAGTACTGTCCACCTGTCCTGATACTTCTTGTTACTAGAATACAGAGAAGGAACTTTTCAATTCCCTGTCATCATCTGCCTAAGAAGAAAGGAGGTTATCTTGGGGAATATTTCCAGAGCTACAGCAACACATTTTCAGTGTTTCTCTTAGTACTTTTTTTCCTGTACGGAAGATCACACTCAAAACCAGACACAGAATGCATTCAGTGGCCTATCCAGACCCCAGATTTTATTAACTTCACTTTGGCATTGCTTTCTCTGGCCGTACTCTGTGTGCATTTCAAATAGCTCTGTTGTCACCACAAAGATGATGGGTGCAGTAGACAATCCCAGCCTCATTGCTTTTTTGACTGATTATGAACTAGTAGAAATGCACATGACATTAGGCAATGTGGCCACCTTTCTGTTACTTCCTTTTCTGACTAATTATAACTGACCACTTAAGTGCTTAGGAGGCCTGCTTGGCATTTTGGAAGTCTGGGCTTCAGTTTCTGAACAATTCAGAGAACACCCTTATCCCACCTGATAAAGCCATGGTTTGTCTGCTTCTTCAGCTCTGCACATTGCATATGCAATTCTGATCTCTTCACATCCCCTCTCTCCTTAAAAAAGCTATACAGTGCAACAATAAAAGGTTCAAAGAAGTCAGGCATGATCAGGGACGTGAATGACCTATAAGGAATCATTAACAGGCTGCCTCAGACTAGAAAAGAGATGACTTGGGAAGGACTGTGACAGAGGTTTATAACACAGACACTGTTACATATGGAGGTTTTAAGGAAGACCACGGATGCTCATGACGAGAAACAGTTTCAGGAAAATGGATGAATGCCAGGAAACAGTACCCAATTTCTGAAGTCCTTCAATGATTCATTCCCCAAGAGTACCCTGGGAAGCATCAACTATGCTTGCTCTGTTGCTATACTGTTCTCTAGCTATCTGCTTTTGGCCAATCCTGTGAGACCTAGATTTCCGATACGGTTTCCAAATGCGTCTCAGACAGACGACACTTGCACACAAAGCAAGTCCAGTAACTGCACCGTTGGCAGATGTCTAAAGGAGAGCTTGCTTGCTCGGTCTTCTTTCAAACCAAGGACTGGACTCTATGGAGTTGTGGTCTGATCATGGATGATTGCTTTCTGGTCTTACATTCCTCCTGTCTAGCACTAAATAGGTCACAAACTGTATGTTCCTTGCTCTCTATAAATTGGAATAAAAACATGATGCTGCTGTAAGTACATTGTGGATACCTATGAGAATACCCAAATATTTCTGAAGTGGGACCCTGAGAAGTACCTATAAAAGATACATCTATACCACTGCCATAGTCCATAGCAAACCATTTTCTAGACAAAATGTAAGAGCAGCTCTGCAATCTTGAACTGATGCCAAAAGGTACAATATCAGCCCAAACCAGGATACTATACTAGTCACCAGAATATTACCTATGACCATTACCCAGAAAATCTGAAGACCAATTTCTTCTCAGAATGCATTTCCCCTGTTTGAAGTCCAGTTTATTATGGCTGATCTGCACCTTATGATGTTTATACTAGACAAATGATTATCCTTATTTTAACAGATGAGAATCCAAGGTATTGTGATAACAATATGCATATGAACAGCTATGGTCCATGAGAAGGTGGAGCATGTTTCAGATTAACCAGCCTTGACAAAATCTCTCAATGAATCCCATACCAAATGTTCTTTTCATAATGGTTTTCAAAACCAGCACTAAATGTATTTGTGAGCAAAAATACAAATGCAGCAAGCCATACATGAAAAGCAATATAAAAATCATCAGTGGTATTTCACATTCTGCAAAACTCGGATAGAAATATTAGTTTAAATGTAATAGTAAGTATCTAAGCAGACAGGCAATGACAATTGCTTTCTAAAGATTTTATTATATTGTTAAAATAAGGAAAACGTACAGGCAGCAACTTAGCTTCAGTGCTACAGCTATCATTATGATGGCACTTAGAGATAAAAAGGACAGAAAATTGTCACATGTGCCATATATTTAGCTATGATTATATTCCAGCATGCATACTGTGTGGGGATTCATCTTCAAGAAAAAATTCTCTCTGCTTTCAGGAATTCAGTATATTGCCGATTTCAGACATTCAGCTTCAAAGCAAATTGCAATTTTCTTCAATAAAGGGCTATTTCTGAGTGGCAGACTAACAGAAAATGCGCATACTGACAGAAAGATCTAGCTCATATTTTAAATTGGAAAAACAGCCTCTACAAGGGGTGTACAGTATCTATATTTATTCTGTTCTTGGTTTCCTGTTTATGCTGGATGTTAGCAATGAAAGCAGGCAGCCTGAGGCCACGCCATGATTCAAATGCTTGGAGTGATAATGCCAAGCTCAAACCAATTTCATCTATTTTAATATTTCATCCCTAATGACAAGTTTACACCATGCCTCAAGTAAAGGATGCTCAGTCAGCACAATCACCTGATTTCTTCAGAACAGAGAGAGGAATCTCTATTATCATCTGTCCTGGTAATTTTTCAGTGTATCACCTTTCACGATGCAAGATAAGGTAATGAAAATTGGTATCATACCTGAGAATATGACAGGGTGTGGAGAAGGCAGGGAATGGTAGCAAGAGTGCCCGTTGCCTTAGGACCACAAAATAAAGATAATTTGTGAATTGTGATCTGTTTCCTACCCATGCAAATAAATAAATTAGAAACAGTAGCAATGAAAACCAATGGCTCAAGGCAAGAGGGAAAGAGACAGTCAGAGCAAAGAAGAAAGTCAAGTATGAAGTAGCTTGTGTCAGCCAGGAAGAGGAGCAGAAAGTATGTGAAGTTATGTACTGAAAAAAGGATGCAGGGATTATAAGGCTCATTGCTGTCACCATTACCATTCTCCAGGTTTTCACTGCTTTCATAGCAGCCAGAATCCCGAGGAGAGCATCCGGTTAGGCCTTGGCCTTCAATGAGAAGTTTCTCCTGAGATCCTGACTGGTCGCTGTTACCTAGAGGATGCGAGAATACAGTGAAAAACAGGCAAACAGAAAATCTGGCTGATTCCATTTCCAACACCATTATCTTGTGTGTCCAAAGAAGGGCAATGAAGCTGGTGAAGGGTCTGTGTCTTATGACGGGGGGAACTGGGGTTGTTTAGCCTGAAAAAAAGGAGGCTGAGGGGAGACCATATCGCTCTCTACAACTACCTGAAAGGAGGGTGTAGGGAGGTGGGGGTTGGTCTCTTCTCCCAGGTAACAAGTGATAGAACAAGAGGAAATGGCCTCAAAATGAGCCAGGGGAGGTTTAGGTTGGGTATTAGGACAAACTTCCTCAATGAAAGGGCTGTCAAGCATTACAACAGGCTACCCAGGGAAGTGGTTGAGTCACCATCCCTGGACGTATTTAAAAGACATGGAAATGTGGTGTTTAGGGACATGGTTTAGTGGTGGACTCGGCAGTGCTAGGTTAGTGGTTGGACTTGATGATCTTAAAGGTCTTTTCCAACCTAAACAATTCTATGATTCTCTGATCTTCACTGTTGCATTAACTGTATTGGATCACTCTTTTAGAAAAGACAGAGCATTAGGAATAGCCATCACAAATTTTGGAAACATTCATCCCATTTGGTAAAGGATTAAACAACAGCCTCAGCACGAATATAAGGGAGCAGCGTGGTACATAATGGAAGCAGAATGGATCGCGTGTGTGCCTCAGCTGTCTTACGGCCAAGTCCTGCAACTTACAACCATGGAATCTATTTAAAATGTTGGTGTCAAAGTTCTTTCTAAGAATTAAAAATACCCCAGCACCCAAAACAAAAGCAAAAGGCACTGAAAAGAACCAAATCAAGTAACAACAACAAAAAAAATCCTAATCCTGACCTACTTAACAGAAAGGACCAAGAGGAAGGATCAGGAGTGTGTCTGGCAAAGTTAGATGCTGTCCCCTATGAAGGGACAAGTGAGAGATTAGTGGTAAAAATGCCTTCCTTCCTTGGTCTGTGCAAAGAGCCAACACTCAAGTGTGGTCCATGCAGACTGCATAGGCTGGATTCCAGCAATTTACCCATAATGTTTGGTCAGAAATCATATTTTGTAAAGAAACTAAATCAGAAGCTGAAGATACAGAAAACCATCTTCATGATGCAAGTATACAGTTTATGTTGTGTTTTTTTTTCCCCTGCAATAAAATGTCAAAAATGGCTATTCCAATTCCTATTCCTAGCACATGGAAGGTAATTATGGGGTGGAACTAAGTGCTATTGCCCCTCCCAGATTACAGCTGTCTGGTCTGCGCTTCTCTTTCTCCTCATCTCCCTGACTTGAAGCTGGAATTTATACTTTTCAACCACCACATCACACCATTCTTCAAGTTTTCAAACCAAAATTGAAAGGCCCTAAAAAAAATTATTACTTCAGGGAAGCAAAAATTCTAAATGGGTCTGCAAATAATGAAGAGAAGCTTACATTAGGTGATGGAAAGCTATTCTGATATAAGTGAAAAGAATCTATTTCTGCAACTGCAGTTTTATTGAGGGGTAGAGGAGGACGGAGAAATGTGGATGCCTCTGGGAAATGAAATGAACAAGAAAGCTACGTGTCAGTGAAAGCTCAGGCCACACTGCAATGTCTAGAGATACTAACCACACATCTCCCTATAACAGAATTAAGCATTGCCTACTTAATAAGCAGGTGTTTAAATTGCTGCTATGGCAGTTTAAGCTAAAACAGGAATTTGCACAGAAGCTGCTGAGAAAGCCCTAACGCAATCCATTCCATTGATTCTGCTTAGTGGGATACTAAACTTCTGCTGACACTTAGGGACGAAGGGGAAATTCAGTACTGTCTTAGGCTGCTGCAACTAGGTATTGAGCGCATCTAAATTCCTGTCTCAAGCTACATTTGCTTTTCAAATGATTCTACTTTAGCATGGCTACTATGTAGACGGTAGAGTCTCGCTTCCTCCCGTGCAGCAAAGCCACTATCAAATCTGACTGCCATGGCTTACCCTGCTTTCCCTCATCTTGGCAGCCACTTGACTGAGACCATCCATACAACGGGCAGAATTGCACTGCTGCACCTTCGATAGCTGGGTCACCGTCTTTGACTCTCTGCATTTGACTGATACATTTTTGCCCTTTGAAAATTGCTGTGTTGTCAAGTGTCCAACCTGAAGCTAGCTGTACAACACTGCGATTCACAGGCCAAGAATTATATGCATATTTAATTCACATTACCCTTCCCCACAGTCCTCAGGGCTTTGGTCTTTTTTCTTTTTCTTACCCTTGATGACCTTAATCTCTTCCCTCTAGTCTCCCAAGTTTCTTCTTTCCTATTCTCCACACCTCAACTTCTTATTCTGAGTAGGTTACCTCAGGATTTATTCCTGAACACCAGTATTCTAAAGGGTATGCGTTGTACGCTTGACATCACTTGAATAAGATGGGTAGCTGGGCTTACATGAATAAAAGAATTCTGGCAGAACAAATGTCAGTCTTAAGTCGCTCCTCAAAAATCTACATGTTGTTACACAGGATTACCCTCGAAATAACTAGATTAGGGAAAAAGATCAAAATCCTGGAACCAGTTTTCTGGTTTAAGGGGTTCACAAGGTTCTCGGCAGAGCTCTAGTAAAACTGAAAACCTCAAACATCCCACGTACTATCATACTCCTGTAGAAGTTCCACTGCTGTGAGGAGAACAGCTCTGTGCTCAGGATCTCTGATGTTCAGTTCATCCAAATCTTCTTCTTCTAAAAGCTTAAAGGTATCCAGATCTTCATAACCGTTGAACAGAAAAGTGGGCATGTGCTCCTGCATGAAAGAAAAAAAAAAAAAAAAGAAGAGCTGTGAGACATCACGTTTACTCAACTTATTTTGTCAATAAAGATACGAGAAGAGATTTTCACAACCAGCATAAAAAAGCAGTAGTTTAGCGAATGCAAACCACTGTATAACAGAAAAATTACAGGATCATAGCTTGTATAAACATTGCTCAGAGTACAGGGAGGTAGCTGTGCCAGAACTAGAATGCTGCACATATTTTTGTATTTGGAATGCACTGTATGAAATGGCCTGGGTAACATGCTAGCCCGACACACAATATCACAATATGGCACAGCTCTGTATGAAGGGAGAGGCACAAAGGCTGCATGACAGCTGCATTTCTTTATCCCTAGGCTCTTCTGAACAGAAACGAGGTGAAGAACTTCCTCTTTAACGACAGGGTAACTATTGTTAGTTTACACTTTTTGCTTGCTTTTGAAGTGTGTTAGCTAGCAGCCATACTATGCAATGAAGTACAACCTCCGAATGCATACTGCTTGCAGCCTGCAGCACTTCATCAAGCCTGGCAGTCAATTCTGCCCGGCCTCAGCCATTTTCGCTCTGCAGCCAAGACCCGATTCTGCTAAGTGATGTCACGATCCTTAGGATTATGAATCCGGTGTGCAGCTTTCAAAACTAACAACTCCAAAGGTGTGGCCCCCTTCCCACAAGCAAAACTGAAGGGTAAACAGAAAGAGAATTTGGACCTTCAAGTTGATGCGATCCAAGAGATCCTCAACTGACTTGGGCTGGGGTGGTCTGCTTTTCCGGCGTCTCCTGGTGGGCCGCTTTGGCTTCTCTTCCTCTTCATTTAACACGTCCACATAGATAAATTTGAAAGTGCCAACTTTGTTGTTCAACAGGCCCATCCAAGTACCCATGGGGGGTTTGCTGATAATATCAATGATGTCACCTTTCTGCAGACCAAAGAAGGAAGAAAGGCATGTAGACATACTTACTGATGGATATTCAAGCAAACACTGCTGTTGTGTACAAATGTCTCTAAGCTGTGCAACTATCTGAAATTGCTGCAAATAAGAACATGTTGAGTGTATACAGGCACAATCTCACATCAAATCTCCTGAGGAAACAAGGTATATGCAGAAGGAACCATGCAACATTATTGATTTTCCTAATGTGCTCCTGACCATAACAACGAAATAACGCACAACTGCTTTTCTATCCTTAAAGAGATTATTTTATGTACATCTGCTTTAGTAGGAATTAGCTACCCTCAGAATTTTAAGTAATGAATGTAAGGAGTAAAATAGTTTGAACTGAATATGGCACAACTGAAAATAATAAAAGCTGATATTCAGAAAACATTAAAGGAGGTGACAACTCAAAGTCCATAAAGTATTTCAATATTAACTCAAAACAAGTTATATTAACTGAAATCCCTTTAAAAGACACTATGTGTAGGCGTAGTTCTATTTCTTCCAAGGATTTTGAAAGGTTTCCCATTGATGGATTAATTCATTGTGGCAGAAAAAGTATTTTTCCAATCCTTCAAACAAATGCTTGCAAAATGGAAATGAATTTGTGGGACATTTTTAATTTTCCAGAAACTAAAGATGGAAATGTCTTTCTCTGGATGTGGAGAAATACTAATACTTACTTACATTATATAACATTCTTCTATAATTCACGCAAATCTTGATTCTTATCAGAGTAAGATAGGTTAGAGGGCTTAAAAACACATGTAAACTCATTAAAAGACTAAGAAGTGTATAGTGCTTGCAAAGAGCTCTTAATTAATAATTTGGCCAAATGAAATATTTGACCCATTAAAAACAGATATAGCTGATACCTTGAGCTTCAGAGAGTCTGTATCATAAGGACTTGGAGTAAAATCAGTGTGAACCCTGGCTCTTCCACAAAAAGGTCCTCTGTAAGGAGGCTCTTCATCGTCACCATCTTCTGATTTCACGCTCTCCCTGTTGCTGGTTGAGGAATCTGTTGTGCTCACTGTCTGACCACCTGTGTGAGAGACATAGTGTCAGTCCACAAAAAAGAATCTCTTTGTGAAGGAGGTTCAGAAACAAACAGAAACAAGACAGAAAATGGGTCTTTCTACAAACCATGATAATCAAACTTAAAAGTCCTTAAACGCTGCTATTTCTTATATACACATGTGATGGGAGAGTTAATCTTCTTTGCACTCCTGTTTTCCTAAATTCAGCTCCTCAATATTCAACTGAGAAGTTGTTTGACTAGTGTCTCATCTACGGTAAAATCACAGAAGATGTCATCTTTATGGCAAGTTTTTCCCACAAAAAAAGCACAGTAGTGTAAGGGAGATAAGCTCTGAATCCTGCATGAGGGTTCCAGAATGCCCCTCATGTCCAGAAATCTGGTTTTATGGCAATGCTTTGCATTGGTATTACAAAAAAAAAAAAAAAAAAACCACACTTTCTTTTTTTCAGAAATAGAGTTTTCTCTTCATTTTTTTTGTCCCCAATATGTTCTTGGTTTCTCTTGGCCAGTAATTCATAGTGAAACAAGTTCACACCATCTGCATTCCACCCCTCATTCCACACCCCTCTGACTAGTTAATGAGAGAACCTCAAGGTCTCTCTGGAGCAGGGTGGGTAGGAAGTCTGTCAGGAGTGCTCAGGAGAAATCTACTATAAAGATGAGCCTGTTTACTACTGGCTAAAGATTGTAATTCTCACTCCAATCATTTGTATAGTAATAGCAGGACACGGCAGACCCAGCCAGAAAGCAGGATTTCATTTTTTCAGGACTCTGTATAAATACAAAGCAAAAAAAGATTGTCTCTGCACCAACGAGCTTGCTGTTCTTTGTAAATCCTCAATGACTAACCCATCAGCCTTTCTACTTTTTAACCACTGCTTCTGCTTTGACTTTCTCTGATTCTGCTTACTGTGGAGATCTCTGCTCCCTGAAGCCACAGAAATGGAGCAACGCAATTACAACCGAACTTACTCATTGAGCTCTGACCGCTTAAGGAACTCCTCAGGCTCTCTACTGAGCCACCGGCTTTCAGCTTGGGTTTGTCCAGGGAGTCAGCGTCTGGCGGCGGCGACTGCGGAGAACCTGGCATGACCCCAGGGCTGGACTCCTGAAAGGGATTGAACCATTTCAATCTGGTAAACGAACATAGGCACTGACAGCTAGCATTGTAAGAAGAAAGAAATATTACACAAAACTCCCAATTCAAAGGTTTTAATGACACATGATTTTTTTGCCAGCAGTACTTGCAGAACAGCTAACACCAAACTCAGCTTTCTGAATTAGGATTTTGTACAAAGATGAATACAAATAAATCAGACAATGCACATCAGCCATACAGCAACGTACATTTTCTTTTTCAGTGATTTGTTGACATCTTTGCTCTTTTACCTTGAAGAAAAAAAGAATTAACTGAAAATGCAGCCTGTGCATAGTATAAGTACTCCTAAACATAAATGCACAAGTATAAAAAGATTTTGCTACATGTGCAATAGGTGAGGCAGTATCTCTTTTCATTCAGTCAGGCATTATAGGAAATCAAAAAAAGGTCTCTCCTAAATTGAAATTCTGTCAGGTTCTTTGAAGCACAGTTAAAGCAAAGCAGCGAATGCTTGTGGACAGAATAGCTTTTGCTTGTTTTTCTGAACGCAGAAAGAGATATTGGCATATAGTTTGAGTCACGATGCCAGAAAGGCACAGATATTCTAAAACTACTGTGCCAAAAGATTTGAAAACAAAAGAACTGTAGCTTGCATACAAGAAGAGTTTTTGTGGAGACGTGGGGTCATAAAACTTTTAGATGAAACCTATTATTTGCATGCTGCAGAATCATCAGAAAAAATGTCATCCCAACATGTGACTTCAGAGGTCAAGTCAATCTTGGAGAGAGCTAGAGAGCAGAAGTATTGCTAACGCACTGTAAAGCAATTTCTCAAAGTATCCCTTTTCTTAGGCAGACTTTGCAGAGGGGCACTGTAAGGCCAGCCAGACACCAAAGCACCTTCTTATCAATATCAAATCATGTTAGACCTAAACATGTTTTAATCGTAAATTTAAATAACTGTAACTGTAGCACTGCCCCTGGTTATGAATAAGCATGGCTAACAGTCCTCCAGGTAAGGGATTCTAACGTTGCAAAGCCTTGTATAAAACATGAGGTCACGCTTCTGCCTCTCTGTGCTGTCTCCAGATTCCGCAGTTTGGGGCCGTTACTTCGGATGTTCTCAACCGCTCCTTCCACAGGCGCTAACGCTCTGCATTAATACCAAAGGTCAGAGCCGGGAAAGGGAGTCCCCTTCCATTTCCATTTCTCCATGGCTGCAGGCAGCCCCCGCGGGCCAGCGGCCGGTACAAGCCACTTGGGGGCGATGTTAGCCAGAGAGAGCTCTGCTCTCCCGGCGGCTTTCTGAGCCGTTACTGAGACGTTTCAAGAGGCAAGACTGCTTTTAAACAAATGCCGAAAAATTTTTGACACTCCACCAAAGCAAGGAACTCAACATATACCAGAAGGGAAAAAGACAGCAATTGTTCCTAGGCCACTGGAATTCAAAGCCTAATTTACAGCTAATGTACTTCAGGTTTGCCTTTAAGAATAAGCTATAAAAATCTGTAATGAAAGAATAATAGGAAAATCTTCTGTGGGATGCCCCTTTCTGACTACATTGTGCGTCTGTTTTAATGGGCTGCTGCGGAGGGCAAGCTATGATGGAGAAAAGATCTGTAATAGCACAGAGGAACCGTGTATGTGAAGTTATGCTGGGAATTTAAACTAAGGTGTAAATTGCAGATTAAATATATTACTGTGACCCTGTGTCACAGACCGGTTCCCTCAATAAATAATGAAGATAGCTAAAGAGATGGAAATACAGAGAGAGAGGTGTGTGATGCCATCAGCCACAGGCTTCTGCCCATGAGCTACTTGAATGAAAACCTGAAAATGCATTTTCATGGTTTGGCACCTATAGGAAGCCATTTCACAGTGAAGGATTTTATAAGAACATAGGAATAAGCCACACCAGATAGTCTTGTTAGAAATTTCTTCAGAGATGCCTTGAAGCATGGAAATCAATATTGATTATCACTTCTACACTATTAAGCGGATTCCACTGCAGACCTTACATACCTGCTCAGACAGAGAGCTACTATATTTTTTAGACATCCTTTTCTTCATGGTTTCCTTTACAGACTTCACCTTTTTGCCCAGAGATATACGGGAGGCAGAGGGTGATTTGATCACTTCTTTATAAACAAAGTCTCCTTCTTTGCCCTGCAAAATAAAACAGGGTTTAAGCCCATAAAATACAAGAGCCACTTCCATTTGTTTCCTCGGCCAGCAGCCATCGCAGAGGTATCCAGGCAGACACAGGACAGGAGCACAGTGTCCTGTTGGCTGCTCTAAATTCACTGTTGACACCTCGTGCAAACCACCGTAACAGTCCTTGCTCCTGTACCTTACTCCCAAGTTACTTTTACTGCAGGTACTGTGTGTAGAGGTGGTGGGGTCTGTTAGGATGCCTTTATCCCTTTGAGTTTCAGGTAAGTGTTTGACTTGACAGAAAACTCCATGGTTTCAGACTAAGCCCTCCTGCCAGGACATACAACAGTAGTTGTGGCTCATGTTGGTCAATACTACATACGGCTGAGCAGGAGTAAAGGCACCTCTGAGATCCTAGCCAAATATCTCTGTGTGTGTGTATATATATATGGATACCCACATTTGGCTACCCAAATTTACTTTTTATTTTCAGACAGGCATCCAGTTAACGTCTCTTGATGACCATCTCTGTGGTTTTACTGTGGACTGTTTATAAAAAAACGCCAAAAAAAAGCTACTAAATTCATCAACCAAGGTAGAAGGTTACACTTGCACAGCTATTCTTAAGACACACAACACTGTACTGCTGAACTAAATTAGCTGGTCCATATATAGTGGATGACAAGGGCCAGCTGCTTTGAACGCATTTAACCTTTTCTAAACCAGCTTAAGATACCTAGTATTTACTTATGCCACAAGCGCACAGAAGGAGTGAACGTGGATCAGTTGACATTTTGCCAGACTTGCTTGTATGACTCAGCCCTTACTCAGATTGTCCAGGCAGGACATTAAACATGGTCTTTTCTTCTCCAGTGTGTCAGGAACCACAGCAGGACCGCTCTGTCAGGGCTATTCCCAGCACCCTCCATTGGCAAGGGTGCACAAAAATCACAACACAAAAAGGACCAAAATCTGTTTGGCCAAATAGGTTGACTACAGAGTTTGGTCTCTGACTTTGTTCAACAATCCTTCTGAGGACAATACAGGTACGTAAGATAGCAGATCCTAAAATAAGTGTACGCTATATTCTACATAAAAGTTTGATGTGTACGCATTATTCTAGTTAACTTATCTGTCCCACTACTGATGCTTGTAGGGAAAAATGTAACATCTAGATTTCACACTTTCCTTTATCAAAACTAATCTGAACAAAATATGCCAAAGTATCTGTGTTTAAAGATAAACACTGTAAGTTTGGAAGTCAACTTTTTTACTTTGTTGAAAATTGATGAATGAAATAACCACCCACAGTTTTGGACAATTTAGGGATAATTTATGATATTAAAAAAACCCAAAACCAAAAAACAAATGGAAAACCAAAAACAACCCCCCAAAACTCAGCTGACATAAAAAAAACAATATAATGCTGGCATACAAAATGTTTCACAATTTAGACTTGATTTAACTGGAGAGAAGTTATTAGAGCCAATGCTGAAACGGAAAAGAAAAACATATATGGGGCAAAAGGAAAAAAATATGCTGGCAATTTCATTTGATATAATGTTCTGGCTCATTTCTGTTCTGTTATTTTTGGCTGCAGGCTGACCAACAGTAACACTGGGATCAACATGAGTAACATAAAATGGAATTAGTTCTCAGGAGAGAAGGTTTTTTGGGTTGTGTTTTTTTTAAACACAAAGGGCTCTGAGATCAATTGCACAGCACCCAGCACAATGGGATCCTGGTCTACTCCAGAGCTCTTAGATACAAAGAGAAAACAAATAATAAATCTCTTGCATAATGACTTCCACCCAAATAACTTGCAGATCGTCAGCAAATGAAAATTTGCCTCATCATTCCAAATAGTAAATATTTTTACCGAGAAAGTATAGTAATCATATGTTTTGCCCAGGGTGATGCTCTGAGGAAGTCAGACATAAGAATAACCCACAGATGTGCCCCCAGATCTCCGCTTTGATCACTTGTTCCTGCCTCTTTACACATATGGTATATAAATACTTATACACACATGGATATGGGTGGATATGTTATTCTCAAAGCTAAGGAAGTCTGAGGTTAACAGAGATGCTCTGCTTTGTTGGATCCCGAAACTGTTATTACAGACCTAAATTACACTTCAGTCTAT
>JAOXJK010000023.1:53324219-53343419 GCA_025774025.1 Xenus cinereus | reverse complement strand
ACAATGTTCAATTAAAAACTGCCTATTAACAATTTGGCCATGACACTAAAAAAAAAAAAAAAAGAAATCAGAAAAAATGCCAACAGAACGAGAAGAGCCATTGCCCAAGGAGTTTTAATTCAAACCAGAAACTTCAATTTCAGTGACTCATATTTTCATTTACTTTATGAGGTTAGAAGGCAGTGGGCTATCTAAAAAATGTTTATAATATATGGAAAAACATCTTTACTTCATGGCCTCTATAAAATGAGTGGGGTAGTTTTAAGTTGAGATTCCAAATTCGCAGAATACGAATCACACAAATGGCACTGAAGGGCAAACCATTTGGCAAAGAAAGGGCTTGAAACAGAATCCTCTTTGCACCTCTCAAAAGCTGGTCATTTTAGATCAACAGAGATGTCCTTTGGCAGTGCAGTCTGGGTGAACACATGCCTATCTCTAGGCATATCTGATACTTTGCACTGTTTGTTTTTCCCTCTTGCATATCAATTATAGCCCAAAGTTTTTTCACCCCAGCTAACCCTAGTTTCTTTCTTGTCCACAAAAAAGAAAGCCAAGCTGGCTTTTGTTCTAACATGAAGTTTCTTATCTGCAGATGATCTGATTTTCTCTTGAAGGCATCCAGTTTCACAGCTTCTGTTCAATGTAACCAGGATAAAAATTAGAAGGAAGGGCAAAAATCTTGAGAGGGATCCACAACGATGGAATAGAGTTCCCCTATCAAAGTTAGCAGGAAGATGGTTCAAATCCTACCACAACAGCAGAGAGAGGCAACAGAGCTCTTGAGTCAAAGTGTAAAGATGGCTTAGGAAACTAGTTTTAGAAAAAAGATGCCAAGTTGTTCCTTTAGGGAGCAAATACTAAGTCATGTTCAGTTCTCAGATGTATACACAAATATAAACCACTATCAGGAGATTTTAAGAGAGAAACTCAGTATCCTTCTGAGATTTGACCACAGTAAACGAGAGTTTTGAGGCTTTTATGCAATAGGTACCTAGGCCAAAGACCTCAAGAGGGGAAAGTTCAGATTCTAAATACTAATGAGGAAAAGACCAAGACATCTTTCAGTTGGTTAAACAATCAGTGCAGAAGAATCAGGATCCTTCCTTGTTTATTCTTTACACATTTCCGATGTATCAGAGTATAAGGCAACATCGGTCCCCTTCTGCTCCCATCTAACTAAAGATAGGCATTTTTTTTTTTTGAATACAAACAAGAAAATCTTTTTCCACCAGAAAATATTTTAAACTTCTCATAAAATGACATAGCATTCCTCTTTTCATTTAGGGAGGAGAAGCTAACTGCTTGCTGCAGTTAGCAGGAAATTCCATTGACAATAAAATAAATAAATCAATCGATGGTCTCAAAAGCCCATGATTCAATTATATGGGTTACAAAGAGCTTGGATTTGACAGCCAAATGTGTTCTTCTCTAAGATTTATCTGTGAACTTTCAATTAGAGAAATGAAGTGGAATAAACTACTCAGTGAAAATGAAGATATTTGGAAGGAAAAATTAATTAATGCAGTATGGCATGACACAAAGACTGTCTGGTGCCCATAAAAACAACAGAAGCTACAGAGCTCAGAAGTAAAAATGAGGGAGGAAAGCTGCCTTACTGCTTATGGGTCTGGCAAAAGCTGCAGACTCTCTGGGCTGATAGTTAGCAAATGCAGAGATAGAACTGTCTGAAAGCAGCACGCGGCTAGAACTTAGCCAGACCCTCACCTAGAAAGTATCAACAAGGGCTACAAAGGCCTGGGAAACTCTACTTCTCAGTTATTGTGAATCAGCAAAGCAAAACAGTTCCCTCTAACCAACCTAAAAAACCTTTTCTGTGCATTTTGGAACACAGGCGTTTTTTGCCAGATATCACTTGTGCTTCAAAAGCTCAGTGACAAAGGGCCAGATTTAAAAATCCATGTTAAAGATTTTCTGCAGACAGAATGTAGCATCATAAGGTCAAATGATACTTTTGCTATTAAGGAAATCACCACGTAAATCAGGATATTTCTCTACTGCAATAAAAGAACTTGAATATTAAATGATACTGGGAGCTATATCAGAATGACAAGTACTTACATTACAATTGGAAGACCCATCAAATGTTGAGTATGAACCATCGGGCCATTCTGTAGCATCTACATTGCTTGATTGCCTGTGCTGGGCTTCATATTCCTTCAGCTGAAATTTGAAAAGAGGGAACGTTTTCCAGTGAGAAGAAGCCATCAATCTTCATTAAAATAGCAAGAGTTAACATCCTTTCATTGTTTTTCCCCCCATATCATTGGGGAACTGGGAAAATCAGAACTTTTGTACTGCATGTCTCACTTGTTCAAAACAAACTTATTTGCTTTAGAATCAGAAGTTTTAATGATGATTTTTTTTTTTTTCTTAGAAGGAAGCGATCTGTAAATACTGAATTTTGACGAACTATCATTGGTAAAATATAAACTACACATCCCCATCTCAGAGGTGCAGTTTACAGTGGACAGACTAAATCACAATAGCCTGCCAATTTCCTTCATAAAGAAAATGATCTGCAGTAAAGGCTAGGAACCATCTTTTATAATTTTAAAACAAAAGACCATCTTTCCCATCTTCCAATAAAAGTCTTAAGACAGAAAAGCAATTCTACTAGAGCCAAACTGCTGAGAGGATCATCAAGAACTGATGATATTTCAAAAAATAAAAAGTTGCTGCTAGTAGCTCAGACCACTAGAGGGAACAGTACCAGTACATATATGAACCGTACAGATCAGGTATAGCCCTCCCCCACAAATTAACAGCAGAGACGTAAAAGAGTTCCCGATATTACCACCAAGTAATTTTAAAATTTTGCATTTTCTTTCATGATATGATTCCCAGCAAAGCAACATTTTCTTCAGACAGTAACATAACTTTACATTCTAGGATAATCTATTTCAAGATGCAATATGTCAGCAGAAATCTGAGTGTCAATTCATGATCTAAATCATGTTTTCTGCACCTCTAATGGAGCCCATATAGAATACCCTGTGTTCCACCACAGTATTTTGCACAAGGATACAAAATCAAAAGTGGTGTGGAAACTTTAACACTTTAACAAAGGAACTGCCAATAATTTATGCTACCTAGTGCGATGAGACAACTAGGCAAGCTTTCTCCCCCCTTTTCATATGCTTTCTGAGCAAATGAGAACTCCAAATCGGTATATCCTACATCCTAAAACACGTTTCTCAAGGAAACTGATGTACATATCATACCCTAGCAAGTGCTTCCTCAATGGTGATCATCTTCTCTTTGACCATCATCATCAGCTGGATCCGCTCCTCATCACTCATCGTGATCTCACTGGCCACATACCCTACATCCTCTCCTGCAGGAAAAAGCACAGAGGTATTAGACACGTGTAAAAGGTCATGCACAGAGTGGGGTACATTAAAACTGGGTTTTACCCAGTGCTCTGAAATCTGGTGGCCACGTGGATCTGGCTGGTCAGAAACAGACCCTCCATACTATGATTTCAAAGGATTGAACGACTTGGAAGTAACTGAGCAAGAAAAGTAAGTAAATTAGGGCTAGAAAACTAAGTCTGTTCTGACACTGAAAGCAAGAGAGTGTGACAAGGAGAAATAAGAAGTGACTGTCATCACACAGCTATTGACCCTGAAAGACAAGAATCAAAAGAGAAAGTGCTAATGCCAGAAAAGTCCTGCACTCGGCCCTGAGGAACACTGTAGTCAGCTGCCACAGCGGATGGGAAGCCCTTCCAGGAAAGGCATGCTGGGCCCTTGCACTGGCCTCTTTGCTGTGGACTGGCCACGTTCTCTGATTTATCTGAGCTATCTAATCGGCCGCTGAGCTGGCACATGGTGCTGGATGCACTGGGGCTCTCAACTCCAGGACCTCTCCTTTTGTGCCTGGCATGTCAGCACAGACAACTAGAAGTTGCCTTGAGAGCCAGCAAGGATCCGTGCTTAACCGAGAGTGTAAACGTGCCCCTTTCCAACATCCTAGGTGGGCTCCTGTCATCTTCCACAATCTGTCTGAACACAGACATAGTGACGTGGAGAAGCATCTGTTTGCAACACAAGGATCTAACTGATACACATAGGGAAACAGAAATTTCTGTGTGAAGACAAACACTTAAAGCAACACACAGCTGCGTCTTTTGGAGAAGAACTAGAGAGAGTCACCAGATGAACTTTTACTACTCCTCCTTGTAGTGTCTTCTCCTACAAGAAGAGGTTGGATTCAAGCCTAAAGCAAACAGGTCGAAGTAACCAAATGCCAAAGAAAGAGAAACATCTTCCTAATTAAAACAGATCACCATTTCTCTCAGCAAGTCAGGATCAGGAAAAAAACCCAAACACCTTGTTCATTTACAGATATGACTTATAAATATATATTAACTGCATCACTTTGCGTGAGTGCCATCACTGACAGTCAGGACCATGTCAGGACCTCATGTCTGCAGTCTCATAGAATATGACTTGTCTTTCTGAGCTCTCTCACGATGAACCAAACCTGCGACACTTCCAGATCCACACACCCCCAACTATCACACAGTTGCAAATGAGTTTTACTCCTTTGTGATGCTGGCTCCTTCTATTTTCAACAGATAGGTTGTATGTTCTTAGAAAAGATTTACCTTTTGAAGTCTGCCTCATTAGTCCTTTCTGGTTCTTTCGGAAATTCTGCCAAAAAAACTTATTTTTCTTTTTCCAGTCTGCTTTCCCTAAAAGGAAAGTGGGGAGGGAAGATGAGGGGAAAGGGAAAAAGAATTTCAGAAAGAAACACTAGTTAGTAAATGCTAGAGAAGCTTTCAAACATTTAGTCGTATTTTCTAAGTCAAAAACAAGAATAAAAAAAATCTCAAATTTTCTGTTTTTCATTACTTATTCTGTAGTAGAACTATGCTGATGTAGCTTTTCAGGGAAATGCACATTCTTTTATAATTGCCAATGTTATAGACGACTGAGATAAGCCAGTAACTTACATATTTTGAATTATAAACAGAAAATATTTTACATTCATTTTGATATCTGTTGAGTTGTTAATGTCAAGTCTGGAAAGTGTTTTGAAGTATTTTTTTGGTTTATTCTCTTTAACTGAGCCACAATTATGCAGCCTAAGCCACAATTAAGATAACTAATTTTCTAGTATGTGTGTACATATCTATACAGAAAAGAAATACTTTATATATATATTAATGCACAGACACATCCGCACAAAAACACAGGCACATTCTGCTACTTGGCATGAGAAATTTTATGGGACAATCAGCTACATCTGACTATTGCTCTCTGTATGTCTGGACTGTACAAGGCTGGGTCTCCATCTCCATTAATATCAAATCTGCATATGGCTTGATGACCCAGAAATAAATCATTTGTTCGTAAAAAAAAGAAAAGAAACAGGATCTGGCTCGAGGTAAGGGATGTAACTGTGTTCTGTTGAATTCACCAGAACACACGCTATAAAGTTTATGCCATCTGCAAGAGAACATACTGAGCCTGATCTGGCAGAAATGCTACTGATAAAGAGCTACTTCACCCTTCTGCTTTTGAAAAATTCAAAGGAACGCAGTTTATACTGTGCCACTTAGTTTCAGCATGTAAGTATGGTACTTTGGATCTCACCCTAGAAGCTGGGTTTACTGACTCTCTGAGACACAGTTTAAGTTTATACTGTGCAGAAATGTCCCTAGGAAAAAAAAAAAATAAAAAGAAAGAAACAAAAAAAAAAACACTCCCAGATTTTCTTTTCCTCTCCCACGACCAAAATAAAGTGTGTCCAGAATTGTATCTGCTCAGCAAATAACTTACAATAGCAATATGAACTAAATAGAGTAAGTTGAAATAAAAAGAAAGAAAATCTGAGAGACAATGGAAAACAAATACATATTTAAGAATGCAAAATATTTCAGAAACAAAGGAAGAGACTCTGGTGTGACATGAAACCCCAGTTATTCACTGGTGGTGGCAATTTTCAGAGTACAAATGGATAGGCTAGCAATGATCTAACATGCAGACATTTGAAATTCAATAAAACAAGTCAAAAGATGCATATTTATCACATGACTATGCTGGTCGGGCAGTGTCAGTGATCACTGAGACACCCAGCATCTAACTTTTAAAGCTCCAAAGACTCACCTCCTCCCCCTCCCCCCCAAACGCTGCTGACTTCTGCCAGCATTGTGTTTACTCAGCTCTTCACATCCCAGCACAAGCAAAACTTAAAACCTGCTTAAGAATTCCATAGGAGTATTAAATAAAATGAAATATACTGACCTACAGAGCCTTCTTCCGAACTTGATTTATGAATGGAGAGCCTAGGACAAAAACAGAGAAGTGGACTTATTGATGTAGGCTTCTCACATTTCATGGGAGCTGTCTGATTACAGTAAATTATAGTTTCCAAACAATATATCATGAGCTGTTTTCTCTTCCCTTTTCTTCCCAACACAGCAAGTTGGAAACAAAAACTGAACCCACTGGTCTGACCACAGTAACTGAGTTCCCCTCTTAAACATGCCTTTGTGACCAGCATAGAAAAATACATACTAACAGGAACCTATGGTTAAGGCAAAAAAGTCTAGGGATCCCTCAGAAAAACACTTTTTCACATATTTTCCCCCTTTCCATTTGTAAAACAGTATTTTGGCTGCCTTAGAAACTGTAGCACCGAGATGCTGTATTTGTTTAGCTGTATAACAGTTTTTTGGCCTTTTTTTTTTTTCCCACCTGAAAATGCTTTATAAACATGCCTTCATTAAACTTCCAGAAGCCACTGTGTGGCAGAGAGTAGAGATTTTTTTAAAGACAAGGTGAAGAAGGCTCGTCCAGACCCTATGAAGCACAACCATAGATGACAGGAGACTATAGCTTCTTTCTCCTGAGTCCCTTCTGTGTGCTTTCCCACCACTGTATACTTCCTTCCTCAAAAGCTAGCTGGAGAGACTTATTTTAACAGAACACGGACTTTACAAACAACCCAGTAAAATAGTAAGTAAATCTTTTATTCTTGGTCTTTATGTTGAACCAGTTTTCCGTAATGGATTCCAACTCAGTGCCAACGGTTCATTGTGGGATCTCTGATGAGACATCACCCCCCTTCATTGCCTTTGTTTCTGTCTGTATAAATGGAGCTAATAGAAATTACCAAATCTTGTGCAATTCTTTGAAGCCTTCCTATGGGAATCACTATTTAACCAAGCTGCACCAAGCCAGTGAAATGACTTTTGCCAGCTTCAACGGCTTTGCTGGAGGCTCCAAGTGCAAAGCATTACTGCAGTCTCTCTGTGGAGAGCTCGGCCCCGCCACATGACAATGGCCTATTGTGCGGTGGCTGTCCTGCAGCCATGCAGAACAGAAACATGCCTACCCCAGCACAGCAAGAAGACCTCCAGCCAAACCCTTCTTTGAAGGAGGCCGTACAATAACACACGCATGCCACACTCTACTTGCTGTCCACAGTGTTCGCACAGGCTCCTTGCGCTTTCTTAGACCCCCAGAAGAGGGCAATGAAGAGTTTTTTATCAATTCAGTAAACCACTCCAAGGAAAATTTTAGTTCAAGCCAGTTCAGAGTTTAGAAGATGTAAGCAATTACTGGCCAAAGTTTCATAAGCATGAAAAACATGCTCATCAATTTGCAAAGAGATCATTAAAGGGAAAATGAGACAGTATGAAATTTCAGTTTGGTTTAGTAATTCATCTAGACAAGGAGGGTTTGGCACCGTGAAGCTCTGACATATAAACTCCTTCAACCTCAGACTGATTAGAAATATAATCCAGCACAAACTGCAAGCCAATTGAAGCAACCAAATTTCAGATTTGGAGTGCACCAGACAGAAGGAGACATTTAATGTTTTCCTTTCTGATACAGTTTACCCTTGATGGGCAAAAGTTAATGATATAGGTGATACGCCACCAGACGCTTAGTTTCTAAGAAGCCTGAATGACAAATGCAGGAGAAAAATACAAATCCTACACTTTCTGGTTAAAAACTCCAGAAAGCCAGTGTCCAAAATTTGAAGACTTTCAACTGGGCCAGGATTTCATTCAGACACTTAAAGGTAAAGTTGTCAGTGAGTACTTCTCTAAATAAAGGTAAATCAGACAAAAAGTATGTGGACTTGTATTTGGAGACAACCAAGTAAAAAGAAAGCCAAGTTCTGTTGGAACCGGCAAAATTAATCCACTGTATGTTTTGCACCTGAGCATAGACCTCACCCATCAAGCAGTTATTCTATTTATCTTAAATGAATTTAGTATCCATGAAACGCACTAAATCGCTGTCCTTAGAAAATGAACTCTGTTAATGATCAGAACTTTGCCTGACTAGTGAAATCAACCGTGAAGTGGGGAGACAGTCTCTTGTGCTCTTCAGCCTCCAAATCCATTTTAATCCTTTTCTCCTCTTGTCCAGTTGCCAACAACGATGCAAGTAAGCAGCAGGTGTAGCGGCAATGTTTGTGATGTGGACATCTGTTCACTGGGAATTAGCTTGAGGCCACCAACTCATCGCACACTGGCCTCTGAAGAAGGGGAAAAGCAGTAGGAGCAAACTGCTGATGCGCCTGAGCTAGAAGGGGTGAGGAGAAGGGTAGGATCCGCAGCAAGCAGACCACCTCCTCATTTATAACTGATTTAAGAACTACGCTGAGTTTCATCAGAGGATGCAAATTCCAATTATCCTTTCATGCATTCCCTAAAGAGGAAATCTTCCATGCCTGGGCTGACCTTGAAAATGCTAACAGCTGCTCTGAAGAGATGGAAATGCCAACAAAACCTACCACACAGAGCCTGATAAGGCACTTACTTTTCAGTTCCACCAAACAACTCTGGCACTTAAAAATCCTCAGTGAAATCAATCAAGCGTTTTACTTCCTAGATGTCTGGTGAAAAATTCCAGAATACCTCGGAGTCGCTGTATGTTTGATTTGCCAATTACACTCCCTTACTCCGTTAAATCCGCAGCTCCTCTGTGAACGTGCACTGAAAATGATTTGTGTTCTTCCATTCATAGACTGATAACTTGTACTGAAAGTTAATGATGCAGTGACACTTGGCAGAAGTTTCAGCACTGTGTGTCTGAAAGGGAGCCAAATGCCATTACTCCACCGTGGAGGCCTTCATTTTTGTTGTGGTCTGATGTACAACTTCATTAGCAAGCTTTCACATGAAATGTACTCTGTCACAGCATATAGCAGAAGAAACGTATGGGTATATGTTCAGACAAGAAGGAAGAAAAAAAGATTTATGGCCAGAGGGAAGGAGTACTTTCTTATCAACCCATAATCTCTGGAAGCGAGCTGCAGAAAGGGTCAAACCTTTAATCCATTAATCTGGCAAATTCAAAACTATCTCTAGGCTGATAACTTGGGCCTCTTGGAGCTAAACTGCTGAAATAAACAAATGAGGGGAAAAAAAAAGCAGCACAACAGATAATCTAAAAATGGAACTATTTTTGGGGTAACCAAATACTACTGCCTCGGAGAGACAAAGGGTTTCAGCGGAGTTCAGTAAATTACATCGGACCACTCAGTCACCAGAGACACAAAATTTAGTAGCAACAGCCAGAGCGGAGAACCTGGACCAGGAGCTAGCTGATTAGAAAGACTGTCTTAACAGAAGTGAGTTTACATTCAATGCTAAAATGTGCGAGTACGCAAATAGGACAGGCACAAAAGTCAGTCTTTCAAACACGGGAGGTTTGCAAACGACAAGTGTACCGGGCGATACCAGCTGAAAAAGGATGACTGAGGAAAAAACAACACATTAATCCTAGAAGGCATAAGGATGGGAAATTCCAATGGCAGTACAAAGAACGAATATATATGGGAATAGCTGTACAACCATCATTACTCATGCTCAAGAAAGATGAATTCAAACCAGAAGCGGTAAAGAGAAAAGCTGTTAGAATAGTCAGGGAACTGGACAGCTTATCTTATGAGAGAAAGCTAGAAAAGTTTTGCCTGTTCAGTCTGTCAAAACTGAAAGCTGCAAGAAGATTAATTTAGTGCTTATTAATAAATCAGGCACACGAACAAGTAAGACATAAGCTGGGAAGAAATTAGAAAAGAGGAGTTAACATTTTCTAACTATTTGGACAAACTTCCAACAGTAAGTAGAGAAAGGGAGGGCAGCTTTAAAAACTAACTAACTGCTTTTAAGAGGGTCCTTGGGAGATAGAGACCAGACCAGATGTCTTTGACAACAAAGATCTGGACATGAGCACTGGAGTCTCTGGAGGGCACCTCTGGTTCTTCTCTTGCAGCCTGTGAGTTCTGTATGAACAACAGCAAAGGCAGGCAGCAAAATCGGACTTTGAATCTACTTTTCCATAGAAGTGCTGCTGTGGGGGTGACCTTGCTGTACATAAGCAATCCTTCTTTTTATAAATTAACCCTTAAAACCTGGAGGTGGGCTCCAAAACCTGTAGCACAAGGTAGAACCAATGCACACAATTTGCTTGCAAGCCAGCTGAGACTGTTCTCTGATTATTGAGATGGGTTTTAACCAGGCTGTATTGAGCTACTAGGCCACAGCTTTCCCTGTTACTTCTGGACTGATTCTGATCTCAGAGAGAAAAACAGCAGGGCTTATCTCGCATACGGAGTGGTTGACTTTACAAGAGACAGTCATACGTGCCCTGAGATGTGAATGTGCTGGTGCACCACAGAACTGGGAAAGGAAACAAATGACACCATGTGCTGCTTTCATGAATGCGCCTGTTGATTTTTGAAAGTTCATCTTTCTCGAAAGAGAACAAACATGGGAACTGAGAATGACAGGATTTCTGATGGGTTTTTGTTTCAAAACCAAGTATTTTAAGTGCAGATGTGCTTTAACACATGGCCGCATCTCATTTACGGACCATAAAATCCACAGGTGCATAGCACCATCTGATAATGAAACCACCACTGCTATGATCTTCAATAAACTGATAGTGGCCCTCTTATTCCCTCCCAATGACTATTTATAGCCCATTGAGGAAAATGCTTTGGACGGGATTTTCAATCTACAAATATTATGCACATTCATAGCGGTGAATAACCCATGCGAAAGCGCACGCTGGCTCTGCTGCAAAGCCATTTGGTTACCCGTGTCCATTAGAAATGGCCCAGTCACATAATTAGTATGAAAAACTGACAGACTTGTAACTGCTCCTGACTGAATACCAGATAATTTATCTAACCAGAGCTGGCACAGGGAAGAAAATGGGCCTTTGATATTTTTATCAAATTTGCATGAACCTGAAGAGAAAGCAGGCCTGCAAGGTTCTGACCTTGCTGGCACCAGTGTGAGAAAGGGATGGAAAGCAAAGACGTTTCATTCAATTATCTTCTCATTAGGTTTCCATAGCAATGGCTCTTTAAGCAGGTCAAAACTTTCTCAGTGGAAACAAACACTGAGCTGCTTGTGGGCTGTGCGTGCGTATGTGTATTTTCTGCCACCACCAGCACAGAAGCCACCACGTTGGTCCCACAGGCTCGTTCCGGTGACCGCCAGTGGGCAGATGAGGTTGTGTCACGTATTTAATAACTGACCGGGAGGCAGATAATTCTCAGCTAAAAGCTCTTCCACAGCGAAGAGTCCAACGTACTGCATGCAGTGCCCCCTGCTCTGCCTGCCTTGCTCACTCCGTGCCGTGTCGATGAGCGGCGACAAGTCGGGCTCTCTCATGAAAGGCGCCCTTCATGCTTCCTCGTACAAAATTACCAGGCTTGAAATCTTCCAGCTGCTCAAAGGCGCACTGGTTTCCCACCTCACGTGTCCCGGGCGGCGTTTGGCTGGCCTCTCACTCCCATTGTGTGGGGTTATTGTGGGAGTTTCCTGCCCTACTTCTCTTGAGGAGGCTGTTTAAAGGCAGCATGAATAATTTGGCTTTGACTAAATCAGGTCTGAAACAAGTGAAAACAGGGCCATACACATTCACTGATTCTTTTCGATTCCTGCAAGCACAGGGTATATATAAAAAAAGTATTTTAAATGCAGAATCTTAAATGCAGACATCTCAAGTATAGCAAGCTCTTACTTAATTTTCTTCCAATATTACTTTCCATTTTTAAATAATGCAAAAGGAACAATTTATTCTGTTAATAGTTAAGTGCAGCCTTTAGCATCCTCAGTTGGGGGGATCTGTTTATTTTCTGCTTTGTTATTCTCAGTTTCTGCCCTCCCTCTGCCTCACCTCCTCTGTCAGATCCATGCTCCTGTTTCTTTGCAGATGAGCTTACAAATACCTGCCAAAGTTAATTTGGGCACCTTGAGAAGCTGCCAGAATCAAACGTGATGGAATTTAAGCCCCCCCCCATCCATGACCTGGAGGGATGATTTAATAACCTTATCCATTCAAAGCTTGACCTGCAGTTTGAATGCTGCAGGGGAAGAGGATTAGGAAATCCAGTGTTAAAAACTACTGGCAAAGGCCAGTAGATAGTGTATGGGGGCAGAACTGAGGCTTGCATGAACCCTTGTGTAAAACGAAAGCTGTTATTAAGGAGACTGCCGCTTTCGCTGAAAATCACTGTGGAAGATGGGAACACTGAACTGCAGGCACATTCCCAGCCTTAGGCTAACTTGGAGTTCAAGTGTATAGCAGTGGACAGTGACTGGCTTTACTATGGCACATTCACTGCAGAAAATCCCTAAAACCAGATTCAGTCAATAGTTTCTCCTGCAGAGACAACAGCAGGCAGATAACAGCCACTCGTGTCGTGGCCTCGCTGGTTGCCCGCTAACAACCTGTAGCAGCCCACAACTCCTCCTCTGACATTCCCAACAAGCCATCAGAGATCTGGCCAAACTGTATGAACTCAACGTGTGAGGGCTTCAGTGTGAGACGTATGTCCTGCACACACGGAGAGGGTGACAAAGACACTCACTCTCGGGAGCAGCTGAGGCAGGGAGCTGAGGACACAGCTGCCGGGGGCACAGCAGCTCCTCCACGCCGGGGGAATGCAAAGCCCTCAAGCAATCTCGCCCCGTGCCACTCGCACCCCACACGTGCCTGTTTTTCTCCAGCACCTTCTGCTCAGCTTCCTGCTCTGGCAGTGTCTGGGACTGAAATCCTGAGGATCACAGGGTTGGGAATGCTTAAACTGTACTGTGCCGCAGGCTGAGGAGCACAGCAGGATGAAGCGTGGGTGCTTAATATGAAGTATGACCATTTACTTGGTCAGGAGCGTGCTTGAGTGGTGCAGTTCAAGAAACAGCAGGTGATTCACGTAGGATGTGACAATTCCTAACACCCACTGCCACTCAAAGGTGGTGAGAATACCCGTGAAACACCAGATACAGCCACAACTGTTACCTCATGCGGTTTTTTTTTGTCCTTCCTTTCTCTAGCAGCTGCAAAGAAAAAAATTAGTATATAGGAGTGAGTGTACCTCATCCTACCCGTATGCAGTGCTCTTGGGTCTCTCACCCACTTCCTTCTCTTTCCTGGCAGTTCTCTGATACACCACATTTGAAACTTGCCCAGAGGCCGCTGGACCAAACAGTGACAGCAGACAGATCTATTTCCCAAGGGGGCAAATACACAACTTCCCCTCTGCTACATCCCCAGTTCTTCTAAAAACAGGATGAGAGTCAGGATGCAGAAGCCTGAGTTCAGGGGACTGGGTTTAACCTGGATTTCCTGGCAAACATGCAAAGCTCATCAGTCTGTCATGTAGGTTTGACTGCTCAAAAATGGGAACAGGCTAAAAGTTGGATTACATTGTTTTAAATGCTCTGTTTACAATTATGAGAAAACCCCGCTCAGTCCCCTGCCTGAGTAAACATCCTTGGGGTGTTGCCATCACTTGGAAATAATAGGGATTGTATATACAATACATCCCCAGATCAACGTGGTATGGGGACAAAGAAGCAACAGTAAAGGCTAAGAACACATTTACGGCATATTTGTTACATTGCTGATTCTTCTAGTGAAAGCAAAAGTCAGTGCATCTACACAGGAGCACTAGCAGTTCTGGGGAGGTTTTTGTTTAAAATTAATAATATCACTGTTAAAAATGCTGTTGCCACTTTGCTGAAGGCACACTGAGAATCTGCAGAGTTACACGGGCACCACAACTGACAGCGAGGCTGCAGTTTAAAAGTGGGCATCTTGGAAAGGGCAGAGGGAAATGAAATATATTATTAAGAGAAGAAAGCTACAAACATCTCATTCCAGGCTTTGCGTTATTGCCTGCATAGTATATGACTCGGAAGACTGACCAGCTGTTTCAATTTACAGAAGGAACTCCAGTATGGCCAAAAAATCAGGGCAATTGCAAGGCCGAGCTTGAACAAACATGACTTTGTTTTCTGTTGTTTACAGATAGCTTTTCAGGCCACATCAGTACCCTTGCTGTTATTCACATAAGTCTCGGAGGCTTTTGCTACAGCGAAGATTTGTCTCTCTTTGTCAGAATCAATCGAATGAAAACCACTGGTAGGGCATTTATAATGCATAGAGCAGGTTCATACGTGCAGTCTTTTTTTGTAGCTTCATCTAATTAACAGGAACAGGGTTGTCAGCAACAGCGGAAGGTTGTATTGCCCCAAATGCCTTTAGGAGGGACAATGACTTGAAGTGACAAGCGACTCTGCCTCCAGGCTCGTTTAACCCCTATTGCCTCCCTCCAGGCACTACGGCTGCTCTTCTGAGTTACAGCACATCACTCGCTAGACAGATACTTGTTGAGCAACTTGCTGGATGGAGGGCACCGACTAATTTCACGCTGGCATTGATCAGACCGGGCAGCAGGGTTACTAAGACCCAAGGCAAGACCGAACATACACTGCTTGACCACACAAACAGGATTTTTTCCAACCACAGAGCACCAAGGCTAATCTATTTTCGGTGCCGTGCACAGTGGAGCCTGTCAGGTTCTCTCTTCAGTCGGGCACCACAGAAAAGGAAAACCAAACCAGGTTAAAACAAACACAGCGTCTTCCAGGCTCCCTCAAAGCCTCTTTCTGTCTGGAATCTCTCAACTCTGGCAAATCAAACCGCCATCCAGGTGTGTTATTTTAAAACTTCAGACTTTGGTAGGATTGAGTCGCGGGGTGTGCAGGCAGCAGCACTGGGTGAGGGAGCTACCAAGAGCGACCGCGTTCCAGCCGGCCACTTGCTCTCTCCTCCCTATCCCAGCACAGCCTTTTCCTTGGGACTTGCTTTTACTTTCTGAAGCAGCCCACTCAGAACACAGAAACAACTCGCCTCCACTCACCCTGGGAAAACATTTGTATTTTCAATAAGAAGAAATATAACTTTTTTTTGGGCAAGAATTTACTTGGGCTTTAAAAGAGCCCTCACAACAACAGCTTTTTCAGCTCCTGAAAACCTGGACGTCTATTACAGGACAAATTTTTCCTTTTGCCCCCCAAATCTCTTTGTGAACTTGAGAAACCAATGCACATCTGCATCGAGTTTCAGGTTTGGCAAACCTCTCACAACAAAAGAAGTTTTGTAAAAGGCTTACCCCAGATCTTTCATGAAGAACGAGGGGGCCACAAAAGCAGCATCCCTAAAGGGACAAGCTTTCCTGTCTCCTAGCGTGCCCACACAGCAAATTCAGATGAAAGTCATAAACTAAACACCAAAAAAACCCTCTAGGGCCAACATGCCATCCTCCCCCGAAAAATATCAAATTCAACACAACAAGCACAGATGCATCGGATGGACTTGCAGTGGTCATCCTCCTGCAGATCAATTTTATTAACTCTGCCCCCCCCCCAAGAAGAGTCAATCCCATGACAATTCAGCCCTCCAGCATTGATGTGGCAGACTGTCACTAATAGGCACAGGCCTGTATAATTTCAGTTCTGAACAATTTGTACAATATGGAGTAGATATCATTTATTACTTTCAACACCTTGCCTGATTAGCATGCACCATGTTGCCTTGTTTCTTACTGCACAAATATTTGACACAACCTGCCCTGTGGCAGTTCCGTGTATCCGATCGGGTTAATCACATACAACCCTTCAACTGACAGACAAATCCTCAAACAGGACACTTCCATTCTTGAAAAGTCCCCCAAAATTACAGGTCTCTTCCATTTGAACTGAGATAACAAGGTTAATTTCTTTTCAGTAAGGTAAATGGGCTCTCTGAGAACAGAGTCGCTCAGAAGATTTTTTTGTAGATACTGTCTTCTCACTCAGTTATTTGTGGTACAACACCTACACAGAGACAGAATTTAGGAAGCTGGCTAGAACTTGTAAGGGGAGTTTATTCCCAGTTGTGTGCTGTCCTCCTTCAAGATCTTTATCTCATTATTACCTGAGGTAGGATGATGATATTTACCCAAGGGGAAAATGCTTTGAGACTGAGAGAAAAGTATTATGATTATAGGATAACCTTGGAGGCTTGCTTCCCAGATTACAGATCTCATAATTTTCCCATCCACTTGGTACTTCTGGTTTTATTATAATGTTATACAGGGAGGTATCCTTGAAGAAAACTTTTCCATCTGTCAGTATCTGAACCACCGCTTTTAAACTCTACGCCTTCTAGGCTTTCTCTGTTAACAGCATGTAAAATGGGGGCAGTGACTGTACCCAAGGTAAAATTCACTTTATCTGTCTTAAACTCTTTCGAAAATGAGCATCTATCCCCAGGAAACCATCTCTGCTTTCTCTGAGAGATGAAGAGGCAAGGCACCTCTAAAAGATAATTTATCGCTTTCCGAGGTCTTTAGTGTGAACCAGTTTTCAGACGATCCCAGAGAAGCCCCTAAGCAGCTGTTCCCTACTGTACAACAGCCTTCTACATGGCTGGTGCTCAGGTGAGTCCGATACCCCGCATCCACCACAGCTCCCTCTGGGACTGACACTCCTTCTACTGAACTAGCAAGAGCAAGGGCGGCAATTTCTTCAAACCTCCTATTACTGTCCAGTGTCGAATCACTAGAAGATACTAAAATGCAGGACTGTAAAACCTTGCGAAAGCACGTCACATCACAACTGGATTCCACGTACTCCCTCTGAATCAGTCCAGCTGGCACTATCCCATGAAGCCCGGGCAATTGGAAATACAGTGTCAGTTGTCTTCATGCACTGCTGCACGTTACCCTTAGCAGTAGGGATCCAAGATCTTGGGATCAAAGGAAGGAGGAGCAGAAAACAAGCACACACATTGCAGCAGGAGGTGACAGTAAACAGAAACCCTCTCAGTCCTCACAGAGAGGTTTTTATTAAGGACTGCTAAAATTAAAGCTCCTTTTAACTTGGTTTTAAATACTTCATTCCCTTGGCACCTTCTTCAAAAGCACAGTTACAAACCCAGGAGTGCACAGGAAAAGGAAAGTGATTTAAGTTTGTAACTCTCCCTTCCCCTTGTCTACCTCTTTTGGGCTGCATTTAGGTCTAGTCACAGAAAGGTATTTTTTAAGCAGGTTTAATTTGCAGAAAATGTGAAATCAGTGAAGCTCCTCAAAAACGACTACCAGTCATCTTGGTGTACGCACACCCAAAGTGCTCACAAAGGGAAGAATAGATAACTCTCCCTCGATCTAAAAGCCAAAATAATAAAAGGCCAAAAGAGAACGAGGGAAGGAGCAGGTTCAAAAATGGGTTTCATTAATAGCAGCTGGATCTGAAATCTTGAAACACCAATACAATCTAAAATGAATTTACTTCAAGGAAATAGAAAACGTAGCAAATCCCCCCTCCCTCCCCTTCTCACCTCCTGTGCCTTCACTTACTTTCTTTCAGTGTCAGGTGTTGATGCGGTGCTGCTGAGACCAAGTGACTCCTGCAAGAGAAGACACACAGCAGTGAGAGCAGACACAAGAGCAGCCTTTGCCCAATTTATGCAGAATATCAAACTAACGAACAAACAAACAAACAAACACGGGTAATCCAAATCAAAGACCTTACCTCAATTTGGGATCGCAGCTGTAGAGACGTGGGGCTGGCATCAGGCTTCTCCTAAAACAGAACAAATGTCAAGTTAATGGAATATCCAAACACTAGATAGAAGAAATCTGAAGGGGAAGAAGGAATAGGGTAATGGAACCTAGGACTACCTCAAAACCATTCAAATGGGAAACATTAATCTCTCCAGAAAGAATCACTTTCAGGATAGATTCTGAAATACACCAGTAAAACAGGTAATTCCATCCTTATCAATGGAAAGTACAGAAGAAGGTAAAATTGCCAGACAGAAGTGATTAAAAGAAAAAACAGAAAGAGGAATGTGTTATTTTCACTAGATCATCACACAATTTGTTAGATAAATTCAAGTGCAATTTCCAAAATTTTCCTTCAGTAAGAATATACAGGGAAAATCTGGCATTAAAAGAGCATTCTCTGAGCTGAAAATACCGAGATGATTCAAATACATTTCACCAAGGCCAGTTTCTCTCACAGAAATTTGTCAACAGGGCAGAGTTCAAATCACCTTGGTTCAAACATCTAGGATACAACCATCTACCCCAGGACTCGGTCATCCAAGCTCTCTTTGCAATCAATGGAGAGAGAAGGGAACTCTTACAGAACAACTCACCCAACGGGTTTCAGCTGCCTCCAGTTAGATGAGGCAAGTCCCACTGGTGGTATCTAATTTAAGATTACAAGCCAGCTGCCTAAAAGGCATATACTATTAACAACGAGTCTAGCTGAAGTCAGTGAGAAAAATCCAATTAGAATGGAGGAAGAAATTATAGTTGTCAGTACTGAGAACTACACTTTGCAGGTTGATCTGCGTGTGAAACCATGGGGGAACTGACTTATGGCTATTTTATTCTCAGCCAGTCCTACCCCTAGTGAAGTTATTGCAAAGCGAGTACTGTAACCGAAAGGCCATCACAGCTGAGTAAGCAACCACAGTAGTACACACACTCCAAAAAAATAAAAAAAGGACCTCTCAATACTGGAGGTCTTTTTGCTCACGCATTCCTCAGCCTACATGTAAGTCTCTTATCTCTGTGAAATTGTGCTTCCTATGCCCTTTGTTTACAGACGGGGTGACAAAATGTTCTTAAGATTTAATACCAAAAAAAAGAAAACCAGACACAATTTTCTGGAAATGCAGCCTTTTAATACTAAACAGGAAATTACCACTGACTGCCATGAAGTTGCGTTGGATTAGCCCACCCAGAAAGGCTGCAAGACTGCATAGGGAAGAGTGTGACCAGGAGGTCGAGGGAGGTCATTCTCCCCCTCTGCTCTGCACTGGTGAGGCCACAACTGGAATCCTGCGTCCAGTTCTGGGC
>JAOXJK010000023.1:53313028-53324119 GCA_025774025.1 Xenus cinereus | reverse complement strand
AGGGTGACAGAGCCCTGGAACAGGCTGCCCAGGGAGGTCGTGGAGTCCCCTTCTCTGGAGATTTTCAAGACCCACCTTGACGCAGTCTTGAGTAATGTGCTCCGGGCAATCCTGCTTTGGCAGAAGAGTTGGACTAGATGATCTCTTGAAGGTCCCTTCCAACTCGGACAATTCTGTGATTCCGTGATCTAGAGCAGAGAGGACCCTATTCCACTGCCACACGACTGAGCTCACTTGCACTGATGGCCACGGCAGTAAGGAGGGCTCACAGCCATGTGCGTGGTAGTAAACAGGGCTGACACTGGGTCATTGCCCAACTGGGGGATTTTGCCTGACCATGCGTTTTCTGCAGACCTGCTTTTGCTGATTTTATAGTGAAAAGGGAAATGAAGTCCTTGATTGGAAGTCTGCATGAGAAGACGACCACGTTCAGTGACTGACAGATCCAACAGGACTCCTCTAGTCAAGCAGAAGCTGGACGAAGCCCAGGGAAATTCCACAGATGCTCACAGATCAGGGAAGCGAAATTAGCTATTTGGCACCAGGCATCCCTCTATTTCTCCATTAGCTCTGTCAAAATGGAACACGACTAAGTTTTGCATCTGGAAAAGCCTGCAGGCACATCGCTGCAAATCCTCCTCAGGCACTCTCCACCCCCACCTAGCAGTCCATAGGAGGGAAGGAAAGACAAGCCCCATGGTCCAAATGCTTCCCATTCGTGAGCGCCTCATTTGTCCACACACTGCTGCACAGATGATAAAAGCAGCATTTTATCAGCTGTCCCATCTTAAAGCTTCAGTATGCCAGTCAGGAGAATCCACTGTGTCCCTAACATGCCTTTATATCTCAACTTCCTGATGATTTATTTGTTGCTGCTTGCTGCAAGAGGATTTTAAAAAAATATGCTAGGTTTTGTAAACTACCATTTGCAAGATGCTATCTGCACTCCCAAGGCTTTATAGAAGTCTTTTGCTTGAGCAGTTGCTCTTGAAGTCGTAGCTTGGGATTGCAATTAGATGGAAAGTTACTATTTTCAGACTAAAATATTCAGCTGAATCATCAGCTCTATCACCTGTAACAGAACCCTAAAAAAGCTGACTGTATTTGCTTTCTTTTTCTCTCATTTATCATCGAGCCCACCCTGTTAGACCAGAAACAGTTTTATAGGATCAAGATGACTGTGGAGGACAGAAGCAAGGACAACTCTCCTCTCCCTCCTCTAAAGCTCTATTTTGCAATGCTGGAATGCAAAACACCTGATAGTCCCGTACTGTTGTGATTAATATTCATAACTGGCTTTCCAGCAGAATGATATTTTTCCTATTGTTATTTAGACAAGAAACCAAAGGAAAATACTTACGAAAATACTACTCTCAGCTGAACTTCTGGCATAGATCTATATCACAGCACTTTTATCAGCTTTGAGCAATTCTATTTATTTAGGTTAAAATCCATTAAACCTCACGTTAAACCTCACATTAAAATCCACAGGTCGTGTTGACTTTACTGCAGCAGGATCAGGGTCTTTTTTATACCAAGGTCTAATTCTAGAAGGCTGAGCAAATGTTGTACCGCTGGCATGCTCTCAAGTACGCTATAACATCTTTTCAAAAAATATTTTCGAAGATTACTTTCATGAAAGTACACCTTTCACCCTTCTGAACCAAACCTTAAAAATGAAACAGAGGAGAGCCCGGGTTTATAGAAACAGTGGCTGCAGTAACAGACGTCCCTTCTCCAGAGAGAAGGCATGCCTGGAGGCATTTCCAGGACTCTGGTCTTGACAAACAAAGCATCACAGCGATAGGTATTTTCTGTCCCAGCAGTCTGCTGCCCCAGGTAACTGCCCTCCATGTGTGCCCATAAAGCTTCTCTGAGGTGTACCAGACATGCACAACACCTACACGCTATGTGATGCTGGTGCAAGAAACCCGGTGATCTCAGAAGGGCATCGAGTGCAGATTCCTTAAGCTATGTGGTTAAACCCAGTCCTTCCCAAAAGCGTCTGATTTACTTGCCTGGTTTTTGGATTTAAGGGGCCCTGCCTAAGTCACTCATCCTGTACGTAGACACTGTCAATGAATACGCTGTTAAATCACAGCAACTAAGATCCGAAGATTCTGGAGAAATGAAGATATTAATAAATTGTATCCAATCCCCAGGGAACACATAAGAGTGTTCGGTGGCTTAGCAGTGGCTTGTCCGGCTCCCCTCGAGGTCCAAGGTTAGCACAGCACAGCATCTCAAATACTGAAGAAAAAAAAAAAAGCCATAGGGAGCTGTTGAAAATTAGTAATACTAATATCCTGTGGAGTGAAGCCCACTGCATTTAAACTAGAGATTCCTTCATCAAGTCACCTACGGCCGATTCAGAACAATCTCAACTCTGAGAAGCATTTTGCTCTCCCAGCTTTAAAGCCATATTCTTAGCAGCCCTATTTCCCTCTTGTCTCCTCCTTCACCCAAAGCCAAGGCCATCAAGAGGACAGCCGCATGGCAATGTCCTGAGGTCCTGGCTGAAGCTGTGACCCAGCAGCTAGAGGAAGGGCAGGTCTGCAGGCATCGCGCTGCCCAGGTACTGCCCGGTATCACCAACCCTTCTGCACTGCGAAGTGCTTTTTACAATCTCTAATTTTGGAAGAAAATGCATGTTGTAAGTTAACAAGCAGGATTTGTGGCTTATGCTTCAAGCCTTAAGTTGTTCACCTCAAAGCTCCAGAAAGAAGCTTCCTTCACGGGTAGCTTTTCTGCTTGCTTTGTACACTGTGTGATTTGTGTGATCATTTGGATATGTTTTCTGTTCAAATTATTGCAGGCTTCTAAATATTGTGATTTTGGTTTTATATACTACCTTCCTCGTAAAAATCTTGAAAACAGTGTTACAATCATTTATGAGCTAAGCCTGAAAAACGCATACAGGAAGAAAATACAAAGCACAAAATAGAGAGGGAAGTAGCTGGAAACCCTTTTCCTGACTGGAATGGCAGGTTTTGAATTCATGAGGGACTTTTCCTCCGGTGATAACTTCAGTTCAGTTGTTCTCTATGTAACATAACAGATAAGGGATGTCACCACGTTGAAGGCTTTGCTGTTCTGCTCCTGAAATACACATGGACAGTAGAAAAGAGCATCCAAAAAGAAACATGTCTATCCAGGGTAAGGCTCACATATTCCAGGGGGAATGTGCATATTTTAATTACCTAAACTTTAAGCTTCATCTATGCTCCACACCACAACTTAGTTTAGGAAATTACATTCATTGAATGAATCCCTTCTAATTAGAAATTCATGAACCTCTTCACAGTTTCTGCCACAGGAACTGTATCTACTTGAATCATAAATTTAAACACTTCTCTGCAGATCCCAAGACAGAATTATTCTCACTGAGCAGAGAGTAACTGTGCAAAGAAAGTGAGATCCAGATAAGTGCTGGAAAATTCAGTGACGTAAATAGTGGAAAAGAAGATGGCTAAAATGCTCATATATTCATAAATTATTTTATGAAGCCATTTCAGCAGGTGTAAATAAAGCATGCACAGCAGAAAACTGCAAGAAAATTCTGCCAGTCTCTGCATGTTCTAGTCTAGCTTTGGAACTCATTAAACAAAGGTACAACTGAAAGATAGCCGGAGCACCAAAGGTCTCCAAGAGTTTGTTTTACTTTGAGAGCAATCGTTCTGCCTGGAGTCCTCCACGACACACCATATTTCAGCCTCCGCAGAGGTTCTGGAGAAGGTGAAGGGAAGCCCCTGTGCAGAGACAGCGCAGGTACGCAGGTGTGTGATAGGAATTGCCTACAAGTCACTGGCTATGGGTCACAGCTCAGAATAAAGAAATAAAAAAAGACCTATCCCTGTGGCAACCACCTCTGCAAGTGTTTGAGGGAATTAATCATCTCGGTGAGTTTCCAGTGGTAGATTAGTAAAAGTCCCACTTTGAGTCTCAAATCGCAATCTCTGGACCATCCCCACAGCTGTTTCAAGGAAGAGTGAAGGCTTTCTCCTCCATTACTCTTGCAAATTAGAGCCAGAGCTGACATATCCTAAATGATAACATCCTACAGCAGCAGAAAAACTCTGGACCAAGGAAATGAGCTATGTAGGAAGAACGGTTAAAAAATGGGATTTCAAAACAGTAGATACTTCTACACACGAAGTAACAGTCCAAGTGTCTCAGTGCCTCGTACAGCAGCACAGACACAGGTGAACACTTAGCTTAACTACTGATGAAATGCAGCTTCACAGAGAACACGCTGCTACAGCACTCACACGTCTGCTTTTAGTATTTGGTAGGAAAGAAAAACCATGCCTCTCAGCTTGACGCAAATGCTGGAATCTATTGAACGTAACACATCACTGGAGGAAGCGTTTGACACTCTCCCCTCTGCCAACAATAAAAACAGAAGGGTTTTTCTTGTCCATCTGAAATACACTGCATTCAACACTAAGGCTGGAAGCCACAGAGGTCGAAAAACATTCCACAATGATTTTAAAAAACATAATTCATTAGCAATTACAAAGAAACTGCAGCTTTTGTAAAGCCCTGTAACAATGAAAAGCCAGGCACTGCTAACTCATAAATCCACTTGTAAAAAACACAGGCTGAATCCAGTGAAATTACGGCACAGACAAAAAGCAAACGGCAACGGGCTTCAGAGAAAGGGAAGTCGATACGGGAACACAGCATTCTGCAGCGGGGAAATCGAACACCTTCGGATCAATTCTCCTGAAGAGAGGCAGCAGGCCCAGAACTAAGGTAACTGTCTCTGTGCTAAAAAACATATTAATATAAAGGCATATATATGTGATTGTGGCACAGCAGGTGTTTGATTGATGTATTTTACACCCATTACCCGAATGGTAAAATACTAAAGAGCTTGTGTGCTGGCATAACTGCATCTATAGCAGAGCTCTTGCTGGTATAAACAGGACGAGTAAGACCTGCTACGTTTGCTTAAAACTCCTCAGGTGGGTCAGCATTAACTTTTACTGCACAGGTAAGGCCAAAAATAACTTTTATGAGAAGAAACAATGATGGACAACACAGTGAAGATCATAAAATCACAGAATCACAGAATGATCTAGGTTGGAAGGGACCTTCAAGATCATCTAGTCCAACCATCAACCTAATTCTGACAAAAAACATCACTAAACCATGTCCCCCAACACCATGTCAACCCGTCTTTTGAACACCTCCAAGGATGGTGCCTCAACCACTTCCCTGGGCAGGCCAGTCCAATGCTTGATAACCCTTTAAGATGCGGGTTTCCGGGGAGGACTTCAAGGTAGTGAGGGTGTTTGTGGCGTCAGGAAGAGCCGAAATGTTTCAGAGGAATGAAAAAACCCAAACAAACCACATCCAGAATGGTTAAATGTGAGGCCAGAGAGGGCTCAAGACGTGATGCGGGGAGGGAGGTGTGAGGCAAAGCCCAACTGGCCACTGCCCAAAGAGAGGGGACCTTCTTGTGCAGGAGGTGAAAAGGGACCCAGGGACCGGTCACCACTTCCCCCAGGGAGAGGGTTTTGGCCTGTGGGAAAGTGACACAAGGAAGAGAGAAAATAAATGAATAAACAAACAAACAACAGTTTGTTACAGTGTTCTTCTGGGTAGGAACAGTCTGGTCAGCCAAGAACAGACTCCTTGCCCAGCTCCTGGCCCTCCGGCAAGGATGGCCCTGGCAGCCTGTGGGTACCTCAGCCTCAAACAGTTAGGAAGGCAGCATCTCTGTGAACAACTTCTCCTCCCTCCCACCCTGCACTGGGCTTTCCTGTAACCACAGGGCCAGGAACTTAGAGTGGTTTTGAAGTGAAGCAGTCACAGTATCACCGATAAGATGAAAATAATCATAAGCAGCTCCTCACCTGGAAAGCCATGGCACATTATGCCAAACTTCTTTCTGAATATCAACAGTCTTGACCTTGTTTTAGGTGCTTTTCAAATTCAGGATACCCATTCCTCAGGGTCAGTGATGTTTTCTGTCTCCCTCTGTGAAACACTTTTCAGATCTTACCAATTTTTCATTTTCATGTACACAAAAAATACTTTTGTATTAAGCTTATTTGCCATTTTCTCAATTTCTCTTTAATGCTTTCAAAAACAACAAAAGAGGTATTTTCTTTTTAAAAACTGGCAAGGGAAGAGAAGGGGAAGCCCAGGCGGAGACCAACGCCTCCAGGAAACCTCTACAGCCACGCTATAAATCCTTTCAAATAGATGTACCATGGAAACACAGGGTAACAACACCGGTCCACTGTATGTTGCATTTGTATTGAGACTGTATTTGTGCACCTACACACCAATATCCCTGCCTCCAGCACATGAAATTTCAGATGATCTATACTGCAAATGAACATAAGCTTTCGCGCTGAATCCATCAATACACTCAAGGCTCAGGGATTCTTGTGAAATGGGTTGTTACTGTAATACTGATGAATTTTTGCAAATAAACTCCCTTTCACATCATCATTTATTGTGCTAGCTAACATTTAGAAACTCCACATCGCTTTCACTTCATGTTGTGCCAAACAATAAGGTACCAATGAATTATTCAGAAGATCTGTAGCAGAAAACACAAACTACAGTTGACTTGGAGTTACTAAGGCCTTAAAAACCCTGGTGAAATTCAGGAGCATGTAAATCAGAAGAAAGCACTGCTCAGTAAGAAATCCTTAGAGGAATTTTTTGTATTACCACAAATGCATGGGGTACCAGCAATGAAGTCCCACATTTCAGGGAAAAAAAATAAAATACTTTGCATTACTTTCTTTCTGTGGAAGCAGATTTACTTTGTTAAAAAAGGAGACAGATAAAAAAAAAAGTTACAAAAGTTATCTAGTGGAAAACAAAGGATTTTTAGTTTAAAACTTTTAAATTTTTGTTTTCCAATTTATATCAACCTGATAACCTGCAATGCATTTTGTACCCGAAACTTCCATCGTTACAGTCACTGTAATGCACAGATTGGCATAAAATTAGACAGCCCTTTCCACTTCTTTTACTTGAGACACCTCACATTCAGAGACTCAAAACGAAACCCAAATGCAGAAAGAGATCCGACTCTTTCTGTTGGATACTTTAGCTGTGGTCAGCAAAACCAAAATTCAGAACTCAACAGCATCGTGGGCAGTGGAAAAAAAGCACCAATTAATGAGAAATCTGGCACCACCCTTGTTTCTACAACTGCTGCCTTTTGGGCTGCCCGTTGCTGCTATCCGGCCATGCTCTTTAGAGCTCGCAACCTCCTCTTGGCTTCATGAGCCTTTGGGAATATCTTCACCTATGTCCAAGTTTCCAATTTTAAAAAGTATGTATGTATAGAGGCATGTAGACCTACTCTGCATTTTCTTTTAAACATGAAATCGAACCTTTCAGAACAGGCTGAAGCCTTTATTTAAGTCAAGAAAATCTATCAGATTTAAGACTTTCCTCACACCTAGCACAGAATTTCTGGAAGTTTTAGTGCTACTGCTCAGGAAATTGATTTTTCTTTTAAATTTTTAGAGAAGTGAAAGAATTTAGTAGAAAGCAAGAAAAAGAGGGGACAAAACCATGTAACAGAGAGCTGAGCTGAGCCAGGACCTGGCCCACGTTATCCCACACCCCTGGCAAGTAGTCTTATCATGAAGCTGCGCCCACATGCACATTTAGTGGTTTTCTCATCTTTCCATGAAGCAACTCAAACAGCGTCCTATTGCATCCTTTCACGCAAGGAGAATTATGCCAAAACTTTAAACATTTGGGCAAAATGGATTCTTGCTTTCCATCTGACAGTAAAACTGTACCTCTTTTTTTCCTCTTTCAGAGGTTAAAAACATCAACAGCTGCAAGTTCAAAAATGCAGACATCCTGAACTCAGGTCTTCATCGGCAGAAAGCCTCGCAGCCCCAGCTTTCAACCCATCCATTCGCAGCGTTTCAGACTTGGTAGGCCTTTTCTGCTGATTTGCACTTTCATTTTAATGTTTTCAATCCAGTTTAGTTCCCCCTTAGTGACTCCTATGTTCATTATTTCATGAGAAGACCCCAGTCGGAGAGCTGTGACAACATAAGATATGCTGATTTTATGATTTAAAAACAAGAAGGGCTGGTGGGGGCTGACCCCCATTTCAGCCGCTCTGACAGCAGAAACAGCGGGAATAAAGATAGAGAAGGTTATGAAAAAACTTTCTATCAAACTTGTGTCAGCATATGGGGAACTGACTCTTTGCTAACATTTGTTATTATAATAACCTCATTCTGAAGAAGGAGGATCCTTTTTAAGAAGGCACGCTTGAAGCAGGAAAAAAACGGTCATACTGGGAAAAGTTTTGTTTTTGTTTTTTTTTTAAATCTGACTTTTTATAACTATTTAAAAAGCAGAATCAATGTTTAACTTGGAATCTAACTGGTCTTGTTTACTATGTAGGTATGTGAAACTGAACACCTGAAAATGAAGATGGATAATATGAATTCATTCCCTAGAGCTAGGCACCGAACTGCTCGCTCTCAACCTGCATAAATGCACTCCAGGAATGTGAGGGGGTGAGAGAAGAGAGACAGAGGTGGATAGTTGGATGCTAACTTCAAAGTCTCCTAGAAAGTGAGGGAGAAATTAATTTCTTGAACAAGAGAACTGAAACCAAATTAACCATGTTAATGCAAAAAAGGATTACCCCACAAATTGCTAGTCTGTATTTATACATCCTCCCTGCTATAAAAACTGCCTTTGATAAAGAGAAATTTAAATTAGTCGTTCCCTTTTTACTTTTGAAATTGAACCCTGTATTTGATGGAAGCTTTGGGCGAGATTCTTACTTATTTAAGTCTTCATCACTGGCCATCACATGATGATTATTATCAAACTGAATTTCAAATCAACTCTGATGCATTGTATTAGGCACAAAGACAGCATGGAAGACTGCTTCCATCGGAGGGAAAAATTGTTACTGAAAGCCTTTATACCATTTGGCACAATTCTGTGTATTTACAAAGAAGATACACAGCATCGTTGTTTGACAACATTAAGAAGTAATTATTGCCTTCTACACGTTCATGATAGAAATCTGTATCTGCACAACTATTGATAGAAATAGTCTTCATTTTCTTTTAATATTTAAAGTAAGACTGGACTAGAAACTCTTATGCTGTAGATGGAGTAGTTAACAGTAATGGCCCCAAATGGTAGTGCATTAAATGGAAGCCACGCTCTATGGGATTACTGCTGCAGCAAGTTTTGCTTTGAAGGGTAATGGTGTGACAGCGGCATCTGACAGCTCCGATACTAATCAGCACAACTCCTGGTAAGGGGTTAAATTAAAGGCCTGAATCACACCATTAAAAACTCCCGCTGTTGGGCCAGGCTCCAGCCCAGCTGCAGAGCTCCAGCCACTTCTTGCAAAGCTCAGCTGTTCTGCTCAAAAGGCACAAGTGGGCTCCTGCCTCTTAACCAGCTCTTGGGATAGAAGATGGGCTTTGCCCTGGCACACCAGCCAGACAGCAGAAAAGTGGTTAATACAGGTTTTAGTGATTCTTAAATTTAAAGGGCAACAGATATGAATTTTGAGGATCTGTCAAATAGCCGTAAAATGCTCATCCTTTCCTTTGTTCAAAGCAGGAGGCTTAGAGATCTTCCCCAGGAGAAGAGAGGGGAGACCAGAACTCTCTCTCCAGGGAAACAGCAGCCCCCGGTGAGATCAGGCTTGCGCGGCCCCTGGGGCTGACTCCCACTCCCCCCCGGCCTAGGGACATCACACTGCTTTCAAGCTAGCACAGGATGGTGATACACAATTTTGCTTTGCCTCATTGTGTCTTTACACAACGTGTGGTTATCCCATCATGGACTGAGCTAGGGTCTTTTCCAAACAGAAGGCCAATTGCTGAAGGACGAACAAACCTTGTAACAAGAATGTCTGCAATGAAAAAATAATTATGACACTATTACGTGCTGCTTACAGAGAAAGCATTTGAACCTCAGCAAACAGCCGTCCTTCAGTAATCACAGAAAACTCAGACCTGAGGAATCTGCAAAGAAAGCTCCCACCACTGCTCCAAGCAAATCATCTGCAATCATCATCCACAACTATTCACCAGAGAATTAAGAGTCCTCCAGTAAAGCCTAACAAATGATTCTCTCATGTAACATTTTCTCCATGTGCAGTTAGACTACACACTCACAATTCGGCTCCTTAGGCCATTTTATTCCTGAAGTGGCAACTACAATGAGCTTCTTCCCGTGTTCCACTTGCAAGTTCAGCCTTTCTCTCCACCGGACCGTGAGTCACGCTTGACTTGAAGGACGCACAGGATTGGCAATGCAGAAACAAACAAAGCACGAGTGCAGAGCAGACTTGCACTCCAAGAGCCACCCGCAGTTTTTCAGTGACGCAGGGTGTACAAGTAGCACATACACTTCATTCCAGCAAAGCCTGTATGGCCTTGCACTCCCTCATGCACCTTCTTACTCAGCCTACCCACCCAGCGCCACATTTTATTACTAGAGTATTGCAGTCACAGTTAATCAAAATTATGGCATTAAAAATGCTGGCATGCGTTGCTTTGAATTTTTATAACTTGTCTTCCAAACATATATGAAGTGAAACAGAGCCCTTAGCAACCACTATTTGTGTTTGGAGGTCCATTCAAAACCCAGCCCCTTTGCTAACAGCACTGAACAGTGTGCTTATGGCCATGCAGCAGCACAAGAGCTGGCCATAAGTTACAGGGATGCCACGACGAACTAGGTAAAACTAGCAAACGAAGTGGGTATGCCTCATCTGTACTGCTACAGAGGAGGTTCAGCCCTCTCCATGCCTTAGCAGAATTGTGAAACTAAGTAATTGGAAGGAGGTCACTTACAACTGTAAATGCAAGAAATGCCTTTGCAGCCCTGGAGACCGGCTAGAGCAAGTGTGCTCCACAGTAAGCCCAGGTGATTTGGGGCCAGTCTTTTTTCAGTGGTGCCCAGCGACAAGACAAGAGGAATCAGGCACAAACTTGAACGCAGGACGTTCCATCTAAACATGAGGAGGAATTTCTTTACTTTGAGGGTGGCAGAGCACTGGAACAGGCTGCCCAGGGAGGTGGTGGAGTCTCCTTCTCTGGAGACATTCAAAAC
>JAOXJK010000023.1:53274227-53296863 GCA_025774025.1 Xenus cinereus | reverse complement strand
AAAAAAAAAAAAAAAAGAAAAAAGAAAGAAAAGAAACCAACCCCTTTGAATTCGCAGATGGAGGCTTGCCTTCCTCTGGGCATCTTTGTTGGAGGAGTGTCCTTCTGCTGTGGAGAAACAGATGTTCCAAAGCACATCCAGATGTGCACAAATGCTCGTGATGTGTTTCTCATTCTCATCACAACATGCTCTTGATTTATTCTTAATTAAGACCTGTTTGTTTTCCCTGATGACCTGCAAGGCCATTACAGTTCTTACAAGTGTATTTTTTTTTGAGTACCTCACTACCTTCAAGACTTCTGTCTTGAGCAATAACCTTACTATTCCTTGAGGAGCCAGGGTGGTGTTCCTCTACCCAAGGACTTAGAAGAAGTGCAAGCTAGTGCAACTATTACTTGACATCTGAAGTTATCAGCCGTCCTCAGCACACATAGATGGACTGCAGAGCAGTGGCTGGGGGACAAAAGGAAGGCCCATAGAGGCTGCATGGGGAAAACCAGAAGTAATCTAAACACAAGACATTACACCTCCTAGGTTCATTCTTCTGTTGGTTTAGTTGCTACCACATTACAAAAGTCTGACACTCTTCTGATCCAGCCAATACACATTTGCTGTCCTTGCCAGAGTGAGGCCACTCAGCCAGCTATTCTGGAATTCTTCTAGTAATAAGTGAATGGCAAGCTGGGCTGCACATAACACTGCTCACCACAGAGTTTGGGTGTCTTGGTGGTTTTGTTGTGTGTTAGTTTTGGTTTTTCTGTTTTGGGTTTGTTCTTTTTTTTCCCCTCGGAGATGCACCTTCTTAAATGACAATTTAATTTGCTTTCTTTTTTAACAATCCTATCCCTTGCAATGAAATTTACCTAATGGCCCAGATAGCATGACGCTGTACTTTGCCATTTTTGATGTAATTTTTAAATTCAGAGGGGAGAAAGGAAAAAAATAAAAAAAAAATCACAAAGGGAGCTGAAGTTAGTCAACCAATTCCCCTTCCCCCAAAGTCCTCAGGCTCTGATGAGGTTAAATCACAGAGTTAATACAAATCTAGTCTGTCAGTTCCAGCAGATATGCTCTGCTTCCAGGATAAAAGAACAGCACAGGAATAATATATTCAACTGATCTCAGGTTCAAAGTAAGAGTCCTGGTGAATGTAAAGGGACAAAAAAATCACTACAGATGATGCTAAAATATTAAGAATAGCTAGAAAAACATTTATAACACTAAGAATTTCTCCCCTCCACAATTACCAGTCAGACTACCAGAAGTGAGTTATCTTATCTATTTAAACAATTTTTTTCTGAACTGGTAATACTATTATGAATAAAAAAAACACATAACAGTTATCTGTTCTTCCCATAAGACTGACATTGGCAAAAATATATTTTCAGAAGACCAGAAGTGTTAAAACTGAAGATCCTGCTCCAAAAAGCGAGGATCCTCCAAATGTATGAAAGGAAGATAATGTCACCAAACCCACAATAGCTGCGCATTCTGCTGAGTCTCCAGCCTATCAAGTATGCCCATAAACAGATTTTGCTCAAGGGATTATTCATAAATGGGCTTCCAACAAAACCAGGGGTTAGACTGCAGGAAAACATCAGCTTATAGAAAGTTGAGAGATTTTTACTTAGTCTGCTAGTACTAAGTGGACTAAGAACTGTTTAAGAATGGTATTCACTTTGCTGTGTATGGAACAAGCCTTGCTTTATTTTCATGCTTAATGCTAGCTCTGTATATAAATTCCTTTGCTGTCTTGGTGTGTGATACATGAGACACTAAAAATAGCCTGTCTGTTCCAGAATTTCCATTGTGTCTACCTTTTAAAAGCTCCATTAATGATGAAAAAATTACTACAAATTTAACTTATGAAGATAAAGCCTAAAACATTGAGAGACTGAGCCTGCACACAGAGTAAATCTCTATTACATATCTTCTCTGTAAATCTACTGTATGCACCTTATATTCAGACAAACCCCCCCTCTATTTCAAGCTATACTGGAGGAAAAAAAATAAATGCTTAAAAGTCCATTACTTTTACTGCTACTTTTTCTTTTGTGTGTCTGCCTGATAAGGCCTGGAAACTCTCCAAAATGTAGGAAGTCTTATCTGTGTGTTCTCCAGCTCTCTTTTTGTGCCGTAGATACTTTTTTAATTCAACTCAGATGTTGTTTATACTTTGGAGGGCCTCTTGCAGCCAGCAAGACAAAACAAAACAGCGGGATCCTGTTCCAATAAGATACAGAGGTGTCCTCTCAGGACAAAAGTATAAGCAGCCAGTACCACATTTGCAAAGCAGAGCTGATCATTTCATGGCAGGGAATAAGCAGTCTATTTTAGGATCCCGAGATTTCAATGTATGTAAGATGCAAGGAGTAGTGGACATGGCTAGAACCAGCTTTAGAGCAGGCACAGGCAGACTCAACAAAGATGTTCAGCATCGTAACTCCAGCTTCGGTGTAACTCCAGCAAACTCCCATGGAGATTTCTTAAATACACGTAAATCACTGACTGCAACAGTTCTGGATATTTTAGTCTCCTTCAGTGAAGGCTGGCTAGTTTCTCAAGTAGTCTTATGATATGGCCAACCAGCAGTACCATATCAGCTAAATACACCTCTAAAAAGGCTAAAGCCTAATTACAACTCAAATTACTAATTACTCTACATTTGCCACTTTTCCTCCACTCTGCCTTGCTGCACACATACCATTTATACATGATGTCATCTAGATGGTCAACTCCATCTGTAATCGAACAACTGGTGCTGAGCATCTTTCAAAACCAGGCACAGCCAAGACTTCTGAGGACTACATACGTGTTGGGCAGCAAGGCAAGGAAACATATGTTGGTTTTACCTTCATTTTTATTTTCTGACTTCACTTGTGTATGTGTGCAGGTACTGTAAAAACACATGGAATTAGGGAACTCAATTTGTTGAAAACATGCACTGTACTTTACCACCATGTATATAGACAGATTCTGAAGACTTCCCCTTTTACACATTGAAATTAATTAAATGGATGGAGGAAAAAAAAAAAAAAGAGGTATACTTGTGCGCCTTATAGCTTTCCAGTGGCATTCATTTTAAATTTATGTAATTTACAAGTCAAAAGATTAGTGCAGCTTCTCAGTGCCACAACCATAGCTGTCAGAGTCCATCAGAAAACCTCAAGCTGTTCTTTGACTTCAAGATCATCAGCTACAATACAGACCCTGGCAGTCACACTTAGCTGGCCGCTGTTAGTGATGGATGAGACAACAGAATGCAGTTTGCTCTTTCACAGCTATATCAATGCCGTCCTGCCCCGCTGACAGGCAAGGCGAACCTGGTTTTGTCAGTGAGCCAGGCAGATATGATCCTGAATACACAAAGGAAGCAGATAGGAGTGGTAACAAGGTGCCATCCTCACAAAGTCACTTTTCTGGCTGTAAACTGCATTTTAGCAGATGTCCAGGTCAATATTACCAGTGGTACATCCATTACAAGCCTGAAAATCCACTATATCTACTCCGACTGCAGTTTTTTCTCAGCCAAAAAAACCACATGGAGCACAGGAATAGGCCAAATGCTAGGAAATGTGGGCAACTCCCATGCTGTTCACAAACATTAATGTCCAAACCCAAGTACGTTCTCCATTACAAAAACAGAGGCAAAATTCCAAATGCAAAAAGCAGTTATCGTGGTTAGGGACAACTAACAATCCTTGACGGCACTACCATTTGGAAAAATACTCTGTGTTCAGCTCCATCTGCAGCTACTGTTTTGTTACAAGATATGCTGCCCTCCCAAACAATTTTACCAAGTGATTTTTTAAAAAAATTCCAACTCCAAGGCAGGATATCTAGACTGAAATGGCCATGGTCTGATAGGAAAGGTTGGGGAGCTGATTAGAAAATGCAATATACAATCAAGATATCAACACTTGCTCCCGAACAGCTTAAAATGATTTCAAAGTGTACAGAAGCAGCAATAAACAGTTCATATTTCTGTCCTTCCAGTGGAAATGCTACAAAGGGCAACCTGGGCGAGTCCGCGCTAAATACATGTTCCTGGCAGAGGTCTGCCAGCTCAGGCCCTTATTTCTTAGTACACTGATCTTCCTGGTGCAGCCTCTGTGCAACTTTCAGAGGAGACTCTGACCCCTGGGGTGACCCACTCTTTCTCTTTGTTCAGAGCGTTCAGTAAAAGCAGCCTCAAATCTAACTTTGGCCTTTCCCATTTCTGCTACGTATTATTTATCACTTACACAGCATTTCAGAGGAAGACATTAGAACTGCCATCCAAAAATCAAGCTGCCATCTCACAGCTGTATCGCAGCTGCTGATTGCCTGATCTTTCATGATTATAAAATCTAAAGATGTATCCCAATACCTTCTGCTTCATGAAATTTTTTGCACGTGGGATCTGTGGCTTTGAGAGAGATGTCAACAGAGACTCCCCCTTATTCCTCATTTGGACCTGATCTCAGTGCAAGGGTTGGGTTTATCTCATGGTAGCCCTTTCTCATGATTCAGTAACCTTCCCTCCAGCAAAACCCTGGAAAACTGCACGAAAGCTACATGCCTATCAGCTCTGCTCTAGCACTTTGTTAAAGAGGAGGAGAAGATCATCGTGAGGAAGAGCAGAAGTACTGCCCATCTCCAGCTCTGGCACAACCCCACTGCTGGGAGGTGAGGGTATGTAAGACAGCACCATCTCTCCTTGCCCCTTGCTAGGAGAGTAATGTATGGCAAGCAAAGCCAGGCTAGACTAACAGCCCAATAATATTGGTGCATAATAATTTTGAGGCTGCACATATTTGCTAAGCTGGTGCATATATTTTGCTATCATAGCACATTTGGGATACGCTAGGAAGCTGGAGTTGCTCCCCATTCACTATTCTGAAAACTCTGCAAATATACTACTTTTCCTCAAGCTGTAAAGAGAGAAAAAACATCACAACAAATGAGTCGCTCTTCCGTTCTGTCTTTCCCATTAGTGCTTCTGCGGTCAATTCAGCATCTCTGCTATTTAAACCAACTCCTGTTTCTACAGCAGATTATAAACAGGCCTACTCCTCTATCACACTGGAAAACACATTCTAGTCAGCATGGCTGCTCCCTGTGTACTTAAGTCAAGCCTGCCTACTTACTGACCAGAGCAAACTTCAGTTGCCATCAGCACTGTTTGGATGCTGCTGCTGTGGAAGACAGCTAATATCTATAGTCTCATGCGTTATCAGCAGAATGGTTATCTGATGTCCAGAAACTGTATTACAGTTGTGATAGATGTGGCAAAAATTGAGCATTAATTTCATTTTCAATTGCAATATCTTCTCTCTGACCTGACAGTTCAAGAAGTCATCACTGGACTAACTAGAGTGAGCAAACTCAATATGAGAGCCACTAAAGAGGAATCTCCAGGATCTCTTTTAATGCAGCCACTTTCTCTGGCTCTGGCTTCTCTTGAGCAGAATGTGCTAGTGAATCACTCACTGCTCTGTCTTGGGTTAGCTCACATCTATTTAAACCAGCGTGAAGCTCCGCACCTTTGATGTGAGTTAATTAAGCTCACATGGCTTTCCCCAGCCTGGCTTCTGCAGCTTCAGAAGCTAAGGGAGCCAAATTAGGCCCATCTGCCTAAATGGAAGGGAGTCCTCTCTGGCCATAAGGCATGCTTCATTACCCAGCACAGGAGCTGCCTTCCAAGAGTGCCAGGAAAGGGTGTTTCATTGCTGCCAACAGCTACCCGGAACACCAGGTACACCAAGCATGGGGGTTTTCACAAGAACCATGACTCTGTGCCATCAGTTTCTTCACACAAATGCCTCAAGGGTCAGTCTGTCTACAAAGGGATTTCCTGCAATACCCTTTTGTTTAACACTTGGAACTTCTTGGCAGCTATAGATCTGCAAAGTACATTCGATTTTATTTTTTTTTCCCCATTTAAAAATAAAGAAGGAACTAGCAAACTTCAGTGGGGCAGAGGCAATGACTCTCTCTGCCTTGATCCTGCAGCCATTCATTGTGCAACTGAAGTTTGTAGTCCGTACAAGCTCTGGAAGCCTCTCAGTCACTAAGTTGGAATCCCAAGAAGAAAGAAAGTAGCCTCAAGTAATCCACGTCATCAGGTACAGCTGCTAGAGAAAGGACACAAACCACTCCCTGCTGCTAGTCAGTGCTAGGATCTAGGGAAGCGGAGGCAGAAGACACAATTACACAACTTCAGCTCCCAAATTTGTCTTAAAGGACTTGATCTTGCAGAGGAACCGCAGAACTGTGATCAGATCCCATGCTGGCTGTGCCACAGTGCTATGCCTTATAACCATACTTTGGTTATAAGTTTGTGTATGCGTTATACAAAAGTTACCACCACAGCAAAACCGTAAGTGACAAAAAAAAAAAAAATTCCTTCAGTCACCTGTTTTCCTTGAGACAAGATTTGAAGGAAATATCTGTAATTTGGAACGTAAAACCATACGATACTGTTGGGAAACACAAATTTAACACTGAAGACCTAACAAAGCAGACCTAGAAGCTTTTTTCTCTGCCACAGATGATCTTTATGAATGTTATGAAAACTAACAAAGACGTTTACAATGAAAAAAGCACAGCGATCAGTAATACATACCCTAAGTAGTGACAAATATTTACTAATGTTACAGGACAGTAAGGAAATTGTCCAACAAGTGAAAAGACATGATGTTTCTGTGATAGGCCTCCTAAAAGGCTCCTTCTTAACCCTAACAAAAATGAAGCATGGAGATGACCTGCATATAGATTAGTTTTGGCTAAACTGGGATTCCCCAGCGAGTCTACACAACTGAATGGGTGAAAAAATGGCCCGTTGAGTGGTGTTTGACATGCTGTAGTTGGAGGGCAGTTACAAGCAGACTAGTGCAAGGGCCCATCCTGTCAGATACTTGAGGAGGAAATAGAGGGGACCCCCATCAGGGTAATGGATGATGCCCACCTCAGGGTGCAGTCAATACGCTTGAGGGCAGGGCTGCCCTTCAGAGTGGCCTGGCAGGAGCCTCATGAATTCAACATAGACAAATGCTCCTCCTGGTCCTGCAAAGAAGCAAGCCCGTGCACTGGCACAGGCTGGGGACTGACTGGCTGGGCCAACCTGCTCTGCAGAAAAGGCCTGGGGGACAGTAGACTTAGCACGAGCCAGCAGTGTGCCTGGGCAGCAATGACAGCCAGCAGCATCCCACGGCGTGTCAACAGCACTGTAGCCAGGAGACAGAGAGAAATGATTCTTTCTCTTTCCCTGCTGCCTGTCAGGCCTTGCTTGGACCACCACCTCTGGGCCCTGCAGTCCTGCCTGCTAGGCAGGCTTTGATAAACTTGAATAAGTCTGGGGTAGGGCCACCAAGGTGCTCAAGGACTTGAGCCCTTGCCCTGAAAGAAGAGCTAGGAGATTCAGCTTGGAGAAGAGACAGCTTCAAGGAGACCTACCAGCAGCCTGCTGATACCTATAGGTAGGTTATCAAAAAGAGGGAGCCTGGTTCTTCACAGTGGTACACAGCATGAGAATGAGAGAAAACAGGTATAAATTGCCCGGGGGGGTTCTCTCATAGAATATAATGAAAAAAAAATAGTTCACTATGAAGACTGTGAAGCAGTATAACAGGTTGCTCAGGGAGGCTGCAAAGCCTCCATCCTTGGAGGTCTTCAAACACAATCAGATAAAGCCCTGAGCAACCTGGTTTGAACACATTGTTGACATTGCTTTAAGGCAAAGGTTGGATTAGAGACCTCCTGAAGTCCCTTCCAGCCTGAAGAACTTGATGATTCAATGACCCCTGCTACAGGTTCTGTAACATGTAATAATGGAAAAGGGTTCAAAAAATTGAAGATTGCTTACATTTTAGAGCCTGAAACTAGTATTGGCACCATGGAGCACCAGTGCTTTAACAGCCTGTACAGTGCAAATGAAAAAAAGCACAGTTCTGTCGTGCTGACACTGGGAGCATCTCAGAGCAAGAAAGCAATGCTTTCATCAGACACTATCTTGCATCCAAGAGTTGACGTTTGCAAGCAAATGTGCGCAAGCAAAGAATACTCTAATTAAAGAAGAACTAAGAAATGCAGACTCCAAGGATTGATGAATCATAACAAATACATAGAAAAAACTAATCCTGCTAATATCCACACATTTGAGTTGGCTGAAATGTTTGTGTGGGTGAACACAATCACATATGTGTGGAGAACTCTTCAAACTAAAAAGTTGATTCTTCATCTGGGGCATGAATGGCAATCATCTGTTAAAGTCATAACTTCTCAACATACCATCTCAAGTTCTTGGGAAACCCTCCGTTTGCGCAGCTCTTCCATCCTCTCACACACATCCGTGAAGTAGGTGTTATAGTAGTCTGCATACTGCTGTGCCAGGTCATCAATACTTCCCAGTGACCCATCCTACGGTGAAGACAAAGAGAAAAGAAAAAAAAAATAAAAGAGGTTAATCAATTTATCAATTTTAAAATTCTAATTTAAAAGTAACATCAGAACTCTGAGGAAGACCCTCTCCCTGTAGCACATCCAGCACACAGCTCTTGGGTCATCCTCTTTAATCCCTAGCCCAGAGCACACAAGAACAGTTGGGAACTGCAATACCACAGCAGCTCTTCAGAAACAGGTGGGTCCTTGCTAACTCCCACACAGAGAGGGAAGGCAGGGACAGCAATGCACAGCAGAGGAACAACGTATCCCCAGGCACTATCTGCCTCAATTCCCTCCCACCCACATATACTCCTATTCCGTCTGGTTCTCCCAAGCAGCTTCCCACTCATCCAATAACCAGTCACTACATACGTTCCACTGACCTTATTTACTGGGAGTAGCCCTGCTTTCCTCGACAATGACTAACAGCAATTTAAAACATTAAACTTCTTGCTTATAAGCACGATCAGACGGACTGCAAACAATTCCAGCCAAATGACTTCAACAGGCGAGTTCATGCCACCCACGGAGACACTCTGCCAGTTGGTCTTTCAAGATGCACTGGAGGCGGAAGCACGGTTTGCTCAGTCCCAAATGCCTGCTTTGCTCGGCAGGATTGCTACGCTGTTAATGAAATGGCTATAGCCAGGAATCTAATTGTATCTAATCTCTTAATTACAGTCAAATCCATACTGATGACAGATAAGGGAAAAAAAAAAAAACACCTCAAAACAAAAAACAGGCTGAATTTTAAGTGGCATGAGAAATCCTTCTAAACCTCAGGTACATATGCCATAGAGGGCTGGGCAGGGTGAATTAACAAATTTTTGGTACAATGTACACGTGCTTAAAATAGATCCAAAAGATGACATGGAGTAATTTTGTTTCTTTATTTGTCTTGTTTATGAAAGATCATACATGTTACTGCATACATTCTTTAAAAGGGAACAATCTACACTGTACATATTCTGAGAATAGGAATACACTGCAGTGTTATTTCATTGTTGCTGTTAATAGATGCAACACGTAAATATAAAATTATGTCTTGAATATTAAGAAAAAACTAAGCAATCAAGAAATCATTTAAAAATAATTATGCTAATACTATATGTAAGTTACAATGCAGAGTTTTAGCATACGAGATAGGAGGAAATCTTTTAATTAGAAACCACACCTTACTGAAGCTGTTGCCATTTGGAAATAAGTATGTGGTCCTGCTCTCGGGGTTCTTGCTTATGATAAGGGGCAGAACCATTTTAATGGAGTATCACTTCCAGAGAACTGGAAAAAGCATTCCAGTTTAAAATCAAAGTGAAAGCCCATTAAACCTTAGATTTTGTGAAAACACACTCTCTACTTTTTTTGAAGTACAATTCCACATGTGCAACAGGTATCTCAGATTCCCCAGGAAGTTCTGTAGAGCTCACATTCACAGAATTCGGAACAGCCTGCAGTTCCTTAAAACTACTGTGTACAGTACAGAGGGAAAACAACTTGCACGTCATTTGTTGGGGCAGCAGAAGCAAAGTAACTACACTAAATATATATTTATACACACCCCCTCCTCTATACGTACCTATGTATGTTTTACCGTATTTGCTATCTCTCAACTGCCAAAGATCTCAAATGGGAGATGTTTCAAACATTAAAAGATTGGGTTCCTTAGCGCAAACACAGTTCTGGGAACTTCAGACTTTCCAGAGCTTCAGACAAATAACTTTTCACACCAGTAAGCAAGAGTGTAGTTTACTAGGATACTCCCACTTTGGAGTATCTTCCCCAGACAGAGTCTTCTATATTCCTTGATAAGCCTTGCCAGTTAAGAGTATAGGAGCTGGAAACAGCGATGATAGAAGGGCAAGACAGGAAACCATCATTTTATTAGAACAATGTAAAATCTACCTATTTACTTTATCAGTCCATCTGCTCTCTCAATTTTGGAAACCTTTAAATTTCAGATAGTAAATCTGCTCGGAAATAGGTGTAACCTGTGAAGGTAAAGTCATGACTCAAACCGAGTGATATACTCCAATCCCAAGCGTATCACATGAACTTCAGCTTTACTGAGAACCGAGTGGAGCCGAGGTAAGGACTGCAGCACATCTAGCATTCCTCCACACACCTTCCCACACCCGTGCTCCTCAAGTCCATGGTCACCAACCACTCACGGGATAGTGACAGTGCTGCACAAGGGATCAAACCAAGCCAAACAAGTGCTCATTTTTCACTTCTGTTGGCATGGAGTTCACTGTGCTTTTTTAAAGGGCGGCCTCTACAAGGCTGAAGGCTGTCCCTAGAGCAAAATTAGCTGGATTGCAGCACCCCAGTTAAAGCCCACAGAGCACGGGTGGCCCCACCACCAGTGAACATGTGGCTGCAAAGAAAGGCCTATTCACAAGCGACTGGGTCCGTCAGTGCTGCAGCCTCCAGAGAAGCTGAGCTGCGGGCACCAGCCTGACCGACGGACAGAAGGGGTTGTTGTCGGTGCTCGGGACTCAACCCCGGGGGGCAGAGCTCCAAACACAGCTCCCGCCAGCTCTCCAGGGAAGAACAGTCCTGTGTGAAAGCAAGCTTAACGTCCAAAAAAAAAAAATTAAAAAAAAATGAAGAGAAAAAAAAGAAAAAAACCACAAGATCTTAGAGATGAGAATTGATAATTGAGATAATTGAAACATATACTCGTTGCAGCCCTGCCATAGGCTTTTGCTGGGTTACCAGGCCGAGGGCGACTGGCGGTACGAGTTCACCGCTCCACGGCAGCATCACACAGCCTCCTGACCCGATGCAGACCCCTTTGGGGTTTGAAGTCTCTAGCTTTGGAAAAAAATGAGAACAAAAATACAAACATCTGCATTTACATCTCAGCTTGCCAGGAAGTTGTAATGGAAGATGCCGATTGAATCATTTGTCTCTGTGGCAAAGAGCTTCTTTTCTGAGTTTATGCGCGCAGGTATCCAGAAAGCATTCCTTTTGTTGAAAAAGAAACACTGATACACAAATCAACCCAAGCCAAAGACAGCGAGTATTTCACACCCATGTTACATATAAGGAAATAATGTCATAACTTAGTAACGGATCGTGTATCTGATTTGTGTTACCTCAATTTTTATCCCTACATATAGTTACCTCCAGTCTCCTCCTTTATTCTTCAAGTACTATTAAAAACATGGCAAAACTAAAAAAAGAGAAGATTCTTCATTTTTCTAATGTGCTGATAACCACTGAGATGATATCTACTTTAGATATCATCAAATCACAGGTACAACTAACCAGAACATGAATTTTGAACTATGGCATTTTGTCTATTCATTAAACTGACCTTCCAGCTTCTCCAAACATTTATAAACCATCAATCACCACCAGCATGCTTTGTATTTTTATTTTGTTTTCAAGTTGAGTATTTAGAAAATATTTATATGCAAAACTTTAACTCCAGCTTGAGAAGTCATGCATTCCCTTACAAAGCACAGAGAGTCAAAGGAATTGTCCAAAATATTTTTTTAATCCCTAGCATTATTAATAAAATAGAACAATAAAAGTTTTCATAACTAGTATTTTAAAAATATTTCACTCCGATGCATAGACAATAAGAGGTAATGTAATTTTCATAAGTACTTTTTACTTTCTTACTTTCATATGCAAGCCAAAACCCAGACAATTTTAAAGACAATAGAAATAAAAGTCTAAACCCATCAGTTTGTTCATTCCTCTTCTTCCTTATTAATAGCCCTTGATTGTGGGCTTGATTCCAATACAAATACAGCAGGGTCTAAAGAAACATGGACTGCCATTTTAGCTTCACAGATAGGAAAAAGAATACAGCTACTTGATACCAAAAATAATGACAATGCAATTTGTAGTAAGCCTTCAGTTATGTCCCACTATGTCCCATTTGATGTCGATAGGTCCCATATTTGAAACAGCTCATGTTAGTAATGAGAAAAAAGAGACAGCTTTCAAATTTATTCTTAGTGATATATCTGTAATTCAGGAGCCACTGATGTGCTCTTAACTGCTTTAGGTCAGTAATGTTTTTAAAACCAAGGCCTCATGATAAACTCTTTTTCGTTTTGTTACAAATTTAACAGTTAAGCAAAGCACTACCATGAAGATTGCTTTGCACCAGTTGTGTTTATTGCCATATAAGCTGCAATGTTCCAGCTATACGATCCCACAAACCTTCTCCGGTGGAAAAAATTCATAAGCAACACAAATATTGAGCAAAAATACCATTCCTGAAATACTTTAATTTATTCATAAAAAGTTACAACAAGTTTCTCCTAAGACTTCACTATTGCCTGAGACCATTCCATAAAATAGTGTGATAGCCAGGAAAGTAAACAACCCACTAGCTTCAAAGGGTTAAACCTAAAATGAAGATTTAATAAAATATTCTAATGAAAACAGAAGTTATCTCAGATTTCTATTTTCGGTTGTCAAATATGTTCCTAGATTTCCATGTTATAATGTATGCATGCAAGATTTTTTGGCATCATAAAACACAGAATAAATGATGAATTGCCCTGGAATTCCCAGAGAATTAGTTCTGATATGCATGTGAATACCAAAGGAATCCGTTGGGATTCCTGTTAATGGAGTGACTACAAAGAAAAGTTGGAACAATTTGACACTTATTATAAAGTTAGAATTTATCGGTCACTGCTCATCAGTTAGTTTAACGCGCTGGCAGAATCCTTTGTATTTGACATCAGAAAGTGTAAAGGAGAAAACGGTTTGTCAGAGCGCTTGTGCTGGCAATAAAACTAAGTAAAAATACATTCATATTTTAATAATAGTAATAAAATATAACCATTATGAGTTAAGGAAGAATAATGGACTTTGCTAAGTAATGTATACATTTCATGAACCTGCATATGAACCTAAATACTAGGCACAGCATACCTACTCTCTGCATAAATTTCCATACACAATAAGTTTTAGAAAAAGCTACCAAAAATACAACTATTTTCTATCTCCGATTCTGAAAAACGTATTACAAAGCTGCATATTCCAGCATATCCTCCTCCTATTCCAGCTGATGTCAGGAATGTCAGGAAAGAGGTCGCGGTTCTCAGATAGCTGTGCTCACTCTCTGAGCCACTGCGTGAAATTCATGTAACTGCATGAATCTCAAAAATGGGAAAAAGATGTGCGTGCTCCAAGCTGGTTTGGTGTCTCCATCTGCACATGGCAATGCAGATTACAGCACACAATGCAGCTACACAAATTCCTAACCTAGAAACCACTCCAGCTCTGGCCGCAGCACGTGTATACACTGAGAGGTTAGGAACGGGTCAGAAACTAGGAGGGAAAAAAAAAAAATCATCTGACTTTTTCCTATTAAAGTATAAATGTATGTGGAAAGGGCACAGACGAAGGCAAGATGCTCTCTCACAATGCTTGCAATCATGCCCTGGCAAAGGCATGTTTTTGACCTTCCACAGCCCAAGATGAGAAAAATCCATTTCCGTGCCTGAAACACAGGACTACTGTGTGGAGAGTCACTGTAAACATTAGCAGCTTATTTCTGGCACTTGGATCTTAACAGGGACGCCTACCAAAAATTTGTGGAACACAACCCTGCATTGCAATAATACCTTTGGTTTGGATAGCTACGTAAATGAAAGCCAGAACATGGGCCAGAGCAAACAGGCTTGTTTGAGGAGGGGAGAGAGGTAAGAGGGAGGAGGGACCAAGAAAGTGGTGAAATGAGAACATCTGCTGAAGGGAAACATGTTTGTGCCTAAGAAACATGCTATTTTCAACAGGAATTCATCTACATAACACACATCCTAGAAGATGTTTAAAGTTAAACAGAACTAGCTTACCTAGAAAGCAAAGGATGCTCAGATTTTCACGGGACAGCTCTGAATAAGATACTGTCCTTTTTGGATATTTTTCCTAATGCGGGCCCATAGAAGCTCGAGAAACCTCTGCATCCTTCCCTAGGGAACCTCGAACTGGCACTGCAAAAAAAAACTAATACATGAATTCGGGCTACAGGTGATTAATCCGAGAGAAGACACTGTATTTCATGTTCCTCCACAATTCTTTCCAATGAGGCAGATTTAAATCTGATCCAAAATGTTTCAAAACAGAAGAGTTAAACCCGTGCGCACCCCTCTGGCTAGGACTTGCGTCCCAATTTGCTACAGCAATACAGACTGGCACGATAAGGGCAAGCATCTGTTCCACGTTTCTGACCCTCTTACTCGTCCCTTGCTGGCAGCGAATTTCTGCCAGGACTTGGGCTGATGTTTTGCCTTCTGGCTTAGCTTCAAAACGGCTGCCATTAAAAATAAACCCAACAAGCTGCTAGAGAAAATGTTCCCTTCTTTTCCTAGGGGCTCGGAAAGGACAATCTCCCATTCAGCAGAAGTAACAATTCCACTATCCATGAAGTGACAGGTTCAAAGTCTGTCTTGACAGTCAGCGGGGTCAGACATGTGAATGAGACAGAAGCGCGAGGCCAGGCAGCCTTGATATTCAGGGGAAGGCATAAAATACTCAGTGTAGAAGTCATGACATTTTTACATTGAGAACAGCTATTTTAGAGGATGCTGAAGGGTTGTCATGGTTCCCTTGACCTCTCTATAGCTGGACACCGCGAGAACAAAGAGAACATACAGATCAGACCGATTCAATAGGAGACTTTCCATTAATTTTTATGGCATCTGAGGGTTGAGTCATTAAGCTATGCAGCTTTACAGACAGAGTTACAAAAATAGATCTAATAAAACTGTGTCAAGCTCTCTGTAGCGTGGTTGAAACAGTTCTAGATTCTGTACAATAAGCAGAATGCACAATGGTACAGTTTGATATAAAAGCTTTTGCAGCAGTTATCTGAAATAAATGATACAGCCCACTGAGCTCAGAGCACAGTCACTCTAGACCCAGAAACTTTATATTAAACCACACAGCTATGTAAGCTTTTTCTAATAGATATGAAACCTTGCCCTGCGTTTACATCAAAACAAACTCTTCCCCTTTTCAAAATTCTGCAAATAAAGTGTTTCCTTCACCATCAGCACCACAACCTTCCCCCCCCACCTCCCTCACTTTTCACTGTAAATCCCTGAAGTTTTGTCAAGAAGGTAAAACAAAGCATCCCTGGAAAAGCATTCTAAATGTGATTTATGTTTTTCCCTTTGTAATGAACTTGAAAGCACACTACTGGGATCCCTCTCTGGCACGCAACCAAGGAAGTCCTCTATGTAAAAAATAAAAATGTGTGTCTGTATATGTATATATGCATGCTAACGAAAAAGTTGTATCTATGCAAACATACATTCCAACACACTTAAAAAGTAGGTATTTATCACAAGTAGAACCAGCTCTTTCACATGCTCATTATCTTGACAGACCAGATTAAATACAAATTTTATTCATGAGAAGTTAGTTCAAAGCATCCTTAATGTCCAGCTTCCCTAATAACAGTATATAATCTTCTATCCTCCTTTCCCCAAGGTGATCTGCGCTAAGCTCATCAAATTGCAACTCAGAACTCTTGCCTGCTCTGATACCTGCCAGGCCACCACTACTCCCCCGGCTGGGCAGCAGGCAGGCACAGGTTATCATTGCCAGCTTGTGAAGCAGAGTAAGTCAACAACTCCTTAAGCTGAGTGATAGGGGCACCTGACATCACCTTTCAATGGTTTTGCTTCCCTTGATCTCTCTGCCTCCTCCTCTTGCACACTGTATTTGCTGAGATTTTTTCCTCAGACTGGGTGGAAATGTGTCTCTTCATGCAGACCAACTGCAGCGGGCTTCTATCCTGACACTTGGAGCAGAAAAGAATGGTAAACAGAAGAATGGCAAGAATTAAGAAGTGAACATATATGTGATTAAAGACAGAGATTAATTTCTTCTCTCAGAATCACAAAGTTTAGCAGATGTTATGGGGTGGCTTCCTTCTTGAGTTAAGTTAGAGTCTAATAAAATAGATGTGCAAAAAACTCAAACATCTTAAGTAGATGATGAAATAAATCTTTATGTCAGCAAGCTGGCCATATCAACTGCAACAGTGAAGGAGGTCTCATTAAAACTCATATCTTTTCTTTATGTAAAGTAGTAACACAATATGACAAAACCAAATCTTTGGTAGACCGGTTTTGGTCTACATAACTGAGGTGTGAGCAACTCATTAAAATAATAGCCTGAAAGAAACCGAGAGAAAACATGTAAAGAAAAAAAAAAAAACCAACAATTTGAATATTTGAAGACAAAACAAACTGAGAAGACAACAGTATCTCAGGACAATTGTGGTTTGCAGTATTTACCAAGGTGTTGAATGTGCATGGTAGACTCAGAGAAAGCAAACTTTGGCTATGCTCATGTCCAAGTTTTACTACAAAAAACATAGTCAAAATTGATTTTGACTTGATATCAGTAATCACTCAGGGGTTTTTGCTCACAGATGGCACCCCGATATTCTGCTCCTTTATGGAATTTTATTCTAACCTCTTTATTTTATCCTTGAAGTTGAACGTATCAACATCATAAAACAGTAAGGAAAGTGCCTACTAACTTCAGATTTGTGAATCTCTACTGCATCAACACATGCCAGTAAAACCTTTATAGCACCCTCTAACCTACATGTTTACTGCAGAAGTTAATTCTTGCCTGAGAGACAATATAGACAGGTTCCTAACAGGTATATGCATAAAGGGCATATACATAATCATCACCACACTACCCAAGGCCAAACAATTGCTTGTTCAGTAAAATAATTCTTTATCCAATTTAATGGTCCCTAAATAGTTTCTCCAAATAAAATTCTCAAAATTTGTTTTGGTCTACGAAATGTTTATTTTTCTTTTTTCCTCCAGACAGTAAGAAGCTCTTATAATCTGTAATCTCTTTGTGGAAAAAATGATATTTCATTCTGCCTTCTTATAGGTGCTGTATAAAAACCCGTGACAGCAATAAGTACCTACTCTGACCTTTGTCCCTCTATAATCATGTATTTTTCCAAGCGTCACAGTAGTAAGAATAGCCATCTTTATCTTAAACTTTGCTGTGCTTTTCACCAGCACAGTTTGGCGCAAGTGGGACGTACCTTGCCCAGAAAAAGGAATGTTCACTCAAAGACATTTCTTATCCCTCGCTCTGTTCCCCCTTCCCCTTGCTTCTTCAGTGCGTTCCTCGCCTCTTTATTTCTATTTCTCCAGGTCTGGGTTTTTCCCCCCAACGCTTTTTGAGAGCCAGGCCTGGGATCCTGAACAGGTCTCCCACCTGGCCACCTCTAAGGACTGCAGCTTCCCCCAGCCCATGGAAACCTGGTGGTACTGGCTTCAGGGATGCACCAATAAAGGAAAAGAGCCCTCTATGCTTAATTTCTCAACACCGCAGCAGCCGAATCCTGCATCGGGACCTTCTCCCACAGCTACATTTAGCAGAGAACAGAGAAAGCACAGCCCTCTCCTGCTCTGCAGGGAAGCCAGTGCCCAGAAAAACCCGGTGGAGACGCAGTCACCCCAGGTTTCTTCTGGCTGGATCAGCCTATCATCTCATCAGCCCTTACAAGGCAAGAGCCACGGGGCAGCACTGCGCCTTTACTCATGCGGCACCCAGCCCAGCGATGAGCATCCCCACGTTTAGAAATGCTACTACGGAGTTGGACGTGACAGTGAGCACAATGACTTATTCCTTCATGTGCTATTTTAAGAGGCTTACTTCCAAGAGACAGGCACTGTCCTGCCATCCACGTGAAGGTTTTGGAAAGGGGGAAGGGGAACCTTGGGAGTATCTCCCTTCATCCCAAAATCCAGTTTTACAAAGCGTGAAAAAAAAAAAAATACTGTTCTGCACACCAAGGTGTGATAAGGTCTCTCCTCTGTTTTGGGAGTAGATGGGGAAATCAGCAGTACAGGCAGGGCACTCTGTGCCCCAGAGACACGGCCCTGGATTTACGGCTGCGAGCGCAGAGGGCAGCCTGGCTGTCAGCTGTGCAAAACCAGAACGTCAACGTTTAAACCGCTTTCTGAAACTCTGCTATTCTTCTATTTTTTTTTTATTTTTTTTTCCCTGCTAGAAATTCAGCAGCTCGCAGCCTGGAGGATACACCCAACACTTCTGCGTACCCAGGGACTAACCTTGCCTTCACTCCCCCCCGCTTCCTGACGGGCCGTCTTTTACCAGGAAAGGAAACAACCGTAATCGAGCGTGGCAGCGATCCATGTTTCCCCATGTAATCTTAGCAGCAGAAGAAATGGTTTCCTGTAGCTCCCGTAAGCAAGCTGCTCCCAGGTCGTGTCCCCCCCTCGCCGAGGCTGCCCATCCTGTCTGCTTGTGCTCCCCCCACAAACCCTCGCTTCTTCAGGGATGGGGTGATCCCCATCAGGGAGGATCCCACTCTTTGGTGGCATCCATAAACTAGCTTAAATGGAGACATAAAACCAGAAAGACTGACTCTGCCCTAGAGCACTCCGGTGACGCCTCGGCTTTTGACCGTAGCAGAGGGACGGCACTGTTAACACAGGCTGTGCTACCCGCTGCAGGTAGCACACAGATGAACTAAATATAAAGCTGCTCATGCAAAACTTCATGGCGCTGGCCTCAGGTTTTTTATGGCCTTAACTAAGCATCTTGAAGTCTCTTTGGAGAGTGTTTTATTTAGGAGCAGTAATACATAGTTATCAGGGGGTTTCAGTTCATTTAATTAAGTTGAATATAATTACACTCCAGCGGGTCTTAAAAATGCAAGAATCTATTTAAATATTATTTAGATGGGTATCTTTTAACTACCACAGACTGCACAGGGCTTCATGTTTGTATCAATTAGGGATATCAACCTAGCAATAAGAACTCTATCTCTTGCCAGCTTATAATCCTTTCTACTCTGGGATCTCGTGTTTTATTTGCTCATTTCCCTTTATCTGTGTACAGTGAAGATGGGCTTTTTGCGTTCCTATGTGCTCGTATTGCTTCATCATTGCCAAAGTGCTTCCTAATTAGGCTTAATAGGCCTCTCACCCAAACAGAAGAGAAATATTTCTGCTTACCTACAGAGCAAATCCTACAGAGCAAATCCTACAGAGTCTGGGCTTGAAGAACCGCGTGGTTGCCATACCTCCCAGGTGTTTCAAACACGTTTCTCTGAAGGGGCAAACACGCGATTTACTACCAACAGGAGCCCCCCGAGACGGAAGATGCTACGTGCTTATTTCAAGGAAGTGCTTAAGCCCATGGGTGCCGTCAGTCCAGTGCCTCTGCCCACTGATAATGGATGTTACTTTTACTGGAGACTGAATGTCTCAATTACTCAAGTGCTGCACATCAGAGACGCACCTCAAACTGAACAATTTGAACCCCACGGGCCTAAAGAGATCATAAAAAAGCAGAAGCTGGCGGAACCCCAGTGTCAATAAAGCTCGCAAAAACTGTGTGTCTCTACAGAACCCAGTAGCTGGTTCTGACCGACTCAAGGCCTTGATCCACAGCTTGAAAGACAACAACTGTAGATAAAGACACTTGGACTTGGAAGGTAAACTAAGTTCTCACTTAAGCAACCTCTCTATGCGTAGCAACTTGAACATCAAAAGGAGAGCATCCCGCTAACTAACCATTTGTCAGGAGAGTAGTCACGCCAAAGGAAAACATCCCACCTAGTTGTAAAAGAGACTGTAACACAAGAAGAAAGTCTCAGATGGAAGGAGTTCCCTCACAGACGTTGCTTCTGAGATGAAAGAAGAGACTGCAGTCTCAGGGAACACCAAACCATGAACCCAGCAAAAGCAGCAGGACAACCAATGTACCAGGACACATCTGAAGCAGCACAAAAACAGCAGGGAGCTCCCTGAGCAAAAGGAAGATGTTACACCACTTTTCCCAGTATGCACCATTATCAGTTTCAAATCAAAGGATGTACGGTAAATAAACTGCCTCATGCATGAAGAATCAGGACTTGAAGGGGAAACAAAGATTTTGCTGTATGACTCTCTCAAGGAGAATCACATGTTTTTCAGATGTGGAGATCTCATCAAAGCTTGGGAGGTACAACTCGAAATGCAAAGGTTGGTTTCGAATGAGTTACGTGTGAACAGGGAGTCTGGGCATCAGACTGTCTCTAGCAAAATAGTAAATCACGGTCTCAGCCTCTTTTAGCCAACCAGCCCTCTGCTACAAATTACCCATTTGAAGCATCTACTGGCAATACCTGAATGGCATAATTTTAGGTGACTCATACACACATCAATGGTTACCCACCTATAGCCTGTATCTGTCTTTAAGCAAAACCAAAACAAAACGAGACACAAGGGCTTACTTTGCCCTCTGATATCCTTTACCCAGCACCTGAAGCGAGCCCTGTCATTTCTGAACCGGGCTTAAATCTCCATTATTTACTTCCCACGTGCTCCCTGCCCGTCCACACCATCCAGCCACCTCCCCTGGGCCCCCCCAAGCCAGCCTGCGTGCTGACCTTCCCCTGCCGAGGTCCCGGTGCGTGCTCCAGCCATTTCCTGCCATGAAGGCGGCAATTCTTCCTTTCACATGATCCTCCTAAATCCCTCTTCCTAACAGTTGCAAGTTACTCTTTCTCAGCTGGGACTCTCTTTTCACTTCTCTAGGCACAGAAAAACAATTCTGAGTCACTGCACCTCCAACCCTCTGTTTCCTCTTTTTATGAGAAGTATTTTCCTAAGAGATGCATGAGTCTGGAGAAAAAAAAAAAATTTTTTTTTTTTTTATATTGCTCAAACCCACACATCAACAGATCTACCTATGAAAGGCAGAAGGGCCAGAGAGGAGCTAACATACTTTGTTACCTCCCTCCCCTCTCTTTTTCATGGAAGTTTGCAAAATAAATAACTATCTGTAAGCACTTTGCAGTAGTTGTAATTAGGTTTGGCAAATGAAAAATGAGAATTTGTACAGTATTTTGTATTCCAAGTACATTTGAGACAAGAGTTAAAAAGCACAAGTAACTTGGCAAAGTTTACTCGAAGAAATTACTGTTCCATCAGAAAGAAAAAGCAACGTTGTGAACATCCACCTCTTTTTTTTCTCAACTGTAGTAATTAGGAACTCAACCTCCACACTGATCAAACCCTATGAGACTTATCATGAATAGTTCTGTAACAAGGGTATGCAGAAGCATCCCTTTCCATTCCTGTTTATGCATGGACACACACCATATGCAGTATGAAGCAACTCTTCATCATCACGCCAATATTTTGATTAAGTCCTTGACCTTATGTTCTCTGTTAACTTCCTGAGTTTAGATCACTATCATGTGAAGCTTAGGTTTTACAAATTTTATCCATCTGCATGTATATACTCATTTCCGGATGCAAAATCTAAACAATACATTGCTGGATCAAGGCTGAGCAAGAAACAATATACCTCACCAAGCCAACATGTCCCAGTACCCCTTCAATTCTGTACACGACAGAACACACCACCACAGTGGAGAAGGATGACAGAGGATTAGACTCCATTTCATGCCCCATTGCAAAACACTCAGAATAAAGGTAGCAGTAGTTAACAAGGAAAAAAGAATTTTTAAGGACTGACAACCATTTTGCACTACGTACGGCTGAGTAGTCTCTACTGATGAAACAAGAAATAAAATAGACCTTTCCCCAAAGCTCTCCAAACAATGAACAGGACACATCATCATAAAATAAAACCAGAAAATATGCATCTTCCAATTTTTATTTGTACAGCACACAGCAAGCAAGGTGGGAACTTCCACATACAAGCTGGAACGCTGACAGAGAAATTTGGGTAATTAAGAAGAGACACCACAAATTGCCATTTTCCTCTATAAGGAAAACCTCAGAGAAGTATGGTATGTAAAAACATAGAGAAAAATGTCCAAAGAATTTGCCATGTACGGAGATTCACAACACGCCCTGCCAGCAGGACATCTGCCTTTACTTAGCCCTTTTTCTCCAGTGAAATACAGACAGACAGACCTAAGGAAATGCATCCAGCGGGGGAAAGAGAGGTTTCTATCTGCCACTGTAGCCACACCAGTGCTCTGGTCGTGCAAGGACACGAGTGACTGTGCACCTTCACTGAGGTACCCAGAGCCACCTCTGCCGTCCATGTTTTTCAAGGGATATAAGCAGCCTGCTCTTACTTCCACCATAATCAGTGGCAAATTGCAAGTGACCTCAGGTAAAGCAGGAACACAAACAGCTTCTGCGGTGGAGAACCCTCACTGTTTGCTGTGCTGAAAAAAAAAAAAACAACCACAAATTTAAAC
>JAOXJK010000023.1:53249227-53261617 GCA_025774025.1 Xenus cinereus | reverse complement strand
TGGGGGATATGGTGTAGGGGAGAACTTTGTAGAGTAGGGTAGATGGTTGGACTCAATGATCCCAAGGGTCTCTTCCAGCCTAAATGATTCTGTGATTCCATGAAACAAACTGACCTGAGAGAATCACAATTTACAATACCTACCATCTTCTGTGGTCTTGCAATTCTAATATGTATGCATCTTCAGACATTCGCAAGATGCCATTTTCCCAAGATGTTCAGTGACTATGACATGCTAAAATATTACCCGTTCTTCTCTCAGACAGGTCCCCATCCTTCTAGTTATCACATGGTTCCCCTATTTTAATGATGCCAATGTCCTGCAGTAATAAATCCTAGGGGCATTTTACAGAAAACAGCCACAAGAGCATGTGAGTTTCAGAAAAAGCAGGAACTCTGATCTTACAAGGGTTTTGAAGCCCAGCTACTACCGCAGTATTTGGTTTGTGATACAGCTGCTACTACAGAATTACAAATTAATTGAAATTTATCATGTTAGAATACAGTTTTTCTTGGCATTTTTATCTGTAGTTGTCTAGTTGATAACTCAAGCATCCGCAAAAGACTGTGTTTCAGAAGTGTGTTGTAGTGGAGCTCTGTACGCTTCTGGTAAGAAATGAATCTGGTCAATTTTCTGAGATTTTTGGGACAGGAGCTCTGACCGGGCGCTTAACATTTGGAAGTCTTGGGAAATGGTCGCTGTGGACCTCCAGGGCAGCACTGGGCAGTGGGGCAGGGATCCTGATGCCAATCCCCAGCGCGTGGGACTCTCAGTGCCTGGGATCACGATTGCTCTCACATACGCTCCAGCACGCTCTGGATGGAAAGTCCCTCCACAGAGCAGCTACAAAGCTCCCCGCGGTTGTTCTCCTGCAAATCTCTCCACAGGAGATGGAAACGATGAACACGTACGCGGTGAATCTAGTTTCGCCCAGTCACGGCAGATGCACCGTGTGTTGAGCCCATCCTCCTATCACACCATCAGCTACACGTGGGCGTGCAGTTAATAAGAGTTTCCCACATCTACACACCAGGCAGGATAAACCAACTTGGAGAGCACTCTTGTGTATTCAGGAGCAATGGATTTTCTTCCAGAGGGGTGCTCAGAGCAGGATCCTATCTGCAGGTTAAGGTGGCCATAGAGAAGCTCATCTCCTTTCTTTATCGAGGGTTTAGGGAGATCACCTTCACCAGGCCAAGCAATTTCGCTGTGAAAAGCACAAGCCTAAAATGCAAACCTCTGAGTCATTAAGACAAAAGATAACAATCTTTCTCTCCCAAATTAGTGTGTGTCATCTCACCACAGTGGCACAAAAAAGTGACACAATGGTTTCAATGAAGCATTTACTCATGAAAAATTGAAATATTAATCAAAATATACTGGAAAAAAACAATGTGCACCACCAGAACCAGACTATAACAACTGCTGGCAACCACATAAAAGGCATTTAATCCAAGAAATCTATACCACAAACAACCCCAAGCATTTTTATATCAATTTTAAACTATATGCAAGAGGCTGGGAGAGATCAGGTTGCCTTGGAAAGTGGATCGTGCCCCGCAGTGTAATGGACACCAAACTTCATGGGTTCCTGACAGATGACCTGAGGGAAATGGCTTCCTGCTCAGAGGCCCGGCAATTAATTCTGTGTGCATGAACAAAACACATGAGGTTTCTCAACATCATTAACAACACCCTGCCCAGTATATCAAGTTTAAATCGGAACATCAAAGCTTCAGAGAAATAAATAAACAAGCCATTGTATGCACAGAGGGTGCAAGGGAAGGGAGAAATAAAAATTCCAGCTAGCTCCTACAGGTGACCTGCAAAAGCACTAAAACTCTTAACACAAGCAAATTACAATGCAACACATTATTAGCAGTGATTGTGTCTCCTTTGAGCTCTCTCCCTCCTTCCCCTTGGTGGAGGTGGTCAAATTGAAACATGCAGAGTTTCACATCACAGCCTTTGTTTGGAAGTGCAGCCCTCACTGGTTGATGGGTTGCATCCCATCAAATAACTTATGACAATCCATCTTGGAAGAATTTTATAATTTTATCTCATTGTCCTCGCTACGTTTTTTTGAAAGTCCTTCTAAAGCATCAGTTCTTTTAATTCTCACCTGTTACTAATTTTTCTAAGTAGTTTCCTTAAGAATTATTTAAGTATTATTATTATTTCTGATAGCAGGGCCCCCTGCATCATCTGTATCAGCTGAAGAAGCCGGCAGCTGATGCTGAGGCTTCTAGAAAGCCTCTCGCGTGGGGCAGGATGGGGACCCCAACACCCATCCCATCAGCCGTTCTGCCAAACAGGCTGTCCCTCTATCTCAGACACTCTTAGTATGTACAGGCATAAACTATAAGAGAGCACCAGATCCATCATGTGCATTTGAACATCAGACGGCTTATATTCCTGAAATCCCCAAGTTCCAGCATCCTCTGCCAGTTAGGTAACTACAGAAAATATTCCTGATTTTAAAAGCAATGTAAACAATACAGTGGCTTTAAAAGAGACAGTATTTAGACCAAATACTCTTTGCTGTACAGTCAGAAATCATTATTTATTCTTTCAGAGGCTCAGCTGTCAGCTCCCAGTCTTATTGCCAGCCTTGTGACTAGAGTACCACATCACAGCGGGAGCAGAACACTAATATGCCCAACACGAACCAGATGGAGTTAAGTCTGTTTAATTCTATCAGTGGAAAGCTGTTAGGAACAACGAATTGCTTTATTCTGATAAAAGCCTGAACTCTCCACAGTACAGCCGATCCATCATTCCTCTATATATCAGTACCCTCCTAGATTAAAAAATAAGGAGGGAGAGACACATGTCCAGGAAAATTATTCCAGTAGCCTTAATGCTTTGGGCTAGCACCACGCTTGGTAGACATACAAATACTGCTAAGCTTGGCAGCCTTCAGTTAAAATACAGTAGCTGTGACTTTGCATGACAAATCATATAAGGAAAACAAATTTAAACACAGCGACTATCACAGCCCTTCTGGAAGGATACCTTTTGACTCATAAGGAGAAAGGAAAGGTTTGTATCCTCCCTTCCTGCCCGCAGATGTGCTCCACAAGGGCCTCTCATATCCTGCCCGGTCCCCCTCCCCGCCGTGGAGCACAGCACCGTGTTTCTTAACTGGGAGGCAGCAGCGCTGGCTCTGCCAGATGAGGGGCTCCAGGAGCTGGAGCGTGACCAGCGAGGAGCACGCTTTCCCGGGGACACCACAGCCACGATCCTGCTTCGGTGCACAGCACGCTGCTCCAAACCCACCCGCGGATCAGGACTCCATCTGCGTCCTGCAACGTCAGGCACTGCCTGGACAATTTCCAAAATTTGCTAAGACTCTTGCTTCTTCATGTGACTTACTTCTGCCTTCTCCACCCAAACTCAGCATCCTCTCTTCTCTAGCTGCATGGCAAAGCCAGCTTTGATGCTTTGTTATTTCCTGTCAACAGTTAAATAGTTAGCAATCATTTTCTATTAGTTTTCTGCAGCACTTTTAACAAAAGACTTTATAAACCTTAATTCATTTTTCAGACAGGAGTTCAGCATCCTGTGGGATATCTAGGGGTAGTCTCTACACTGCTGTTCACAGGAGCTTGCTCAACTTCTTATATTCTTTTCATAAGCATCTGCTAGAAAGGATGCATACAAATCCTTTTTTTGTAAATCCACAGAGGCAGAACTATTTAGCTCAATGTCCTTTGGCTGCTCTTATCCCAAATAATTTTAGAACTGGGGAAGTGAAAGAGGAGAAAAAAAACAAGCCTCAGAACTGGGAACAGGACTTTCAGCCTCTTCTTTTTCCAAGTGCGGTGTCCTTTGATTCCTTTGTTGAAACTCTTAGTGAATTACTAATGAAAAGGAATCTGATGATCTCATCCCAAAGCAGATCATAAAACCAGCCAAGAATAAGGTCCAGGTTAGTAATGTGTGAGAGCCGTGTATTTCAGAGATGCTCAGTGCTGACGTAAATATCACACCGAGTTGGCTGTAGTAAGGTGGGAGGAGCACCAAGAGAGATGGCAAAGCTCACACAGTGACTGGTTTTTTTACTAGTCACTTTGTGACCTGCTCAAGTTTTTAAAATAAGTACGGATACACTTCACAGAAGATGTTTATTGCCTCTCCCTTTGAAAGGGAAAATATCTTTCCTAAAAGTATGCTTTCTGGAAAAAAACCAATCAACAGCTTACATTAACATCTTTGCAGAAGCAACCAATTATGAAACACAAACGTAGATCTCAAAAAGAAAAAGTTATCTGCTTGCTATCAATGGACAACAGACAAACAAAAATTTACAGAGCTGCCCCTGGCAAAATATTACAGCAAAGTACATGTGACAGAACCATACCAATGATAGAGACTTCCAAGAAAACAAAAGAGAAAGAGCTGCTTAGCTTTTCTTCCAGAACAGACCCCTTCCACTCAAAAGACACCTCCTCCACACTCCACCTAACACCCACTCCCCAATTCACCGATTAAATAGTGTCTCAAAACATAACAGAACACAAATTATTTCCTCAACTGTTTCTTTAAAAGTTAATACACCACACCTCTGAACAAGCAGCAAAAAGACCCTGCCAAAGCCCAGCTTTCAGTCCCACAAGGATTCGGTACTGAGCTCGGACTTTGCACTGTTTAAGCTCGTTTCCCAAGTCACATAGATATATTATTAATGAAGAGGTATGTGGGCCCACTTAACGCAGAAGCCAACCAAAGAAACCTGCCTGATGATCTCAACTAGCCACAGGTGAAGATAATAGACCAGATGTGACTATTTGATGTTCGCTTGCAGATGGTGTCAGCCTAGGGTCACTTCTCCCTGCTGCAGCCATTTGGGAAGAACACACTGGTTTCAGCCTTGTCTTTCAGATCAGTTTCTTCTGAGATAACTCCTGCTCCATCACCAGAGCTTCTCCTCTCACCTCCAACCCTGGAAACAGCTCTCATCAGTGGGATCTGATGGATGCAGAGCACCCAGTCTTCTCTCATTTTCCAAACAGCCGCAATACCTTTTCCTTTGAATGCTTCCTGCCCGTTCCCTGGAGTACCAGATCAGACCAAAACGCGGGTGTTTTGGTCTGATCTCAGAGCTGTGCCCCTGGGTTAGCTGACCTGTGCGCCAGGCAGCAAGCCCAGACACATACATTAAGAGATAATTCATGGAAAAACAAACAGCAGTTGACTAGCAAGCAGTAGGCAAGCTGTTGTGCTACACCTGGTGTTGCAATTTCTGCTGTAATGATAAGTGTTCAAAACTCACAGATGTCAGGCACCTGAAAATTACACTTGTATTTAAATATAATGGAATTTTTAAAGTAAGACTTCTGGATTGCTTCAGCTTCAATTGCCTGAGTCATCAGGGTGCGCTTAGGTCACATTTTCACACTTTTATTGGAAAATAAAAGCCAGAATTTACATTTTCATTATTAAAAAAAACAGCAGCAAATTGAGATTTTTACATCCCTTGGCTGCAGGTGGTAGGATGTTAAATAAATCATCAAGCTAGTGATGAAATCAGGAGCATTTGCAAGACTGTGACAATGCTGTCAAGATGATAAGTACTCGTTTCAGCTGTGGCTGTAAACACAGGCATGAGCTTGATTCACAGAGCCTGTGCTCTTCTGGAGAAGCTTTACTCTTCACTACCTTGCAAGCTGTGCAATCATTCAAGACTTTCTCTCTCAAATCAGAGTTTCAAATTGCCATGGAAAAATATCTTAAAACCTGCTCTACGCTCACTAACAAGTGTTAACAAGGAAGCGAAGAATCATATCCGGTGTACATTTCATTTTCCCTATATTGTTAATGACACGTTTCACTTCATAAAACATTAAGTAATAGAGAAAGGAGAGAAACATCTCTCTGCAGCCAGGCACACCTGAAGCCCTGGAACGGTGCATTTTACATCCATAAATTCACTCAAGGGGCACGAGACACTTATTACTTCTGTAACACAGCGAGGAGGGGGAGTAATTCCAAAGAGCAGCTGCTTCCAGTTAGGGCAACTCAGCTGGAAAGCAGAGGTGCCTGTCAAACTAATTAAAGCGAGGAGAAGCCCTCTATCTGAAACTCCAGCTTTTAAGCACTGGCCAACCCACTCCCAAAATGTAATTAAAAAAAAAAAAAAAAGCCTGCAAGAAAGACAAGTGAAAACAGGCTTAAGCATTGCTGAAAACATACCTCCAAGCTATTCTCTCAATAAATATTTTGGGAAGTTTGTGAACAGAAGGATTATTGTGACTGCGGTGGTGTGAGCGGGAGGAATTTACCCTCCGCAACTCAACCAACTGCATCGTTGATGATACAACAGCCCTCGAGGGCAATGAGCTAACTGCACTGGCTCCACGTTGATGAATTTTTACAAGGAAGTCATTTTGTGTAAGTAGATGTAGAGTAGGCTGGTATCTCTAGTTCTCAGCAAAATGAATCTTCATTCGCAAGGATTTAATAATTAGGCAATTCTGTTTGAAGATGGCCAAATACACTTCTTCAGTACAATGTGTATCCTGTAGCAACATATGCCTAACAAAAAGTAATTGAGATTTGGGTTTTAGAAAGTTACTAATACACTTGATCCCAGAAGTGCGTCACGTGTTCCTTTTGACTTCTGTGGGAAGATGTGATTTATGAGAATAAATTTAAACAAACAACTGTTGCTTGGCTATATGAAGGGACTGGAAAGGATGCAGTGATTATGTGAAAGCACGAAGGGTGTGTAAACACCAAGGGGAAAGTCAGATTGCTAAAGAAAGCTCAAGAGGGTGTAACTCGGGGCAATGAGATAAATCTATGTGTTTTTAAGCCCTGAAATATTGGCTGCTAAAAACAATGACATTATTTGTGTGTACAAAAGAATTTCTGGTCATTTCAGAAGTCATAGCTATTTGTCATTGAGGACAAAATATGTGAAAGTGGACTAAAAGGAATGAAAGAAATTTGCTATACTGGTGAGGGGAATATAAGAAATAGCAGCAGTAACTCCGTGTCTTGGGGGCAAGCCAGGTGACCTTCTGGAGTCACTTTTTATTATCTGCCATCTCCACCACTGAGGAAGCAGCAGCAGGGGCAGGCGGTCAGCCCACAAGGCTCTGGGCTAGATACAATCAATGACTTAATTTCACATGGCGTGCAGCTACATGAATTATTTTGGGTGTTTTTTAAGGGGTAATTCTAAGGGGTACACTACATGGGCAATTCCCTAAGAATTATGAAAAGCCTATGTGGCCCTTAGGTTCCCCATGATTACACGTGGCATTTAGGGAATACGTAAGCATGAAGTAAGATGCCAGCAAGGAATTGGGTCTCATGTAGATGATTTTCATTACTCACCAACTTTCAGGTTTCTATATAGAAATTGAAAACTCCTGGAGATAAAAATCATTATTATACTTATTGTTTGTTAATAATTACTTATTATATTTGTATATGTAAACTGCATGAGCAGATAGAGCTAAGAAAAGACTGCATTTTGATTTGTCAAAAAGACAAATTCCTGACCTCCTAAAAGCATTCTCTAAACGCCGTGATACCTTTTTATCTCCTACTGCTTTACAGGTAGGATTATACTAACAGACATGGACTTCTCATGCTAGAAGAGAAAGAAATTGTTCTCCTGGGTATTTAAAGCAGTTTTCAGTGTATCAAACATGATTTCAACTTTTGCTTTCTATTGCCTGTACTTGCCCAGCTATTGTTCGTGTTTGTCTGCAACCAGAAAGGAATTCAAAGGACCTAGTAATTCACAGCGCCCCTAAACATGCACAATATTACCCCAATCTCTAACAAGTTCAAATGTATCCAAAGATTTTGGCAAGGCAGAAACAGATCTAAAATGTTTTAGCACCCACTATTTCCCAAAGAAGTGTGTATGCGTGTATATATATATGTATAGGTAACAGAGGTAAAATAGCTGAATTGTTTTTATATGGATGTATGAGAAATGACTGTAACAGGCTCCACATATGATTCCTGCCCGTGTCAAAGGGCTGAACAGTATTAGAGGCTAATTAGTGTGCCTGATGGTTTCAAATAATCTTAACCTGTTCACGTTCATCCAAGAATGCCCAGGCTTGGCTTTGAGATAGAAAGATTTGGGCAGTAATTATGACTGCTGCCTCCATCTCTTTTTCTCACTCCTGCACCACGGTAATTACAAATGAGGACTCCTGAAGAGGAGAGTTCAGGAAGGCGAAGGGAGGGCAAACACAGGGCTGGAAAGATACACGCAGGAGTTATACAACGTTTCTTTTTCCACCTTGTTATCCTGTAAGAGTTTAAAACAGCCAAATGGATTTGTCAAGAATTAATTGTGTCAAATCAATCTAATTTTCTTCCTTGGACGATAATTGGTACTGGATAAGAAGTAGCAGCAGATGGAATACATATTGAATTTAATAGGGTTTCTACCTTATTCAACACAGTCAGCTGATACCATTATAAAGTGGTACACAACTGGTTGAAAAAAACACTTTCAGAGATTAGTTTTCAGTGGTTGGCGGCCAAAGTGAAAGAATATATTGAGCGGGGTTTCACAGAGATCTGTTCTTCAATATTTTAATTAACAACTTGGCTGGGAGAATAGAGAATATGCTCACTAAATTTACAGACGACAGAAAGCTCCGAGAGCTTGAAAATAACTACTGATGATGAATCAAACAAGTCATCTTGTTGTAGAGCAGCAAATCTCATAATAGGACATACTCACTACAGCCAGTAGGATACACAGCCACATGCAAGACGTGCAGCAACCTATATGCTGCTCACCAAGCCCTCAGCTGGGGCACTGGGTTGTGTTTTGATCCCGTGTGCCCTAGACCTCAAGACAGACATGGACTAATGGGAGAAAACATAGAAGACAACTCCATGAATGAAATGTTTACAAGCAGAGACTGAAAGGATAAGGATGCCTTATCTAAGACAAAAGAAGACTGCCAGAGAATAGGATAATAATTTTCAAATATGTAAAAGCTTTGCTTCTCTAAGAAAAATGAACTTCTCTATCTATTGGGGGTAGGGCAAGAATGAACAGGTTTAATTGCGGCAGGGGTGCTGTTGGGTTAAACACTAGAAAAAGCTTTCTAACTGCAAGGTTTGTAAAAGTGGTGGAATTGATTGCCTGGGGTCAGTGTGGTGCCTTCATCACTGTCTAACCTGTTCTTGAGAGCCTCCCAACATCCCATTATTTTTGGTACAACTGATTCTGCTCTGGGGCCTGTTAAATAACCTCTTAAGAGTCTTTCCAGTCTTTTTTTATTCTTTCCTTCCCCTGCCCCCTCCCTCCAGTATTTAAAATGGTTTTGTTCTCTATGTACAGCAACCAGCATTTATTCAAAAGGTTATCTGAATGGCGTTCATGCCAAAAGGCAAACATACAACGCCACAAGTTAGAATTAGAGCTAACAGGTATCAAGGATGCCACAAAGGGCATTGAAATGCCTTGTATGCCAGTGTGACAGAAACAACTATTAACACCTGGAGAACTGGAGAACTTTTACACAGGTTATTTGTAAATTCGGTGATTTTGACAGTGACCTGGAGATCTAACCCAGAGTTTGCTACCACCTGGCCTGCTTTTAATATTAACATTTGCCCAAGATGTTTGAGTGGCTGTGGCAGCATGTAACTGATATGGCTGAGGATGACAGTTGCCAGAGGGACAGGCCGCTGCACAAGGAAGCCAAGAATCTCAAACTCAATACACTTCATAAGAATAATCCTAAAAATTACAGCTGCTCAAGGGCAAGGGGTTTGTTAGTTCATTTAGACTCCAACTGAAATGCATTAAATATTTGTTTGGGTATTCCTACTCCTCTTGGTCATATCCAATGACAATCACTGTAAAATAGAGTGTAGCTATCTTTCCAAAAGTGAAATTATCGCCTGCTTTCTTCAAAGAAGCAACTTCTGGGGAAGCATATGTGTCTATCAGGATTTAAATGCTGGAAGCACACTGCAAATGTGGTTTTCTTGTGTAAACCAAACCTTCCGAGGAGTGTACAACCTTTAGCAGAAGTTACACTCAAAACAGTTACTCTGTGTTTTTCATCTGAGACATGCATATGTGCAAGAACTGAGCATGATGGTGGCATGCCAAGATTAGCAGAAATGGTTGGGACAGATACATTCTTCTCTGAGACCTTCACAGGCACCAGCCTTTTGGAAATCAGACCCTCACTGTGTATGGAATCCCAAAACTGGACATTTACAAAATCCCTCCCTTGGGAGCCCGAGAGGGGGAGGAGGTATGGAGAGACGTGTGCTTTCACACGTCTCCAGAGCCAGCATTTCAAAGACATCTTCATGTATTCTACACGTATTCAATTACTTATGTGATTATGTGATTGCATAGACAGACAACGCTGCTATTTGCATTAAAATATATGCACGCTGTAACATCTGTGGCTGCAGAGATACATAATACAATGTATGGTAGCCAAGTCAACAACAATGACCAACCAGCCAAAATGGCAAATTCAGCAGCAAGAAATCATTTCCCTGGGTTATGAACTCCCAAGAGGCTTCACAGGCAAGTTAGCAAGTTATCGCTCTCACTCTTCACCCAGCAGTAAGTGAGTTAAGCAAGTGGCTGATGAGGAAAAAGTGCTTTCAGAGACTCCACAGCCCACACTTTCCGAGGCAGGATGCACAGAGAGAGTTAGTAAGGTTCTGTCAATTAGATACAAAAGTAAAATGGCATCCCATCTGCTCTATAAATGTCAAAGAGCTTCATGGCACCTGTTTGGGGGGAAAAAAGAATGAGCAAGAGTTTACCACAGGTTTGGATACTTCTGTGAAACAAAGGACTTTTTGTACTAGTGCTTTCCACTGCAGAAGTCCCTTGGAAAAGTTTGGGATATTTTTTGCAGTAGTATTTTATATCAGAGGGTGTAAAAAGAAAAAACATATACATATGCTTTCCACACTAAATGCCTTACCACGAAAGTCAGGGTGAGATTTGTTGTAACTTTGAAGGTGCAATAACTGTAGCCAGAGACTCCACTGGTAGAAAAACACTCCCTCGCCTCAAATACAAATGTTGAAAGAGGAATACAAGTCGGCAACTTACACTTTAAACATCTCATTTCCCTGCCAGAAGGGTCTAATCCTGTTCCTAGTAAATTCTAGGCTTGCGCTTTGCAAAAGGTACAATGCCAATCGTAAATCTCCCACTCACTTCCCCTGGCACAAGAGCGGTTTCTGGAAAGGAGCAGCAAGAAGTTTCCTTTCTCCTTCAGGACCCAGGCGGGAGCGGGGAGAGCCCATCTGCTCTCCCCACCACCCTGAACAGAGACACGGTCGCCCTGAAATCCCAGCGCTCCCTTCCCGCAGCCTCTCGGCATCAGCCGCTTGTGCTTGCTTTAAAATGTCTGAAAACTAATCCAATTTCCACAAAATCCAGAAAATGAACGTTGACAAGGATATAAAGCAATAACCACAGCTTCTGAATAGAGCTTTTTTTTTTCCTTGGTATGACTGTTTTCTGTGTTAAAAACAAACTCAATCTAAAATCATCAGTGCTTGGACTTCATCACAGCTGACAATTACCTTGGCAACTGCAAAAAGGAGATCCCTCTTTTCTAAGCAATTTGCTCTTACTGCCTGAACTGCCACGCTGCCAGACATCCACGATTCAAGATATTATAATTCTTGCAGTAATGATGAGTGACAATGTTACCAAAGTTACAGCTGCCAAAGTCAGAGGAACATATGAAGTAAAATAGGAGATTTTGCCTATAAATAAGGTTCTGGAAAGTCTAGAAATAAATAATGCAGGAATAAATTCAGGACCAGGAAATGACAGGCAGTGGGACCATGATGAAAATTCTCCTGTCAAGTGTTTGCCCAAATAGATTGTTTATGCTGTCCAAGTTTCTGAACATATTTTGCTACTTCTTCAAATATTATTTAGCATTTACTATGTATTTAGTGTTTATTACAGAAGCACCTGGCCACCTCATCTGAAGAACAAGATCTTTCTTATTGTAGTAAACACTTCAATATAGACTAAGGGTGTTCTCATTCCACATCTGAGTCAGAAATAGAGGGTGAAGATGCACAAAGATGAAGTTATTTGCACTGGGAAGCACAGCAAACAAGTAATAGAGCGGAAAAGGAAATCAGGGTCTTCCTGAGTTGCGGTCCAGGGCAGCGCTGACCAGACCACACCGTGCTCCTCGTGCTGTAAATAACCACGCACCGGTCCAGGCTGCCTATCACATGCTCCATGACTCTAAGAAAGCAAAACTATCTTAGGAAATTATCTGTTTTGCTGGACACCTTTTATACATAACAGAAATAAACCTGTTACAAACATTACAGCAACAACCACAGAAAGGTCCATCTTTATCACTTTCCATCAGCCTTCCAACAGCTTAT
>JAOXJK010000023.1:53236511-53249127 GCA_025774025.1 Xenus cinereus | reverse complement strand
ATGCTCCATGACTCTAAGAAAGCAAAACTATCTTAGGAAATGATCTGTTTTGCTGGACACCTTTTATACATAACAGAAATAAACCTGTTACAAACATTACAGCAACAACCACAGAAAGTACACAGCTGTAAGCAGACACTCTTGTAACCGGGAAGGGGAAATGCTCTGTAGTAGCTCAATGGTTGCACATGCAGAATATGCCATCAAATGACAGTATGTACTAATGGAAACCACAGCTAATGCGTAGGAGCCGTTGCAAGCAAAAAGTATGTGGGATAATTAGTTATTCTGGGGCAGTTTAGTAGTCGGTTCAACGTGGCAAAGTCCTCACAGTCAGGTGACCAAGTAGCATACAGGCCCTCAAATACAGGTAATCTGCACTAAACTGCATGGTCTTTGAAGGAAGGAGAAAGAAGCAATAAAGAGGAGGAGGTGGCTGTGATGTTTTCCAGGACACGAAAAACTGTCTTTTAAGATATCTAAGCCCTTAGGTATGCAGGATTTTTCTCCCAAGTTTTTTTTTTTTAAAAAAACTATTTAGAAGTTTGTTTCCCTTTGTTAGGGTCTTGAGCCTCTTCCCTTGCCTGTTTGCCCTTCAATTTACCAGGAGCCCAGGCACCCCCAGTCCAAGTGGGAAGTGCTCCTGCTCCTCTCCAGGTGTTTGGACAGCTTAGTGACCTCCCTCCATCCACAGTTCTGACCTCTCTCAGGAAGGGCAAAAAGGTTCTCTTAGTTAAAAAACGGAGCAGGAAACGCACAGAAACAAAACCATGGATTTCTAGGGAAAGTGGGATAAATTTATATAACAATTGGGGTACAGGAGGTGGTGCAGGTTCCTAAGCATCACCTTAGACCCTACCAAACGAGTGTAAAAGAGCAGGCAGAGGAGAGGGGCAGCCCTGGACGTGTGTGCTTGCATGCACACACACACGTTGGGGCTGGATGCAGAGGCTGTGCAGAGGATGCTGCCAAGAGCGCTTTGCCTTCTTTGATCAGGGGATAATGGCTCCACGACAGATTCCCTGCTATTCTGCTCTTATCCATCTAGCGAAGAAAGACAGAAAGCAACAAAGTGAACTAAATTCTCCCTTCTCAAACAAAACAATGCAGGCAATGCTCAAAACCCAGGGAAGTGATAGAACGGAGGGGAAAAAAAAAAAAGAGCACAAGCTCCAAAGAGGGAAGAGGGGAAAAGAGATACTGGGGTTCACGGTAAGGTCACAAGAGGGAGAGGAACAAATAGCAGCCCACTCTGCCGAATGTATTAAAAGCCTGTGTGCTAATAAAAGAGCTATGAGGAATAAAACGAGAGAAACTGGAAGTCTTAATGCATAATAAAATATGGGATGTAACTGGCATAACAGAAACTTGCTGAGAATTCACACAACTGAAATATTAATATAGAAAAGGTACAGGTTGTTTGGGAATGATAGGCAAGGGAGAGGCCTGCATTTGTTTTTCAAAGGTAACCTACGCTCGTCCCAAACTCTGGAAAGACAGAGCAGAAAGCCCTGTTGAGGCTTTCGGGGCCTCTCTGTTGAGAGTTTCGGGGCATTAATAAGAGGGAAAAATAACAAAAAGTCTGGCACTGTTGAAGACCTACTACAGATGAGTAAATCAGGTTTAAAGCAGGGTGAATAAGAATTATTTCTGAATGGTATCACACAAAGCAGAACCTGCTGGTAAGCACCAAAGACCTAACTATCCAAATGCTGCTGAGACACAAAACCAGGCCAATAAGCATGTACTTGGTATGTAGGTGGTCACTGCAAATGTAGCCTGGGTGTGAAACAGGGAGAGAAACTGAGCCCTGCCCACCCCCAGAGAGGTCACCTGAGTGGCCTGGGTCCCCAACGGCCCCTCGCAGGGCTGTCCCATGCCACCACCCTGCCCCACGCCACCTCTACCCTCCAGTTGCCTCAGCCATGGACACCAAAATCTTCCTGGCACAGGTCTGGCAAGGCCAATAGCATAGATCCAGGCACAACAATACAGGTGGTTAATGTTGCAGGAGATAGAAAATGTCAAGTCGATGCTCATCTTTATGGGCTGAAAGTAGGTTTCACATGGGCTCCACTGGCATTTCTGTCTGGCATAAATTTACAGGAAAAAATGCTTGGGAATCACACACGCTATTTGTAAGCATGCAAAGATTTCAAGGTCACATGTCTTTGTGAGAAACAATTCAAATTATTGTCAAATAAAGCTAACTTTTGTTCAATAGTACAACGATATACCTTACAGATAAGAGGAAGTAGGTGAGGTCTGTCTTCATTTTCATACAGTTCCCAATGCTGCTTCACATGGCATATTCATGAGGAGAATGGTCTACATGCAATTGTCAGTGCATGTCAGGTAAGCAGTATCAAAGAATATTTATCAGTGGTTCCTCATCAAATCGGAAAGATGCATCAAGACATTTTGACACTATTCAATATTTTTACAGCGTACTTGTTTGGGGGCTGTTTGCATTTTGAGAGTTGTCTCCGAGACGTCGACTTTGAGGCTCTTCCAGGGGCTCTCCAGATCACGATGCTCATCAGTTACCTGCAAGAAGTGCCTGAGGCTGCAGGGGCCAACAGAAAGAGTAAGAGAGGACCGTGTCGCAGGCTAGCCTCCTTTGCGGATGATGTAGCCTGATTTCTGAGTTTTCAGATTGCACAAGGCTAGAAGGAGCTGCAGGCATATCAGAGGGCATGATTAGACACACAGATGGATATGGAAATTGGAGAAATGGGCTAAGACAAACAGGAGGCAGAACACAAAAAGGACATATTGTTGCAAAACACTTCACTTGGGAAGAAATAAGTTAGGAGGATGAGCAGGAGATGGGAGACAGCTGCCCCTGCGGCAGTTCTCACAAAAGGATTTGCAGGCTGAACATGAGTCAACTTCTTTCTTGCTGTCACAGGAAAGCAACCATTATATAAAGATTTACTAACAGACGGCACGTAAAATAAATCTTTTGCTCTCCTCAGCATCGCAAACCCTCCATCAGCTGGGCTACGAGACTCACTGCTGACACTGCACTTCAAAACCGATCTGAATCAATTAAGAAGAGTCCAGAGGAGAACACCTTAAATAACCTAGCGGCCTAGTTATTAGGTCTACAAAACATGTCCTTTAACAAAAATCCAACTGCCTGGGAGTTAGTGCTAGCTCAGTTGGAAGATCTTCAGCCTAAGAATTTATGACAGCTGGCATTTCCTTGCCCCTCTACAAACACATGAAGTTATGTGGACACAAAATATTCTTTTTTCTAATGGAAATGATTAGAAGAAGAAAGCAGGGATTTTACAGTGCATGAAAACACAATGTCAGCATATTTCAAATACTGAAATAAAGCCACCCGGCATAAAAAGACACCAAAAATGTATTGGGCAGAATGGCTTAAAGAAGAATTCTCATTAATCAGAAAGCCTAACCTAAGCTTGAACAACTAAGATCAAGGATACTGTATATGTACAACAGACTATAAGAGGAAGAAAACGGAAAGTATTAAAAAAAGATGTTCTTCATATTTTATGAAAAAAAGAATAAACCCCAGTTTCTCTAATTTTTTATTATTTTCTCTTAGAATAAACAATCTACACTTATAATCCTCACTCTATAGTGATATCTTCATACAGTGTTCAAGTGATATCTTTTAAATTAATTTAAACCAAATGTATAGTGCCATTACAGTGTATTTCCTTTTTATTTACTTTGTCTGCTTTCAGAGAAATATACATTTAGCTTCAGTCCCTTTAGGGCGAAGCGGTTCCCACTGATACAGCAAGGGATGCAAATAGCCAAGTCTTCACCAACCAGAATGACTCAAGTCCTATTTTTTCAACATCGTTTTCCCTAATGAGTCTTCTGAAAGTATATGGACTCTGAAAATATATTTTCAGTACTTCTTGATGGGGATGCATTCTTTATTTATCACCACTGAAGGAACTGTGGAACTGAACAGTCCAGATTTTTTCTTCTTTTATTTTAAATTCTTATGTAGTAGTATAATACAACAACATGTGAGATGATTGCACTTGGGGAAACCTGCTTATTTAGTTGGAGCAAGAGTCTCTGCTGGAACTTTCAAAAGAACTCGGTTCACTTCTACACATAATTCTAGGAATTAAGAATTTTAAGTTTGATTTTATACCATCTATTATAAAGTGTATATACTGTAAAGTACTATATACTATAAAGCATACTTTATACTTTTAAAATTTTTAGAATTCATTTTGCTGAAGCGTAGTCTGCAATTTTTTTGGAAACGAGGCATATAATTGAACAGCTCCTGAGTTAATTTACAACTCGCTTATTTAAAAGGCATTGACACCTAAAAGTGACAACTCATTTTAGTGCCAACAAAGAACCACATTTTTGCAGGCTTTCACACACAGAAAATTTGTAAGTCATGTAAAATTTCCAACTGAAAACTAAACATTTTCTGATTTTATTTTCCTAAAGGCCTTTGATTTGACACCTAATTTAATTCCCAGAGGGTGAGAAGGGAATATTCTGCCTTATTGTGCTCTGGGATCTTAAAGCTCAGCATGTTGCTAACATCCGTGCATCATTGGAAACAGGCCTTGCATGCCCCCAGGCACTTTTTTTTTTTCACATCTTGACTGCATTTTCTCAACTGAATTACCCCCACCCATTTGGCAGACAAAAGGCTCAGAGGTACGCTCTGATTCAAAGGCTTTACTTTGTAAGGGAAAGTCACTCTTAATTGAGATTTCATTTCTTGTGCCATCCCTGGGAAGAACTAACAGCTCCAGTCACCCAATGAATCACTGAGATTTTACGTTCTCCTCTACGGCTGCCCGGAGCAGAACATTATATCTAGATCAAATGAATACATAGGAGCAACATTCAGTTTCTGTTGGCTCATACCCAATGTGAATAGGTGAGTAATTAGAAAATGCAGCAAGTGAGAAGCAATCTGAATTCAAGCTAAGTTCGAGAAGTGAATTTTCACTAATATTTAAAGCAGAGAGAGAGAGAAATACACTCCCCCCTCCCCCTGACTACCCTTTATCCACATCCTGCTGCTCCTCAACTGTATTTATTGGTCTCTTCCCTTTCAACTTAAACATTCCTTACCTTCATACTTATCCACAAATTTCATTTAAAGGGAGAAATTAAAAGTATAAACCAACACTAAAATCTTACCTGTGCTTATAAATAACAGCCTATATTTATTTCTTACCTTTCTGTGCTAGGAAGAGAGCAAACAGCAGAACTGTTCAGAAATAGTGATATCAGAAGTGATGCTTCTATTTATCAGGGTGAAACCAGTTTGAAAGTAACTACTTAGTTTCAATCAAATATGCAATGCCAGTAACGATTACATTCAGCCATAATTAACCATATGATAGCTTTGTAAAAGACACCACTGTTGAATGTAGTTTGGAAATACAGGTAAATAGCTATAGAAATATATGAGAATGGAGGAATCTAAATGACTTACCATCTGACACCGACACCAATGAATAGCAACTGTCTCAATAGGGATTATTAAATTAATTCTTCTCTGTAGCCTAGACTATTCTCCAAAGCGTCCGTGCCACTCACTTCTCCACTAGCTTCAAGACCCAGCAAGAGGAAAAACCCATCAGCCATCAAAACGACACTTCATGCTCCGGATGAAAAGCATCAGCAAGCTTTCCTGATGCCGAAGCAAGCTTTCCATTGCTGAAGAAGAGCCATGCCTCCTAAAAACGCTGGGCAACCGCTCCCTAAGACACAAAAAAGTATACTGACAAGGTAGACACAAAAGCTCAGAGGAGCCGAGCCAAAGGCCTTGCTGGCTCTCCGGCACTCACACAAAGGCAGAGCTGCCCAGCTGCAGTTATCCAGCTTCCTTTGACAAACACCTTTTTCCCCTTTGTGCTAGACGTGTGTCATTTCCACCCCTGCGCGCCGGCCACCCGCTAACGCCGACTGCCCGAGGACCGGCGTGGAGGGGCTGTGCCCGGAACGCAAGGGCTCTCTGGCATGGGAGGGGGGACAGCCAGCCCCGCTCCCCGGGAGCATCCCCGGCATCATCCCCCCGGCATCATCCCCCCGGCATCATCCCCCCGGGGGTCCTCCTTGCATGCAGGTCTCAGCCCCGGTGCCCGGCCCAGGCCGGTCCCTTGGCAGCTTCCCCACCAGCCTGGACCAACCCGAGTCCTGCCAGTTATGAAAACTGCTGATAAGCGTTGTACCGCCAATTTGTCGTGGCCCTCTGAATCTTATCTAGGACTAAATACAGCAAAACTGCGCAAACGAAAGCGGGCTTGGAGCACAGAAAGCAAGAAAACGTGTTGAAAATTGTGACTGGTTCCTATGTATGCACACACACACACAAATTTCTCTTGGACGTATGCATGCACACATTCAGGGAAGATTTTAAAGGTTAGGCCTTTAGAAAGGTCCCTGCATATAATTTTCAAAAGTAGCTTTCTAGTTCTATTTGGAAGCAAATTAAAAAATGAAATACTCTATCAAAGACATATATCGCTACGAGTTCAAAAGGGGTAAAATGATTCTGAGACGGAGTGCCATAAATCAAGTCCCTCCATGCTGTTTTAAGTCACTGATGTTCTCAGACTTTCCCTTTTCAGGTTAAAAATATCTTCATTTCTTTCTGATATGAGCATCGCTCATTTTTGGAGGGCTGGAAGAGCGGAACCGAAATTTCTACAGATGATGGTGATGGCGATTGTGGTGATTTTACACGATTTCCCCACACTCCGTTACTTTCATCAGCTCACTGAGCAGCTCGACGATTCCTGTGTTCGCAAAGCAAAGCAGCGCTCTGGCAGCGGCAGCAGCAGCTCTTTGCAGTCACTGCAGGTGACATTTCCATCTGCAGCTGTTAAATCAGGCAGTTCCTGGAGGGTCTGGTTCTCCTACGCTTCCAGGAGGAGAAACAGGGCCTGACCTCAGTATTACGGGGACAAACAGTGTGGGCTAGAGCTGCACACCATCCCGACCCACCCACCGTCCCTGCTGCTGTGCAAAGAGGAACAAGGGCTGAGATTAAGCGAGATCCAGATAACAACCAACCACCAGATAACAACCAACCACTGTCCTCAGGCTCCAGGACGGGGTTTTACATCCACATTTACACCCGGTGACAGTAGTCTTGGGTCTGAAGTGAACCGGAGCAGCCTTAGCCCATCTGAGCTCACCACCAAGGGGGGTGAGAGGCAGAAGAGCAGAGGGCAAGGGCAGCGGGTGGGCTGGAGGGGGTCAGGAGGGTTGGGGGCTGTGCCCCAAGGCTGGAGAACCCTGGCAGCAACAACACGGGAAGGAAGCAGGAAACATGCTGTTGCCTATCCTCAGGATTTCATTTCAAGTCTTGAGAATCTCCTGTTTTCATTAAAAGAAAAGGAAAGAAAACCCCCTGTTTACTCCTTCTGGTATCAGAGAAAAAGATTAAAGTGAGAAAACTTTAAATGCTTCCTTACGCCTCCACAGGGTTTAAAATTCAGAAAGTAAATAGAAAGACTTTACCGGTCTATTTTTAATCTCATGATTCAGTCTGATTCAGGATTTCAAATGTTTGTATATGGCCACAGAGGGAATAAATCCTTCCTAACAAGACTTCCACATTCTTAATGTGTGTGCGTGTGTGTGAATTTTACATATATCCAATGACAAATGCCCAATTAGACGTATGCACACATTCAAAAACATGGCACAACTACCCCACACGAAGAAATCAAAAGCAGAAAAAGGAAGAAAAGAACAGTATAAACTACAGGATTCATAAGACAGTGTCTCTCAGACAGAAGTTTTTGTTTTCAAGTTGATCAATCTTCCCATTGAAAGCAGGGCTTTACAACCTCTGCTGAACAGCCGCAGTGCCAAAAAGAAGGCTTAAGATTTGAAATTTAAAGTATGAGCAGGAAGTAAGCCGGTGAATTACCTTTGGCTGTTTCCCCCACCTTGCACCCATTGAAAATAACAGATGCACAATATATTTCCTGAGGAAATTTTATTGCTGTCAATCCTGTGCAGTGCACTGCCTAGGACAGTCCCGCTGCGTATGCTGCCTCCACTATGTGTTGGACAGTAAAGGTGTGGGGAGAAAGGGCCTGAACTTCTCCCAGGGCCACACAGGATGTTCCTGCAGCTGACCGTAGTGTCCCTGTGCCAACAATTCTGCGTGTACCCTATGTTGTCCCAGTGTGGGCTTCTCTAATCCCTCTGTGCCATCCATGCCCCTGTGTCCCACGTACCTGGGTCCTTCAAGTAAGCATGGACACTAACCCATGTGTAAACTCTTTCCCTCCATTGTGCATCCATCCCTTGATCCTCACTGGATGCCACAGCCTGATTTGGATATAACATTCCTGTCTCCTCACCTTCCCTCTCTATATCTCCTATGCCCTCCTGTAATAGGACCTCCATCTCTTCCCATTTACCTCTCTTGCTGGATGCCGGCCAACTCTCTTTTCTTTTTTTCCATGTCTCTCAGCCAAATATTTTTTAATGCATCTGACTCGCCTACCGGAGTTCCTCATGCCTCCTCTTCCCCTCACGCACCCTGTCCTCCTCTCTGCTTGTCCTCTCCAATTTCCCACCTCCTGCTGCAAAAGAACAATCCTCCTGGGTGTCCAGGGACTGGCTTCTCAAACTGTACCAGGAGAGTAAGTGGGGAAGCTGGTTTGCTGGTCACCATTAATGCATATGACTGTCAGCCACTTATTTATTTATCTGTCAATAAAGTTATTGTTATCTATTATCTGTCAATCATGGTGAGATGTTCTGTGGTTTCCTTTAATTCCTCTACTGTCAGTTTGCTTGCTTCAGGCCAACCCCCCCAATTATTTATGTTTAAGACCATGAACTGAGGTGGTCACGCGATGTTTATGCATTTGAACATAAATTTATGCATTGTTTATGCATTTAAACATAAACACATTAAATGTTAAATGCTTTTTAAAGTTGTGTTTAAACAGTCCTGCAACGTTTAAATACTGCAGATGTGTAAAGAGAAATAGCATCTAGTTGAATGAAAGATCTTCCAGACAGCCCAGTTAAAATGAGTTTTATGCACAGTCCTCGAAGTGGAATAAGGATTTACTCCATGTCCCTCCCTGAAAAATCACAAGTACAGAAATTAAAACAAAAATGGCATGGAACAACTCAAGAAATTTTGTCTCTAACACACACAATCAGTAGTAACTTTAACAATTTTTAAACATACAGTTATTTTCTACCTAATGTTCTTGATGTGTTTTTGCCAGGAGTGGGCTCAGGATGGCTGATCTGACCGTGATAACAGCGTAGCTCATTTCAGCGATGACAGCTTTATTGCCTGTCCCTTGCTATGGGTGCCCAGACTGGAAAACAGAGCCTTCCTCAGCTCTCCCACAGGCAGGGCTTCCTCCCAGCTGTACCTCCCCCAGCCAGAGGAGCACCCCAGAAGTTGTCCTCGGCCAGGTGAGGAAGTTACCACACAGACCATACGGACTCATCACCCCTTGGCAGGGAGTCACTGCATTTTTTGGGAGTGTGGGAATCCAAATTCTCTTGATGTAGGTGGGAAATGTCTCCAGCTTTGATGCTTCAGCAAGCTCAAGGGCTGTTTGTCAGGGAAAGGCAGCCAGCCTCTGCTGCAGTAAGGAAAAAAAAAAAGGTTGTTTCCCAGAATCCATGCTGGCTTTTCTGTGTCCATCAGACAGTAATGGACTTCCAGTCCAAATGACTGGAAAGGACTCAAAATTTATATAATACAAACTTTTTGAAGCCTCACAGAGTGCGAGCCTTGCAACAAACTGCTTTCCTAAAGCCCTGACAGCTTCGTGTACCTTTCCAGTTGCCCTCTGGCAGCTGGCTCCCTCCAGGTTCCCTGCCTGGCAGGGGTGGCCGGGGCAGAACCCTGCCTGGCCACCCACTGCAGACGGGGCTCACCTCTTGGCATGCCCAGGCGCAGAGGCTGGGCACACAGTGCATCCCAGCTGCATCCCACCGGAGCATCCTGCAGCCTAAATCCCGCCCAGGGCTGAGACGAAGAGGGCAGTAAATACACGTACGTGTGCTACTCTGTACGACTGTGTGAGTCCCGTTGCTCAGCTAAGAAAACCTCTTGTTGTCTGTGCGTTGGATGATCAATGAACCGGTCTGGGTAAGTGATTGCTTATTGCCTCTCGGTTATTAGTCTGCCCTCCGCGTAAAAGTTCTAGGCAAATCGATCACGCCAGCACGTAAAACTTTAGGGCTCGACTGCTTTAAAAATACAGCTGGGCTAAGGGACCTGGTTACAAAATGGTTCCAATTTGTAGCGTCGACAGGACCGTAATAGTATCCTATAGGCAAGCACAAGCCCTAGGCTGTCTCATTTGTATTATTCCTTGTTCTGCTTTCTCTTTCTTTTTAAATAAGGAACAATACAAAGAATGAGAACTCAAAACCCAAGTCATGCTGTCAGGAAGAATAATGGATCTATTCTGTAGAAAAATGCCTGTATTGTTGGTTTGTTTACTTCAGCTGTTTCATGGCCATGCTGCTATGAGAGCTCTGGAGACAAAGCCCCAGCTCTGAGCCTGCTCTGGGTGCTGGGCAGGGAGATCTTCCCCCTCTGCTGCTTTTACCCGGGTGGCAAGAGAAGTCGGTGTCGGAGCAGCACACTCCTCCACCCACCCCCACGAGCAATGCTGAGGACGGGAGCTGTGAGATAAATCGGAGACATCCAGGCTTCCCATTAAATCCAGCCCTTCTGCGAAGATCCAATCTCTCAGTGGCACGCGGGGATTTATAGGCAAAGAGCCTATTAAGCATGCAAGGGAGTTAGGCATGGCCAGCACAGCCCTGCACATCTGTGAGGAGGCTTAAACCTCAGTGTCTGTCACTGGAAGGGCGTCTCCAAACACTCTACTTTGCTCCGTGTCACCCCAGTAGTGACTAATACGCTGTTGGAACGTCTCTATTAGATTGATGACAAGGAGGGGGTTTTAGAGAGTCCCAATTCAAATAAATAACTCAACAAAAATAGTCCATTCCCATACAGCTATAGCAACCACAATCTGCTAGGAACTTTCTAAACAAAATAGAGAGTTACAGGCCTACAAGAAATCTAAACAAGGATCTAAATAAGAAAACAAAGACAACGGGCAAAGGAAGGAGTAGATTGCACAAACTACAAAGAAGGAATCAGCACAGTGGACTGCATGCATGTTAATAGCTGTATATTTTTGTTTTTGTGGGTTCTGATCTCTTCTAAAATCTATTTTTAAGCAGTTTTTCAGTTTCTGGAATGATGATTAAAAAAAAAGTTCCAGTCATGGGTTACAAAACTACAAGAAGAATAATTACATCTGACTGGCAAGTTAAATCCCAGAAAGGGGAAAATGATTTCCCAATCTCAGAACAGCCTATGGAAGAAACAATCCTGCTAGTTTATTCTGACAATTTGTAAAGAAGACATTCTCATTCTAGTTAAGCAATCTGAGCTTCTTAAAGAAATAGTGTCACAGCAGGCCTTTTTGACTACAATAGGAATAGGCGCATTTTCATAATCAGTTTCTTTAATTGCCAAGAAAAAGTCAAAAAGTCTAAATCCCCCCCACCCCCATCCCTTCCTGGCCCCCAGTGCTGATGAATTAGCTGTGCTGCTGCCACGTTCGTGGAACAACACGTCAATAGCGAGGATGGAGATGCTCTCTCTGCTACACACAGCGTAACACAGCGGAGCTGTAAACAAGGCAGGGACCCGTAACAGAAACACCAAACATTTTGATGGTAAATTCGATTTAGTTGAACCAACTTCATGCAATGTTATTTTAATTCAGTGTTACAAAAAATACGCCCTCGTGTGAAGTATTTTCAAACGCCTGTGACAATGTTAGTGTGAAAATTTCTTTAACTCATCCAGTTCATTCCTTGACGATGTTTCCTGCCAAGCTACATTCACCACAAATGCCGTCTGGTAAATAGCAGCTGCAAAGGAAGGACGAGGATGCCAGGGGACACTTCAGTAAACACTCCTTCTCAGTAGCTCACTATATCCTGGGCCAAGCAAGCTAATACACATTCACAGCCGTGCTCACAGATCCTCAAACACAGTAGGACTTTGCTTTCGTAACTCCCCCCTCACCGAAAGGTGAGGCTAGGAAATAAGGATTAAGGGCATGCCCGTACTTAGCGCTGCCTGTGTGTGAAGGGACTCAGCCAGGTGCGGCCCTTTGGGCCACCAGCCCGCCCGTACGGTACGTTTGCCCAGAAGGTGTTCGCTTTCTGTGCCTGGCTGTGCTTGTGCTCCTGGTACATTCTTGTGGCGGCACGTTGCACGCTGGCCGCACACCCGATGTGGCGACATCTTCCCCCACGCGCTGCCAGCCAGCAGGGAGGAATCGGGGGTGAAGGCTGTGATGGGCCACGGCCAGGCTGGCTCAGCACATGCCCCCTCGCAGGGCCATAACGGCACCTACGAACTCAGCACCTCAAGTACTGTGTCCAGTTTTGGGCTCCTTACCACAAAAAAAGACATTGAGGTGCTGGAGCAGGTCCAGAGAAGGGCAACGAAGCTGGTGAGGGGTCTGGAGAATAAGTCTTATGAGGAGAGGCTGAGGGAGCTGGGGTTGTTCAGTCTGGGGAAGAGGAGACTGAGGGGAGACCTTATCGCTCTCTA
>JAOXJK010000023.1:53211984-53235482 GCA_025774025.1 Xenus cinereus | reverse complement strand
GTCCTGTCACTACACTTCCTGACAAAGAGTCCCTCTCCGGCTCTCCTGTAGGCTCCCTTCAGATACTGGAAGGCTGCTATAAGGTCCCCCCGGAGCCTTCTCTTCTCCAGGCTGAACAACTCCAGCTCTCTCAGCCTGTCTTCATAGGAGAGGGACTCCATCCCTCTGATCATCTTCGTGGCCCTCCGCTGGACCTGTTCCAACAGGTCCACGTCCTTTCTATGTTGAGGACTCCAGAGCTGGACACAGTACTCTACTTGGGGTCTCACTTATCCAGGAGCCAGCCCAGGGGATGTTAGCGAGCGTGCAGTGCTGGCCAGGAGCTCATCCCTCCCACATCACTACTGACTTTACGCTGCTGAAACCTCCCCTTGTCTCCTCCCTGGTATCTTCAGTTATACAATTGTTTCCCAAGGTGGCAGCAGGCAGTGAGCAGGGTAGGAAAATCATGGAGACTGCAAGAAGAGACAGAAAAGGTAAAGAGAAATGGCATCATCAGAAAGTTGGATGACAGCTCCTGTCACACAAAAGGAGGCAGGTTGGAGTGAGCGGAGGGCCTGGTCCCTAACGGAAGCAGTGGAATGAATAAAAATAAATAAATAAATAGACAGAATGTAAAAAATTAAAATTTTGTTGCCGCCTCTCCTCTTCTTCTCCCATCCCTCCTTTCTTCCCCCAGAAAAAATGAAGTGGAGAGAAGCAGACACATCAGCAACACCTCCAGAAGCTCACAGGGAAGAGAACACACCTACGCCCCTCGTCCCCACGTGGCTGTAACCAAGTGAACTCCACAGGGGGCAGGACACATGGCAAAAATTGACTATTCCAACTTGATGGACCTTTGCCCCAGAAAACCCTGGTACATTAAAGCTAACGCTGAGTGAACATCACCGGCCTCACCTTCTCAGCAACATTCTTGGACAATAAATGGAATGTGTCAGAGGAGACCCTGTGGTTGCTGGTACAGCACCAGTATCTGTACGGCCTGAGGTACCCCGGTCATCCGTATTGCACTCCAGTGATTAAACAACCTAAACTCATATACAAAAGAAGCCGATGCTCCATGGCTCAGAAGCTTTTTAGCAGTGATAGCCATAGTCATCGCTGGCACTGTTTGTATAGTACGTTGTGACAAAGATTTTTAAAAGCAATTGAGAAAAAATAGCTAATTAACACAAAAGCCCTGTAAATAAGAGCAAGCTTTCCCACGTATAGCAAAGCAAGACTCTCACTGATAGGTACTGGGGGAAAGGAGAGTGAAAAACATGGTGATATCATCACATAAAATAAAATTACTTTTACGCTGCAAAACTTTTGAGATTTTTTTCTCTCTGTCTAGCTACCTCTCATAAGCATTACTTAGATGGCTGAACCCACTAAGGACTCCCATTTCTAGCCATGTCACCTTCTCCAATAGTTTACTAACATTTATTACCTAAAATATAGAAGTCCAAACAGTTCAAAACAAAGAAAACACAGGTCAGGAGAGCTGAAAAAAAATGAGAGTGTGGGAGGAAAACAGTCCTCTGAGAAGCTGCTTCGGCACTAGACAAATAAAACCCCCTCTCTCTGGATACAAAGACATAAGTCTTATTTATGTGAATGGGAAACATGCTCACGCTCTGAGGGGAAAATAACTACCATAGATCAGCAGAACGACTGCACTGGAGATAGCTAAAACCAGACTACATGTGCAATGAATGTGAAAACCATTTTAGCCATCTGGGCTATATAATTTTTCACAGATGCTTTCCGAGCAACCTTGTTGCCTCTCTTTTCCCTGACATTTCTCCAACGTTTGCAAATTGCTTTCTGTGACCTGTAGGACGGTACTCCATAAAAACTTAGTCTGTTCCTTTTTGCCACCATCCTAAGTGTTCAAACGGACCTCTGTAGCTAGTTTTCCTTCCAGAAGGATTGTGCAGAACGCCCTGTTCAGTTGGATACAGCCACCTGGCAGGTATTCAGTCCAGTAATACGCCCACAGAACAGTAAAGTACAACCACCTTCACAGACAGCTTCAAAAACCTCACATTACAAACAGTTTAACTCACTGTGTGAAAAGCTTTTTCTTGGGTACCTAAAAAATACACACTCCCCCCCCCGAATCATTAAGATATAGAGAGGCTGCTTGCAGTTGCTACAGCTACCGAAATTAACCATCTTCCCTCCCATAAAAGAGGACCACCATGAAAACAAAACAAGAAACTCTTCTTAATTTTCATTCAGCTGCCTTGGAACAGTTTTGCAAGTCTGAGGCATTAAAAAAAATAGAACTGCATGCTAGACTTCATGAACTACTGGTGGTTAGAGTTTGTTAGCTGGATTTTAACCAACTGGATTTAGCTGGGAAGATTCTATAATTATTTTTTTTTATTCCTTTTGTAGCTCCTGTGCAGAATATCAGGTTGTTGTCACACGATGTGGTAACTCTGGTTCTAGGGCACCTAGTACCAAATAAAATAAAATGTAGCCACTTGACATAAAACACTGAATGTGCCCAGACCTACATTTCTGGTTCTAATTTGTTTTAAAGTATCTCAGAAGGATAACTTTTGTTCTGGCAGACGTTCCTCTTGACTAGGAACTGTCTGTCCTCTGAATCCAGCATAAACAGAAGTCTGAAACACATGCTGTTTTGCAGGCTTGGGCTAATAATTGAGTAACCATGTGCCCAAGTCTGATTCGGGACACATCTATGTTGCCAGTTGATCTGGATCTGGTGTTGCACAGACCTGATCTTAACGGCAAGGTAAGCAGGATGGACGCCTGTGGGACCACAGCGTCAGCACCACCCATTCCGACAGTCAGTTTTATTTACACCTGGAGGTGGCTTTTTTAGAGGCACGAAGCTCCTTCTGGATGGTATCCAACAACATAACGTTGAACTGCCAACAACCAGCGTGGTTCACAGCAATGGCACACTGAGAACAGCCCGCACGAAATAAACAGATCAGGGCGAATACGAATATTTGTATGCAATGGCTTCCCGATTTTGTAGAGGTTCCTCCTGCACACACAGAAAGCAGCTGGCAATCTAGACCTGTGCTTTTGCACTTCATGCAGCTGGGACTGTGGTTCTTGGAGCATTTCTCTGATGGCAAGGAATGTTTAAACAGCCCTGGCTCCCCTTCTTCTTTGGACACGGGTGCCCACCCCACTCCTCTCCCTGTGCTCTGCCAAAGCCAACTATTTATGCAGCTGTGTGGTGAAATGCATCAAGGAGCTGATCCGGGCGGGGAGAAAAGAAACCTGAAATAAAAATCTAGGCTATTTTTCCAGCCAGATCACTTCTGTGATCAGGTACATCAGGAAGCCACATGAACGCTTTTGTTGGCATAGCCTGGGGTGGGAGAGGGGGAAGAGGAAAGGCTGCTTTATGGGAGGTGTTATTCAAACAGCGCTGCTCCTGGATGTGGAGCCATGGCCAAAGCACTCCCCGACGTCCCCGAGAAGTAGGATTTGTGGGCACAGTCCAGGCATTCATTAGTAATGGCTGGGCCTTTAAACTTTCCCTCCTTCTCACGGGAGTGTGGGGGGAAACGGGCTCGTGTGGTTCTGCTAGAATGAAGTTAAAGCCTTGTAAAGCTAAATAAAGCTAGGCACCGTTTTTATAAGCTTGGTAATAGTGCCCTGTGGAAACAGGCCATGATTACAACCACAGCACTTTCTTACTGCATCTTTAAGTGGCATCCCAAGTCTGTCACACTGATATTTTTGAAGGACTTTGAAGCAAGAATGATCACCGTTGTTAAGACTAGGCAGTTTTATGTCTTTTAAACTCTAGCCATCAGTGAGAAAAAACAAGGTAAGCATTTTATATAAATCTGCAGGAAACTGAAGAAGTTGAGGCTTGCTCTGTGACCTATCACGTTTACTACTAATCTTAATACACAAAAACAACTACATGTAACAGGCAAGCCTGACTCATTGCATTCCCTACCTTTACTCCAGAAAACTGTCTTGTGTCTACTGTTACATACAAAAAAACTAGAGACTGCCAAAGAAAGAAAAAACCTTTACATCCACCTCTAAAACTTCAACTTCCAAATCACCGGTTTTTGAAATAATTAAAGCTTATCACAAATAAGGCTGCCTGTGACTCCCGAGGTGAGCCAAGCTCCAAGAAGCTTCATTTCAAGCCTCTTCTCCTGCCATGGGGAATACTGCTGGCTAAAACTTCCCGGTGTCTCCTGGAAGAAGGGCTTTCTCAATGGCCGGAACTGTTAAAAGGACAGGGTGCTTTTCTTGTACAGTGTCAGAGGCCACATGGCCAAGTACAGCTGAAACCTAAGCAACAGAAAGAAAAGGTGGAAGTCCGAATTTCCGTTCATTCCTGACATGGAAACGCACTTTATTTGAAGGAAGCAAGAGGTGTTAGACAGTCCAAGCGTTTTACAGCTAACCCCATCGGCTGCTCTCAGCCTTTGCAACGCGTATCGGTTTGGCAGATGGGACCTGGAAGACTCTGGGAAGAGGAGAGCCGCAGAACACACACCCTAATGTGACAGAGGCCAGGAAACCTCTAAAAGGTGTGCTGCAACTGTTTGGAAACCTGCTAAGCAACAAGGCCATATAACACCAAAGAACTAAAATACATGCTTTTCTCCTCCTCCCACCACAGCTCTCAAACAGAAAATAATTCACAAGCACTGCAAGCTCCTGCTGGGTCATTTTTAACTTGATGTTTTTCAGTCCGGAAACAATCAGAAGCATGCAAACACAACACACGCAAAATTCATTGCCCTTCATGTGCTGCCTCTCATCTTATTTGGAAATAAAATACTTCTCTCTAAATAAACCATCACTCCTACAATAATCTTTGATTTGTTGTAGCATTTAAGGACTTCTGAAGGAGCTTAAAGTTGACGTATAAACTGACATTTGTGTATGATAAAGGGAGACTGCCGCGTTCAGCACTGAAAACTAATCCTCGCCGGGGCAGGATGCAGCAACCCTTTCCCGGCCGGAGCAGCATCACGCCAGCCCCAACGAGCACAGAGGGAAGAGCCAGCAGCGCCCGCTCGGAAGCTGCAGGACTCGGGCAGGGGTAGTTACCCCGGCCATCCCTCATTTAATGCAGGGCAGCAGAGCCCGGGTTCAGGGCGCTGGCAGCAGCAAAACCCCCGGCTTGAGCAGAGGGAGCACCACTTTCGGCCGAGCAGGGCCCCCTGGAGCACGGGTTCAGGATCGGGACAGAGGAATATCGCTGCCCAGCGGGATTCCTGCTCCCTGCCGCGGGCCCGTAATTCCTGCTCCGGTTCACCGTTTATGAAGAATTCAGCTGGGTTTTTGAAATTACCTTGCTCACAAACGGGCCGTGCTCCCCCACACCACTCACTGCGTTGTGCCTGCATTTTAAGGTTTATTTTTTTGGTCTTGTTTTGGTCCCAGCAATGCAAACAGACACGACCTCCACTGCATTATCTTCCCAACTAAATCTTAGCGACTTAACATTTAAAAGTTTGAATTCTTCCGTTTCTGAAAACACCACCACCTTCTGATTTTCAAAGCTGTTTTAAAAGAGCAGGAGGATGCTGCATATCACTTTTAACATGCCTCCAGTGTTATCTGGAAGTGCCTGGTCCCTCCGTGACTTCACCTCTTGCTGGGCAAAAGAGGTTTTGCATAGATGTGGCAAGTTGGCTACCGCTGTTTTATGTGCTAATTTCAGAAACTAGCAAGCAACAACCAGTCTGTAATGCATATACCCTAGAATGTGGACACCCCGCTCTCAAATACTGTAGCTTGCACTCCCCAATGTCCTACAGTGGCTTAAATTCATGTGTAAGAGGCAGATTTCAGGGCTTTTTTTCCATTTGGAATTTTGCACCTCCAGAGTATATGTTTACAAAGTCTGCAACATGAAGGGCTGAATATTACCACTGATGCAACTTCTCAGTTATTTTATTTTAAAGAAAGCTGTCTTTCTCATGTAAGCACTATATTCAGTAACTAGGGATTATTAAAAATAAAAAATGTCATGAGAAAACTAATAAAAGGAGAAGAGACAACAATATTCACCACTTGTTCTACACTCCCACTATTGCTCTTGCCAGTGGATCTGGGCCAGCAGTTTAGATAATGGAAAACATTTGCAAAGAGGTCTTCATGCATGAAGAAAACTTAACTTTTCATATGATGGAATTCAGCAATATTTTCCTGACGGTGTGGGGCGGTGCTTCTCCGGCGAGGTTTGCTCAGAGTTGCTTGCACAACCTTACGTGACTGACAGGAGTTCTGCTGGCTCAGAAAACTACTGCAGTAGCCAAGTTAGTTCACTGCATTTTTGCACAACAGGTAGGAACAACTTTCAAAAAAGGATTTTTCTTTTTTTTTTCCTCAGGGATGTAATTTCTAGTCCCTTGAGAATAAAGGGAAGTATCGACCATTTCAAAAAGAAACCATGTTTTTGCCTGGATTCCTTACTGAATACATTTATAAAATCATCTTGCCAGATGAACTTCGACATATGAAGAAGAACGTTAAATAATCACGTATACTGGGTGAAAGTGAAAAGTTTTGTTTTGTTTTAAATTAAGATTTAGAGACACATGAGTCAAAATGTAAATTAGTCTATAGAATAATTACTGGCTTAAGACTGGGCAAATACCTTCCCTGTACTTTCATATCTTATATACGAATCAAAGTGACACGTGAGCTGTAAATTTCCTGTGTTCAGAGGCCTAATGAAAATACAGTGGATTAACTGTAGGGACCAGGAAATGCTTTGATCAAGAGAAATGTAAAGCAAACAGGCACTACAGAGACCACTAACGACTATAAAGATTATGTTGTTTCTGTTTCACTAACCATGTTAACTGTTATCAGGTGTCTAACACCATTAAGGTGAGTGACAAAGGGGTGAGAATTTAGGTCAGATTGGGAAAAAGAAGAGGTTACAGACTACTTAGATAAATTGCATGTTTTCAAACAGGCTAGTTCAGGTTGAAATTTACCCTGAGGAAGCCAGAGGATTGTCTGAAGCAATCTTGATGCTGTTAGCGATGCTGCTGGACACTCCTGAGTGGAGACTGGCATTCCAGAGACTGCAAAAAGGCACACACAGTGCCTCATTTTAGTGCCTTCCCTTTAGACAGAATTTTATTATCTGTCTTTCTGTCACAATCTTTAAAATGTCACCACTAATTCCTTTGAAAGCTCTCAAATTTAAATTCCCCTTGGGTTTGAAAGTCTGAAAAAGATTACATCTCTGGCAGACCAGATAATTTTTGGTTTTGACAAAACAGTAATTGCAATGATGCTCACGATAACAGTAAGAGAGAGAATAAATGTAACTTATTATCTTTTATGTGCATGCCCAAATGTATGTACATTCTGAACTTTAAAAAAATGGCATATTACACCAAACAGGCCGAGGATTAAAATACAAGATGCTTAAAGCACTACAGAATGCAATAGTGTATAATTTACATCTGAGTTCCTGACACTTATTTGTCCTTTCTATCATATGGTCTATAACTGAAGAAATGAAGAAAACCTTTTCGATAGCTGCCTCTAAGATACTAATCTGCTTGCAAATCATTTGGCATAGCTGCTAACTAATAAAAACATATAGAATATTAATCAATACGCGTCATCCATTTCCCTTTAGAAACACTGAGATGATAAAAATCCTTGAAAAATTATAAGTAAAAGAAATGTCTATTCCTGAAGTTAATGCATGAAAAAAAATACACACATAGACCATATGCCTTAATATAAAATAAATATTTCTTGCTGAAAATAAGTATCTTATTTTTTCATAAAAAACCTTCAATAATAAAATCAGTATTCAAGATATGGATATGCATTAATATACAGGATATAGAAAGCTTTGGTGATATGGTCAATAAAAAGTCATGATCTGTTTTTTTTTAATCCTTATTCTTCTATGTAACATTCCCCAGTCAAGATTAGAAAGCTTCTCTTTGTTGAGTAGCAACTTTTTGAAAAGTTGTGAGAATATACCTTGTTATTTCTGGCAACGTTACCGTCGCCTGTGGAAAGAACCGGATCGTTGAGGATGGTTACAAAGAGAATTAAACACCAGGGTTATTCCTCAGCCACCGTAATGGTGGTTCAATGTGCATGAACCAAAAATTCCTTCAACCAGTCAACTAACCAAATATGAAATCAAACCCCCATAATGGTGGACAAAACCAGTAGTCTTATAGCTGGATTTCCCAATGTGTTTACAAGTGTAGCAGAGATATACCCATATATGGTTTACGTTACTTAGTTTTGCTGAATCATAAAGCAATGTCTTGTTCCGACAAGACGCTGGAAAGGTGGTGTCAGTCCAACAGGGCAATTATATGCATATTTAAGAACAAAAACGTGGGTCATCTCAATTCAATTATTTAGGCGATCAAAATTAAACTCATGCTTAAATGCGGTATCTTGCAAGATTGTGCTCTGGTTACGTGAGAAGAGGAAATAAGAGTCCCTTGAGCGCGGGGTGTAACACTCTGAGCTATCGGCTGGCAGCATCCACGGGCAATCTACCAGGGCTTCCAACAGGCCATTCACCAATGCGCCCTGGACATAGTCAGAGAAGCCAGCACATTGCCACTAAGCAAAAGTTCTGTAAACGTTGATGTATTTTTCCACACAGAAGCTTAATCATCTAATCTAACAGACGACAGATGCAGGTTTCTCAGGGAGAAGCTAAGGAGACAGCGCCCTTCCCTGATGGTATAGATACCCAGTAACACTGGTTGATGTGACAGCTTTTCCACACTGTTGCATTGTTCTGTCTTCCTCCACTAATCTATATGGCACCTTCATTTGGTCTGTTAATGAGAACATATTTCATGTTAATACTTCATACCTGAATAATTTAGTAAAATAATACTTTCACTTTTGGCTATTTGTCTGCTGACTCTTTCTCTCTGATTACAGAACAGAGGTGACTAATGCCTGATGACGGTCTGCAAAGCATGCAAGGTCAGGAGTAACTTGTGAAATTTTGGGGATTTTGCAAATATTTTAAGTCAAATTCTGACTATCTGACTATTCTGACTAGGTAATCTTATACACACACATATAAGTTAACTGTAGAGAGAAAATAAACAAAATAACTGTAGAGAGATTAGTTAAAATTTTTTCCTCACAAATGTTATCATGTTTCTTCAGTAATATCATACACATAAACCTAAAGTAATACTAATAATGGTGCAGTAGATTTCCTCAAAAAAACCCGGCTTGTACAGTGCTAAAACAGTCAAGTAACAGTTTCCTTCCTTTTTACGTAAGTAATGCAGAAAGACTTATCCGAGTGCTAACAGCATGTCCCTATCTCACCCTGAGACAGCGCTATCTCCCTGTCTTTGTGATTGTCAGCAATAGTGCCACTGAGTCAAAAACAAGGGGCGGGTTCTTAACTTTGATCAAAAATGAATTCAAGGACAAGATGAATACAACCATCAAAAGATAACTTTCCATTCCTATTCATCTGGAGCAATCTGGATTTTCAGAGATGGAAGAGTTATCCACTAATCTACTTCCTTAACTGACTCTCAATGGCCCATTAATCAAATGGCTTGAGCTATTGGCAATCTCTTAGTACTACCAATACACTTTTTTTTTGGTCCTTCAGTGTTAGATGAAGACAAATAAGCCGCCCAAAAAAAATCCAAATAAGAAATGTGACTGATCATAAGGCAAAGATGGTCCCATGCCAGTCTGCAGTCATTTTTGGCATACACGAAAATCTGACATCATTTAGGAGATGCTGGCAGGTTCTCAAAACACAACAAAATTTTGGATTCTCTAAAGAAAACATCATCTCCGGGCCAATATATCATTACTTCAGTTATGGGAATCTCATGTAACATAAATTCTCTTAACGCCATCACAATATTTATGATCAATGGACTTAGAAAAGAGAAAGTGGTAGCTGACTAGATCAGATTTTGCCCCCACTTTTCCAACAGCTCTGAAAGAAAGAAAGGAAGACAGTTTCCCAGTGACTCTTAGCACAGCTTTCCAAAATCTTTTTAGCTTTTATTTATCTTATAGTGAATAAAAAAAAATCCTTCTTTCCACTTTTGTCAGTTATTTGGCTCCCTATCCCTCATATGGTTTTAGTCACTGGATGTAACTCATACCTCCTGCAGGGAGTCAATCTTTGATTCACAGCCTCATTTCCCTAAAAATTAGGTTTATTGCCTCCCACGGTCTTGTCCTGTCCCAAGCTGAAAGTCCAAAAGCAACCTAGAAAATCATATCTCTCCTCATGTTAACCGCTACTTGAACTCAACATATATCTAGATGATTCAATTTAATTTTTTTTGTCCCAGATGACAGCAAGAGACTTCATTTTACATGCAAACTCCAAAACATTGAACTAAAATAGCAAAGCAGTGTAATTTTATTCAAAAACTTTATTTTTTTATTTTATTTTAAGGGAGGTGAAACAGTCAAGGGCAGCTTCAAAGCAAATTACTAGCTACAGCAAAACACTCCATGCTTTATTCAGTCACCTCTGGCATAAGCTGGTCCTTAAATACATCGAACTGCTGAGAAGCAAAATAAATTAAGAAGTAGGACCTAGATAATAATTACAGTATGTTTTATATAGTTTTTAAATTTTCAGATACTGACATTGCGTTTTAGTTTGCTAAAAAGAGATTTTTTCCGGTGAAAAAAAAATTAGGTCAATCACATACATGTTTAAGATGGAAAGTGTTATGAAAAGCCTATTTTGCTACTGGATTATTTTAATAAATTTTGATGGCTGCCAAGAAGCAGTACTGACTGCTGTGTTCTAATTCTTACCTGAGAGAGATAAAACTGCCCAAGATGTAAGTAGTTTTTCGGTTCGTACCAAACACGTAGCAATGTGAGTAAAAACTCTATGAATTACAAATATGCGTTGGCTCTACGGAGCTGTAGTCTATTACACAGTAAGAGCAAATCTAAAACACATATTAGAGCCTGATGCAAGGCTAACGAGGCACCAGCCCGACTAGACCATATTTTCAGCTGAAGGAGGCAGCAGCGATGACCGTGTAACCCACTGAACACCTACCACTCACGCGGGTGAGGCTGAAGCCCCCAGTCCCTAATGCTGTGCGCCACCTATTTCCTTGCTACCTGTGCAGTCCGCTCCTCAAGCACACTATTCCCATCTCATTCTCTAACTAACAGTGCCAAGTATCCTTAAAGAACAGAACACACATCTTGCATATCTCGGCTACTCCAAGGAAGAAGTTAATTGCTTGCAATTCCATCATATTTTATTTGAAAATGTACTTCCCAACTGACTCATTTCTAGCGTATCAGCAATACTGATGTCATGCTCTTTAATGCGGATCTGTTTTCAATTCAGGACAGATGCAGGCTATTTTTTTTTGCAGCCACAGGGATAATCAAATCGCTCTTAGCATGGTGTATAAAACAGAGGAATTGATTCCTGAGGCTTACTTAGGATTCCATCAAACTGACAGTAAGCATGCAGAAAAATTAAGGCTTACATAACTAACCGATTCTAAAGAAAAAAGATGGGTTTTGCAATGTACCCTCTTAGGAAATAAAGAAAATGTTGAGCTCTGCCATTAGGTGCCAGCCACGCTGTACATTTTAAACATGTTCTAACCAGATGCTGTGACTACGTTGTAGTGTACTTGAAAGGCAGCAGATTTCTGAAGCTGTTATATGGTCTTGCAACCCAAGTCTCATTTCAAAATCATTTTAAACAGTAAATGCTTGAGTTTTCAAAATCAGGAGTGGAGCTCCAAAGTCACTGAAATCCTGTCAAGCAGCATAACCACTCCTAGGTTTCCCTCTAGCTTGAATAAAAACCAATGACCCCAAAATTCTCATTTATGAAAACTGAAGTGTTAATATATTTAAAAATGCCCTTGCAGTAATGAACTTAGACACACTGACACCATACTTCTACAGGAGCATCCATGTATGTTTTCTGCCTCCTTCCTGTATAGGACTAGTCAGCATGCTTCACAGTAAAATATGTGGAAAAAACAATGTGAAAAAATTATCAGAATTTCTGAAATATTGCATAATACTTTCTGATTTTTTAAAAGCAAAATAGACAAATGACTACTAACTGGTATACACTGATAAAAGCCACACAAAAAGGAATATAAAATTGTAGATGGTCTATTTATGTTTCCATAATATGTAAAAAATCAGCATTACAAAACTAGCCTTTTTTTTGCTTTTCATGCTTAAGAGTAAAACAATGAAAGTGTTTATTAGAGCAAGATTACATGAGTAATTGAAAAAGTGACTTGTTTCTTCTAAAAGGATGAGCAATGTGCCAGCCAGTACTTTTTCTTAAAAAACCAAACACCTCAAAGCCCCCCAAAACCCCCGAGTTAAAAAGGAATTCTGATCTCTTTACTTAAGACTGTGATTTTTGAAGCCCCGTTCCCCCCGGAGCCATGTCTCTCTGGGTGGAGCCCTGCCGTGGCCAGCGCAGCCTGGCTCCCCGGCGAAGGCAGGAGCAGGCTACATGTGTGCTCACCAGATGGCTTCAATGCACACTCATTTTTCAGAGGTTCAGCGGGGATGCAGAGCTTCCAGAAGGAAAGAGTCTGCACTTCTATCTTACACCTCACTGACGCACATGACGAAGTTTGCTTCCTTCTTTAGATAGTCTCCCCTGCACCAGAGCTGACTTGAGTCTTGTATTTGCTATTTGTGAAGCCCTTCATTTGCTTGTGCAAATCCATGCTAGCATTTTTTCCATAGGGCTGGATCATGGCCTTGAGGAACCTTGTCCTCAAAACATTCACAGCCTACATCAAAGGAAACGTGGACTTTGCAAAGTGCAAATTTTAATATGGTCCGGCCACGAAAACCTCAGTGTTTATGCACTGAAACAAAAGAGAACGGCACTGGGCCAAAGACTGGAAAAGAAAGCAATTCCAATATCTGCATTGTTATGTTGCAGATTACTGTTATTCTGTAATTCACCTTCTTGAAAACACTGACTAGTGCCAGGCCTTGATGCCCCAGCATCCAATTTTTCTACTCCGAGAGGCTTTTGCCTGCACTGGAATTTGCAGCTGGGAGGAATGGCCCATGAACTAAGTCCATACGGCAAACTTTGGCATAAGGGAAAGGCAGGAACATCTGCTGCCATCACGAACAGCTTGTTGGCCGAGTTCAGCCCCAAGGAGTGCCAAACAACTGATCTGCTTTCCCACCTCTCCAGCTTGGCTGGTAGGCTCCATGTGAATTAATCTAAACCACTCAATACGCCGAGCATAGCCTACTTGCTCTGGGAAGGACCGATCATAAAGACATTATTTAGATCGATTCCTCCAGAAAGTAAAGATTTACGGATCTGTCTTTGCATTCTGAGGACCACATTTCTCAAATCACAGCTGCTTTCTCTGTCTTTTAATTTCAGCTCTACTGGTAATTTTTATGTTGTTTGTTTAGTTTCTTTTTAATATACTTTTGAGTTTTTTTGTTAATTGTAGTCATTCTAAGAGGAAAAATCTACTTTCGTTTGTGGAAATGGAAAACATTTTCTGATTTTCTGGGAATTTATAGGTATATCCTGTCTTAAATGCTTTTTCTTCAGGCGGAAATAGCTTAACATTTGTTTAACTCATAACTTAAATATGCAAAACACTCATGCATTCCTCAAATTGTCTTTGAATCATTTTTACTAAAAGCATAAAGATACTAGATTTAAAGTACACATATAGCATAGTTTAGGCGACTGAGTTGGCTGCATCACTAAGGAGAAGGATTGGAGAGTTTTTCTTTTGGCTCACTTAATGACTTACTGCATGGACCTCTAGAAAAAGCTGAACCGTTGGGTCTCTTTTTTCCTATCCCCCTACCTCGCTGAAGAGGAATGCTAATTAGCATACCCCTGTGCTGTGCTTTAGATAACATACATGGAAAGGATGCTTAGCATGTTTTACTCATCTGTATAAAAGACAAGTTTTATGGATGGAAACCTTAGAATGTTTCCTTTTTTACAAAAACCCCCAAACTAAAATATCACCCATAAATATAGTGAGAGACCAAAGAAGGCACTGGTACAGCCTGACCTGCCTGCAGAAAAGCAGCCTTGCAGAAAAGCATTAGGGGCTCTTGTTGGACATCAAGTTTGATGTGGGCCAACGATGCACCCTTGCAGTGATAGAGACCAGCCTGTATACCAGGTTGCATGAACAAGATAATAACCAGCAGGTCTAGGGAAAAGTTTTTTCCCTTTTTTTCCACCACCTGAAACCACATCCAAAGGACTGTGGCCAATTTGGCTCCTCAGCACAAGAGGAATACTGATAAATTGGAGAGGAATGCAGCAAAGGTCAAAGAGTTGTGGGGCTGGACCCAACCCAAACACTGCCGTGTTGCTTACCCTGGCAAAGAGAAGGCGGAAGGGCAACCCAACCATAGTCTTCACCTACCAAAAGCAGGGTTGTAGAGGTGATGTGCTGCTAAGCTTCTCAGAGCTACATGACAACAGGAAAAGAGCCAACAGTCACAAATAGCAATAACAGAAATTCTGATCAGACAAAAGGACAAAATGCTTCAAAGTGAGAGGGGTTCAGCACTGGAAGGGGTGCCCAGGGAGACAGCAGAATCAGCATCCCTGGAGACAGTTAAAACTTGGCAGCACCCGTTCTACCTTTGAAGTTACCCTGCTTCAAGTAGGCGGTTGGGTCTAGATGGTCTCCATAAACTCCTTTCAACTTAAATTATTATGTGATTCTATAATTTATGACTAATAAGAGGCATCATTAATGTTCCCATTATGCTTTCTCCTCTCTCTCTGTCCCACCCCCTCCTTTCCCTAAGGGGGACATTGGCTGACCAAGATGCACATAATTGTCTAAGAATATTCTGAAAAGTACACACTGTCCATGTAAGGTGTCAAGTATGAAACATTAGTGTTGGCAAAGAGCCAGATGCCAAAATATAAACTTCTAGAGCTCAGCTGGATTTTTTACTTGTCAGATCTGTGTCATAATTGCTGTTTATCCACATTCTTCTTTGCTGACATGTATTTGCAGCCTTGTGGTCCCACTGATTTAACTGGTCATTTTGTGTCTGTAAGGAATTGTATAATTAAATATTGTGATTTAAACCCTTCAAACACATTAATGTTACTTGCCAGTGAAGTTAAGCATTGGAAAGATGACATTTTCAGGGTCTGTACTTATGCATTAGCTTTACATGTTTAAATGAATCTAAGCATCTTTTAGGGCCTGTCCCCACTGGCCAGTATATTTAAATTGAACATGATTCAGGAATAACTCAGTAGAAAAATGTATATTCCAAAATCAGAATGCCTAAGTTTTGGAAATCAGTTAAACACACTCTCCAAAGTATGAAAACTGACCATGAAGATGATATTCTTACTTTGAAATAAGCATGTCTACCTGTAGAAAGTTAACCAGCAATATGTTATCTGAAATAATTATTCCTTAATTATTACTGAGATGTTATTATCCAGACAGACTGTGCAGTCTATAAATAAAATTCAAGCCACAATAGCCAAAGTTCAATTATGAATAAGATAATCGTATCACTATACTTTAGAACAATGCCCAATTTTAAAGGTTAATAGCCCGCTCCAGTTCCACTCGGGCAGATGGAGGATGCTTCCTCCAATGAATTCCCAAGAGTTTTCAGGCATTTCCAGCTCTCCCTTTCTGGCCTAGGAAGACACATGACTCTTTGGCATCTTAGAGTTGCTAAACAAATGTCATTGCACTGTTAACAAAGCACAAGATAGCCTCAGAAAAAAGTGAAAGTTAGACCTGTAGTAGCTGTGCTGCTTTGAAGACATCCCAGTCTGATATTTTGTATTCAAGTTTCAGCTCAGAGGTAGAAAAACTTTTATGGCCGAGTTATTAACTCCTGAAAATAGAGCTCTGTAATAGAAATGCTGACAGACGCTTTAGTACAGCAGTGCTATTGGGCACTGCTGTAGTCATCAGTTTTAATGAGTGCTGTTAATATCACCTCTATCAAAATGGTTGCCCTGGGCTGACGTCTCGGGCTGTGCACAGGTGCTCTCAGCCAAAAATGTAATGAAGGTTATTACATTATCAATGAGGCACAGATGTACATCCCGTCTGAACTCAAGGTGGTGTTACTGCCAAGCGGCATCTCTTTCAGCAGGTCCCAGGTCTGTTTATATCAATATGCTGTTCCAGCTCAGTGAACCCAGGCACAGCCTTCTGCTTCTCCATGGCATCGCCGGTGAGAGAAGGAGCAACTTTTAAGAACACAAGAAGGATTTACCCCTGACGGATCCCACGTGGATCACAAAAAAATAAGACCAAGCACCACCAACCCTGGATTGGTTTGTGATAGTCTTTGAACTTGGAATTAATGCATTTGGGTCTGGACGGCTTTAGCATTTCAGAGCAATTCCTCCTTTTCACCAAGCACATTAACAGTATTGGCTTGAGGGAAAACTCTCTCTCACATCTGTGTTCCCTCTTCTATGTCTCGTTTGAAATCTGACATACTTTTCATTGGATTTGCATGTTTTCCAAGCCATGCTTCACATTTTGCTCATTAGTGCTCACGTATACTTCATTACAGAAATCACACAAGCAAGTCACTTTTCTATTTTTTTAAAGCATCTCTTGCTTTTATAGTAAATATACACAAAATTTGCAGGAACATCCTGAGTAATGGGATCTACACTGCCAGATGTGGATACTAGAACGGGTTACATTTCTACCGAGATAACACCTGGGCATTCAGAAGCCAATTTGAAATGAGCCATAACCTCCTCTGAAGCCATCCTTCTTCCTTTGCCCTCCCAGGACCCCAGACTGAGGGACGCGGTACCGAAAAAGGGCTGATGTAAATGAGAAATGGCATCTCATCAGAACAAAGAACGCATTTCTTGTAGCAGAGGAGGACAACTGCTCACAGGTCTCAGCTGGCACAGTGATGTTGCTGTGCTCCCCAGAAGCATATCTTATACCTGGAAGGACTGACACATAGGTAAAGAAGCCAAGCAGAGATCACAAATTCTATTGTATCAAAGACTGAATGTGTGTGGGTGGGGGTGTGTGCGTGTGTGTAGGTGCATGTATATACATACGTGTGCATGCACACAGGAAAGAGACAGAGTATGGCCAGTAGTACTGGCCAAGGAAGCCAGTATTACTCAGGCATCTTAAATGTAATTCTTGATGGATTCTGCCTGGAGGGTGATGATTGTGCTGCCTTTCCCCTAGCCTTCCCCTTCGTCTTAGTCTGATTCAGACTTTTCTAACTAATGCAATCAAAATGAGAGTATTCATGGTTTCACAACTATCCCTCCATAATTTAAGGGACAGACAAAGATGAACCCTTTCCACCAGACTGCATGTGGGATCTCTGGCGTTGGTCTAACATAACCGACAGGTTGAATGAGCTCTGTGCCGAAATCCCTGGCAGATACTGTGGAAGTGATACCTGGCATTAAAATCTGTGCTCTAGAACCATGCTGGAAGCTGAGTCACCGCAACAAGGGGACAACATGGAGCTGAACAGTGGAGGCAATCAGGACAGACTGGAGGCTGCAGCATGACAGCTCAAGGTAGAGATAGGTACCCTGGAGACAGAGGTAATGGTTAAGGCACGACTGGATCATACAGCTCTGGTCCTGCACACTGCAGGTCCAAAGTAAACTCCGGTTCCCAAATATCCCCCAACACAATGTTTGGAAAGGATCTGACAAGTCAACCTGGAAATGCAGTAAGATAAGAAATCAATGAGTTTGAACTTTGAAATAGAACTGCTTTAGGTAATTACATTCCTTAAAAAATACCAGCTTTGTTCCTGTTAAGGATTAGATGACTCTGATAAGCAAAGCTATATTTAGGAGACCAATACTAAAACTGGAAGGAAACAAGATGGGAGCTATTGCTACAGCCAAGCAGCAGTACTGCCACAAAGCACCGTTTTCAAATTAGGAGATGCAGGCTAGTGCTGTTATATTTCTAGCAAGAGTAAAGCTGCACTCCCTCACGCCTCCCTAGATGAATGCTTAAGTGGAGAAATGTTAACTGAATGGAGATGCTCCTGTTCTGCATTTCTCAGCAGCAAGTATAGAGTAATCTAGTTTCAATTTATTCTGGCTACCCTAGCACGCTCCTGTATTCTTGTTAGCATCCAAGTGGAAAGAAGTCAATCTGTCTTAGTATGCACAGACCTCCCTTCTGCCGGCAGGCAGTCTATGTATGCAGGGCTACCTGTCTTAAGCCCTGCCTGTGTGAGGATGTACACACAGATCCTGATCTAACCCTGAAAACAGTTCCCCACAGGACTTTAACATTCTTGATCCATTTATACATTTCAAGCGAGACTTCATAGCAGACAAATAGCAAAACCCACTGCAAGTGACTCAATTATATCCTACAGGAAACTTAGGTTGAGAGTAATTGCTACAAAGGAAATGTTCAGCTATCACACTCTGAGTAACTTTCAAGCTGGGGCTGGTGTGATAAGGGTAGCCCTTTGCTGCTGGTGCTTCTCCGCAGCTGCCACTTTTCTTTGCTCTCTGTTTTTATTACTGCCACAAATCCCGCACAATATCCCAGAGGTGGCCAGCAAGGGATGCGACAGCACAGCCTGGTTCAGGAGAAGAGTCATCAAAACTTGCTGAAGCTCTTTTTCCCTAATCATTACATACATATGAAACAGGCAGCCACAACCTTTATCTACAGCAAATGCTGACCAGTTCTTTAAAACAACAGTAGCAGCAGCAGCGGTTACAGCTCTCTCCCCACCCCAATATAATACGTTGCTTAGCAGGAAATTAGACTGTGATTTCCTTAAATGAAATATAATAGCCTGATTAGCAAACAATGCTCGGTTTAAAAATGAGGGGTTTCCGGCTCGATTTTCTTCAGTAATAATAATGACTGCTGTAAGATGATGATAGCACATAGTAATGTCAAGGAAAGCAAAACTCCTGATCTTGCACAAGGAAGCGTTTGCTGAAGGGAGGGGCAGGAGGTGGGCTGACTCTCCTAAAACTTTTACATTTTTATTTCCTTCCACCTCTCATGTGCACGTCTTCCTCTAATAGTTTAAAAATAAAGGATGCAATCTGTATTCCAGACAGATCGCATGAATAATTTTCTCTTATCGCAGACCAGCCACAACTGTCCTTGGGTAGCTAACGAGAAACTGCAGGAATTGCTCCAGCTCCCAGCTGGAGGAAGCATTAGGTTTATAAATACTTTTTAGCATTTTAAACTTAACCGCACTACGGCCCCTCTTTTGCACCAAGATGTTGAAATGCAGCAGTATGTTCATCTGTATGTTAAAATAAGACAAAAGACACCACCTTGCTCGAGAATTCAGATCTACAGTGTCACACAGCAGACCAGTTTCTATGAGTATCCCACTAGCAACAGGAATCTCTTTCTTGTGCTAATCACTCCACTTCTTAAATGATGTGCTTTTGCTGGGAGCCCAGGTGTGCCCCTAGGGACTTGTAAATGGCAAAGTGTCCCCCCAACTCTTCCTGGGGCCTAAAATGCAGAATGATGCTTGGGCCTCCTGTTTCACCCCCCTGCAGCTCCTCAGGATCTGTGCCACTAACCTCACTTTTGTGGGCATGCTCTGGCGTATTACTGGGAACAGAAAGGGTTGCCCCTGGACATAGGGAATGGAAGGAAAGTCTGGCTGCCATCAAGCCTCCCTCAGGAGCTGGGGCTGCCCTCACCTCTCAAGACGGAATAGCCATGTTGGCATTGGTAGCACCATCCCACTTTGGGAGCCAAGGAAGGCAAAAGAAGAGGCACAGAGAGCGGGAGAAATGCCTAATTAACTGATTTTTTTAGTTTTGTGAATGCCACGATAATATTGGCAACTCCTAGTTTCGATGCTGTTTACCAACTAAGTCCTGATACTGCCACAGTACTGATGCGTGTCTGCCACACAGCTGTCAGACTCTCCCACCCGGGTAGTCCATTAGGAGACAACTTCTCATGGGTGCCCTGGACCTGACAGCTGCCAGAGAAGCAAACGTTGCTGTCAGTCCTAAAAGAAACAGCAATGACTTTCAGCTGTGTCAACTAAAACTGGTAACTTTCGTGTTACTGGAAAGATTCTTGGAATAAACAGCTTTGTGTAGCTGTATCAATAGTGGCTGAGAAACAAGCTTTTTCCTGAACTGTGGTCCAAGAAGGAATCAAGAGTAATCCTAGCCATCATATTTGATTAGTTGCAAGTTGATACTATGTTTATTTGTGCTAGTGAAAGGAAAAAAAAAAAAGAGCAAGACAGAAAGACTGATATCTGTGGAAATCCAAGAGATACGACTATCATGAAATCTAGCTTTCAAAGAGGGAGCACAGGCATATCCACACACAAACTGCCTACTTAAGGTACCAACATTATGCCTTACATTTCCTGGCCAATCTCCAGGATCTTCCAATTACATTTTCCTTTAAAAATATATGTATTTCTCCTACCCCACTGTTGTCTGAAAGACCTATACAATCCAAGAACTAACAACCGTTTCAACAGGGCTATGTCATAAAACACGAGGTCTTTTACAGATCTATGGAAGAGTGGTTTAAACTACCTGGCAACCGTTTCAGTTGCTGGGAGTTAACACTGTATTAATCCCATGAAAAAAATCATTGTTTAAGTATGTATTAGCTATCCAAGAAAATCTGTAATTCTCTGTCATTTTTGATGGATTGTGGCTGAAACAATTTACCTTTTCTCATTCTCAAAAATCTTTTTTTTCATGCTGCTGACAATACCATTCTTCTTTCTATCACTCCAGCCTACGTTTGGGGGTTGTGTTTGATTCCTTCCCCCTTAGACACATCCAAACTATCTCCAAGTCATGAGACTTATCTCTTTAGCACCTTCAAAATCCACCCTTTCATCTCCACCCTTTGAGTGCAATTCTTTGCTCCAACTCTTACACATACCCCATTTTGATTACTGCAGCCTCATTCCTCCTTTCTGGCTTCCCGTGTGCACAAAGGCATACAAATCAAAGTGCTGCCAAATAAACATGTGTTTCTTGCCTAGAAGTTTGATCACCTCTTTTCCTTCCTCTCCCCCATCCCTTTCTTAGTTTCACTGTTGGCTTCCCTCCAAAATCATAACAGATGTCAGCACCTTCCAAGTTCAATGTAATTCTGGGTCCATTTAATTTATCTTCCCCGTGTTAAGCTTCATCTTAACTTCTTATCCGCCGCCCCCCTTCCTCCAGTTCTCCCCAGCTCTCCTGCCTGCCAGGTTTTCAGAGTTTCCTTGCCGTTTGCCCCGTATCACCTCTTCTGTTCAAAATTCCCCAAAAGCCTCGCTTTACCTGAGCCTGGCAGATACACTTGTGATATGCTGCATATGAAAAGACATTGTTTTTTAAGCTGCATGGGGTAATATTACTTCTTTTTGCCTTATCAGTTGTCCAAGCTGCCACCCTCAAGTGCTTATAGAAAGCTAAGTATACAGCTGGCACTCCTGCAAATACTTAACAGGAGCAACCTGGGAGCAACACTGAAAACTGATTAAATTATATGCTAGGGGATACAACAAACACAGCTCTCCTCAAAATGCTGTCAAATGTGTGAAGCAAGCAAGTTGGAAGAAATGAATAGAAGAAAAAGTACTTCATATGCATTTAGTTACCAGAATCGTGGCTTCTATTTTTATAAAGAAATGCTGTTTCTTTTTCTAACGAGTATGGATATTATCTCTACCTCCTCTATCTGGCAAAATTAGTGCGTATATCACAGCAACTAATTTTTCATCCATGTCTTACCCACTCTTCTTCAGGTACCTGTTCCTCTTTACAGTCTGATAAAATCTATGCTAAAGCCAACGTCTCAGGAGAGTTACTCTGGATTTACACCACTGCAAGTGTTAACACAAGCTGGCTCTTACAGGAACGGGAGAATATATCTATGACTCAAAATACCTACCCAACATCTTACTTAACAATTAACATTAATCTGCTGCAAGTCCAACTCAGAAGTTGTCTGTTAACATCACTACATGTATGAACATATCCATGTGTGTGGACGCTCAGAGTTCAGCTTCTCTGCCAGACTCCTATAGGGCTGCTGCTTCCGTCTGTCACTAATCGCTAGGAGTCAGCCCTATATCACGCTAATTTTTGATGGTCCCTTCCAAAGGCATTTTAGTAAGAACTTCAGCCATTGTAGTTGAGAAAAACCCACATTTTTTTTTTTATAACTATTTAGGATCTCAAAAGGGCAAACAAATGAGATTTGCTAGATGATCTATCTGTTTTCCTATTATTGGACACGTCCAAAACCCTCACTAAATAGGGGTGAAGAAGTTTAAGATTTTAAAATCTGAGCCCATGTTCCAATATCACATCACTTCCATCCTTTTCTCAACATAGCATTTCAAATCCTGTTAAGCTATATGATTTAATACCAAAGAGCCATCCACCAAAGAGACCACTGAGAGCCCACACAAGGTACCATCCTTTACTCAAGAAAACAAAAAATTCTAGGGTAGTTCTTCAGCCCCTGATTGCAGCAAGAGATGAGTTAAAGGCTGTTTTTGTTGCCAAAGGGGAGAAATTGCATCAATCCCTCAGATTTAAAACCTCAGGGGCTTTCAGTATTTTCTCTCTTAAGCATGAGGCAGCTGTTTCTCCTGGGAAGGTTTCTGGAAGACATCTGAAATGAATGCAGGAGGCTGGAATGTGGGATGGACGAAGGAACACCAGGACAAGACTTCCACTCTCAGGCAATACCCTCAGCTCTCCATTTAACAGCTTTCACAGCCCTGCCAGCTGCTCAGCCTCAGCCCTCCTACACCCCACCACCACAGCAAACTGGGAATAACAGTTAATCCTCCTGTCAAGGGGCAGAGCTCTGCAGCGCACACCTTCCTCTGGAGGCCGATGGGCAAGCACAGAGGGTGGAAGGAGGCCAGCCTTGGCAAGAGCCCTCACTCTGACACATCCTCACATGGTCACCCACTGCAAAGCAACCACCCAAGGCCTCCCTTACAAAACACAGAGGGGATTTTTTTCAATGAACTCAAGCCGCCCAACTCAGAAGATTCAGGCATATAGTTTATATGCAGGGACACGTATCTCTGTGTGTACAAGAAACACGGCTGCACTGTTAAAAAGCCATAGCGCTGTCCTGGGTTGAGAGACACAGGACTAACTTTTCTTCTAATAGTGAGGAAAATTGCACTTCTAGAAGACTCTAGTGTCTGAATTTGTGAAAATGTTTACTTTATAGCCAGCCAGGCTCTGTGGGATTCAAGGTCTTAATGTTTTCGAGCCTTGCCAGGAGCAGGGACAAGGAGGAGCAAGGCCTGGGCATTTGACCCAGGCTGGCCAACAGGATTATTTCATACCATAAACATCACATTCAATATAAGTTAGAAAAGTTTGCTGCGTAGCTCTCTCTCCCTTGATGGTGGCGGGTCCAGACAACTCCTTGCCCCGGTGCCGGACCCTGAGGCCTTCCCTTCCTCCTGAAGCCATTGCGCTCGCAGTGTCCGCCATTTGCTGTCCCTGCTGGGAGTGCACA